>OX596380.1:14710175-15914758 GCA_951394425.1 Tipula unca | reverse complement strand
CATATTTACATACATATATGTCATATATGTTATGATTTTAGATTTTAATGTCAGAGAGGCTGGGGTTGGCTTTAATTTCAATTTTATACGATTTCACCCAGCACCGCACCAACTTTCATAACCAGTATATTGTATATGTTGTAATAATTATGATTCACATTTTTTTTTTTTGGGAAATAAAACAAACGAAATTTATGATTCTATATCCATATTTATGTTAATTTGAGGACATTAAAATGTTCTGAATTCGCATGATAAAATGATTTTGTTAAATTTGTTGTGTACACTCATATATGTTTGTAAAAAGAAAGTTGAATGAACCAACGTTATTTTTTGGGTTAGCTATAGTGTACTCAGTAGCGGTTCGTTAACAAACGGATTAATGAAATATTTAGCAGAACTGTTCTGGTTTATTCTGAAATTGAAAGCTTTGATAATTATTTTCATCTTTACTACTCTGGC
The DNA here is from genome assembly GCA_951394425.1 of Tipula unca. NCBI lineage: Eukaryota > Metazoa > Arthropoda > Insecta > Diptera > Tipulidae > Tipula > Tipula unca. Next base: position 15,914,296 of record OX596380.1, on the reverse strand, counting down.
GCGACTCTGGTGGTCGATGTTATTCTATTGCCATGAGCCTTCAGTGATGAAATCATCGCAACAGAATACAGGGCTGCAGCATAGGCTGAATATAAGAATTTCAGCGAATATAAGAATTTCCAACGTTTTAGTCGAATATATCCAGCTTGCGATTTCTAGGCACTTAATTGTACTAAATTCATTCCTGACCCTCATCCACATGTCACTCCAGATTCTATTGCCATAATTCTTGGAACATGACCTTAATTGTTATCATAATGGGAGGGGTGGTTGGTAGTTACATATCCCATATGTCTAATTCGTCTTTACACGCAATAACACAAAGGAACGATAGCGTCGAGGTATATTTCACGCCGATTCTATAGAGATTTGTAATTCACTGAAAACTTGGGGTAACTTTAATACAACAACGGAATCAATGTGTCTCTCCGTATTTATAGCTAATTTAAGGGACTCACTTGGGATAATGGTACGAGCCATTCAGCCGCCAATCTCCCTACAGCTCGATTATACTGTGTGAAAGAACCAAATATAGTATATATGAAAATTAAAAGTTCTGCTCCACCAATAACTTCGAGATTACAAATATCTCCTCTGAATCAGTATCCGCAATATAAAAGAACTCAATTTCCGCAGCATAGACCTCCAAATTTAAATCAGCAATACCATCGCCCCTTCACTCAACAAAATAAACAGCAATTCGAAAATCCAAGGGGATTACCATTTAAGCAAATACAATACAACAAGCCAGAGCCTATGGATAACACATCAAACATTGAAAAATAACTTTCCAGCGAACACTCAATTCAACAAACCAGCCCTACCGATATACAACATTTCTTCTAACCCATATTACTACAAAAGTGATATAGTTATACTATATGAACATGGTGAATGTCAAGAATGGGTTAATGCATATCAGGAACAAGAATCAGGAATGAATGAATATTATGACGAAAATGTACAAATTAGTAAACCACAAGAAACACCAATTATCGAAATTCAAAATGAGAATTTTTGCCAACCAGTCTCGGAGAAACAACTTACGGATATTTAAGCGTAAATAATCATCATCAAAAAGGTTATCAACTACGCTATATCGATCTAATCCTTAACGGACAAATATATAAATTCCTTATAGACACTGAATCTACACTAAATCTTACATAGAACCAATCATAGTCCAAGAATTTATAACCAGTGTATACCTGTCTGACCACCTGTGTATCCGTTACCCAACATCACGGATATCTCAGATAAATTAGGCAAGTGTTTTACAACATTAGATCTAGCAGCAGGATTCCACCAGATTCCACCAGGCATTACGAACATGTATGCCATTCGGGCTCAAAAATGATCCCAGCACGTTTCAACGTGTCATGGACAATGTGTTAGGAGAATTGTAAAGCAAAATATTCCATTGTTATATGGACGACCTTATAATATTTTCTACGTCGCTTCTATAAACACATATTAAGCCTAAATAAAGTATTTACCAAACTAAGATATGCAAGATAAAAGTGAGTTTCTTGACAAAAAAAACGCTTTTCTTGGTTACATTGCCATTTCAGAAGGAGTAAAACCCAATCCCGACAAAGCACTACAAAATTTTCCCTTACTTAAAAGTGAAAAACAAATCAAGAGTTTTCTTGGGCTTTTAGGATACTATAGGAAGTTTATAAATAATTTTACGTTGATAACCAAACCAGTGACACAGTGCCTTAGAAAAGACTCTATCATCAACCTCGATGAAAATTACATCAATTGTTTTGAACAATGTAAAAAATTGTTATGCGAAAGTCCAATTTTACAATACCCGGATTTTGAGCAACCATTCTTAGTAACAACAGATGCAATCAATGTTGCCATAGGTGTTATCAATGTTGCCATACTATCACAAGGACAATCACAAGGACAAACCAATCTGTTACGCCTCCAGGACACTGACAAAAACAGAAGAGAATTATTCTAGAATTGTTAGCCATAGTAGTATGGGCAACAAAATATTTTAGACTGTATACATCTTCGGGAATAAATTTACAATAATTACAGATCACAAGCCGCTAACATAGCTTTTTCGATGCAAGAGCCTAGTTCCAAATTGGTTAGATGGCGGTTGAAAATATAGAGGAGTTTGATTATAACATCGTATATAAAAAGGGAATCCAGGATGCAAATGCGGATACCCTTTCAAGGATTTAAATTAACAACATTGATGTTAATAACACCGAAGATTCCTCCTCAGTAACTGTAATTAAAACGACCAGACAAAACACAAATGACTCCATTTAATCTTTTAAAAGGTCATTATGGAGGAAAAATGATCAACTTCAACAACGAATCAGATTATGCGGCCCAAAGAAAGGAATAATTCGAACATTTATGAAACGAAGTACACGAAAAATTATTAAGAATAAAACAAAACATAATTCAGGCACGAAATAAAAACTTAAAACCATCCGTACCTATTTTACCTAAGCATTTCATCTTGAAATCATCAAAAACGCGTGACATAATATGCAAGGTGGTGTCGTTGAATTAACATGTAAAACTTTTGCAAACTGGTGCGATTTATTAGTTGTGGTTGTCGTTTCTTGGTTGTGGTTTTAAAATCAGTAAGAGGATCGACTCGGGTTAATAAAAAATCTAAAATAATTTGAAGGTAAGAAATGCCAGTTGTATGGTATCTCCATGTTTTATGCTTCATTGCTTAAAGCGTTTAGACCTCTTACTACGTCGTCCATGTTATCGTGAAATGTACAAGTGGATTGTACTTATTAATTCCATAATAAATTCGTAAGCCCTAAATTCCTAAACAATTAAATTTTTCAAATTTTTGTAAATCTCCTAAAATTAAAAATCTGCTTACAAATACATTAATTTCCAAATCGTAATTTTCTGAAATTTATTTAAGTCAAAACTTTCAACTTCGTTCATAAATTTAAATGTGCTTAAAATTCCGTTCAAAGTTATTATTTATTAAATACATACTTATGTAAGTTCCAAATTTCTAAAATTAAAACAATTCTGAACGCTCAAATCGACTTGAAATTGAAGTTGAAATTTATAAATTTCCAAATTGTTAAATTTGGGTTTCGCGAGATTATTCAACACATATTTTAAATTTCAAATTTCGTAAATTTCCAAAGTTATAAATTTCCACGTTTAAAAATGAGGAAATGATTAAATTCCGAATTAAATTCCGAAATTGTAGGTCTCATGATTCCTGAACACTTAATTACCACTTAATTGTTTAAGGATTTCCATTTCTACATTATCAAACTCTTAAAAATTTTGAAGCTTTCATTTTTATATTTTAAATCAAATATGTCTTAATCTGAAATTGTTAATTTTAAATTTTAAATATATTAATTAAAAAATATGGGGAAGTCTTCCTACTGTATTCGTAAATTTTCAATATGCCCAAAATTTTTACAGTCTCAGTTCATAAAGTTCCGAAATTAAAATATTTAATTATTCCGAATTTTTCCAATTTTTAAATTATTAATTTGATGTTTTTTTCAAAATTTCAAAATTTTTATTGTATTCCTGTATTTCAATTTTCACAAAACTTCCAGAATCTTAAAGTCATTAAAAATAAAATCTGAATTACAAAAAATTTAAAATCCTAAATTCTTAAATATTTCTGTAATATGACAAAATTTTTCCAACTTATGATGTTCAAAATTCATAAATTCTAAAACTTGCATCCCAAATTTCTATAACATCAAAAAAAAATGCTAAATCATTATATTGGTGAGGACGTGACTAGACCAGACGTAACCATCATAACATATATAATAATCAATAAAGCCATTTCTTGATTTGAAATGGTGGAACAAGCCTCATACTTCAGCCAGATACTAAACTTTTGAATTTATTTATTGTAGTTTTACGGAATTACTTTTATTTTATACGGCCACTACTATTGAGGTGTAAACATCTTTCCCCTCTAGATGGTAGCAAACCATAACAGCGACCCACTTATTTTTAACAGCGACACTTAAGGTCCCATATTTTAACACTTTATTTATGTGAAATAAAAAATATATTTTTGCTGACCAATTACATATTGTCTGCTGATCGAGATATCTTTTTGCTATGGGTATTTTCAAAAAGAGTTCTACCTTCATATAGTTTAAAATATAGTAATTCAATTTATCAATTCCTAACATCAATAGTTCTTAAATCCTCTTAAGAATTTAAACTATTATACATTTTAAAATCATGTAAATGACCATATTTTGGAAATTTTAAATACCATTTCATTAATATAACAAAAAATATTAAAAAGTTTGTTGAAAAACCAAGAAATCAGGTAATTTTGACAAGTAGTTTTGTTGTTATAACCATTTTATGGTAAATCTAACCAAATATTTAGCATTAAATTAAATTTAGCATTTTGGTTAAAGTTACCAAAGAAGAATCAATTCCAGCGAAATATTTTGAGTATCTAACCAGTAATTTTGGTGAAGTTAACCAAAAATTATGGGTAAGTTAAACAAATTTGGTGGGTGCGTAAAAGAAACGAAAAATATAGTAATGTAAAATCAACAAGAATCTTGATCAAAACACAGTTCACAATGCACTTTAGTGAATTAAAAAAATATTAACAAATTGACGGTAGGCTCTGTTCGGATAAATAGCGGCATATAAAAGTAATTTTTAATTGCGAAAAAAACATACTCACGAAACATCACAAACTGATGAGAGAAGTTCTGGAGGTCTATTTTATAGTGAATCCATGTACGTATTCCCTAATATACTTGGATAATTGGTTGGAACTATATTTATCAATTAACTTAATTTGTGTATTTCATTCAAGGTAACATCCACTAGACACATATCATCAAAATAATGTTGAATCGATCAACTATCTTCTTACTTCTATACGCTACTATTACTACTACTACTACTACTAATACTACTACTACTACTACTACTACTACTATTACTACTACTACTACTACTCCTATTAAACAACGGCACACTCAATAATTGTTTGCTAAAAATATTTTGTCTCTTGAAATTGTGTCAAGAAGTCGAGTGACAATCAGAGGTGGGCATTTACACGTTATCTATTATTTTCTACGTCGACGTGTCAATAACCCGTAGACAACGTAGATAACGTAGAACATTCAATTTCACCATGCCAAAATATCGTACATAGGTTGTTAATGTTGTCTTAATTGTCGGCGTTCACAAAAAACATTGCCCAATAATCTATGTATACTGTATGTGTTGAAAACTGCGTACATTACTTGAAGTAATCTACCTCACCCATCCTTGGTTACAAAGTGGATGGGGAGCCAATCTTAAAAATGTTTTATATAGTATAGTAGCTAATAACAGGCCTCCAAAAGTTCTGTGATTAGCGACCAACTAGTTTACGATGTCAGCATTTTGCATGCGACCTATACGTTTGCTCACAGTGATCCGCTCCAACTTTCGCTAGATTAGACAATTTTTAAGGTAAGTTACACGGTTAAAACTTAAAACAAGAATCGTTGCAAAATCTTACCAACTATCAAAAATTTCGTAAACAACTATACACAATTCAAAAATAATTTAGAAATCGTATTAAAACTGTAATGGATTGAAATTATGGAGATCAAATCAATAATAATGTTATGAACCAGAATAAAGCTTTTTGTTAGCAATGCCGGCTGGACTTTTAATTTAAAAGTCCAGCCGGCATTGCTAACAAAAAGCTTTATTCTTAAAATTTAATAATATATTGGGAATTTAAAGCATCGGCGTTAGGTACTGTGTCAAGCAAGGGCTACATGCCCATGAGGCTACATTTTCTCTATAACGGTCGCCAGAAAATACCGAGCACAGGAAAAGAGATACCGAGGAAAACTACCAAACCCCTTTTGAAAATTTCATTTTTTATACTTGTTAAATTACATAATATCTTGAGTGGATTTTTTAAAGTGAAGTGTCCCATGGAGTTAATTTAATTAGAATTAGGCCCACGAAGTTAGGTTAAATTTCCAAACGAAATGATTTCAAGCAAAATTTGAGTACAATTTAAATTAGAAATATTTAGTCATATTTGATTTTGTGTAGAATTCGAGTTTTATGTTTTGAGTGAATTTGGTTTAATGAAATTCGATTAAGAATGCTAGTATGAATCTGAGGTAAAATCTGTAGTTCTGTTAGATTAATTATACGAGGGACAATAAAATAACAATTTCCACTAGATTTGAACATTATTTAAGTGCATTTTAAATATTAGTTGTGTTTGAACTAAAACATTGTTTAGAAACTAGTTTTGTTAAATTTGATTGGGATCGAGTAGAAATTGAATTTAATATTTTGAGTGGAACTTTTCCAGTTGAATTGTTGAAGTTGAATAAAATCGAGTAAGTTTAAAAGCGATTTATAGATAATTTGAGTGCAATTTAAATTACAAATATTTACTAATATTTGAGTTTACATTGGCTTCGAAATATATATATATATATATATATATATATATATATATATATATATATATATATATATATATATATATATATATATATATATATATATATATATATATATATATATATATATATATATTTTGAGTGGATTTATTTAAGTGAAATTCCAGGTAGCATTCTAGAATAAATTTGAGCCTAAATCTTTTGTCTAATGGTTTTTTAGATGAATTGTGTAAGTGAAAATAAATATTTCATATTGACTTGAACATAATTTGAGTGCATTAATTTAATCAAATTGAGCTAAAATTGAATTATTGCGTTGAACAAATAGTTTCTCTTATTTAAAGTATAGATTTTGAATTATAATTTAAGGTATTAGAATTTAAAAGTTTTAATTTCACTTTAGATTGAAATTTAAGTAGATTTGAAACAAAATCTTAAATTAAATTAAGATTTAGATTTTATTAAATAGTTTCTTCGTTTAAGATTTTTTTCAAATACAACGATGAACTGGTTCATTGGAATTCAAACGTTAAAATATACGTTGTCTTAATTGTCGTCGTCGACACAAAACACTGCCAAACAATCTACATTATATTTTACGTGTCGACATACCCACGTAGATTACATGGTGTAATCTATCTCGCCCATCCCTGGTGACAATATGCATTTTGTAGCTTTAAGAGTTTTTAATCATGAACTGAGTTGCGGAAACCACATATGGCCCATTCGAGATAACTCGAAAAGCCCTGGATAGGAAGTTATTCTCGCTGATTTCTGTTAAAATCATTGGAATCTTATGATAGACCCCAACCAAGTGTATTATCCATTTCAACGAGAAACTGTGTATACGTGAAAGTTGGTATTTATTCAGTAACGCTTGCACCATCAACCGCTATAGCTGCGGGTAATAGAAAATTTTACAAATTCGTTCTATTGCCTCTATCCACCAGTCATTACAAATATGGCAGGTTTGCCATTACTGCATGGTTTCCACGACACTATCAATAATTAAAATAAATCCACATTAATTGCCCGAGGCAAGACGTTTCATGAATATGGCCCGAAATAAATAAATTAAATGTTTGGACTGATCCATAGATTGGGTGGGGACTGTTTGCAACCATCTAGCCTGATATAGGCGGGGCAAACCTATTTGCCTTAACTTAATTTGACTCTATTAACAAATATACCTCGCCCATCCCTGTTGACAATATGCATTTTGTAGCTTTAAGAGTTTTTAATCATGAACTGAGTTGCGGAAACCACATATGGCCCATTCGAGATAACTCGAAAAGCCCTGGATAGGAAGTTATTCTCGCTGATTTCTGTTAAAATCATTGGAATCTTATGATAGACCCCAACCAAGTGTATTATCCATTTCAACGAGAAACTGTGTATACGTGAAAGTTGGTATTTATTCAGTAACGCTTGCACCATCAACCGCTATAGCTGCGGGTAATAGAAAATTTTACAAATTCGTTCTATTGCCTCTATCCGCCAGTCATTACAAATATGGCAGGTTTGCCATTACTGCATTCTTGGTTTCCACGACACTATCAATAATTAAAATAAATCCACATTAAGTGCCAGAGGCAAGACGTTTCATGAATATGGCCCGAAATAAATAAATTAAATGTTTGGACTGATCCATAGATTCGGTGGGGACTGTTTGGAACCATCTAGCCTGATATAGGCGGGGCAAACCTATTTACCTTAACTTAATTTGACTCTATTAACAAATAGGTCCCCCTCCTGTACATTTTGTGCGCTTTTGTGCCAAGTGTGTGTTACCACGGTTGCTCTATGCACTACTTCGTTGGCTATATCGGGTGACACCATGGCCGACTTCTCCTCTCCTATACATTTTGTGCGTTTTTGTGTCAAGTGTGTGTTACCACGGTTGGTCTATGCACTACTTCGTTGGCTATCGGTTGCCACCATGGTCGACTTCTGTATGCAGGCTCGCAGTCACTGTTCTTCGCCCAAATTCAGCACGGTGCTCCATCTACCCCAGGATAGCTTTTACCATCTTTCGATTATCCTTGACCACACCTACTTCATTTTATTTTATACTTAACATAAAACAGAATAAAAATAATGAGTGACCAGATATAGGAACTAAGGGGAAGGAAATTTGGACAATGGGAATGGATACAATGTTTTTACATACAAAATAATTAATTTTTTCTTTAACCGTAACAATCCGGGACTGTGACATATTCTGTCGATAGTTTCCACAAGAAAGCTATTTCCCTTATATTTTATTGCACCAAAAGAAGCGGTAATAATGAAGAAGGACGAGCAGATTACAGTACTTGCCATAAACTTATTTTCGGATTTTAAATTCACTGGCAATTTATATTGGCAGCCCCATATATGGTTTGGAGCCCTATCAACCAGAGCAATGGTTCAGTTCACGATACAGCTTTTAAGTGAATTAGAAATTCATCTTGTATTCAAATCGATCATGAAGTCATATGGACACAAAACTTGACTTTCTATAGTAAGTTTATCGACGTGAATGAAAGTATGTGTGTGCGGACGCCTGGTCATTATAATCTATTTGTCGTATACAACAGTATTTATTTGGTGCTATATTGCTTTATACCACGACAAAAAACATACAGTAGCGTGCGCATCAGCTGAAATGACGGTAATAGAGAGGGGAATTTTTTTGAAGTTTTTAAAAGCTTATGAGCTTCGTAAATTTTCGGATTTCGTTTATTAATAAATTCTTGCGTTTGAGCAAATTTTTGAAAATATATAAATTTCTTAAATATTTTGAAATTCTGGAATTCCTTGAAGTGATTAAACTTGGCATCTGCCATTAAAATATTAAAAAAATATTAAAACTTAGAATTAGAAGTTTTATTATGTTATCGCAATTGCTTTGCGATTCGCAATTACCTTTTAAGACAAAATTATTTAGGTTAACCAGATTGAACTTAATTAATCAAACCTAACCAGCCAGTGAACTTGTTTTGTTTTATAGACAGCTTTTAAGAAATTTCATTTTTCCAAAAATAACAAAAGAGCGGTAAGCAGTGAGAACACCACTAACCAAAATATTATGTCGACTGGCCTAAATGAAGCTTCCAAAATCTGTAGAATAAACAACATTAAAATAAATTGTTCGTATTCACGTGCAACACGTTACTGATTTTACAAAATCTAATTTAATTTTCATTTAATATGCTTTGACCTGGAATGCCCGGCTCGTATATTCTGTCGTACATAAAAAAAAAATCTTAATTAATAATTCACCGCTGCTGATATTCTTTTGTTTCAGATATGGTTGTCATCGCACATAACAAACACATATCACACATTTTTCTTCTTTTTGTAAATAAACAATCACGTAACATATTTAAAAACATAATCCAAAAGATTTTAATTTAACTATCCCAGTTATGGCAAAAGTTTATCAAAAATAATCATCACCCACACATGACAAAACGTAATATGGAACCAACCAACAGAACTAACCAGGCGCATATACATATACGTATATATACACACAAATACATAAAAAAAATTATATTAAAATTATATTTTCGTTTTTTTTTTTTGGTAGTACAATAACAACAACAACGATCAAAAAAGCTTATTGGACAAAATCACGTAAACTTTTATATAAATTTTCTCTGGGTGCTTTTTTTTTGTTTTTGATCACTTTTGTACTACTGTTATTTTAATGCAAAAACATAATTTTGGCAACATATTACCAGACATAATAATGATGATAATCAGCATCGCCAACATGGAAATTTATTATCCAAAAACCACAAACATAATACACATACCATACACACACACACACACATGTACATAAGCAAATAAATGGAACCTGAGATGAAAAACAACAAGGAACGATATAATAAAAAGCACAGAGATAAGCTTTTTTTGTATATACATATGTATATAACTTTTGTGTGCGGCTTCTCTTATCTTTGATAAGAAATTTAAATTAAATTTTTGTTATTTTATGTGAGTGTATGTGTGCTCAAAAAATGTCCTTTATTATTTTTTGTAAATATAAACTATTGCTTTTATTGTTGCTATTACATTTTATAATATTATTTTTCAACGATGTGTATTTAAATATAAATATATTTTCGAAAAGCTCTTTGTAAAGGTTTTTCTTTTATTGGTGCTTTCAACTATATATAGATAAATATTATTTTAATTTAAATAACAAAGAATGTGTCTCTAAGGACATTCGATATACAAACTGTATATTATGAAACTTTAAGAAATGTATTATTGCAGTGGTTTTACAATGGTATTTGAGTAGCATTTAAAACCCTGCACGATCTAAAAAGACACAATTCCGCAATTCCCTTTAATTTCTCTTTGTGATTTTGAATTTGACATCGAAGCTTTAGTGATTACAATCGCTCATGATTGTTCTAGCCGTAAACAACAAAAAAAGGTTTTTATTAATCAACAAAAAGCTTTTTTTATGTTTTCAACTAAGTTTTCCTGAGACTTATTGAGCTTTAAATTGTATTGCTTGTACAGATTGAAATCGTTAAACAATGAATTATTCAATTGACTGTGCACGATTGAAAAAAGTTGAAAAGCCCTGATTTATTTACTACTATAAAAAAAATGAAGCTCAATGTATACCGTATACGGTCATGCGAGATCAAATAAATATTAAAAGTTTACGAATATGTATACGAAAAAAATAAAATTAGAACAGAAGAACTATTTCTCATCGAAGCATAAAGCATAAATAACAAGCTTGAAACGAAAAAATAAAATAAAAATTGCAAAGCTTTTAAAAGCCAACCAACGAGCTTTCATAAATTTCTTTTATCTTTTATGTTTTGAATATGTATATATAAGTACGTATTTAACATATAGCTACTTGCTGTATGGATTGTGGTTTGCGTTTTATTTAGGCAGTAAATTCTTTAAGAAAGCACTGTAATCTACCGCAAAAAAATTAAATTCCCGTGAGATTGGTTTTCATATACATACTAAACATAAGCTATACATAAATTTTATTACATTATGTTTTATGATCATTAAAACATTCATTTTTATGCCGTTATCAAAACATTTACACAGAAAACAATAGAAACATAAAATAACTGGTAACAAGTGAATAAGTCATGAAGATAATTAAAAATTTCTCAAAAAAATTAAAAATTTCCAAAAAAAAATTCCATTTCCATGTACGTAAATATACAAATTGTGTGTTCAAAAGGGTAAAAAGTTATCTAGATAAATAACAAAAATTTAAAAAAAAGCACATAACAACAAAAAAAGCTTTAAAATAAGCTACAGAAATTAACTTTATATTTTTTATCTCTTCGTCAATGAGTTATGTAATAAAAAAAAATAAAAATTAAGAAAATTCATGATATCTTATCTATGTACAGGAAATAAATTTTCCTTTTTTTTATAGTTTTTCTAATATTTTTTCCAGAGATGACATTAAAGAAGGATACAGTTGTTTTTTTTTTTTTAATTTTTTAGTTTCAGAGAAAAAAATGTTCTGTTATAATAAATTTTGTTGTAATTGTAAAAATCAAGTCATAAAATTTTGTTAGATTTTTTGTGTATTTCAGTTTGAACTTTCACAAATAACCGGGTGGTTCTGGGATTTAAGTTGAAATTCGTGATTTTTTGTGATTGAAACATTGATAATTAATAACATTGATAATTATTTAACAATCTAGATTTAAAGTAAAATCTTTCAACCTGTTTAGTTGAATTTGGAAAAAGTTTGACAGTTTTAGAGCTTTTGATTTAATAGTCTAGACTTTTACCAAGAATATAAACATCATTTGTTGAGATGTTAAATATGGATGTGATTCATTATAAAAATGTTTTATTTAAAAACAATTAGGGCGTTTTTCTATTTCCTAAGATTCAATGACGTAGAATACATACATATATCTGCCAAACAAAATTAATAATAGTGCTTTTAAAGAATACAAATTTATGTCAATATATTTCTTTGGTATTTAAGAAATACATACTTTTTTTAAATGCAAACAACGCCCTAGTTTTTATTACAAATATTTCAATTTTATTACTAAAAACGTAAGAATAACGAGACTTTTATTATTCATTTACATTAAGACACAATGCCAACTTCTTCTTTAATTTCGTAATCTGAAATAATAAAAAAATCGTTCAAGTCAATAAAACTGCCGAGTACTTAAATTTAATATTTACCCAAATGTTTCGGATGCCATCGTCAAACTACATGGCGATGGGACAAAAAAAGAGAAAAGTGTAAATATTTCGTCAATGGAAAAGTGAAAGCATCCGCATTCTTTGAGTGTAGGTCAACTACATTTTGAGCCGATCTTGAAAAATAAAAAAATCGCATTTTTAATTAAGGTCAACAAACATTTTACCGGATGAACAAAAAATTAAGACATCCGCCAATTTTTAATTGTTAAATTTCTGAAGGGTGCTGCAAATTCGTTTGTAGAATCTGAGCCGTAAACTCCCTTTCGCCTACTGTGCAAGTTATTGTTCAAGATTCGTATTGGCCAACTTTGAAAATTTTCGTTTAGAAATTACTAATGTCCACGCACGAAATTATAATGTTTGTTATATTTTCGAATATTAAATTATTGAAACCGTTTTTTTCGTTTTAAATCATTTAGAATTCCAATTATGGGATTCCAGAAATTTAAACGACTATTCTTAATTTAGTTAACTAATGAACTTTCTAGTTCTGAATCCTAAATAATAAATTGAGTTTTGCACACCTTGTTGTCGAAAGTCTATTTCAAATTTGTGATATATTGAATTTTGTTGTGGCTTTTGAAATTTGAAATGTTACTTAGCAATTCTGTATTTTAAATATTAAATAAGATCCATTGAGTTTAGAATTCGAATATTTTCCGATTATATAAACCGATTTAATGGCCATCGCTGCTATTTGCAGAAAGTGGGTATTTATAAGTTATCCTTAGTCTTTGAACCAAATTCCTCTGTTTTTTCAAGATATATATTCTGAAATATTATTTTCAGTTAATTAAGCTTTCAGAAGGCTCGAAACGAACAAAACTTAATACAGATACCAATGAGTTTCAAGATCCACAAAACACGAGGTTTTTTTTTTCACATTAATGATGAGCTTTTCAAACAAATCAGGTTCAAACTATCTTTGTATAGTTTTATCAGCACATTTTCACGAGCTTTTCCAAAATTTTCAAATTAAATTCTTAAATTACATTCCAAAAACATTCAAGGTTTCAAAATATTTCAAACGAGACTAAGTTTATTAACAAATCACGGCGAAATTCCAGATTCGTAAACACATACGGTTTTACTGTGTTTTATTTCTAATTATTCACTAATGCTTGTGTCGAGCTTTTTTTCAATTCAGGTTCATATTATTGTTGAAAAGGGAAAGTTTATCATTAGATTTAGACGAGATTCAATAACCGCAAAACATTCCTTTTAAATTTAAATCATTTTAAACATTAATCCCGAGGTTTAATTTGGTTCACCTTCACATTTTTATTGGAAACGTAATTTCTCAAGATTTTCAAGATTAATTCTAAATAATTCTGAAATATTATTTTCAAACAATTAAGCTTATATATGAAGTGCTTTTTCCTAAAATTATTGAATTTTACATTTTGTATTCCGAGAGTTTTTTATTTTTGGTTCACCTTTATTGATATTCAAATCTCAATTCAATTTTACAAATAACTGTGAGTTAAAGCTAAAATCATCACTGTGAGAAACAATTGTTTATTATGATTAAACATTATAAATTTGCTAAATTATTTAATTTAAATTGTCTTATTCTTACCTCTTTGGCAGTTTGACGCGATATACTCTATCCCCAAATAAATTAGAATTAACTGCACTACATCTGAATCAAATGGGTCCTGGACAAAATGATTTTCTTTTTATGAAAAAAAACTCTCTTCTGCTAATGAAGCCATGCAAAATTATGTAGTTGCATAGTAGAGAAGGTGCCTCTACAGAAATTAGAAGAATCGAGAAACCACCTCTGGCTACACTGCCGTAATAAATATATTCTAGACTTTTTCAAAATATTCTTCGTTAACTTTAGATAAATCTGGAAAAATTACATTAAAAGAAGGATCGGCCAGTGTGGCTTTAATAAATTTACGATCTAACTAAAAGCGATTATATACTATTAAACAGGTTAACAAGGGTGATGAAACCGACCTTGTTGGAAAAGACTGCCGGGAAGATCGCCTTACACTTTTCCTGGTATGGCCTTTGTATCAGACTACCACTCCAAAAAGCGACGTCTCTGAAAAATGTAGAAAAAGTATTAAATGGCAAGTTAACGCAAAAGTTTTGATAACTACACCTACATTTGTGAACTGAGTAGTGAAAGGTGTAAGCAAATTTCAAAAGCAATGCAATTAATATCAGCCGACAATCGATTTATTTTCAACTGACGATCTTGATAGGTCGGAAGTTTATCCTAAAATTGTCCTAATTATTTTATCTGAGAATATATTAATAAAATTACTAAATCTCTCGATATCAATAATTATTTCCTCATCTAGTAATTATTTTGAAAGTACCCAAATACTTAAATGTTGTTTTGGGTAGGTGAGAACTATATCTAATAAAAAATATTGAAGCTTCCCTCAAACCAAGAAGACAAGTGATGTGGGGCAAGGTTGTATGTTAGTACAAAAATGGAAATTTAATAAAAAATCGTCCTTTTGAACCAACGATCGTAAGTATTTGGGTACGATCCTTTGAAGTTTGACAACATTTCTATTTTATGCTCACCGATAAACTATCAAAGCATCCCTGTCCTAAATCATCGAACTTCTGAATTAAGGAATGTTTTTTACTACCTAACTTAATATTCGGTCCATTAACTAAAAACTTTTTGTGCATGTTTGGATTCACTACAAAAATGGTGAAAATTTTGCAGTCACAGTTCGCAAAACTAATGCACTTTTTGGTCGTCGTAAAGCACCTTTTCGGCCGGCAATAGTGGAACTATGGTGGAAAAAATTGTTGCTGTTGGGACAAGTTAGTGATGTGAAGAATCGAAACCGTGAGCGTCGCTCAAGAACAGCTGAGAACATTGTTGCCGTAGCCCGTAGTGTTGATGAAAACCCAGGTGAGCCGACTCCTCGTCGATTTTTGGAATTAGGCATTCCACAAACGACATTACACCGTATTTTGCATAAAGACTTAAGTCTTAAGGCTTTTAAAGATCAGTTAACATAAGAACTCAAGCCGGCCGGTCACCATGGGTCCTTCAAATGCATCAGAATAATCCGGATTTTCATCTAAAAATCATCTTCAGTGATGAGGCCCATTTTCACCTCGGAGGTGAAATTGTCGCATTTGAGGCTCAGAAAATCAATCAATCCGAAAATCAAATCAGTCTCTCCATCTTCAACATGTCACTGTTTGGTGCGGGTTTTGGTCTGGCGGTGTGATTGGACCTTACTTTTTCGAAAATGAGGCTGGTGCAACTGTTACGGTGCATGGATTGCACTACCGAGCTATAGGATTAATGATTTTTAATGGCCGGAATTAGAAGATATTGATGTGGACGACGTTTATTTTCAGTTAGACGGCACTACGTACCACACAAGGAACGAAACAATCGCAATTTTGCAAGAAAAGTTTCCTGACCGTGTTATTTCTCGAAGAGGTGATCATAATTGGCCACCGAGATCTTATGATTTAACACCTTTAGACTTTTTTTTTTGGGACCCCGTGAAAGATAAGGTCTATGCCAATGAAGTTATCGAAGACATACAGCCGTAAATGTGCGAATTAGTTATTGAAAACTTCATGAAAAGGATATAGTGCTGCAAGCGTTGCCTTGTCGGCCATTTGGCTGATACAATAAAATAAACTCTTTTACAATAAAATAAACATTCATTGATTTCTCTTAAAAAATACTCGTTTTTTTAAATATCAAAATGAAAATACTGTTTTTTTTAATACTTATTGGAAACTCCTTTATATTCAGACATCAATTTATACATAGTCATGCGAGAAAGTCATTTCAATCGATATGAACATTTAAACTCTTGAATCTTAATCTTAGTGACAACAGTCACTCACCACAACTTATCTAGCCGCATTCATGGATGGATATACAGTTTCTGTGTAAACTTGAAATAATTAAACACGGCACGGAACTTCATTTTTATAAAGATTTCAAAGGAGTGACTATAGCTCTCAATTTTTTTTTTTAAATGTAAAAGGATATATATTTAATGAAAAGTGGATGAAAATAAAAATTAGAGCGTTTTTTTATTTTACAATAGCCACAAAGGTAGTAAAATTACAAACAATTTGCTTCTTCAACTGGCAATGCCCCAACAATATTTTTAAAATTAATTGCAATAACAAATATATTTGGAGTCACATTGAAATAATATATTATAGGTTTTTATTAAATAAAGGCCCCAATTTTTTTTGGAAAAAAGTTTTTGTAGGTTCCGCATTAATCAAATTCTTAGATATATATTTAAAAAAAAAGAACGCGTTCGTTATTTTAAAATTTATTATAGGTTTATGCTAAGAGAATATAAATGAGGCCGCTCCTTTACTACCGCTCCTATCGAGTTATAATGTTCTACATACTAAGGACTATTTTTCTAATTAGAGAACAGGGCGACCCGACACGCAGGTTATTTATATGCGCTCATTGATGCAGCCATAACGCAATGAACAGCCTGCGTATTGGGTCGCTATGCTCCAGTGGCAACGTTTCCTTTAGTTTGAAAAATAACAATCATTCTATATTAAAGTTGTAAATAGATAACAGAAGTACATATTTCTTCGTTATATTTTTTCGTTAATTTCGTTTTGTACTAATACATTCCAATTTATTTAGGATTAGGACAAACTTCCCGCTTTTGTACTGATACGTGAAGTTTGTCTTAAATGTAGCTTACATATTGTTTTTGTAAATTTATGACAAATTTGGTGTAAACTTCACGAGAATTGGTTCTGATGAAAACTGAAATGCAAAATAGACAAGAACCGTATCTGTTCAATAGACATGGAGCCAATCACAATAGGCAAAAATTTAAAATCTAGCGTTAAGTCAAAAATCACTCACCACATTTCTTCTACCTGCCTCTATGGATGTACAATACAGGAAATTTTCAAAGGCTCTTACTGTGTAAACTCGAAATAATTAAAAGCCACAATCACTTTTTCTGAAAAAATTGAGGAAGATGTATTTAATTAAAAGTGGATAAAATAAAAATTAGGGCGTTTTTTTATTTCATAATAGACATTAATCAAAGCCTCAACTTTTAAGATTTATTGCAATAAATACATTTGCAGACACATTGAAATAATAAGTTATTAGTTATCATGAAAACGCCCTAATTTTTTTAAGAACGTGTATTTTGGTTCTGCATATAAATCGAAGTATACGATATATACATATAGTACTGTAGCTGTATATTGGACACTTAAGGGACTGAGGAAACTGTTCAATTTATAGAGCAATTTGAATAGAATAGTAATTTGCTTTGATAAATAATACAAATATATAAGTACTATACAAATGTTTCCAAATTTGTCTTTTATTCTATTAATTGATTTTAAGGCGTCTTCTATCTCGAGGTTATCATCGGAATCATATACTGGTCACATTCTTCTTCCATTAGTCCTTTTAAAATATCTTTATTGTTTGCTTCACAACAAACAGCTAATGGTCTGCTGATAAATATTCAGCAAATTTCTCCACACTTATCGATCCTAATGCCGCGTTACAGGTTGAAGCACCGTTGAATTTATTGGGAAGTCACAGAAGTCCAAGCATTATCAATCCATGAGACTTTACATCAAGAACATTAATGGTTTATGATATATCC
Source organism: Tipula unca (assembly GCA_951394425.1). NCBI lineage: Eukaryota > Metazoa > Arthropoda > Insecta > Diptera > Tipulidae > Tipula > Tipula unca. The sequence continues at coordinate 15,896,028 of OX596380.1, read as the reverse complement.
GAAGCACTGGAATTATTGGTCTGAATGCGTTCTAATGTAGCAACAACCTTTTTAAGAACGTTATTTTGGTAACAACTTTTGAAGTTTTTAATTATTCCTTGGTCAAGAAGCTGAATTCTAACGCCCATATTAGGCGGTAAAAACCACAGCTTAACATACTTTAACCCCTTTCACATTCACATGAGCCGGGTAATTATCTATTGTAAGTAAAATACGCCTATTTGCTTTCCTCATTTGGTACGCTAGGGACCCAAAAATGGCTTCTTTTATTTTCCGATCACGAGCGGTTTTAGTTTTTCACCAGTGGCACTGGCACATAAAAGTACGGTTAACCGTGCCCTTGACATATTACCAGTGTTACATTGTTCTTTTTAGAGCACCAAACTTTTATCAGGCAGAAGTTTAAAAAAGAGCCCCAGCTCGTCCGCATTAAACCAACCTTTTTGGTGCAAACCCTCAACTAAAGTAGCAAATTTTTTCTTGAATTATTCGGCGTCGTTGTCTTTAATTTCATTAGCTTCACCACACAACGCTTTAAATAGTATTCCGAACCGAACCCGGAACTTTCCCAACCATCCGTTTGGTGCTTGAAAATCTGTGACCCCTAATTTAACCGCAATATTTTTGGCACGTTCCTGAAGTATTGGCCCTGAAATTCGTGCATTAGCGGCTCGCATTTTTTTATACCACTCAAAGCTTATTAAGTTTATCTGGTCAAAATCGGTTTTAGTTCGTGTTCGTTGCATATTGTGATAAAATCAATACATTTTGGTATTTTTCTTTGAATTTCATTAGGTTTTTCGACGTCTTACCAGTGAACTGTAATTAATTTGTAATAAATTCTGGCCCAAGTTTTATCTCGATATAACGATTCCTTCAAAAGTTACAAAATTTGAGGTTACACCACCCACGGTTTACTTGCGAACAGCAAGTGTAATCAAATCGGGACCTGGTGTAATAAACTGTAATAAAATTGTTATAAATTATGGGCAGCTTCGAGGCACTCGAAGTAGTGTCCAATTTACAGAGGTAAAATTCAAAGGAATGTTCAAATTAACGTCCAATACTCAGATGTTGTGCAATGTATAGAGGTTGTCCAATTTATTGAGGCATTTGAGAAGTTTTTTATAAAATTACAGAGGTGTCCAATGTTGGATGTTTTACTGTATTTATATGTCATACTAGACAAATACTTCTTAGACCCCTATTTTTCCTTATAAATATCTACCGCGCCCTATTCGGGTCATGTAAACAATTTAAAACTCAAACTTTTATTTCGTTATCACCTAAATATAAATACAAAAAAAACTTTAAGTGTTACACATATATTATTTTAAACTCTCGCAAATAAATTACCACCCTGTGTGTGTGTATACCCAAACAATCTTGAAAAATATTTTCTTTTGCTCATTTTTATTTGTTTTTTTTGTCCATTGCTTAAATGAAGATAAAATGAAACTTTTTTGTTCTTCGTTTTTTTAGTTTTTCGGTATAGTTGCCTGCCAATTCCCGTATTTAAAAAAATAAAAATAAAAGATCCCTTAAGTTACGAAAGATGTTACAATTTAGAATCGAAACGATTTTCATGTGAATGCGTTTTTGAATTATGTAGCACCGAGTATTAAAAGGTATATTTCTACAAGATTCAATTGGTGTGAACCAAATTTTTTTTCCCGCTAGATAGGTATATGGTACATACTCGAAATTGTATAATGTATGTATGTTTGTATAATGCTAATTACTGTATACCTACCTAACCTATATATTTGTATACAAATAATTATACTATAATTTTATATTCATATATATATATACATATATTTATGATATAATGAACGAGTTTTTAACTTAATTTACATATTACATGCCAGTCTAATTTGCATAATCATATTAAATTGCTATATAGAATATAGAAGTTTTGTTAGGTTATAAATGTTTATACGTATGCTCGAAAATATATATATTACATATACAGCAGAACGACTATCGATTTGTAATATATTTCTGCACAAGCAGAAAACAATTAAAAGCTCTTATAAACTATATCTATATGCAATGTATATACATCCATTAAAATAACTTAAGTTATTTTGTTTTATGCATATAACTTGACACATCTAATCTAATTTATCAATTTACTTTAACATAATCTACATACTTAATATATTCATTATAGTTTATTTATTTGTATATAGAGCTGCTTTATACTGTCAAAAAATAAAATAAAAATAAACTTTTAAATTTGTCACATGAAAAACTTAAACAATATACATACGTATATGAAAAGCTCTCTCTATATAGTTCTACACTATATACGTATACTCGAGTATGTACGTATATACGTATAATTGAATAGAATGAAATAGTTTTCTTGTATGTATGTTTCAATTAAAAATACAAATAAAAAATAAAAAAAGCTCACAAAAAGCTCAACGCTATATATTTATGCAAAATAATTTCTTGGTATATGCGCTATGTATATGTATGTACATAATATATTTACATATTAATGTAGATGATATATAAGTGGAAAGCATAAGCATGAAATATTTTTATGTTTTCGGAAAAGTAAAAAAAAAATTTATAATTTTCCCGGCAACAACAAGTTTTTGTATTTTTTGTTTGTTTGTTTTGTTTGAAGAGATGAATGTCTACGGTGGAATGAGGAAGAAATTATTTTGACCTGATTTATATTTTTTATTTCGTTTATTTGAGTGGTATGTATATGTATTTATATGTATATGTAGAGTGACGTGAAGTGAGGTAAAAAAGGATATTATCGTATTTTAAGTATTATATAAAGTACATGTACGTAGAGGAATGTGGTTTTATGTTTAGAGTACTTAATTTGTATTTTATCCTTTTATATATATAAGATGGAACTTTAATGCTATTAATGGTTGTGTGTGTACAATGACTTTTATTGTACTTTTTAGATTTGGCTCAAATTTCAGAGCTTTTATAAATTATGCATCAAAATCGTGATTAACCATAAATTCTGTATATAGCGGTTCAAAATATTTTAAAAATAACATTTTGAATCACTAGGATTTGGCTCAAATTTTAATGTTGTTCGGTTGTTGAATAACCCTAGCTATTTCGGTACCGTGGTTTTCGAGTTTTTATAAAAAAAGCTAAAATTTTTTCCTAAACGTTGACCATTCCGCTTCAGAAAAATTTTTTTTTTCTCATCATTATTTTGTTTTGTGTATAATTTTCAACGAACCCCTCAATAGCCGGGAGGATAAGGCGACACTATTCAGGGGTATATCTTGAAACAAACGGAACGCACGTAGCATTCCGAATCGTAGAATTTGACAAAACCAATTTTGACACCACTATTAGCGCATATACAACGATAACAAGATCCTTCATAAGCAGCGCCCATCCGACTTCAACCATTCTGGAACCAAGCACCAGGAGCATGGTTTTTGATAGCCGAGACACTTTTTCGTCAACAACGCATCGTATCAGACTGTGCAAAATACACACACGCTCTACAGTCACTGGATGCGTCAACAGTGCAAATTTTAAAAGATTTCTTGCAGGCACCTCCCGAAAAAGAACTGTATAACGCGTTGAATACCACGTTGATGGAGCGGTTAGAGCCGTCAGAAGAGAGCCAACGCGACCTAGCTGGCCGCACGACTTTTCAGATCGGGCCATTAAGAAAATGTGGTTGCAGCGCGTGTCCGAACCCCATGACGCTATGTTCCCAGGCCAACAACGTGTAATAAGTTAAGTGCGTACATCCCGAGAAGACAACGACCACCAGCAACCAGCGTCAATGAAGCGCGTGGCAGATTCCGCATCTCACCATCGAATGCGATCGATGAACGCTTAGCACGACTAGAAAACATGATAAGAACACTTACCATTCGAAATCGTACCAAACATACAGACGGCGTATGCTGGTATCACAACACCTTCGGTGAAGGCGAGAGTAAATGTCACCTACCGTATAGATTCACACAATCTACATCGGCAATGGACATAACAAATACAAAAAACGATTAGACCCCGCGGTGGAGTTGGCGAAAACCACAACGCCACATTCAACACGCAGAGTTTTCATATACATGACAGAGTAAACCACCTGACATTCCTTATATAGACACGGGAGCTGACCTTTCGGTGCTCCCTGTCAAACATTTTATAAAATTCAATTAAAGCTTTACAAAATCAGAGGTAGTACTATCAGCCGCCAATGGCACAGTTATACAAACCTATACGGCACAATTGCTTCAGGTAGACATCGATCTCCGACGAAAATTCACTCACGCTTAGCGAACGTGAATCGACCGATCATTGGCGCTGATTTCATAAGTGAATTTAAGCTACTTGTCGATCTTAGTCGAAAACGGCTGCCACATTGGTCCTTGTAGACACACCTACACCGATTCATTTCACTATCGATATCGGCTATGGCACGTTACTAAAGAAGTTTCCTTCCCTAACAGTGGGGCCAAACCACAATTTACAAGTCAAACATAACGTGGTACAACATATTACTGCTGAAGGACATCTCCCAGTATCAAAATTACGTCTACTAGATCTGGTGCGTCACAAAGCAGCATTCACTAAATTCCAACATATGGTCAAAAATAAAGATCAAGATTCGAGACCTTGTGGGAACTATTGTAGACTCAATACGGTCACAACACCTGATCGCTATCCGATACCTCACATTCAAAACTTCTCCATTCACTTGCATGGCTGCAAAGTTTTCTCCAAACTTGATCTCATCAGAGGTTAGCACCACATTCCCGTATCACCTGAAGACGTTTTCAAAAAAGCAATTAGCACTCCGTTTGGCCTCTTCGAATACACCCGAATGCCATTTGGATTACGCAATGCTGCGCAAACGTTTCAGCGCTTCATGAACGAAGTCTGCCTTCTGATACTTAGAAGCAACACAAACTCCATCTGGGTACACTATTCCAACAGCTTGTTGAGTTTGATATTCACATCATGAGCTCAAGTTGAGTTTGATATTCACATCATGGTTCATTACTACCACCGATTCATACCAAAACTTGCTGAAACCCTCAAGTTTCAAGAAATCAACGCCACTTGGATTACATACGTCAATTTACCATAGACGTTCAGCATGTTCCAGAAAAATACAATTTTGTAGCTGGTACACTATATCGCACAACGGATTCGGAAACTGCGGAAGACGAGATTCACTTCGACTATCAAATAATCATCAAAACACAAAAGGCAGACTTAGAACTTCAGAATTTACTTTCTGGTTCCAGACGTCACTCTATAGTTCCAACATGAAACTAGAGCGTACACATTTACTGCGAAACATCAACGGGCAACAATGGCCCATACATCGCAGAGCCTTTACGCCGCACAGTTTTTGACACACTGCACAATATTTCACATCCTGGTATTCGTGCCACTCGTAAATTTACTGCTAGATATTTCTGGCCAAGCATGAACAAAGACGTGACCCAATTTAAGTTGCCAAAGGTCGAAAGTTCAAAGGCATACAATATTGCCTATTGGACGTTTCGATATTCCAATTGGTAGATTTGAGCATATATCCATATAGATATCACCACTTCCGCACCATCTAATGTATATACTCATGCATGACCGACATGGCTGCATCCACCATTGGCTCAACGTTTGTCCATAACTATGTACGTATCACGATTCAGCGTTCCCAACACGATCACCACAGATCAAGGAACTCAATTCGACTCTAAGCTATTCACTGAGTTAACGAAACTCATGGGGTCACATCGGATACGCATCGAATACGACAGCTAAAAGCGTAACTCAAGGCCCGAGAAAACATAATTCGTTGGAGTTCGGAAATACCAGGTTTTCAATCCCCATATGAAGGCCCATACAAGGTGATACGACGATTGCACAAACACTACATTGTCTCAATCAAAGACAAACCGCAGTCAGACTGAAACCAGCCTACGGTATACTATGTTCTGCTGAATGTGAAACTTCCACAGGCTTCATCACTAGAGTACTGTAGCGGTTCTAAACATTTTAAAAATAACATTTTTAATAACATACTTGCACCCATCCTGAGACAATTTGAAGAGGCCAAGTCAGAGATTGCTGCTTTCAGAGATCGCTGCACAATTCGTTCTGGATCGCAGCACGCAGAACGTGACCGGGCCTGCGTATACTCTTTGAGATCTTATTTCGTTATAACCTAAACGATAATGTCGTAATGACATTTCAAACAAAAAAACATTTCGCACATAAAAGCACCTATAAACACACTTTATTATAAATTTATGATTATATCGTATATTCCGCCGTCCCGCGCGTTTGCTTATATATATACGCCCGGGATACACAAAACGCTATAAAATGCCGAAATTAAATGTCTCACATAAAATCAACATCGAAGCACTCAAATTAATTTTTATACTTCAAATAAAAAATGTCAAAAGCTCTGCCGCATAAAAAATACGTATCAACATTAAGTAATTCTGATAATATGCGATGATAACCTACTCACTCGTCATATATGCGAATACGTGTACAAAAACATTTTGGAGAAAATCAATTTAGATATATAAGACGACGACGAACAGAATATGTACGTTTTTTCGTTACAACAATAATCGAATTGATAACATCAAAATAATAAAATTTATGATATCTTAACAATAAATTTATGTTATATATCGGTATACGGAAAGAAAGCTTTCTCTCAGCCAACATAAATATTATGTATTTAACTCATCTACTCGCTAAGTAATTTCATCGTACGTATACATACACATACATTTATATATTTTTCAACAATGATAACAACATAACAATGACAGTTGAATTTTTTGTTTTAATGTTTATGCAATAACATTTTTTAATGCTGGTTTATTACAACAATAAAAACAACAAGAAAATTTTCATTGAATTTTCATTTGGAATTTTTTATTTTATTTTATTTTGAACACACACATACATATACACAAGTGTATATGTATATGCATGCAGTAAGAAAGGGAGAGAGACAGAAAGCTCTGACTGGAAAATCTACAAGCGAATTCATGATGATTTAATTGTTTTTCCGTTTGAGATGTTGCTGGATACTGTTGGTGTGGATTGTTGTTGGTGGAATCATTCTCAATTAGAATTTTTATAGCGCACAGTATAGTTTTCTTCTTTTTCCTAATTTTTTTCTTTTTTATATGTTTTTCCCTATTGTCTATAGTCCGCTCGCTTTTGTTTTTCTGCTATATATACATACATAAGTGCTATTTGCCGAGAGGGAAATGCTTTAGAATTTTCATTTTTATTTTAGTCTGTCGCTATGCACATACATACATATATACATATTGTCAAAAAATGTATTTCATGAGCTGACTAAAGTGTATATATGCTATTGTTGTGCTCGACATAATATAACAAAACTAATTTTCTGACATAAGTGAAAATTGTTTGGATGTGTACAGAAATACAATTATTTATTACACATTTTTTTATAATATTGCTGACAATTTTCTATATAATGGTATAGTTAGGTTTTCCGGTGTTTTGTTTCTGGGAAATAATTTTTATTAATTTTCGTGGAGAATGCATTAACAGAATTATTATATTTAAGTCGGCTGGGTGCATTTGGGCAAAATAGGCTACTTAGGGCAAAAATTGGCTTAAGGTTGATCATCAGCGTTGAATGACTTCGTTAATTTATTGAATGGATCGCTAAAAAATCGATGATTACGGAATACCCTACTTGGAACCTGAATTAAGATATTTTCCAAAACTTAAACTGAGTCAATCTGACCGAGAAGAACGTTACCAATAAAAGCAGCTTCCAAAGGAAATTGTCTCCAATTCAAATTTTCTCAATCAGTTTTAAGCAACAGAAATGTGAAAAATATTTTTGAATGGTTTCGATTCTATTGATGTGCAAATCGTAATAAGGACTGGAGACTGTCACACGGTGTTCCACTTGAGATCTCACATAAGCAAAATACAGTGAAAATAAAGTTTGCTTATCATAAAATTCCGCACTCCAATGATTTAAAAATCCAAACCTAGCGTTTGCTTGAAATTATCGTTTCCGATGAAAGTGACGGGGAGCATACAATATGTTTTTCAAGAATTCCACCACATTATACCTTTTGCTTGTCGTAGGAAGGGACTAAACGGTTGGATCGCTGGGTGGACGGCCCGCATCCGATAAAAAGAATCTGTTTAAAATGTCAACAAAATTAAAAATGGAGACAGCGAAAACTTCACCGGACCCCCGCTTCAGCACCCGGACACGAGATTTAGGATCGGCACGTGGAACATGCAGTCACTAAGGAAACCAAGAGCGTTGAAGGGAATAATCACATGCATTAAAGAGTATCGGCTTGAGCTCGTTGCTCTTCAAGAAACTCGCTAGCCTTAAAGTGGAGACCATGTGTCCCAGGGCTATACGTTGTTATACAGTGGAGATGACCTCGGAAATCTCGGAGCTGGAATTCTTCTTGCGGGCCGCAGGTAAAGAAGGCTGTGTTGGATTTTCAAGCAGTCAATAACCGATTGTGTAAGCTTCACTTATGTGCTTGATGTAAGCCGACCTGTCGATAATTGATGTGCATGGGCCAACAGAAGTTAGCCAGCCCCAAGATAAACACTCTTTTTACAATGACTTGGACGATCTGATGATATCTATACCACAACACGATGTTAGAATCTTAATTGGGGACTTCAATGCTTGAGCTGGCAGAAGTCAGACCGACTTTGTAACGAACCGTATTGGCAGCGTGGATTTCGATTACTAATCGCTCCTTATTTAGTGCCGTTCATTACGGAGTTTCATTTTTTTGATCATCTACTTAGAGCCTTGGCGTGGTCATGTTTTTGCCGGTTTAAGCTCAGAGAGTGGGGTGGGGTTTGCCAAGGATAAGTAAATGCTAGTAGACCACGAGGGATGTTAAAAGGAAGGATATTTTAGGCAAGGACCAACTTACTAGAATCTACTGCACGACACTTACCCGATTCATTCACTCATAATAGGCCTTAGCCTCTCATCCTGAAACTAAATCACGCGACACGAATAGCGGAAACACAGAACAAGAGAAAAAAAAATACTACCCAAGAAAAGAAAATACTATCAGAAAGAAAAGAAGTAGTTAACAGATTCTAATTTATTTTTATAAAATATTAGAAAAAAAAATGTAGACTTAAATAATTTGATCCAAAAAAAAAAATGTGTATAATTAACTACTTAATATCATATGACCTTCACCAACTAAATTAATAACCCAAACTTAAACTATCTATAATCTAATTAAAAACCAAAACCAAAAAAAAATTTATATGAATTGTAAAATAAAAATGTTTACTTAAAATTAAGAAAATAATTAATAAAACAAAATATCTTAGCTTAAATACAATTGTTTATGCGATCGCACGATGATTTCGGACACCATTTTTTTATTATCAAAAGAATTATCAAAAAAGTTATTTTATTTTTATTTTACGTTTATTTGTGCACTTTTCGGTATAGTTTTTACACTACCATTTTCTTTTAAAACATGTACATGTGGTCACCTTATTTTCACTATTTAATTTTTGTTATGATTTTTGATTTTATTTATTTTCTATTTTCCATGCGGTTTACACTAATTTGTTTTAGTTTTTGTTGTTGCATGTAGGTGACCACACAACCACTTATCATATTTTGTTTTCACACCAATTCGCATGTTTAAATTAATTTTTATTTTATAGTTTAGTTAATTTTATCACTAACTTAATATAATATTTCACTTAAATTATTTTAGATAAGTTTATGTATAATCTTATATCAACTTATTCTTATTATTAATCGAATCATAGTTCGAACCATTAATTTTACACATTCTTTTTATTTTTAGTTTATTTTACTCAATATGTAAAATATATATATGAAATATGTATTTATTGGTACTTATGTATATTTTAACTATTAATTTAATAATCCATTACTTTTTTTTTTTTATTTTTCTAACTATAGACTTATATTTATTTCTCTCATATCAATTATTTTTAATATCTATATTTTTTTTCTTGTTCACGTCTCCTCGTGAATCCAAAAAATTGACTCACTCTTTTCTCGATCAATCTATTTTATTTTTTTATTTTTATCCGTTTTATAACCAGTTTTTTATTTTTCCCGCGCTTTTATGAAAATAAGCTGTATATATATATATAATACAATGGACACCAGGGTAGTTAAACCATAGCACTGGGACGACGAGCAACGTCCGTCGTTACAAATCGTGGGGACGTCCCACACCCCATAAGAGATGTCTCAAAGCCGGGCATTATACATACAATCATAATTGGTTTATTTAAATTTAAACGGGCACTGTAACGTTTTGCAAGTTAGTGGTAAATCAACCCAGTTTACTCGAATTCTGTAATTACAACAAGTATTACTATAAAGTGAAAATTTAAAATTTCATTCGAAGATGATAATTCAGTATAAAATTAATTTAAGAAATGAGTTAAATGTTTTCTTATCAGGATTTTATGTCCTTGATATGATATGTCCCAATAGAATTTCCCTGTTCATCCACAAGTTTGAAGGCGACGTTCCCTACAGGTTCTTTAATAAATGCTTTTCTAAATTTTGGGGCTAGTTTTGCCGAAAACTTTTGAACTGCTGAACTTTGACAGAAATTTCTTACGAATACTTCTTGACCAGACAAAAATTTTCGGTTACGACTCCGTAAATTATACTTGTTTGCATGTTGTTTGTGAGATTTCCGTAAATTTTCAAGTACGGTTTTCTGCGCAAGCGTTAATTTATCTGCGTTTGACACCTGAATTTCCTTGTCTTCCAAACTATTTAATTGACGGAGTAATCCATAATGAGATCCATGGGGAATGTAATGTTGCCCAAACACCATAAAGTGTGGTGATCGGTCTGTGCTTTCATGTTTCACATTTCGCAATGCGGATGCAATAAAGTGGATATGTGAATCCCATGTCGTATGATCCTCTTGAATATAGGAGCGGATTGCCGATAATATGCTTCGATTTACCCTTTCTGATGCGTTCGCTTGAGGTGAGTATTTTGGAGTTAATATGGGTTTAATATTGTATTTCTTTAAAAAGTCACGATAAACCTTGGATGTAAATTGTTTCCCATTATCGCTTAGTATCTGTTCAGGAACTGAATAAACACTTAGCACTCGGTTCTCTAAAAATTTCACAACATTTATACTTGTAGCATCTCTCCTAGGTTCAAGCAGAACGTAACGGCTAAAGTAATCAAGGACTACAAATAGGTAAGTATTTCCTAGCTTAGAGCGAGGATATGGTCCCATAAAATCAATATAAAGTCTTTGAAAATTTCTTGGCACTTCAATGAAATGACCCATTGGGGGACGTAACACAGTGTTTGTTGCTTTACTAGTCTTACATATTTGACAATTTGTTATAAATTCATGAACGTCAGTCACCATTTTTGGCCAATGGTAATATCTCCGTAAGACCTCTAGGGTCTTTTTTACTCCCAAATGAGAAGCATTAGGAGGAGAATGAGCTCTTTCTAATAGAATAGGAATGAGTGGATTAGGGATACATATTTTCCAAACTGGGATATCCGAGGATAGATCCGAATCAGGTTTAGGAAGAAGGAATATTTTACCATTTCTGGTTTGAAGGTTAGATTTAATTTGCGGATTAGTTTGGATATGTTTAATTTGATTAATGTAGTCTGGATCTTGAAAATGGATGAAATCGGGATCTAAGAGTAAAGGATGGTCACCATTACATTCACTGAGAACCAATGCCTCTGCCTGGCGAGAAAGCGCGTCTGGCACGATGTTGTCTTTGCCTTTGCGGTATTCAATTGTAAAATTGAATCCTTGGAGTTTCAAGCTCCAGCGAGCGAGGCGCCCAGAAAGATCCCTTTGTCCCATTAACCACTTCAAACTTGCGTGATCCGTGATAATGGTGAAAGGATATCCTTCTACATATTGCCTAAACTTCTCAACACTTAAAACAGCCGCGTAACATTCCAGCTCGGTGATGCTATAGTTACGCTGTGCTGCATTAAGTTTTTGCGAAATGAAAGCAATAGGGCGCTCTTCACCGCTGGATGACCGTTGAAATAAAACGGCACCCACCCCAGTCATGGAAGCATCGCACTGAATAAAGAACGGCTGTTCCCAATCTGGATTACAGAGAACTGGTGCTGAGGAAAGTGATAGTTTTAATTTCTCAAAGGATTGTTGAGCCATGTCGTTCCACTTAAATTTGGAATTCTTTTTTAACAAATTTGTGAGTGGTGTTGCCAATTCTGAATATTGGCGAATAAACCGTCGATACCATCCCGCCATGCCGAGGAATCTTCTGAGTTGGCGAACAGTTTTAGGGATGGGATAGGAAGTTATGGCAGATACTTTAGATGTATCTACCTTTAGAACACCATCTCCAACAATATACCCTAAGTATTTTATTTCTTTCATAAGGAACTTACTCTTCTGCAAATTTATTGTAAGGCCAGCTTTGCTTAATAACTCAGCCACTCTACTCAGTAATACCAAATGTTCGTCAAAGGTCTCAGCAGTTATGAGTAAGTCATCTAGGTATACAAAGATTTGAGTATGCAGCTCGTGAGGTATCACCCGATGCATAAGCCGGCACATAGTCTGCGGCGCATTACAGAGTCCGAAAGGCATCACAGTAAACTGGTATAATGGCCGACCTGGCACAGTGAAGGCTGTCTTATCTCTCGACCTCTTATCTAATGGTATTTGCCAAAAGGCGTCCTTTAAGTCAAGGCTTGAAATAAACCTTGTCTTGTTTAGACGCCCCAGCAACCCATCAATGAGAGGCAAAGGGTAAGCATCCTTCACCGTGACCAAGTTTACCTTTCTTGCGTCTAGGCACAACCGGATCTTGCCATTAGCTCTACGGACTACGGCTAACGGGGAACACCACGAGCTGGTACTTTCCTCTATGACACCTAATGCAAGCATACGATCGAGTTCTTTGCCCATCTCAGCCTCAACAGCCGGAGACACAGCATAATATCGTTGCTTGACGGGTTTAGCATCCCCAACATCAATGAAATGTTGTAACAAATTAGTTCGGCCTAGACCAAGTACAGCGGATGATGGGAACCGTTCCTTAACTGTTTCCAATTGTTGTTGCTGTGACGGTGTTAGCTCATGATGAAGAGGTAAATTAGACATGTCCGCCTCGGATACGTATTGCGAAGAAGTACAATTAAGAGCAGGAGTACTAAACTCGAAAATTGCAGAAGGATGCACAATTTTTAGTTTGAATATCCGCCAAAAATCCACACCAAGATATAACTCTTGATTGAGGTTAGGAGCTAAATGCAACGTAATAACTTTAGTTTGACCCGCAAATGTAATCGGAATTCTGACATGGCCTATTATTTGCTCGGTATTTCCGTTTGCGGTCTTTATAGATGACGGAAGATGACGAAAGCTTACGGTGGGGTCCTTGAGTATTTGTTCACAATTTTTCCCCAGTAGGGATACATTGGCACCGCTGTCCAATAAGCCTCGTATTTTGTTTCCGAGTAATTCAACTTCTGCGTAAGGTCGCCCGTCTAAAGAATCAGCTATTAGTGATTCCAGGATCTGCGATTTAAAAGATTTTCTTACGCGGAAGTACTGGATGGATCTGGTAATGCGTTTAGGTCTAAAGCTAGGAAATTTACATTTACTTTGAGAGTATTTTGAAAAACTACATCTGTCATGTAGAATTACTTGAGGATCGAATGATACCCTCCGCTTTTGTTTTGTGTTGTTGTTGATGAATGGGGGGTAACCGTCCTTGGCACGTTCACCCCCTCCTTCCCGTTTCCCCAAATGGAGCAACAGTTAGGGCAATTGGTTTTGAGCACTTCGGGTGTACCACAACCAAAACAAAATGTGTGCAATATTCGCTTATTGCAATATTTAAAGAAATGACCTGTTAGTCCACAGTTCCAACAATGTTTAATCATATTTGGATTGTTCCTAGTTAGAATTTGCGGTGCTGGCACATTATGGTTTGATAAAGCGTTTACCATTGGTTGTCCAGATGTGGGATAGATTGGCATAATATTATAAGGATTCCGATAATCCATGTGTTCTTGAGAAGTTGAGTGTATGCCACCTGGATACGGTAACGCGGTACTATTCACAAAAGAAGGCTGGTTTTGATAATAAAAGGGGTTTTGTGGAGCTAATTGTGTGGAATATGGATGCGGATCTTGAGTGGCTTGAACTTCGTGAACATATTTGCGGGATTCGCCTAGTGTTTCTGGGATTATTCGATTTCGGATCCATGCATCCTCATATGCAACACATTGTCGCACAAGTTCATCTAGTGAAGTGAACTGGGTAACGGCCAGTCGGTCCTGCAACCCGGGCCGCATATTTTGTGTAATTATAAAAATCAATTCCGAATCTTGAATAGGATTTTCCATTTGTAAAGACAAGGATAGCATAGCGTGATAATAATCAATGAATTTCTCGTTTGGCCTTTGTTTCTTGGAATCTATACCTCGCCTTATTTCCAGATCTGTCCGTCTATCAGCAAACCGTTTAATCAATTCTGTTTTAAGCAACGCCCAATCAGCATTGCCATATCTTTGAATAAAGTCCCAATACCAATCAGCTGCGGTTCCTTTAAGGAAGTAGCTCATATCATTGGCAAGTTGCTGCAAGTGGATGCAATTTGTCATTGCTTGATGCTCAACCATACGAATAAATTTTTTTACTGGAGTTCCCGTTGGTGTACCATCAAATGAGATGGGCCATTTAGTAGGGTCTCGTTGGAGTGGTGGAAATGATTGTGTATAAGATACAAAGTTTTGCTTTGGCAAACTATAATTGGGATACATAACTGGTGGGTTAGATGTTTCTTGGTTCCTTGAAAATATTTTCTTAGTCGATGCATGTGTCACTGGTATTAAACCAGGTTTATTCCTGGCCTCGGGTGTACCCAATTGTTGGCTGTGCCCTCTTCGCGATGCGACCCGAGAAATAACGGACTCATCGGATGAATCACCATCGGGCGACTGAGTGGCATCGCTGGTAGGAGCACCTTCATTAACTTCAGGATTTAAGGTTGCCAATTGTTTGAAAGATTCATTTAATTGATTTTCATCCTGCTCTTCCTTAAGATGATTAATAAAATCAATCAAATGACTGCATTTTTCTTGGAGTTGTTTGACATCAGATGCTACTACCTTAGAATATTCAAGTCTAAACAATCGATTGTCTATATGTGTCAGTCTTGAGAAAAATTTACCAAGATTTTCTTTAATGTTTGTCTTTTTGATTTCTACTATATTTTCGAGTTCGGAATAAATTTGTTTTAGTTTTAGTGAAATTTTATGAATTTCGCGTTTAGGATTTTTTTGAACTGAGTGCGGTGGTCTATTAGGCACTAACACAGGATGGCCTTTTTCATCTTCTAAGCGCTTTAGAAGTTCATTCAATTTATTAAGTGGGTTATCGCATTTGATATTGCGAACCTCACATTCCAATTCGAACTCGTCGTGAGCCAGATTATCTGGATCCATTATATTTAATTATTAACACAGACTTTTTAAGAACACTTGAGAAAATTGAGTTCAATGTATATTGTTAATACTAGTTATAAAAAAAAATAAACAAATAAAAATAAATATAATCACTAATAAATCACAACACTTTTGGATTCTTTTTTTTTTTCAATTTAAATAAAGATAGGTGAATAAATCCGGTAAGCTCGCGCAGTACTTTTTCTAGCATTTTGGAGTTTTAATCGTATTTCAGAGTAATTTTATTTTCTCAGTAAGTTGATCCTGCCTTGGGGAGGAAGGAAAAGAAAAAAAAAACAGCCAATTCAAAAATAATTATAGAAATCATGTAATATTGAACATGCACATTCATTCCCTTGACTCATAAAAAGCGTGGATAGCCGAAAACAAGGTTGACTGAATGGACTGAAATAAAACTGTTCAATTAGCGGATAACAATAAACTCAAAACAAAAGGTTCAAAACAGCAAAGCTGGACACTAATGAAAGATGTTATATTATTATAAGATTTCTGAGTCGTGACCTTCCATACTGAATCCAACTGTAATCAGAATCCAAAGTGGAGAAACAGTAGACGTTGGTATAGAAAGTTCGAGTCAAAATATGTAATGAAGTAGTAGGAATACACAATAAAATCAAAACGTAACGTTTACGGAATTATTGCTGAACTACCCTACTACATACAAATAAACTGATGGATAAAAAAAAATATCTATTTAGAATTATTTGCAAAACAAAGAGAAAAAAAAATTGAATTAACGCTATTCTTGATTATTAATTCCTCCGAATAAATATTATGTTAACCGGGTGCGTAAATGCTGTTAATTTGGGCGCCATCTGTAACGAACCGTATTGGCAGCGTGGATTTCGATTACTAATCGCTCCTTATTTAGTGCCGTTCATTACGGAGTTTCATTTTTTTGATCATCTACTTAGAGCCTTGGCGTGGTCATGTTTTTGCCGGCTTAAGCTCAGAGAGTGGGGTGGGGTTTGCCAAGGATAAGTAAATGCTTATAGTAGACCACGAGGGATGTTAAAAGGAAGGATATTTTAGGCAAGGACCAACTTACTAGAATCTACTGCACGACACTTACCCGATTCATTCACTCATAATAGGCCTTAGCCTCTCATCCTGAAGCTAAATCACGCGACACGAATAGCGGAAACACAGAACAAGAGAAAAAAAAAATACTACCCAAGAAAAGAAAATACTATCAGAAAGAAAAGAAGTAGTTAACAGATTCTAATTTATTTTTATAAAATATTAGAAAAAAAAATGTAGACTTAAATAATTTGATCCAAAAAAAAAAATGTGTATAATTAACTACTTAATATCATATGACCTTCACCAACTAAATTAATAACCCAAACTTAAACTATCTATAATCTAATTAAAAACCAAAACCAAAAAAAAATTTATATGAATTGTAAAATAAAAATGTTTACTTAAAATTAAGAAAATAATTAATAAAACAAAATATCTTAGCTTAAATACAATTGTTTATGCGATCGCACGATGATTTCGGACACCATTTTTTTATTATCAAAAGAATTATCAAAAAAGTTATTTTATTTTTATTTTACGTTTATTTGTGCACTTTTCGGTATAGTTTTTACACTACCATTTTCTTTTAAAACATGTACATGTGGTCACCTTATTTTCACTATTTAATTTTTGTTATGATTTTTGATTTTATTTATTTTCTATTTTCCATGCGGTTTACACTAATTTGTTTTAGTTTTTGTTGTTGCATGTAGGTGACCACACAACCACTTATCATATTTTGTTTTCACACCAATTCGCATGTTTAAATTAATTTTTATTTTATAGTTTAGTTAATTTTATCACTAACTTAATATAATATTTCACTTAAATTATTTTAGATAAGTTTATGTATAATCTTATATCAACTTATTCTTATTATTAATCGAATCATAGTTCGAACCATTAATTTTACACATTCTTTTTATTTTTAGTTTATTTTACTCAATATGTAAAATATATATATGAAATATGTATTTATTGGTACTTATGTATATTTTAACTATTAATTTAATAATCCATTACTTTTTTTTTTTTATTTTTCTAACAATAGACTTATATTTATTTCTCTCATATCAATTATTTTTAATATCTATATTTTTTTTCTTGTTCACGTCTCCTCGTGAATCCAAAAAATTGACTCACTCTTTTCTCGATCAATCTATTTTATTTTTTTATTTTTATCCGTTTTATAACCAGTTTTTTATTTTTCCCGCGCTTTTATGAAAATAAGCTCTATATATATATATAATACAATGGACACCAGGGTAGTTAAACCATAGCACTGAGACGACGAGCAACGTCCGTCGTTACAACTTGTGTAAAAACATAGGGCCGTACTCCCGACTCAATTGCTCACAGTCTTAGAGTAGCAAGCACATTTTCCCCTCTCAAAGAGATATATGTGAAAACATGACTTTGTGAACTCTGACTGGGAAGTTTTGAAATTTTCGGCTGTAAGTGCTGCTCAACAGACTTTAGGTATAGTGAAAGTCAGATCCAAGAATGATTGGTTTGTTAACGAGTGTCGTCTTGCAGTTGAGCAACAAAATATAAACGTCACACAATCGCAAGGAAAAACAAGGCTACCCATACTTGCGGATTTGTAGACGAAAAAAGCGAGAATGGTGGAAGACCAAGGTTCTGAAAGTACAACAACTCAGCAATAAGCGCAGTTCGCGTAATTTATTTAAAGGAACTACTGGATTGCACCATACTTTCAGGCCTGCGCCAACTACAATTCAGAATCGGGATGGAAATCTCTGTGTCAACATCGACGCATGAAGTGGACACTTTACCGACCTGCTTGGTGTTCACCATGCCTCACAGACTGTAGTTGAGTCACCTCAAAACTGGTACGATTGTGTAGAATGACCGTGACACAGACTCAATGCTGTGTTAAAGTTGAGAACAGGCAATCAATAATTTTTGGGGTTTTCTCGGGTGTTCGGCAGTGAGATGTTCTGACCCCGGTACTTTTAAGGTACTCTCGTGTTGAAGCACATCTTTCGTAGAACTGCACCACTTCAACGCAACATCTTATATCGCCAGTCCAATCCAAGAAATTTCGGCTTCTGGTTATAGGGACACCAGATTTTAGTAGTGGCCACTATACGTTTGAAGGAGTGAGGGGGTCCAAATATTTGGGCTCTCTTATCACATAATTAAATACGGCTGGTAGCAGGCAGTCGTGCTTTGTACCTTCTAAGGCCACTGCTAAAATCTAAACACCTATCAAATGCCGTGAAGCTAAAGCTGTACAAAGAGTTGATCAGGCCCGTTGTTATGTTTGGATGTAAAAGTTGAGCGCTTACCGATGAGTATAAAAGATTCCTTCTTACTTTTGATAGGATAGTCATGCGGGAGATTTACCGCCCAGAACGCGAAGTAGTTGCCACATACCGAGCTCTGTATACAATATCGAGATCAGAGATCTGATGAAGATCCCCGATATTGTACATGAAAAAAGATCTCAGCGAGTATACGCTGGCTCGGTCACGTTCTGCGTGCTGATCCGGAATGAATTTTGCAGTGATATCTGAAAGGAGAGCCACCATATGGTAGGCATAGAGGTCGTTGCAGGCGACGATGGCGACTTGACTTCTTCAGGTTATCTAAGACATCAAAAAGATCAACCCCAGGACCGAAATCGTTGGAGCCAGATTGTTGACACTGCATATTCACCACCAAAAAAATATCGCGTTGGATAGATTTTAGGCATAACGAATTGTAAAATTTAAAGTTGAATAATTCTTCCCTAATTTTATTTAAATGGACCCCATTTTCATTTTAACTGTTGGAAAATGACAAAGCGCGCAGGTATAGTCATCATAAAATAATTGTATAAAATATAAAAATTTGCTGACTAATGCAACACGAGTTTCTATATTTTTCTAAATTTGTGTGAATAAAATGAACGAAAACTTTTTAAAACTATGAATAAGAAGAAGAACTTTAATTTAACAAAAATCATTACATTTTTAATATAAGAGTTTTCTCCCCATTCTTATATATATATATATATATATATATATATATATAAGTATACTCTGCCCATTTTCCGTTGTTAGAGTAGTTTTTTTTTATATACATAGTTATCGTTATATAATTTGAAGCATTAATTTTCACAATGCAGTATCATCATTATCATCATCTATACATTGACTTCATCATCATCATCTTCATCATCGCGCTATTCTTAAACAATATATTTTTCATCTTAATTCTGTTGAACTTAACTTTATGTCTACATATACGGTAGCTATACTAGTGATGTATAGTATGGTGAATTGAAAATATTTTTGTTATCAGAGGAAAAACAGTTCAAAGTTAAGTGGATGGTTAAAAATAATGAGGGTGGAAGGAAGTTGGGTATATTAATAATAAAAAAGAATATAGAAGCACGGTTTACATGTATGTACTTATATAAAATTATTGTAATGAATTTTCTCTTTTGTGTAGATCGACGAAAATTATTATATGAAGGATAATTTCAAGCGAATAATTGTCGCAATTCTAAGAACATGGTATAGTTTTATGTTTTATTTAGTTCAAGGTCTAAACCACTATACTATCAGTATAGAATATGAATTTTTAATGATGTGAATCGCGGGAAGTTAAATCTATAAGATTTAAAAAAAAAATTCGCCCTCAATATCTATTTTTTAGTATGATATGACATCTTACAATCGATATGTCGCAGAAGAAGTGGCGAATTTTCATTTTTCCTTTTGACTTCCAATACTCGTTTGTTTAAATAAACCTGAAATCAATCGGTTAAACAAGCTGACCCGTTCAAGCTGAGGAATGTAATGTCTCCAACTTTCATATTTCAAGGTGCAAGACCGTTTTTACTCCTTAGGCCACTACTCCAAGGAATACACATGTTACGTTTATTGACTTCTGGCGTATCTGCGAGTCACATTTAATTTATTGTTTGCATTTGTTTGTATTTTAGTAATTTCTTCTTGACTGGCTCTCTTAAAAACACTGCTATCCTTTATAGAGAATGCCCCCATTAAGAGAGGATCGCGATCAGATAACCAATCTTTAAGATTAACATTTTTTGCTGTATCGTGTACTTGTTTCGAAGTTTATCTATGTATTTTGGTATTGTCGAGCTCTTGCAACAAACTTATTCATTTCAATTGAACCATCGAATAGTGAAGCTCAGATTATGCGATCTGGTGGTGTTTAAGTTGTCAAAAAGCAATTGATTTTAAAATTATCCATTATTAGTCACCAATTTTGATTTGAGCATTTCCTTGACCGTGCGAATGAATGATGCGCGTCATTCGAGTTATCCGTCAAACTATATTAATTTTTTTTTTTTAAACCACGGTACCTTTTGGGAGTCACGATCAAGGTATACCCATATCTCTATGGAAAATTCTAGTATACAAATGAAAATACGGCATAAAATACTGATAAACCAAAATAAAGGTAAAATTTCTCAGCACCAAATATTAATCGACCTTTCCACGCACTCACATAATATAGAGTTACACGCGAAAATCACATTAGTTCTGTACTGCGGCTAAAATTGGTTTCCAGAAAAGTTATGCTTTAACGTGAAATTGTTTGAAGCCGATGTTCTTCACGGAAATACATAAATATACGTTGCATTAAGCAGTTTTAGCAATTACTGTGGTAAAAATATCCATCGAAATAAATCCTCTTAGGGAGGGTTTTTACTAGGTGGAGGACCACCTAATCCCAATGACCTATCGCCAAAGTTGGTCTTATCGCCTTGGTGTATTTCGAAATTTACGACGAGTCCACCGAGTATCGTTACTACAAAATTTTTCAAAATTTCCCAGGCTTGGGTTATTTTTCACAAATTGTCCCACTGGACAACGACCGGTATAAGGGATCATCTGCTCGTCAATCGAGTATTGATTAATTTTGTTTTCTCTACACCTATTTTTTCTGAACTGAGCAGATTTAGTTTTCAGAACAGATTTGTGGAATTGGGTGTTATTTCAGTGCTACCATTTTTTCAGCTACATCCAATTATCTTTACAATGACGTATTGCTCTGCCCGTTCAAGCTGAGGAATTTAATTTCTCCAACACTCATATTTCAAAGTGCAGGACTCTTTTTACTCCTTAGGCCACTACTTCCAGGCATAGGCATGTGCTTTACGTTTATTGATTTTATCCTTTATAGAGTGAGTAACAAGCCGCTAATTAGATTACAATTAAAAAAAAAAATGGTATTTGGCCCCCCAATGCTATTCAAGTATTTTCAGGCAACGATCCACATATCGTATAGCAAATCTCAGATAATGCGATCTGGTGGTGTGTATACGTTGTCATCATCTGTTGATCAGTGCGCCAGGATGCCTTTCGACTTGACCGGTTAACTGAGGTTGATAACTCGATGTTATTGCAGCTAGTTCGATGCAATTTGGATTTGAGCATTTTTTTGAGCTGCTGTAAGTCATTCGAGAGTCGCAATCAAGGTTTATCCATATCTACAATAAAACAATACAATGATAAACAAGAATAGTAAAATTTCTCGACACCAAATATTAATAGACTTCTCCAAACAAGCACATATAGTAGAAACACGCGAAAAATTGTTTCATTCAGATCAACTTAAATTTGTTATCGAATGTTGAACGTCTTCTAAAATATGACGAGCCACGCCCGTTATTATATTAAGCTCCAGCCGACACTAAATGCCATCGAGCTGAGTTAATTGAGTTGAGAAGCGGTGTCTATTTGCATTATAAGCCACATTAAATGATCATTACAATGACGTATCTCTGCTCACTTATTTTCTCGTTTTGTTCAACCTTGTGAATTATGTTTCAATGAATGTACCTCGACATATCTTTTTGAGCAATTTTCAGTGGATTGACTGGGAAAATTGCACAAACTGACAAATGTAATGCAACAGTAATTTATGGCTGGTGTTGATGAATTGTGAAAATACCTGCCTTATCCTATGCTTGTATTTTGATGTGGTTGCACGAATGGCAGATCCCAAACCCCGCTTTCATTTCACCTTATAATTTATCAAGTGCAGGGATGGGCGGTTACTCGTCATCTATTATTTTCTACGTCGACATGTCAAGAGAAGCTGACAAAAATCGGGAACATGGCATAAATATCTTTACAATATAAGAAAATAACTTCCATTTAAAATAATCCGGGGATCTCTGACTATGACCGTAGTCATAAAATAAAATCGAGTACATCTCATTCCATGATAAGACGAGTTTGAGTTCAGGAAGGCTAAAAGAGTTATTCAGTTATTACAAAGCGGAGATAAACAAGAGTGGGAAACATTTTAATATTGAATGTTAAAATTAAAAAATTTAAATTTACAATTTTACGATTTCAACATTTAGTATTAAAATTGTGCTAAAGACTATTGCAAAACATATAAACTAGTTAGTTAAACTATTTAATTTCAATGTATGGCGGATAAAGTAACTTTTCGATAAGTTTAAAATTAGTGGCAGCAGGAATAAAAATAAATAATAGACCCACAGCTTTATACGTTCTAGATATTTATCGTTCACCGTAAAGTGCTACCGTCAATGTTTATTCTTAGCCTAGTATAGTATAGACAGTAATGCAAAGCTGTAGCGGCCTGTGGATCTTAAACCAGAGTAAGCAACATACAGTAGCTAAATTGATAAAAAACCACAGTCAACACAGTACTAATAAACAAAAATATTAAAATTTCCCAATACCAAGTTTTTACGACTTTTTGAAGCACTCACATATAGTAAAACATACGAAAAATTATCTTGCATCAGTGCCACACAATTTTTCGTGTATTTTACCTTGTGAAAGCTGGGTAAGGTCGACTAAAATTTGGTATCAAAACTTTCTTTTGTTTTTGAAATAAAAATTCTTGACACCAAATTTTAATCGACCTTTCCACGTACTACTCATATAGAAACACACGAAAAATTGTCTTGCATCAGAGCTAGACAATTATGCTTGTATTTTACTATGTGAGTGCTTGGGAAAGTAGGTTGAAAATTTGTATTGAAATTGAATATTTTTATAGATATCCATTTACTATAATTTTAGAAGACTAATATTTGCTTGATGTTTATTATTTTATGGATCAAAAAATACAACAAAATTTGTTAATAATCTTATTAAACATTTTGATTGTTTGAAAAATGTAATTTACTTTGTAGAGCTGAGAGGTATTTTGTGTTCTTCGTTGGAAGAGATATAAAGCTACATATTTTTTTTTATATATCTGGTTTAAGAGGAGACCAAGCAAAAAATATGCAGGTGCCTATGATTTATAGTTAGGCTCCTGAGGTATTGAAAAATTTGCAATACGGCTAAATATTTGATACATACGTTAGATGAAAACTTTAATTTAAGTTCTTTTTGTCATTTAAAAATATATTATGAAGGTACAAATACAAGTGTATTTGATTTTACTAATTAGGGAGTTAATAAATTTTGTTTTGCAACGACCAACAGAATACTACAACCAATCAAACAAAACCAGAAAAATAAATATTCAATTAGTTCCATTTAGCGAGGCCCCCAAAAGGATGAGGCCACAAGCAGCTGCCTTGGTTGCCTATACTTAAAACCACTACTGGAGCCTGGTCTATGTCACACCCTCTACAGTGATGTCGAATGTATGAATAAAAGAATGATTATACAGAAACATATTTTGCTTCTAATTCATCGACGCCATTATTTCAAAGTATCTAAGCCGTCTGATTTTCAACCTATACAAAAATATTTGGCAATAGTGAAAAAAAATGGCGGATACGAGAAGGCTGCAATCGAACAATTTTACTGCCAAAGTCACATCGGAATTTGTGTATATTCTCACGAGGAGCATCGAACAACGCTTGACTTTATCCGTAATAGCAAAATTTGAAATTTAGATCAATTCGAACGTGTAGTGCAATAAACTTTCTTTGATTAATACTTTGGTTTGTTTCATTTGTGGTGGCATTATTTAATTTCTTGTTACGGCTTAACTCAGTCACCGTTTTATAAAATACAACTTTGAACTGGCATATTTTATTTCAAATCGCTAATAAAGGGTGTTTTTTTTACAGATTCATAACTTTGAGTTAAAACCTTAAACTATGATCGCTATATAGCAACACTGCTTAATTTGACAACCCATTTAACAGCTGAGAGTTGCTTTTTGTTTAGTTTGGTTTGAAATTTCATAATGGATAGACTTATATCAGAGCAGCGCTCGCAAATTGTTGAAATTTTGTATCAAAATAATAGTTCTGTTCGTCAAACTTATCGTGCACATCGTTCATTTTATGGCGTACATAATCGTCCTTCAGAGCGGCTAATTTGAATAACAATAGATCGTTTTCGGACCACGTTTATTCTTAATGATAATGTGCATCCCGTGAGATGCCGAACAGTGCGCACTGAAGAAGCTGTAGCCGCTGTACAGGAAATTATTGAAGAAGATCCAAATCAATCAATTCGTTGCCGTTCTCAGCAGCTGGGGTTGTGTCCTTCCACTTTATGGACGATTTTATGAAAGGATCTTGGCTTAAAAGCTTTCAATATTTAAATATAGCAGGAATTAAATCCAAATGACCATCGTATGCCCTGCATTCGGCGAATGGGCTGAAGCACAAATTGATATTGATGTTGAATTTCCATTCAAAATTTTGTTCTCCAATGAAGCCCATTTTTGGTTGAATGGGTACGTAAATAATCAGAATATACGCATTTGGAGTAAGGATAATCTACAAACTTTTGTCTAAACACCATTACATAGAAAATTACTGTTTGGTGCGCTTTATGGGCTAGCGGAGTTATTGGTTCATATGTCTTCAAAAACGATGATTGTTAGAATATTACAGTTAATAGTGAGCGGTATAGGGACATGATTAGACATTTTTTTATACCTCGATTAGCTGACATTAATCTTTCTGACATGTGGTTCAAACAGGATGGGGCCACAAGCCACACAGCGCGCGCTAGATTTGTTTTACTCAAAGAAACTTTTGATGAAAGAATAATTTCGGGTAATGGTCCAATTAATTAGCCACCAAGATCGTGTGATTTAACCCCATTGAATTATCTTCTTTGGGGTTATGTAAAATCACTTGTCTACGTTGATAAACCAGAGACAATTGTACAACATTCTGGAAATCAACATTCGAACAGTTATTGGCGAAATACGGCTGCAAATGCGCGAATAGTTTGGGAAAATTGGTGTTCCAGATTGCGCCTTGTACGCCCCTTGTACAGACCAATTAAGAAAAAATATTGCCAAGTAATCTACGTTTTATTTTACGTGTCGACAACCGCATAGATTGCACGGCGTATTTTACTTCGCCCATCCCTGATCAAGTGTATGTTCACTTGACACAACCCCGCCAGAGAATAATATATACCTTCTGTGTATGATAATATCGATTGAAATTAAACTGGTCGTCAACAAAATACTAAACCTTTTATGTTAAAATTATCAATTTTACAAAAAAAAAATGTAAAAACTGCGAGTGTTCACTGTAGTATCATCTGTGGAGAACAAATACAGTAACAAAACGACGTACAAAAATATAAACCATTAAAAGAAATATATTATGATTTCTTGTTACCAAATTTGAGTCGACCGTTCCAAACAATGACAGAGTAAAACATACGAAAAATTTTCTCCCATCAGTGCTGGACACTTTTCGGTCTATTTTACTATGTGAGTCCTGGGCAAGGTTAATTAGAATTATTTAATTTGTTTATAAAATTTCCTCTACTATAAATTATAAAAAATTTAAAAATTAAAAATAAATTCTCGATACCAAATTTAAGTTGATTTCTCTACCAATCACATAGTAAAATGCAATCACATAGCAAGTGTGTTAAACTCGGTAATCCATTTACAGTATTACAGTTTTTATAATTTTTGGTTGGATACATTGCGGACATTAAGCCCAATATTGTCCAACATTAGAACTTCCAAGAATTTCTAGAATCTTCAAAAAACTTTATTGGTTTTACAGGGTAACAAAAGCAATAACTTTTTATTATGCCAAGTGGCATTCTTATTACACATTTTCCGGTTATACCCGCATGTCTCAATTTTAAATCGAAATTATCAGATATTCGAAAACATATAAATCTACATTTTCCCTAATTAGCCAAAAATTTACTTTTTAGATCAAAATCACTTAACTCATAAAATATCAAAATAACACTTGATATTATCGCGCGTGCACACACACGCACACACATACACATAATACACCAGACACAGTTTTGCATAATATGTATATATATATATATATATACTCCCACCGCGCGCAACCAAACAAACGAGAAAGCTTCGGAAGGAAAACCGGAATACAAAACTTTCAACGTACTCAAATCTATTAAAACCATCTAAATTACTTTTCTCATTGCTTGTTACAAATACTTTGCATTTTCCTATCCTTGTTATCACAAATTTTTTCTTAATTTTCCCGTATGTTCTTGAAAGCGATATGAATAAAGCAAAAAAAAAAAAAGCTTTAACATGATGAGGAAAAACGTGATTTATTACTTTAAAGAAAATATAAAAAGAGAAAAGCTCGGCACAAAAAAAATACAAAAGTTGTCTTCGTTTTCATTTTGTGTATTATGGTATACTCGTACTCGTGTATATATATAAATACATATATAGTATACATACACAGAAGGATGGTGGTGTTGAGATTTTCATCTGTACTTTACCATCTCTATATATACGAGTATATAAGTGATTATGTACGTATATTTCTTATCTGTTTGTTAATTTCTATATATGAACACGTAGCAAAGAAACAAAAAAATTGTGTTCTTAAGAAGATTGATTTAAAAATTTATTAAATTTTCGAGAACACTCTGTTTTTGTTAATAATTCAGCACCACCATGTATATATGTAGTATGTATATGGATCGAATATACGTGCGAAATATGTTGCTAAAATACGCGATGATGAGAATTTATTTTTACATATATATACGACGAGTACTTTGTTGTAAATCCATAAAAATTCAGAATTAATTAATTTAAAATTTAAATAAAGGTTAATTATAAAAAATTAACATTCACGCGGATAATAAAAAAAAATTAAATGAAAATTTACATTGAAATGGCAAAACATTGATGTTTGATTTTCCGGTATTTTATGTTCGCGCTTTCTTCGTATATTTATGTACAGTAGGGGTGCTTTTCATATTTTGTCGGGCATGTATATGTATGTATATGTTCGATAATATTTTTCTATGTATCTATATACTTATATATACGTATTTCGGCTTAATATAATTTTCACTGCGTGTTGTTCAAATATGTAGAAAATTTTTTGACATATTTTATGAATGAATCAATTTTAAGATGAACATGAACTGAAAGCTGATTTAATTTTATTCTTCTTTCTGCGTGTACTGGAAATATATCGTAACGCGCGGGAGGAAAAAATATCAAAGGGAAATGCCACATTAAAGGGATTAGTGGTTGCACAATATATAGAGTATATTCGTGCGGGTGGTTGAGAAGCTGTTTTGGCTTTAATATATATCATTTATACGAACTTGAAAATTTTAGACATCGATATTTGAAATTTGATAAGTATGTATATATGTATGTATAAATAATTTTTGTTTGTATATCTGGAATTTGTCATATTGAGATAAAAACGTAAATGCGTGCGCGAGTCAATCAATAAGTATTAAGCTTACGGAAGTTGAAAGAACTAGAAAGGAGAAAAATGTCAAATATAAATTTATACTTTTACGCTTCAAGTTTTCAAGCAGGCCAATATCTTTCAGTAAGATTTTTAAATTTTTGCTTAATGAGCCAGACTATTTTCCTACTCCATATCCAATACATTCTCGCCATTCGTTCATAAGCTGCCCACAATGGCCTTACATTTATCCCCTTGATCGTATACAATTTATTTTCTCGTTCAGATTTAGCTCACTTAGCCACTTGAGCCAAACTGTTTTCTTAATTCTCGCATGTTCTCAATTTATAGTTTCACACTTCATTCTTCCAAATGCACTCCGCTGTCCCTTTACAACTTCGTACTATAGCCCCATTTAGCCCAATTCGTATTATTCATATTGTTGGGTCTTTTCCTAGGCTAATCCTACAACATTCATCAGTTGATTCGTTCATTCATTATACATTTCTCAGCAATTGGGTAAAGACCTATACTTTTCTGAATTTTGCCAAAGTTGGTTCTTAAGCTAGGTGGTGTTTTTTCTGCAGTAATAAAGTTTCTTAGTTCTACCATGCTCAGCCCTCTCCAAGGGAGGGCTTTGGAAGCTTCAATTGAAACTCTTGTTAGTCTTTGCAAGGCTTTAACCATTTCGACCTGCATTTGTTCCTTTGTTATATAGTTATGTATGGAGGTTCTTGTTTTTCTTATAATTTACCCTATCCTTTATTGAATTGTATTAAGTCCATAAAAGATGGTACTCGCTTAGTAGAACATCAATAGAAAAAACCAAATAAATCACCCAAACCATGTTGAAAACACTTGTGTTGATGATACATAGATATATAGTTCTCAGTATTGTGCTCGCTATGGCTCACTGCAACATATCTTAAAATATTTGTTTCTGTTTTTTTTTTCATTTTTAGAAGAGATGAGACGAATCATTACCAAGTACTTATTCAGTATCAGACGATTTGCTTAGAAAAGTATCTTTTTATAGTTCAAGGCATAACACTCACAAAATCGGCAACTTATATTGTACAAAGAATGACCAAATTCTGAAAATATTTTTTCTGGATTTGCAGTAATTCCAGTCACTGTAATATTGTCAATGATTCCTTACACCGCAATTCATTATCGCACATTTAGTCCTCAAATTTACAATAGCAATCCACTTTACCTAAAATTAAAAGAAGAATCAATCCTAGGCAGCGAGCAGAGCAACGCATTAATTAATTAATTTTCATTCTTCCACTAAACCAAAAGTACGACCAAAAGTTTCATGTCATAACGCACAAAATAACCAACCAAAAGCAGCTGTTAATAGAAGTGTGGATCAAGAGGTTTCATATGCATGTATCCTTAAGGATACCACTCCTAAAGTGCAAGCATCGCAGCAGCTTTAAGCAAGTTAACAAACATGATGCAAAGCTTCTTGGCGTTGAAGGAGTATGATGGAATATGAACACGTGGATGAAGATAGTCGTTAAAAATCGAAAATGACTGTCCCAAAATAGCCATATGGAATGCAAACGGGCTAGCACAACATAAAGCGGAGGTTCAAGCATTCCTCACCGAGCACAATATTGACATAATGTTAATATCTGAAACACACTTTACCAAAAATAACTATTTCAAAATTAATGGGTACTCTGTTTATGAGAAGGAACATATCCAATCAACGAGTATCAGTCTGCAGGAGTGGTCTGGAAGTTATGTCATATCAGCAGTGTACGGTCCTCCAAAACATGCCATAAAAAAATAATGATAATAACGCCGAACACACTCAATGGGATTTCAGATTAACATCGCCGAAAGGCAAACAACTTTATGAAGCTATAGAAGAAGAGTCCTTAGATTACCTATCTGCCGGTTACTCAAAGTACTGGCTCACAGATAAAAAGAAAGTTCCTGATTTAATTGACTTTTGTGTAACTAAAGGCATTCTACGTACATACAAAGTTTTCGACAAAAGATCGTGCTACTGTGTCTGTTTCGTGATTTGGAATAGGAACCACTAAAGAAATCATCTTTATTAAATCATCTTGTATCGTAAGTATCAATTTATTATCAGAATGAGATGGATTTAAGAGCCCCCAGAAAAATCTCAAAACAAGTTTTATTAGGAAAGCTTAATTATTTCGGTTGGCAAGATTTCAAATTTTTTATTACTTTGGTTAACTGACTTATTTGTGAAGTTATAAAATTTACCTATTTAAAAAGTGCGGTAGATGCCTTGATGACCTCGGGAAAGAGTAATAATGAAATGTATCAATTCTGGTTTCTTTTTGAGTGGTCAGTACTATTACTCAACAATATCTCTCTCAATGATGGTCAGCATTATTACTCAACAATATCTCTCTCAATTTCCCTACATTATGTATACATTTAGAGTGAGAGCAAGCTTTTAGGATGGGTTACTGATACTACATAACCAGACCAATGGTTTATGCTCGATGACTACAATAATTGGACCGAAAAACACCAGGCAACTCTTTTTCAATAGTATAGAATAATTATTTTCTGCTTTAAGCATTTGGCATATACGTTCTATGTTCCTCCTGTCACAAATCACAATAAATTGTTTGGAATACTCAGGTCGCGTTAATATTGGTGGAGAGCAAAGAGCTGTTTTCAGTTTGTTAAAGCTTTCTTTCCATAATGCATTCAGCTTGAACACAATATCTTCTTTTAAAAGCTGAGTCAAAAGCTTCGCGATTTCATAAAAATATGAGATGAATCGGTAAAAGTAAT
Organism: Tipula unca; assembly: GCA_951394425.1. NCBI lineage: Eukaryota > Metazoa > Arthropoda > Insecta > Diptera > Tipulidae > Tipula > Tipula unca. The sequence goes on along the minus strand of OX596380.1, from coordinate 15,865,057 downwards.
CGGCAAAACCAAAGAAAAGACTTTATTTTCTAAGAATAGTTTTTGGAATTAAATGTTTGGTAACTGTTTTATATTTTTTGTTCTGGTTTAACACATTCAGGCCTTATGACATAACCCAAGTTCTTAAATTATTAACGAAGAAACATTCAGTTGGATATAGTTTCAAATTATGTTATACATCGTTGAGGTAAGCAAAACATTAGATATCAATAAGCCCACTTAAAACACAATCCATTAGGCGGTGAAAGGAGGCCGAAGCGGAATTTTTTTTTTTTTTTTTAAATAACAGTATATTTTCTATTTAAATAATAAAATTTTGTATACAATAAATAAAAATACAGAAAATAACTATTTTAGTGTACTCCTTATTTATACAAATGTCATGGAGCCACGATTCATTATACCTACTTATCACAAAATAATCTTAAAGGTAGTAGAGGTCACATAATTAAAAAATTACAACTAATATATGTACATACGAGCATAGTTTAAAATATAACAAATAACAAATAAAATAAAAAATAAAAATTACAAATGTTTATTATGCAAAACGATTCATTTGCGTAATAAATAGCGACACATCATACAATACAGTTTTATGCATACACGATAAATTAAATTAATGTTTCAAATAAAATTTCAATGTTGCTAATTGTAAATAACCAATCTTTTAATAATCTACTAAATTTAGTAATTGTATTTGCGTTCACAATGTCGGTCGGTACTTGGCTATATAATTTCGGAGCAGTGTATGAGAAAAATTTCTTAAAATGTTCTTTATACGGTTGCGGAGTTTTAATTCTGTTTTTGTTCCGGAACATATACGGCTCAGAAATATGAAAATTAATTAGACGATGCCCGCTCATCACATAGTACATTTTTAGAACTTTGAAAACGTACAGGTAGCGTAGAGGTAAGATTTTTAAATGCACGAACAAAGGCAAAGATGGCGTGGTCCTTGGTAAGTAATTCATAATTTTTAAAACTCCTTTTTGGATAGTCATCAACGGTTTGATATTTGACAAGTAAATACCACCCCAGCATGTTATACCATATTGAAGATGCGAATCAAACAATGCATAATAAAGGCATCTTAATAATTTCGTACTACATATATTTCTCATGTAAAAAAACGTTCTTAATGTTTGCCTAAGTTTTATTTTTAAGTTGGCAATATGATCCTTAAAATTTAGTTGGGAATCCAAGCTCACACCTAAATATTTGAATGATGTTACGTTTTCAATAGGTACACAAAGAGTATTACAATCAGACTCATTGCAAGCCAGTGAATGAAAAAATATTGGATTAGGATCATGGATGGCACAACTCACATTGAAATACATAATTTTGGATTTGCAGCTTAGAACCATATCATGTACGTAGAACCATTTCTTTAGCAAACTCATGTCATCTTTCACGGCACATTTTAATGAATTCATATCTGAGCTGGAGTATAGAAACGCCATATCATCCGCAAACGCAACAAGACTACCATGCAGTTTAAGATCAAAGATCGAATTACAATAGATCAAAAAAAGTAATGGCCCTAGGACAGAGCCTTGTGGAACCCCAACATTAATCACCTTTTCATCGCTATATATTTTGTTAATGCAAACAGTTTGCACACGATTTTGAAGATAGGACTGAAAAAGAGAAAGTGCCGAGCCTCTGATACCTATATGTGATAACTTATCTAACAATATTGCATGGTTGACTGTATCAAAAGCTTTTGTAATATCAATAAAAAGTGAGGACACTTTTAGATTTTCATTTAAATGATGATATACAGGAGTAAGAAATGAAATAAGTGCTTTTTCAGTCGATGATTGTTTTATAAAACCGAACTGCCTCTTATCCAAAAATTGTATTCTTTCAAAATAATTGAGCAATCTAAATTTAATAATTTTTTCCAAAATCTTCGAAAATGTATTCAGTAAAGTAATTGGGCGATAATTGTTAAGATCAATACGTGAGTCCTTTTTATATAATGGTTTAACAATACCAATTTTTAATTTCTCAGGAAACACACCCTTTTCAAAACATAGATTAAAAATAAATTCTAAAATATGGGTAATACTGAAAATAACATTTTTAACCAGTGAATTTGAGACCCCATCAACTCCACAAGAATTAGAATATTTCAATTCATTTACTGCTGACAGTATCTCTGATTCACTAATTGGAAAAAAGAAAAAATTTAGATTACTGTATCGTGACAAAACCATGTTATTTCTAACAACATCTTCAATAATAATATTTTCATGATTTTTATTTATAATCACATCAGGTATATTAATAAAATGGTCATTAAATACGTTCGCAATTTCTTTTGGGTCAGTTTTAATATTATTTTCACCAATATCTATTGCTGTTATACTATTTATACTGGTTTTGTTATTTAATACATTATTTACAATTTTCCATTTTGATTTAATATCTGTTGCTGCCTCTATCTTATTTTTAAAATAACGTTCTTTCCTGAGTGGAACCAAGATTTTAATCTTAGAATTCAGCTTTTCAACTTTATTCTTGAGGACATCATTATTTCGATTTTTTGCTAATTTTTTCGATAAAAGATTTCGATGATTTATCAATTTTAATAACGAGTCACTCATCCAAGGCTTGAGCTTAAAGTGACTCCTTTTAATTTTTACAATTGTTTTAAATTTATTAAGATTAAAAATAAATTTATCAATAAAAAATGAATACGCTATATTGGGATCAACCGAAGAAAAAACTTCACGTCACCATGTTTTATGGGTAATCCAGTGATAGTGATGCGAGAAGAGTTCTTGATTTGATTCGGTTTGTCCAGCTCAGCTTCCAAAAGATGTAGTTTTGTGTTGTTATCTTCCAACTGTGATTCCAAAATGTTAACTCTAGACATTAGTTTCGAGTTTTCTGATAATAATGTAGAAACAGTTATTTTCAGTTCTTCAACAGCCGATAATTTCAGGTTAATTTGTTTTAATTCGTTCATTATATCGGCCAAACTAACATAAACATCTGAATCACAAAGCTCAGGTTCTAACACAGATTGACTAGCTGTGTCCCGGCAAAATTCACATAGCCAATTTGCTGATCGATCTTTTATGCCACGTAACAATTCCTCCGAGATATCAGCACACTTAACATGATAAATATTTTGGCATGAACCACTACACTTTATGCCAGGATATCTAGCCTTCGAGATACTGGTGGAGCATTTATGGCATGAATTCAACCCAATGGGCATCCTTGTGAAATGCTAAAACAGTTTGGTTGAATGTATTCATTGGAACTGTTTGACCTTTAAATGGAATATTAAAATTTCCTAATTGTACCGTAGAACTATCGCGATAATGGAAGTCATGAACTGGTTAAAGTAAAATGTAATATCTCCGAGGGATATTCGCATTTTTACGGACAGCCAGGCTGCTATTAAAACGATACAATCATACTCAGTGACGTCGAAGGTAGCCCAGAACTCTCTGGCATCATTAAATGAGATGGCTGATCAGTTCAACATGACACTTCAAGGACACTTCAATTTCGCAGGGAATGTAAAGGCAGATGAGGTGGCCCGCGATTGCACCCCACGCCTTATATCGCGAAGTAGGCGGAATATAAAGATACCGCACGCTTCATGTAAACTGCTGCTTCAGGAAGAAGCCATAAAAGAAACGTACGTCAGATGGCCTAATGCAATAGTGCCCATGATTTTTGCCGCAGCTGCGGTGACGAGGGGGTGGTGGAAAATGTGCTCCGTCTGCTGTGCACCTATCCTAGTCTAGTATACAGCAGAACAAAATAAATGGGAACTTCCCCTTTGGACGACTTCACGGATCTTAGTAAGATCGAGGCCGGAACTTTCAACGCTTCTTGGTATGCTCAGGATGGTTTAACGAGTAAAGAGGAGGCAGCTCGAATATGGTACAGTTATGGTCCAATTTTGTGTCTATGCCTTACCTAACCTAACCGTGCGTGGAAATTTTGATTACCATAAATCCTGTGATTTTGGACAGCCATGGAAACCAGGTTTGTTTGACACAACTGTCACTTAACCTGTTGCTTAGAGGGTGTTAAAAATAGATTTTTGTCAATGAAGGTTGAATAAGGTAATTCTTTCTCGCATAGCTTTAGCTGGTGAGCCTTAGAAACTATGTAATCGACATGCCTTAACGGTTAATTTTATGTTATCGTGCATAAATTCTTGGAATGCCTGTAAAGCAATGTAAGCGTTTATACTTTTAATAACTTTCGTAGCATCATAGCCTTCAGTTCGTATCTGCAAGCTCCATTTAGTTTTGATAAAAACTTTTGAATACGACTAGCATAATCTATGTTTTGCGAAATGTTAACGAATCCAACTCATTAACCAAATCAGTTTTTAATTCAGCCCAGGAGGTGTACTCATTGAATTTGAAGGTTTACTCAAATGTAATATCTGGAATTTTTGATATCAGCAAGTTTTTGACGATTTTAATATGCTTGGCGGCGGAAACTTCATTTACAGTATCACATTACACAATAAAACGTTGCAACGTTCCCAAAAATGTACAATATATTACTTTAAAAGTTGTTGGGCTTCGCTGATAAAGATCGAAATCTTGGCCAAAGTATTAGAATTATACGAATGGTATGTACACGTTTCACTCAAGCACAAAAATTTCAGAGTTTTTGCCATTAACATTTGTGAATAGTGGACACTTGAACCTTTTCAAATTTGAGCTTAACATTACTTTAAGGGTAAGGCTCCGATGAGGAAGCTCGAAAATTGTGGCGATAGTATATGACTTATGCAAATTATGTTCATGTTTTTTTATGATAAAAACACTGAGGATTATGTGCTGAATACAATTACCAAATTTTCAAACTCCATCAGCGAAACCTAACCCATTTTATAGTAATGTATTGTACAAATTTGGAAAGGTCCAGGTGTCCTCTTCAGAATTTTTAGAGTCCATTGAATGGAACGTTTACATGCCATTTGAATGGTTTTTGTCAATTTTTCGGGCTTTTACAGCGGATCATAATCCTTTTTATAATAATTGCCTATACAAATTTTGAAATTTGCAAGTGTCCAGTATTCAAAAATACTACGGTCTATATGGGAAATGTCAGGTATCATGATAGAAAAATTAGTATTTAGCCCGGTAGCCCTGAAGTGATATTAAACAGTGGTCCCATAGGCCAGTTTGGTATTAAAGAGGTGGGTGATTTTTTTCCTCTTTTAAAGATTTCACAAAACTAGAATCTAGAATCAGAAAGTTGCTCAGTGAGTCAGGTCATTATAACGAACAGATGTACCAAAATATATTATATTTGTTTGTTTGTTAATAGAGTAATAAAACTCTCATTGCTTGTATACAGCTTATACGTTATATAAGACAGCTTACCAACAAATTTAGAGAATTAAAATATATAAATAAATAAAACAATCTGCTTTTTATTGTATCGCAAAGTACTAATACGTAAACATCATATCGAATAAATGTTACTTACCGTATACCGCGCACATAGTATAATATACGAAACACCGTATTGCCAACGAAAATTCTCATAAATTTCCCTCGAGGAATAATATAATACAGCGAACCTGAAAACCTATAAAAAAGAAAACAAGCAAAACCATCGAATTTTCTTTTCAATTTTTTTATTTTTCGTTTTTATTTATTTTTGTTAAAAGTCTGACCATTTTTATTTTTATATATTACAAATTTGTTTTTAATAATTTTTAAACATTTTTTATTTTTTGAGAATTTAATTTAATCTGTTTTTAATGTTTTGCTATAGAAGTTTTTTTTATTTTTTACTTTATGGTTTAATAAATTTTAAATTTAACATTGTATTAAAAAATAAAAATGTAAAATTATATTATTTTATGTACATTTGTATATGTATGTACTCTTATAAATTTATTTTATATGTTATAGTATATGTTAATTAAATTATTTATTTTAATTTAATAACAACTTATTTAAATATTTCGTATGTATGTTAATAATGTTTTTTTTTTGGTTTGGCTTACATTTTAAATTTAATTTCAAAACAGAAAACTATATGTTTGATAATTAATTTTAATTGATTTTTTTTTTCATTTTAATTTATAAATCTTTGCTTTTTCATGTAATTTGTGATATGTTTTAATTAGTTTCTTTGTCTGTAATGAAATAATTTTTATAACTAAATTGTATTATTTTTTCCAAAATGTAAATATAAAAAAGTAAAGAACAAATGAAACACATTTAAAGCTTATGAAAATAGGTGGCACCAACATTTTGTTTTTAGGCATAATTGAAGCTTTTATGTTCCACAATTTGTTGTATCATTCAATATAAAATGGAAGAAGCATTAAGCTAGTAGGCCAGCTTTAAAAGAGAGTAATAATATGTTCCGCAACAATCAACAGATCTAAATAAAACTCGATACTTGCTAGAAAATTCAATTTGTTTCTTCTGCCATGAATTACGCAAATGCTTGACATATGTTCCACATATACGTTTGACCATATATTACATACATATTGATTTTAGTCCTGTAAGCTTACAGAATTCTTGCTTTTCAATGTTTCTCAATAAAAGATATACTTTCATTTTTAGGCAGAATGAGAATATTATAGATAGATCCACCAGTTCCCACAGAATACATAGATCCCACAGTTCCTCCTGGTTGGTAATATTATTTCAATATAATACTAAATATTATGTTCCACGATTTGTTTAAACTATACTTTGTACCCAAAACTACTGTGAAATTCTAAAAATATTTTATAGTTGGATTAAATATTGCTCGCGTTGATTTATTATATTTATTCAAAACTTAAGTTTTTCTTCTGAATGATGTACATATATAGTTAACAAATTTTGTAACCTACATTTGTATTATCATTAAGTTCCACAATTATATTATTTGAAGTTCCGCACGCATATACGCGCAAAATAATCAGAATGATGATCAATTGTTCCAAAATTAAATAAAATAATTGAAGTTTAACGAGCAAAACTATTTTCATTGACAGCAACGTAATATAATTAAAAAACATTAAGTAAATTTGAATTTTTTTTTTCACGAGTAAAACTAACACTGAACATAATATATCCCACAGATACGATCCACTTTGCACTAAATAGTGATTTGATGATTGGTCAAATTTCAATAACTTATCTACCCTAAAACAGTTTTTTTCCGTTTTAAAACAGAGCAGGAATATTAAACTAATTATGTTCCACAATTTATATAACATAAAATTTTAAGAGATTACTATCTGCACTTACAATTTTATGTTATATAAATAGTGGAACATAATAACTCCGAAACAATTTGCAAATTATAACTTGTTGCATACTTGTTGGTACATAAAACTACAGTTGTGATATTTACGAAAATTAAATCAAACAATAAATAAATGTTGCTTTTATAAAATAAGTCCCACGATTCCTCCTTTTAAATATAGTCAGTAAATAAAAAAAGTATTGCATATATCTACATTCCACTATGTACTACTTAGAGATACCAGTCCAAAATATGCAACCAAAACCCAATAGCTTACCTTGCCTTTCCTTGTCACTCATTATAGAAGAGCTTCTTTCGTTTTTAAGCGAAACCGGAATAAGTGGTTATGTTCCACAATTTATGTCGTTCAACATAAAATGAAAACCTTAAAATAAGTTACAATTATGTAAACGAAATACTCGGTTTTTACAAAAATTTGATTAAAGTAATACTTACACCACAGAACAGAGGAATAATTATGTAAACTGAGTTGTACATGTATATCTAAACTAGTTGGTTAGCAACTTATCATTATGAAAATTATGTTCCACACTTATTAATAGTTTTGTTCAACAAATATGTTCTTAATATGCACAGAGTGACCGGAATTCTAAATACTTACAACACGTCCCACAAACTGTGTACTTGATTTGAAATTGATTTTATTTATTATGAGTGAAACAAATACTGAACATATAACGGGTTTTTATTTGAGTAAAGACAACATTTTCATCGTGGTGAAGTATACACGAACAAACAACGTTTATAAATAAATTAAGTTTATTACAAAAATTCTGAGTCGGTGACTGCAACTTCAAGAGCGTTAATTCAAATTTTTGGTCGTAATTACCGTCCCAGCATTTTTAGCCAAACAGTTTCGTGAACAAACAGAATATCCGTTATAGATGTGCCGTTTTATTTCGTTGATGAAAATGACCGTCACGTTACAGTCAATGAAGATCGTTACAGAGCCATGTTGTAATTTTATGTCTTTGGTTAATTGCATGAGCTAGGCAAATTATTTATGTGGTTTCAACAAGACGGTGTGACATGCCACACAGCGGGTCTAAGTATCGACTTATTGAAATCTCAATTCGACGAATGTGTTATATTCAGAAATGGTCCTGTGGATTGGCGGCATAGACCGTGTAATTTAACACCTCTAGACTGATTTTTATGGGGCTACGTTAGATAATTGGTCTATGTCAACAAGCCGGTGTCGACAGAGGAGCTCAGAGCCAATATTGAACGAGGGATAGCGGCCGTTTCTGTCGAAATGTGTGGCCGAGTCATCGAAAATTCTGTTCAACGAATCGACACACTTCAAACCAATAATAAATTTTTGGAGATATCTCGAATAGTTTGCGTTTTTTAAAAAGTTGTCGAGTCCTTATTGGAAAGCCCTTTATGTTCCACATATTATGTATTGGTATGTTCCACGTCATTCTACACAGTAATTTCAGAAACAGCTAATCTTGGCAAGCACAGTCGGGCAGGAAAAAATGGTTTGTCCATTGTACTATGATTCATTGAGTTTGATTCAATTTTCGATTATCTTTCGAGATTCAAATTTGGCTTGAAATGATATCGCCTAACATTTATTTTGGAGGGACAGAAATATTGTACTATTTTGTACACAACAAAATATATCCGTCTTTTAATTGGCCACTGGCTATCTGTACTACACCACTACATGAACGATGGGTCGGCCCATGAGTTCTACATTCCAACAGAGAGTAATAGATGTTTTGAAATTAATCACTGATTCGTAATAAGGAGATGAAAAAGAGATGTTGGGATTCGAATCCGGTACCTTCCGATCCAAACGTCGCAGCTTTATATTCTGTATTCCGTTATTAAATAGATCCCACAATTACTCCTTTTCAGTATAATTAGTAATATATACAAAGTGTTACAGTATAAAAAAATTCGCAAAGAGATCATAGAATACTGAACATTTGTTCCAAAACTCAATGAAATAATCGAAATTTCACACGTGAAATTATTCTCATTTGCAGCTTTGTAATAATATAACTAAGAAAATGTAACACGTCCCACAAAATGCATTATTTTTCAAATTTGTTCCTTCCACTATGAATAAAACAAACAGTGAACATATGTTCCACATATACGCACCACTATGTACTACTACAGATATCACTCCTATATACATGCAACCAATATCTAATAGCCTACATTGCCATTCCTTGTCGCTCAGTAGAAGACTGTTTTCCATTTTTACAATTCATATCGTTCAACATAGAATCATAGAAGTATTAAGCGAATAGGCTTGTCTTTAGTTCAATTTTCAAACACTCGATTTTCGCAATGCTTTGGTTAAGATCCACTTAAGCAATTGCTAAATGTATAATAATACGTTCCACTACAATAAACCTATAATTAATTTGTTTTAATATTTGGGCCGATTGCGAATATTGTAGTTATTATGTTCCACAATTTGCACCGTTCTACATAAAATGGTAAAGAATCACTAGGTCAAAAGCCAATATTTCGAATGTAACCAAATTAGGAAAATATGACTTGTTTCGCAGCTATTCAACTACAGTTGAGTCATTTACTAACTACAAAACATAAATTACTAGACGGATAATAGATTCCACAATTGCCCCTTTTCAATATAAATCTATGTATGTATCTATCTATGTTTTGTTGTAGCAAAAATATTTAAAATGTTTTATATTAAGTTCCACAATTTTTTTAACCTATACATAAATATCCTTCGTGTGTTTTGATTTATTATATGAATTCAATAATAAATAATAAATTTTGTGAGGTACCTTTATTTAACATTATGTTCCACAATTACAATAAAATATGCAGATGCAAAGAAATGAGAATAATGATTGTATGTTCCGAAATTCATTAAAAGAATTGAAATTCAACATGCAAAACTATTTATACATGTATTGAAAAAAAATTAACATGTCCCACAAATTATATTGTTTTAAAACTAGTAGACTCTTATAAATAAATTATGCAATTTGTAATTTAAGTAAGTAATTTAATTTGTATCATGCGTGCGACAAACATCGTATATAATATGTTCCACAAATAGGTTCATATCTACCAAATAGTGATTTAAGGGCTGCTTGCAAGATCTTATAGCTTAGTTTGGCTCAGTCAAGGAGTTCCGTGCCATTTTAGACCGGATCACAATCTCGCACTTATTATGTTCCACAATTTATACCGTTCAACACAAAATGATAAGGAAACGATAAACGATTAACACGAATGTAACATAACTTGGAAAATGAGTTATTTTGTAGCTAACAAACGGTTTTCGCCGCCAAATTGTGGTTAGAAACCACTAAGATCAATCAATGCTCCGAGTATGAATTTGTTCCACTCTTAATAATAACATAATTTTAATCGACCAACAAGATTAATATTCCATAAACTCATCACCCTCTGGTGATTAGAACATGATGTAACTGAATATACGTTCCACATTTTAAACTATACATAAACGTCTTATTGGCATAAGGAAACATGGATACTCAACATTCATTATATTCATTAAAGTAGAATTGTACGTATTTGATGTTCGATGAACTACTGAATATTTTTAACATGTCCTACAAATTGTATTCTATTTCAGAAATGCTTATCTGCAACTTGTGCGTTGAACATTATGTTTATAGTATGTTATTATGCGTTTAAATCATATGCTTTTAAATCAATTTTAAGTTTCTTTGCTAGTCTTGTTGAATTCAATTTCAAGAGGTTTCAAAGCTAATGTTTGGATCCTATTTTCCTTACAGTGCATTCAATTTATTTTCAATACTGCAAATTTCTCATCTTGAGTTGGAAGATGTCCTTTTGGGGTATCAAATTAAGTATATCCGTATAATTATCAACTATAAATCCATGTAGCTGAATAACCTACTTAATACTCAATTAATTTCAATCCGATTAAATAATTGCATATATATAGACAGAATTTTTCCAAATTTCCGGAAAAATGATTATCCCAAACAGAAGCATAATCACATTTATGTATATAGTGCAGTATAACAAGCAGGAAAATATGTCAAACAAAAATAGATCAACAATTTCTGTTATCCTGTCTAAAGTGTAATTAAAATATAGGAACAAACAAATCTATATCATATATAGATCGAACCAGATAGTGGTATAGAGTATAGTATTAGGATTTATATCAGATATACATAGTTTTCCCTCATGAATAATCGGAAAATTAGGTTATGTTTATCCTTTAGATAAAACCAATCTACTATATCGTATTTATACAGCCCAAAACTAATATAAATGTTATTTTCTGATTTCGTTGATTATTTCACTGACAAAATAATTAAATCAAACCCATTTTTACCCGGTTTTTGCCTGAGTCGTCCTCAACTATGTATACATAAAATATAGTCATCATTTCCAATATATATGTAGGTACTGTTTATATAAAAATTAATTTAGTAATTACTATAGTTCGAAGAGTTCGAGACAACAAACCGACGCAACCCAAATACCGGATGAAATCTTAATTATAAATAGGTAGGTAAATATAAAAAATCGATACTCATTTTCCCAAAAGATGACATTGCAAAAAAAAAAAAAACAACAGACAAAAACTATATACCTGCTTGTGTACATACAGAAATATGTATATATACAAAAATTTGTATACAATATTTACTGTGAAAATTCAAACCAGAAACTAATTTAATTTTCCCGTTTTTATTTTGTTTGGGAGTCTCAAATCCCTTATCAGACAATCCCCAAAATTCATATTAAACATATGTAGAGTTCATGTAAATACATATGATATCGTAAAAATACCACACCCATTCAAACCATTTTTTTACATAAACCGTATACAAAACAAAAATTAGCAAGTAACCAAATTGGATCTAATATATTCTATATATGTATATGTGACAACTGTTAAACGAAATTAAATTCGTAAAAAAAAAATACGAAACAAAAATTGGATACCCTAGCACACCACGGGGAGTTCTTTTACAATAAATTACAAATCCTTACCTTAAACGGGTATAAATACAGTGTTTATCAACCTATTTTCCGAATTATATAACAAAAATAATTTAATCATTAAAATAGTTTGATTCAAATTTGATGAAAATTTGAAATAAAATTGTACACAAAATTTTGTTTTATGGCCGAATTCTATTTTTGTCAACCTAAATACAATTCGTGTAGAGCAAGTTCATATTTGTTTGACAAAAGTTTGAAAGCAATCTGACAATACTGTGCAGTTTACTTTATAAAAGCATTTTATAAAATTTTACCAATGCTTGTAAAATTAAGCAGAGTTTGAATTATGTTTGATTTCGAACCAACAATTTATTCACATTCAAATCCTATAATTAAACCAAGGCCTCCAATTAAAGCTACATTTTTCAGTGAAATTTAAAATGAATTTGAAACGAATTAAAACATTGAGTAGAATTTGAAATGAGTTTGAATGTATGTATAAAAATTTTGGATTTGACATAAATTTTTTTAATTTTAAAATATGTTTAAGAGGACATAATTTATGCAAATTTGCATTGCATTCAAACTTCTAGGATCGATTATTTATTTTAAAAACGAATAGCAAATTTATGTATACAAATGATGAAAGGATTTGGCCAAAAATGGCCACTACTGGAGCAGCCTATAAGCCGAAAGTGAAACCGCTATAATTATAGGTCTCGAATTGCTTTACACCAACGGACGCACTATAATGTCGATGCACTAGAAAAAATGACCGTCAAGCGAAATGGGACTCCAAGACGAACAGTTGTTACAGGGTGATCTTGAACGAATCAAAGATAGCCCAGTATTCTGTGATCCCTGAGCCATTTAATTAAAAAATTTGGAACAACAAAGATCAAAACGACCGCACTGTGTGTATCCATAGTCTGACTAGTTAAACGCCATATTCAAATACTAGTGACCTACTTTTGAAAATGTGTGGCGAAAAATTAGGACTGGGACAAATATTGCCAATTTCTAGGATGCCTATATTAATTGCGGGTTGACCTCATGTAAAGTGAGTGTTTTAGTCAGGTTATACATAAGGAACCAGCCAGACATTGAATAGTGGTTTATGTGGCTTGTTTAGCACCATACCAATGTTATCCGAAATACAGATTGAATATACCCATTACTCTCTCTTTACGGATTAACACTACGATATAAACCAAATTTCACCAAAACGTAATAATTATGAGTACAAACCTCTAACCCTCCAGATAATGCTATTATCGTTTGATTCAAGTTTGATAGCAGTTTAAACACTAAAACACTAAAAATTTAGCATTCAAAATCATATTTTTCGGTAACACATGCGCGCGAGAGACATTAACACAAATTTGTATTGTGTATCAAGTTTCAATTAAATTGGTCACAAAAATATCTTCTAAAGTATGCTTGATACTATCATCGATACTATCACTGTAATATTAAATCAAATATAAACTGAAATGCTCTCAAATAAACGTGTCATTTCCGGTTCTTCATTAAATGGTCCGTTCCAATCATTAAACGCATTAATCTTGAAATTGTTTCGTTTCCCATTTAAAAAAAACGATTCAACGTCGCACATGACGATAAGCGCTACTAACGCTATACACACATAATCGTTTTGATAACGCCGCCAAGAACGATGCACGTAGTTAATGCGGTAACGCTTTGTTTACTTACTATAAATACGAGGACTGCGCGTCATTGTAATTCTGATATCAAACTGGATTTGAACTCGGCGATAACCTACAAATTATTTAAATAATCATTATTTGCTGCTCGTAATTTCAATCAAACAAAAAAATTGAGTAGGTCGAGATTTGATAGTTGAACAAGATCGGCCAGGAGTTTAAAAGTCACAGCAGTTTAGAAGATAAGAAATGAGGTTTAAATGCTCACACTAGTTTGCTACAAGATTATGTATGTACTATTGTTAATATTATGTTAAAAATGTAATATCCATTTTTTTTTTCAAGTGACCCGACTTTCAAATGTACAAATAGTTGTTCGTAAATTCTTTCCTATATTTACTTATTTACCACCTGAGAAAATAGTTTTTATGTGTTCGTATATTACAAGTTTCCGTATTATGAAATTTTTAACTATAAACTCTATGATAACGCCTTGACTCAGTGATCTGATTGAAAACCAGCTCTAGGACTTAATCGTTATAATCCGCTGTGCTCGTCCGATTTCTGATCCGTGTGATACGTTTCTTTGTTTCTAGCGTTATTTAGAGTGTGTTAACTCACTGATCTGTTGAATATTTCATTGATATGAATGTTTCTTCCAATTTTTTTTCAGAAATAACATCGTAGGTCACTAATAGTTCCTAACTGATTCCACTGCAAGATTACGTTTTGGTTGCCGTACATCACATTAAAGATGTTAGACTACGCGAATATATTTGTTAAAGTATTAAATCGCAATTTAACACAACGATGACCAAGCATCCCATCTTTTGTTCATTCTGTGGTTCTATTTGAGCGCAGTTTTGTTTCGCCGATATATATATATGATTTGTTCGAAGTTTTCATCGTCATCATCATCAATTTGGTTGATCGTGATGAATTAGAGTCAAAGTCAACATTTTGTTAAGACTTCTACAATTTTTAATATTTTTTTTTACATGCACATATACCGACATTTTATAGAAGCATGGTCAATTCGGAAATGAAAGACGAGTTGTAAAAGTATTTAACTGAGAAATAAGCAACCTTATTTACCTTCACAACAAAATAACCGAGCTCAATTCGCTCAGCATAGCACCAGATCCGCATTAACCCCACTCGAACGTCATTGTTGCTACCAGCGATAATTATAAATAGTATTTAGTTCGCAATTGCGTGATCAGGCACAAACAAATTCAATTTTATTGATGGCATTCTATTTAGATCTATTCTCCCGCCTATAATATATATATATATATATATATATATATATATATATATATATATATATATATATATATATATATATATATATATATATATATGTATATACACTAAGCTATATATAACATAAAACTATAATTTATAGATATCACTAAACTGTATAATAAGCTGTTCATTTAAAAACTTTATAATTTATTTTAAATTGGCGTGTTTCATTTTTTATTGGTGCCCTCATATAAACATCACACTTTGAAATTATAAATCATACGCGTGCGATATTCAACAAGGTGCCATGGTACGATCAAAACTTTTAATTAGTTTTGCCTTTTGTAACACGGAACAAAATATTAAAATATATATTGTGTGCACATCACATCACAGGTCTAATATAATCGCTTCTGTTATACATGTATGTAGGAATATATACAATAATAATGTGGAGATTGTCTGCTACTTCCGTTCAATTTATTTCATTTATATTCAATTGTAAAGTATTTATTTAAGATTTGATTTAATTTGGGAGACAGTCACTTATCTGTATCAGGTCAATCATCAAAATTTGTAGGAGTTTGCCAAAATGTTGCTTAATTATTTTCCGATTCGGCTTGCGGTATCAAACTTTTGTTCGTCTGTGTGCATGTTTAAACTCGAAATCTACAAAATAATGATAAAAACAAATGATTTCTGGATTATGGCCCTTCAAAGTTATGGCGCATTACAATTATGTATTTTATATATGCGGAAAGCAAAATACGAAAGCTGCTGGCTCACTAATTCTTTTGGCTGATCTGACATATTTTTTAAGAAGTTTCTTTACTTGTTCGCCTTGGTATTCCATTTGACGGCATTTTTAAGGCAACAATTTTTTAGGAGGTGGTATATATTCCACTGCCTAGTGCAAGCCCCTTTTCTATCGTTATGATATTTAAAAAAATGCAATCAACTAAAAAGTTGTATTAATTTTGAAATTCTGCTGTTGGATCATTTAGACAAACTTAGTTCTTTAAGAATCCAAATTTAAAATTATAAAGGCATAGATAAAATTTTGATATTCACTCGGCTACTCGGATGCTCGGTAAGTCGGTCATTTTTTAACTTCGGATTAAAACGGCTCCACCTCATCCCGACTGTCCTCATAGAAGAGATGAATGTTTAAACGACCGTGGCCAGTAGTAAGTGGGTTAAGAATTCTCGGTTGGTTAGTTTTTATCGATTATCACATACCTATTGGACCACAAGTTGGATGATTTAAATAATGTTCTCGCCTGCTCAACAACTGCAAGTAAAATACCACTTTAGCCGCAATTCAAATAGTAGGAAATTTTGTAAAGCCTTCCCATAATTGACACAAAGAAACAGCTGGTTCGGGACCAATAAATATTATACGTGAGCTAGCTTTTGGTAAGAAACTATAATATTGGCGCAAAGGGGATTAATGTAATTATTGACCACTTTGGAACAACTCATAGGACTATTTAAAGAATTTGGCAGACTTAATCAAACTTCTAACCGGTTTTAGAGAATAAGGACTCTCTTACTGTCAGTAAACTAAATAAATTGGCATATTCTTCTTTAAGACAGATCAAAACAGGTCGACATCCAACGAGCAATATGAACTAATAATTAAGGCCAATATGATGAGTCCTCAACATTTTGGTATGCTTGAAACGACCATTAAAACTAATCCTCCAAAAAATTATGACTTGTTTGGCCTTAATGGAATTAAATATTTGTTAATAATGGAAGTTAATATTTGTACCATTGGTCATGATTATTTAAAAATACTACCAATGCTTTGAACAATTGGAACTCTCCTGGGCACCGGCTTCCAATCAATAAAGCATCTTATGGTTTTTAAAAACTAAAACTAGCCCCGACTATTAGAAGCTGCACGCCAAATCCAGTAAATAGATTCTGTAGATTCTAATTTTGCTTCGAAATATGCGTGCTTCGAAATATATTTGGCTCACTCGAACTATTTTTGTGTGGAGCGGATTTAATAATTTTGATCAAACCTTTCCCGCAAATATTTTAAGGACAAATTTGATCATCTGGCTTAAAAACACGCTATCGAATGTTTCAACGCACGTTTAGATATATAGATGCGGAAAGATTTTCCAAATTCATGACTGATACTATAGCATTTAATTAAGGTGTTCAATTTAAGTTCAATGGTCATCAAATTTATGACATGAATGAATTTGCCAGTGTAAGGCGAACATTTTTTTTCATTATTTGTACTTTGTAAATTCAAAACAATTGATGTTAAAATGATTACATACAAAATTCAATTTACAGGATTTAATTATTTCCTGTTATGACCATAGTACCTATAGCTGCTATTTATAAAGAAATTTCATCTCATCATATAAACTACTTGTTGTATCGCATGTGTGAATTGATTTTTTTTTTATTAAAACGACTTTGTAAGTAACAAACTCTATTATTTTTGTTTAATACATGACAAGCAACAGTGTATATAATTCACCTAACCACGAAACTATTAAAGTTTTGTATATATAGGTGAAAGAAAACAAGATCTGTTGAAGGCAAGCCCAATTTTTTTTACTATAGAATAATTATAAAGTTTGACGCTATGTATATTGTTGTTGTATATAGATTTCTGTCGAGCTACAAAGTCGATAACAGCTAACCGAAACTTTAGTAAAATGTTGAACATATCAACAAAAATCGGCTTCGTAAATGTGTACAACTCAATAGTAAAAAAATTTAACAAAATCGAAAGGAACTGTTTGGCAGGCCCTACACTATGGGTTTTAATAAATTACAAAATCGTTTTTTATCTTTTGATAATTTTTATCAATTCTAAAATATTAACACCAAACCGCTTGCAGCTTTATGTATAGCATCTCTAAAACCATTAAATTCTAAATTTCAGGAATCATATAACCCTTGACAATTATGATTGAAGTTAAATAGCTCATTAGAATGTGTGAATATATGGGGCACACAAATTTAAATGGGTGACATAGTCCAAATATCACGAGCAAAGGTATTTCCACACTTGCGTATTGATAGTCTAAAATGACAAACAATCAAATTTTGTCTTTCAAACTTACTTATTGTTTTACACCAATTGATGAATTTGGTTTCAAGGTAAAGAAAATTTGAAAAAATAAAAATTAGGGCGTTGTTTTTTTTCTTATTAGAGCTATAATGTGGTAAATACAAAAAATTGTATAGTTCATTTACAGGTCATCAAATTTATGACATGAATGAATTTCCCAGTGTTAAATTATTTCCTGTCATGGCCATACCTATATAGCAGCTATTTATAAAGAGATTTTATCATTGTAAATTTTTCCGAGAAATGTGCAAAATTTGATTATTAGAAATTATTATAAAATAAACAACAACGCCCTAATTTTCTTTCATATAAAGTTTGTTTTCACATCTACAAAGTAGCGGCAACAGAAAAAGTTTAATTGAATAGAGATGCCTTGGTGGAGTGAGCCAAGGTAATTAAATTAAGTTTAATGCTGTATTTTGGGGCAAAATATTTGCTTCAAGCATAGAGCCCCTGAAATCAACTACAATCATAGTATATTATATTGTTTTGTTTGTATACGATATCTTTATTTAAAAAAATTTCTTTCTACTGGAAAGGTAATTTTTAATCAAACTTGGAAAAATTTTAAATGTTGCATCAACAATAATTATAATTAATAATTTAACTGAATTACTAAAAGATGCTTATAGTTTTATTGAAATTTCACTAAAATGTTAAATTGAATTAAAATAATTAACTTGAATTGAAAAAAAATTAATGTTTAGAAATTATTTTGTAATTTTCATAATTCTGGAGTTAAAATATTTTCAAAGTTAGAAAATGGGTTTTGTTTAGTTTACCAGCTTTACTTGTAAAAGCTGTTTGTTTCTGTAAATTATTTGGTTCAGTTCAAAAAACTTTTTTCTCGATTTTTATGGTGGACAGACTGTATACTTTATGAGCTAAGATAGGTAGTCGCATTTGGGTTTGATCGCAAAACACTGGTAAATCAATACATATGCTTGTTGGCATTTTTTGTATAATTTTACAGAATTTTAGAGTATAGAAAACAAATTTCGATTCCAAAAATGTGAAATTTTTTTTATCGAAATTATAAATGCAGGATCCATCGCAGGCCTATCCTAATTGCCATTTGTCAAAATATTAAACATTTCCTATATTTTAATTGATGTAAAATAATTTCCATTAAACTTTAATTAAAATTAATTTTTAAAATTCTCAAAATATTTAATATTTGGATTAAAATTTAAAATTATGTTTAATTTGATAGATTATTGTTTCAAGATTGTTAATAAATCTTGAACGAGAAACATTTCGTCAGTAACAATCGATAAATTAAAAAAAAAAATTATAAGTTTAAGATTTTTATAAACTGCGCAGTTTAAAAGATTGAAGCTAGATAAAGAAAAATCTGAAATGGTAATGGAAATGTCAACATTTAAATCGCTACACCTAATCGTTTCATCAAATTTTGTAGAAATCACCAAACTATTTTACAATTAAAACAAAAATTCTAAATTGTACCGAATTATGAAAATTACAAATAAATTTTTAAAATATCCAAACTCATTAAGATCTAATTCAATAATCACCCAGCCAATAAGCTACACGCTACAAGACAGTTTCCAATCAAATCAATGAGATATTCAACAGACCAGTAAGTTAACACAACAAATGAAGTTTATAACTCTTCAGAACACCATGCAATTGAAGCTGGCGGATCTGTGAATTTGTGCTAGAGTCCTAGAGCTTGATTTCAAGCAGACCACTGAGTCAAAGTGTTATCAATATCATACGGTTCTACTGAAAAATGTTATGAAAATTCATAATGAGGCTAAAGCTCGGAATTCGAACCTACATATAAAAACAATTTTCTCAGGTGGCAACACTTTCTAATATTATCAACACTAAAAATAAAAGTAATAAAAAAAAGTACATAGTTTAAAATAAAATAATCTCTATTAATTGGGCTGCCACCTTTTGAGCAATAGTTTTACTAAATAAATAGCAAAGAATTTACGAATTTGAATTTTGAGTTTTGAATTTTTAACAAATCAATATAACTATTATTGAAAAAGTATTTAAATACTTTAATTTGGCTGAATCTCTAAAAGAATTAAAATTTTTATTGTAATTTCAACTTGAATTGAATAAAATTTAATGTTTTTGAAAGTTGTAAAATTACAGGATTAAAATATTTTGAAAATTATCAAATGGTTTTTTTAAATTTAAATTTCCTAAAGACTCGTCAATTTTAATTGATAAATTTAATTAAAAAATTGTAAATTTAAATTTTTTATAAACTGCGCAGTTTAAAAGATTACAGCTGGAAAACTTAAAACCTGAAACGGCAACTGAAATCACCAAACAAATTCAAAAAAAATTATAGAACGTATAGAATTATTCAAATTACAAATATATTTTTAAGATTTCCTCATTAAGATCCAATGTATTTTTAATTATTAAACTTTTTCTGAATTTAATAACATCTTACAAAAAAAATTCTAAAATTGTTTGAAATTTCTGAGATTCAATAAAATATTTAACTTAAATTAGAGCGCAGTGTTTAACGAGTCGATAAAATACCTTCAGAAAGATTATTTGGAATTCGAAATTTCACAATTTAAATACTTTGAAAGTAGTGTACAATTCTTGCTGGCAGATTTCTGATTATATTTTATTGTTGGTAAGAATTTTAAAATGAACTACCCAAAATTCTCGAGGATTTTTAATTATTCGGCATCTCAACCTTTTAGAAACAAACAATGAAAATGCTTCAAATTTCGCTTGAATTAGTTAATTAATTGTTTTTAAATCATATAGGTATTTTTAAAATTTAAGAAATTAGTAATTTATATATTTGGAAGTTCAAGACTTAAAAAATTGAAGAACTAATGAACTAAAGATATAAACACATTAAGGGAAGGAATTTTTGCAATATTTTGAAAAAGATTTAAATGTTGCAAATTTTCTAGGAACCACCAAATTTTCCAAATCTCTAGAGTTTCCTTTAAAATTCAAGAAATCTTTAAAATATACAGAATTCTACAAAATATATTGATAGATTTTAAAAGAAATTTGTTTTCAAAGTATCATAATATGTTCTTTCAGAATTTTCACGATATTTACGTAATCTTTTTTGATTATCAACCGAACCATTTCTAATCAACAGTCGAATTTCAATTTCAATCAATAAATTGGATTTTTTAGAATTTCGATTAACAATTCTAGTCTACTATAAAAGGCTCATTAATTCATCTAAAGTTATGTATAAATAAATTAAAATATCGCCGCCAATCTTGAAGTTCGAGAACCTTACCAAAATTAGTAAAAGTTAAAATTATGTAATTAATTACTAGCTCCACCTGTTCGAATCGGCCAGAAATTTATCACTCCAAATCCAAATAATTGTTCAAACCACGGAGAGAATATATGAGTTGTATAAAAATAAAAATAAAAATTAAACCAAAAATATGACCTCTAACAGGCTTCGTAAAGGTCAATACTTGTTTCATCAACTTTTTAAATGTGCGATTACATATTTCAGAGCATATATCATTTTTTTTACTAGTGACTGTCAGGGATACGCCTCAAATACTAATTTCTATGTCAAAATATTAGATGTTGGATTCCTTGATTTGGATTCCGTGATTTATATGGCTGAAAAACAACGAAATAAAGCATTATAAAACGGTATAAAGAAGGTCTCAGCGCAGAGAGAGCAACTCACAAAAATCGGAAACATGAAGATTGTAGTCTACATATTTCAAATAATCCGACGACGGATAAGACTATAAGATTTACCAAATTATTAAACAGCCAAACATGCCAGTGAATGTGATGTTTTGATCACTACGAAACGTAGCGGGGTAGACTACGACGGCTTATTGGGTAGACTAGACCAAACTAGCTTCATTTCTAGTTTGGACCTAAAAGATAACTTTTGGCAAATTCCATTGGAAAAAGCCTCATGGCAATATACCTTTTACTATTCAAAGGCGATCGGTATATCAGTTCCGGGTCATGCCATTTGGTTTGTGCAATGCGCCACAAAGGATGTGCCGTCTAATAAACAAGGTGATACCTTTCTATCGGCAGGACCCCATTTTCGTCTACTTGGGCAATTACATCGCCTACCATCGAAGAACTTTTCGAATTGCTGCGAGAAATCTAGCGTCTCTTGATCAGGGCCAATCTCACTATCAACATATCAAAAATTAAATTTCTTGAAGAATTTCTTGAAGGTTGATCCGGATAAAGTGTCTGCGATCGGAAACAAACCCGTCCCTCACACCGTTAATCAGATCCGCAGGTTTTTGGGTATCTAAGGGTGGTATCGATGGTTCATCGACAATTACGCATCCATTAGAGCACCAATCACTGATTTTTGTTTCAAAAAAGTTTAAGAAATGTGTTTGGAGTGAGAAGGCCCAACACGCCTTCCCTCTTGCGTAATCCCGACTGTGCCAAATATTTTTATATGCAGTTTGATGCTAGCTGCACAGGGGATGGCAGTGTACTGTTTCCGAGTGGTTCAGACGAACAAGAATTCCCGATAGCATACATGTCCAAAAAACTCAACCAAGCTCAACGAATTTACTTACTTACTGAGTTGGAATATTATGCAGTAGCCTTGAGTATTCAAAAATTTCGTGCGTATATCGAGAGATTCCACTTCGTCTTCATAACTGACCATTCAAATCTTCAGTGGCTAATGTCTCAAAAGGACCTATCAGAGCGCTTGGCTTGCTAGAGCATGAAATTAAAAGGATTCGAGTTGCCGTTGCATGTTGGCTTAAATGCTTCACAATTTTTGAATAATCCAGAATACGTAGCGTTGTTGAACTCGGTTAACTCTTTAAACAATGGATCATAAAATTCTGATTTGTCCATCTTATGGCCCGAGGGTAGATGACTTTAATTTACCGGAGTGGAAGTTAGTTATACTCCAATACCCCCGTCGCTTACTCCCTCTTTGATAGAGCAAGCGCTCTATCGGTTCACATTAGGATCGCTAAAACTTTAGAGCGCCTTAAAAGGTACTTTTATTGGAACGGAATGGCTAAAGATGTTAAAAACTATCTTTCTAATTAAACTATTTGTAAAACATGTAAGCCAATTAATTTTATTACTCTTCCCCATGAGAACGCTATCCGTAGTTACGCACGGCCATTTCAATGGCTTTATCTCGATTTTGTGGGTCATTATCCTGGATAAGTTTTCTCGCTTCGTATACCTTAAAGATTTAGGAAAGGCGAATGCCGTTAGCCTTGTGGAATTTATCGAAGGACAAATTTTCAATGTTTATTTCGTTCCGGAGACTGTGTCCACAGACAATCGGAAACATTTTGTGTCTAGCTTAAATCGTTGCTGACTAAATATGGTGTTAAGCACCTTACTACGCCGAAGTCCACCTCTCAGGCCAACGCATCTGAGAGTCTCAATCGATGTATTCTTTCAGCAATTCTAGTGAAGCTCAAAACAGAGATTGGTCCCGCAATACGCAATGTTCAGCTTTTCTCATGCGGATAATCATACATTATCTTGGGTTTGGGGATCATATTAATCACGGTAATGAGTATCAGCTCCGACAGTTTAATAACAGTTAAAAAAAATATATACAGTTAGCTTTTCTTGTATGCAGTAAGTGAAGTGAAAAAAGAAAAATTAATTAAAGTTGAGAAAAAAAAAACTTTTAAGAAAACAACCAGAAAAGGGTAAAATTCCGGTATTCACAAGCGGGTGGTGAATGCCGGAGGCACTCCAGTTAAACCCCGCTCAACGAGGATTACAAAATGCTATAACGGTGTGACGAACCAATGGAAGTCAGACAACCGTACATCAAGGAAGAGCAATCGCAAGTTAACAACTACAAACAAATTGTTAAATTGCATATTCAGGGTGATGGTCACAACAATAATATCGATGAAATCCTCAAAACACATTAATTCATGAACCAATAGAGGCCTGGAATGGTCCACGCACCCAATCACCGTGAGTTCATAGCTGGGCTTGGTCCTCGATTGTTTTTTGTTTTTTTTTGTATACGGACTTGGTGGTCTGTTATAAGGTCATAAATGTATCTTGCCAAAAATAGTGATACTGTTTCCGCTAAAAATATGTTAGCAAGCGATTTGCAATTGTGGACTCCAGAGCCAAGTTCTTAATTCGTTGACACGATTCAGCACTAAAGTTTTGCCCTGATTTAGCCAGTTCACGCTACTCTAAAGACGCAATAAATTAGTAGGAGACTAATCAATCAATGTTATCTCAATGTGTCTAAGCCGATCGGTTTTCGACATATCCAAAAATATTTGTCAATATTGAAAATCCACCATTCTTGGATACGTTAAGTGAGTTAACTGTTTTTAATTAATGCTCCTTTTGTTTATTTTATTTCAACATATAGTATGTGATTTAATATTTAATTTGAATCATTCTTTAATTTTTTTCTTAAGTGAACTGGGGCATTTTATTTCAAATCGCTAAAATATCGTAGTTTGTTGACTTTCGACGTTGACCAAAAATTATGACAAGTAATCAGCGTAACCTACCTTGCCCATCCCTGGTGACTGTATTTCACTTCTTCAATCATAAAATATATTAACTCTAAACTTTTAAACCACATAAATTTAAAAATTAAATTAGGTATTGACATTTAAAATATTTTATAAAATTCTCAATGATCTAGCTAGATTCTAAAAAATTCATTTAATTTCGAATGATTAACTAACATTCCAAAACCGATAATCCTTCAAAATAACAGGTCGCATTGTAAAATAGTTTGAATATTTATCTAAAATTTAACAAATGTCTTAAATTTAAAATAAATAGTATTTTTTAAAGTAATTTATTTTATTTTAAGTATTGTCGTAAATTAAAAAAAAATGAAACGCAAAATTTAAGAGGCTTTGCAACATCTACGTCGCATATTGATTTAGCTGTAAATGGAATTTATGAGTTAAAATATGATAATTAATTAAATTTTATTCATTTTTACCTCAAATTTATGATTCGGTCGATTGGATTGTTGTTGTTTTAGTTTAAAAAAAAAATCCAAAAAATATTTAATTATTTTATTAAAATAATTTAACACTTCTGTTGGTTTTCGCACTGTTTATATTATAAATTTATAATTTTATATTATTTAAAAATAATAATATAGCTATTTATAGTTAAATTTAATTGTTGCTGTTATTTATATATTTATTAAAAATATATAGTATATATGTATGTAACATGGAATTCGATAAAAATTTATATTTATATTAAATAATATGTTCGCGGAATATAAATCTTCACACACAAAAAACAATAAAACAAATGAAAATAATTAAATAAACTATTTAATTAATTAATTTAATAATATATTTATTTTTATTTATATAATTTTTTTTTATACATTCTATATTTGTGTTTATAATTAATTTTCACAATTTTTTTTTGTTCGATTTTAATTTTTTTTTTTTAATAAAATTTATTTAATAATTATACAAAATAATAATAATAATAGTAAATAGTTTTTTTTTGTTAAATTTAAGTATTAGAGATTTTATTTATTAAAAAATTTTTATTTTTGGTTTCGATATTTTTATTATTATTTTGTTTTTTTTTTTTTGGTTTGTGGATTTTGGTTGGTTTTTTTCTGGGAGGTCAAAAATTTAAAATAATTATTTTGTAATGTATTTATAAAATTATTCACAATTTTACAATTTTTTGTTAATTTATTTATTAGTTTAATTCCTAATTTAGTAATTTTTAATACCATTTTTATTTAAATGTATATATAATATACATAATTTCTAAATTAAATAAATTAAATAATTTTATTGTTTGTTTTGTGTAGTTGCAATATTAAATTAAAATTTTACTATCGTTTTGTTTTGGGGGGTGGGAGAATTTATTATTCCACAGCATTTGGGTAGTAAATAAATAATTTATTTAATGGAAATTAAATTGAACTAATCAGTCTCGTAACAAGATTAAAAAATAAAATTAAAAAAAACTATTTAATTTTTAATTTAGTTAATTTATTTTTGTATTTAAAAAAATTCCTAATTAATTTATACTTATATAATTATAATACAAATTAAAAATAATTTTGTTTTGTTTTGTTTCGTTATTTTTTTATTATTTAATTTATATATATTTTTTTTTATTAAATTTAAAAACTATTTACTAAATTAATGATAATGTCCATCTTATATTATGATAAATATGAAATAGAAATATTGTTATAATTAATTGTTTTAAATAATTACTAAATACTAAATTAGATGATATTCCATGATGCATTGCAGCTGGATGTTCTCCTGAAACAAAGTTAAATCGACACTAGTAGTTAAACTGTATTGACAAATTTTTTCATTTTGTATAACAGATATGCATTACCATTCAATATGTGTACCCTAGCTGTGGCCGGATTTGCATTTGACGGGGCGCACGTGTATACACCCGAATCACTTGATATTGCCTTTTGTACTAATAATCGACTTGTGGTTAATACACCCTTTTCCGTAACCAGCGATATACCGCCGCGCGGCGAATCAAAATTTATTACTTGCCTATTATGCGACCAGATCATGGCGGGCGGTGGTTCTGGCGCATATTGCACTATACATGTTAGATTTATTGTTGAACCTTTGTTGATAAATAAATCGGGGCCACCAACAATTTCGGTAACCGGTTCTGAAAATATATAAAAAAAAACAAATTATTTTAATATATTTTTTTTTTGTTTAAATTAAAATTTTAAAAAAATTAAAAAAAAAATTTACTTTGAAAAAATTTTGAATCTCAAATTCTGAACAAACCAATCGAAGAAGGAATCCAACTACTCTTTAGTATGCAAATACAGTTTTTGACTGGATTTAAAATTGATTGTACTTAATATAATCAGATTGGAATGAAATTTAGTTTGACTGGAAACTAATTAAACAAATTGTTTTTAAACAAATTTTACCATTTGTTTGAGTGACTTTGATATCGGTAATTTAATTGAACTCTGGCATATAGGCTTGGGGTGCATAGTAATACTAAAAACTACAATAAAGCAAAAATAAAATATTTCAAAAGCAAGTTTAGCCGAGTTGGAACACATGTTTGATTACGAGAAAATCGATGTTAAATCACGCACCATTAAATCAATTTTAAAGTTAGCACGTCGATATATAATTGGTGACTTAATTTTATTGGAATTTAACAAAAAAATATTATTTATTGGAATTTAAAGAAACAATACCTAATTTTTGAGACTTGGAGAAAACGAATTTAATGTGTGAGATTTTGAAGATATATAACGCTTTTGGAACACTTGTCAAAAATAAGTGTGTGTGGTTGTGTGTGGATTCCATACCATATACAATGTAAATTAAGTTTGCCCAGGATTCATGGTTGCAATGGCAACACCATAACTATAGCAACACTTTTATATCAACTATCAGCCCATGATTTACTATCAACATATAATTTTGTCCCATTCCAAGAAAATTATGTCCTAATGTCGCGACAGTTTCATAGAACTATCATAAAAACGTAAATCGAACCATTCATTGATTTGATTTATATGATTCAGAAAAGATTGTGATAACAAAACAACTACAAAAACACTCAAGCCAATATCGGATTAGCTCGGGTGTTCTTTAAGTTTGGAATGCTAACACCAATTTTTGTTCGTTTCGAAAAAATTCAAAAATCGTGTGCGAGCCAAATGAGCTTTATTAGCCAAATTAGCTAGTTTTATTTAGAATGTTTCGGCATATTATAGCACTATCATTATTAATTTATAGAATAATTATGAATAAATAGTTCCAACAAGATGAAGCCACATATAATACAGCCCGTCCAAATATGGTTGTACTGCGCGAAATTTTTGACAATCGATTAATATCGCGTTTTTTCTGAATTTAACTGGCCAACGCGTTCGCCGCTACTTAACGGGTACTGGGTAAGGTGTATGCTAATAAACCAAATACTATCCAATAGCTTAAGGCCAATATCCGAGAAGAAGTGAGGGCGTTGAAAACTGAAATTCTAAGAAAAATTATGCAAAATGCTCTGGAAAGAGCACATCAGGTCGAAGCAAACAATGGGCACCATTTGAAAGATATTATCTTCAAAACATAATACAGGTTTTTATAGAGTGTTTCCAATTACTGGTATTTTATATAACTTACATAATTAAATTCCAAGAACAAAATTGGTATTAGGATCTCAAACTAAAAAAACACCCCAGCTACTCCGATACATTTACCTAAATGACTCTGAAGACGATGGGACTGGTGAAATAGTTAGAAATGGTTAGCTTAAGTCTCAATTGGCTCGCTAACGACCAAGAAAGTTTTTTTGAAACGAACAGGATACATTTGTGGTAGACACTTTACCTAATTGGCTCTGGAGACGATGGAACTGGTGAAATAATGAAAATTATATGAAATGGTTAGCTTAAAGCTAAATTGGCCCGCTCACGACTGTGGAAGTTTTTTGAAACGAACAAGATAAAGTGGTGTTAGTATGCCAAACTTAAAAAACACCCGAGATAATCCGAGACTTTTACCTAATTGACTCTGGAAACGACGGGACTGGTGAAATAATTAAAACTAATGAAAAATATGTGTTATTTTAAAAAGCTCAAAAATTTTGTAAATAAATAAATTATTTATGTTGAATGTATTTTTCAGGTTATTATGTCAATTTAATTTAAAATTTTAATCTTTAAATGTAATGATTTTACAACTTGTATTTACCGATTTAGGTTTTAATGTGTAATACAAAGGGTGTCCCAAAATTAACGCAAGATTTGAATTTACCGTCATTTGTGCAGTAAATTGTTGGCAACCACAAAAAAAAAATTGACAGCGAAGAGGTTAGGGTAAGTAAAAATGTGGCGTTACACGATAGAACAATGTATTTTCGTTATTGAAGAATATCTTAAAAACAATGAAAGTTTGGCAGCCGCAGTTCGAAAATTTCATACAAAATATGGTCGGAATAGAGTTTTAACTTCGTCAACTATTAAGAGATTAATTGAAAAATTCAAGGAGAGTGAATCAGTTGGAGACGCTAAACACTGTTTGATGCGGATTTTGACCTGGAGGCATCATTGAACCATATACTTTTTTGAAAATAATGCTGGTCAAGCAGTAGATATCGCGACATGATAACACACTACTTTCTGCCTCAGTTGAATGATATTGGCATAGACAACATGTAGTTTCAACAAGATGGTGCCACATGCCATACAGCCCGTGAAGCAATTCAATTACTGCATGAGACTTGTATTACCTGATGTAAAATTTTCATTTTTCTGGGATATATTCTGGGATAGCTTTTTATACCTCCATATACAAACACAATTTGGATTTTTTTTTTCCATGACTGATTAGTTGAAACTGGACTTGTTCGGTGGAAATTCTGGAATATGGCTAACTAGAACGGAACAAGGCCACTCCTTGACCATTTTGATGAAACTTCACATATTACTGGAAATTTATATTATAAAATTGATTTTTGGAGACAATTCTGGAATATGCCAACCGGGGTTGGAGCTAGGTCAATCATTTACCGTTTATGGTGAAATTTGATGTTCGGAGGAAATGGGATTATAAAATGGTGTTAAAGTATTTCTGGAATGCATGTAAGCCATTCTTGATTAATTATAGTGAAACTCTGTCCGATGTAATTTTAATAAGTAAGTTTCATAGGATAACTTATTTAAAATATTTTTTTCTTATTATTAGTTAAATTTTTAGTGCAGAGGCCATCAAATAAATTTATTATTATTTATATTATAAAAATGCAAACGATTCAAAATGTTCGTGACAAAATTATATTTAAAACTTTTAAAACCATATTTTCAGGATGATTCTCCTATCAAACAACATACATAAACACGATAATTGACACATGATTACCAAAAACAATTTCTAACCAGCAGTCTGAAAATATATAGACAACCAATTTTTTTTTTTTGAGTTTGAATGAAAATTGAAACGAATTTGAAAGACTAATTCTACTAATGTGTAAAAGTCAACTACTATTTTTAATACAGGATTTAATTGACGTTTTAAATTTGATTATAATTAGATCAGATTCAAATCGCAAATTTAGTTTGAAAAAAATTATGTTCAACCTACTTTCAGCGATTTAAATAAAATCTTACCAAATCAGCCTGAAATTGTTTTCAAATTTCATTCAAATTTTATGAATGGTTTGAAAGTCTCTTATATCGTTATTTTAACTGAAACATGGCTCTGGATTTATGGCATAAAATGTCGGCTGCATAGTAAAATTAAAAAAAAACAATAAATTGAATCGAATTTGAACACAAGTTTGATTACGAAAAAAATCGATTGAACGCTTTCATATAAATTTTAAAGTCTTGACAGAATTTTATTGGGCTTTAGAAAGAAAAACCTGAGTTTCAAATATTTGAATGAAGTTTGAAAGTAGTTTGAATATAGTATTTTTAAATTTAATATTTTAACGTTTTTTAAATTGTAGTGCCCATACTAAGTTTCTTTGAAATTTCGAGTTAAATTTTCATTTTTAAAATTTCATGCAGAGTTTCATTTTATATCTTTATTCCATCATAGTCTTATCGACGTGTTTCACATTCAGAGTAAACAGGATTTGAACAACAAATAATTTGTAAATCGTAATATCGTATGTTTTCAGTATGTAACGCTTTTGGAACAACAAACGTGAAATTCGACTTGCTCGATGGAAGAGAGGTTACACAGTTTTTTTGATAAAGTCTGGAATATGGTTTGTAGTTTATATGGTCAACTGAATTCGAATTAGGTCAGTCTATAATCTATTAAATAAATCTAGACATGTTCGATTAAAATGGAATTATCTATTTTGGAATATGGCCAACTGTAATGAAACAAGGCCCTACCTTGACCGATTAGATGAAACTCGATTTGTTGGAAGTCAACTTGATGGAAATGCCATTATCAAATGATTTACGGAAAAAGGTTTTATATTTGGTCAACTGAATCGGAACTAGGCCATTCTTTGATAAATTAGATGAAGCTCGACTTGACGATTAAAATGGGGTTATAAATTAATTTTTGGATACTTTCTGGAATACGGCCAACTGAATCGGAATGGGGCGATTCTTTGACCTATTAGATGAATCTTAACTTGTTCGATAGAAACGGGATTATAAATTAATTTTCTGATACTATTCTGGAATATAAAATGATTTCTGAGTTAAGTTCGGGTATATGGCTAACAAGAACGAAACTAGGGAATTCATATGTAAATCGACAATAAGTTTCAAATTTCGAAATGGCCAACGGGGGTGGTACTCGGCCATGTCCGATTGTCGTGACCATGTTATTAGTAAGTTTTATAAGACAAGTTGTTTAAAATATTTGGTTTAATAATTCTCATTGCTAACAAACAGGTGTGCATTTACGCGTCATCTATTATTTACTATAAGTCGACGTGTCGACAACCCATAGACAACGTGGACAACGTCAATAATGTAGACAATTCCGATAGAGATTTTGAGAATTAGTTCTTAACCACGGTCACCAAATTTATTTAGGATAAATACAAAACAACGGTATAAATTGTGTTAAAAGAGTATAAAGATGGTTTCAGCGTAGAAAGAGCAGCTCATAAAAATCGGAAAAAACTGCACAATTATAATAAAAAAAATGTACAAGAAGATTATAACTTACATTAAAATTAACTAGGAGATCTCTGAAGGTAACACGAATTGGAGTTCAGGAAGCCTATGAGCTACCGAGTTATTAGAAACTCAAATCGTTCAGATAAACAGAACTTTGTCCGCTAAACGTGCCAGACTGCTCTATGACGAAGTGTTGACAAACTTTAGGGAACGAGTTGTGATCGTCTTTCATCGCAACTCATTCTCTAAACCGTATATAAAATTGGATTTGAAACAGGTTAGAAGGTCAAAATTTGTATCTTGCCAAAAATAGTGAAAATGCTCTCCCGCTAAATATAAGCACATCCACTTAGATAAATTTGCAAAAAGTGTTAAAATGGCAAGCGTTTTACAGTTGTCGACTTTGTGATATTCTGGGATTCATTATAAGCAATTCATCGCGAATCGTTATCAAATCGTTAAATTATTATCAAATTTGCCATATTGGATGGAAACTGGGCCACGGAACAAGGTTAATTTCTTGACTACGATAAAACTCGGCATGTTAGATATAAATGAGATTTTAAATGTATGAAAAATGACCATCTTGAACTGAACTATAGGTTAATCCTTGAGCGATTATAATGAAACTCGACATATTGGATGGAAATAGGATTTTTAAGTGATTTTTGATTTGAAAAAAGTGGGATTAAATATTTTTTCAATACAATTCTTGAATATGGCCAAATAGAATAGAGCTAGCCCATTTCTCGGCCGATTATAACGAAACTTTATTAGTTCGATAGAAACAGGATTTAAAAATGAATTTTCAGATTATTTGTTAACAGATTATGATATCCGACATATTCGGTTGAAATGAAAATTCAATTATGGTTATCTCTCTCCATACTAGCATTAGTTCCGAGTAAACATAAGGCGGCTTCTTATGTATTTTGCTTTAAAATGGACGAATATTTACATCCAACGATTACCAGGATCTGCTTCTTCATCATTTCAATTGTGCCTTGTTTCATTTGTGCAAAACTCGCCTAATTTCTAAAATTATCTTTTAAACATTTTATGGTTTCCACTACATCATCCACATTAATTATGTTATCAAGGATAGTCCATTGAAAAATGATGAGGCTATTAAAACGTTCATTCAAAGATTTGTACTTTGTTCATAAATTTATTTCTTCTTTGTTGGTTGTTTTCTTCTACAGTTTTTAATTGATCCTAAACTATTATGGGAAGCAAACTTTGCTTTGGTCGCGATCGGCTCTGTTGTTTAGGTTCATTAAGTGTAATGGAAACTTCTGCGGCAGACATATTATCATTTCCACAAAATATAATATTAATTCAGCCATATCGTTATGCCAAAACTCCTTTAGAGTTTTTGGACATTTAACGATACTGAGAAAGTACCTCCTTCAATTTCCTTTTTCAATGACCAACGTCGGCTCATCATGATGAAAGTTTGTATGTTTCGCTAAGGCGGTAATTTTGTAAGAAGATGGCACACTGTCAACAGCAGCTTTGTGTTTGATGGTTTTGCAGTGATCTTGAATTGCTGATCGTCCTCTTGATCGAATATCAAACTGAGCATTACAAATAGTATACATTTGACATCTTCTTCTTTTATTTTAATAATAAATAAATATTCTTTTTGAAATTCTCATTTAAAGTATTAATTCTTCGACTTTAAGTATCCATACCCGCACAGTTATTAAAAATCTCGTACAAAACCGCTACAAAATTTGAGAGCATACAGCCCAACTGAAACTCGTACTGTACGCGCCAAACGCGTACGAATTGTAACCTTACTTTCACTGATTACGATTAAATTTCTTCACTTACAATATCCGTTTGCTTAATGTATCTAAAAGATTGTTGACATTATCTTAATTGTCAACATTGACAAAAAATCTTGCCAAGTAATCTGCCTACACGGCGTAATCTACCTCGCCCATGCCTGCTAACAAAACATTAACTGTGCTGGTGAAATTTATGGCACAGGGACCTTCATATAAGTTCGTATTATTTCTATACTATTAGAAAATTTATAATGTTTGTAATAAAATCGATTTTAAAACTATTAAAAACTATGACCCAGCACATATTCTGAGTATGATCCTTCTATCAGACAACATACACTAATTACCACATAAATACCAAAAACCATTTCTAACCTCGTCATCGTAAATATACCAAATTAAATCAACATTTTAATAATAGTAATAATATTTTTAAAAAAAATTATATTAAATTGTAATTAAACTATAATTATTAATTTCAAAATAATTTGTTCCAGAAACGTAAAATTAAACTTTTATTTTTTTTTTGTTTTATTAATACTAATAATAAAAATATTTTTTATTTTATTTAATTCTTTTATATTTTCTAAACTTTGATAAATGCTTTTTTATCACGAACGAATTCATCAGCACAGAATAAAAACGAAGAAAATTCGAAAAAAAAAAGTTTTTCCTTTTTGAACTTTTCTTCCATATACGTATATAGTAGTGTTTTTGGTGGTGTGCGCTGCTCATGGGGTCATGCGGGCACACGAATACGGGGATGAGGACTTTATATTTATTCACAAACAGTTTTTATTATTATTATTTTTATTGGTGTAATTATGAATTTATTATTGTTGTCTAAACTTTTTTTTTTATTTCTTAATAATAGAAAATAATTTTCTATTTCTTTTAAATATTTTTGTAGGTTATAAATAAGAAATTATATAGCTTTATTACTTATTAAATGTTAAAATTAATATTGAAATTGATTTTTGATGTCGCGTTTATTTAGTTTTAGGGGTGTGGTGCACACCTGAAAACTAACTTTGTAGGTAGGAAGTCGATGATAAAATTATTACACCAATTATTAATTTTCGGGGTTACTTAATCGAAAAAGAATTTTGTGGCGTGCGGACGAGCAATCGTGGAGCTGAATTAAGTTTAATGGGTGGTTGTATCGATATACAACAACTGATATAAAAGTTTTGAAGTTTAAAGATAGATGCAAAACTATCCCCGCTGCGTCCATCGATCTATCACCACATATTCATTCAAAAAGAATTTATTCGATTTTCTTGAAACAAATAACAACCAAAACTGCTTGGTAAGCCTTCAAAAAATTATTGTGCGGCTTAGACCTGGCTTAGATCTGGCTTAGACCTGTACGTAGTCGAATTCGAAAGATTTCTTAAAAAGTCTAATCAAGTAATGGAGGGCCCTTAGCCAAAAATATGGGATAATGCTGCAAAACAAAATGAGTAGGTCATGACAATGAAGGAGGAGATGAACTCATTTCACGAACAAGAAATTCACGAACTCCCCAGAGCGTCAAGTATTCAACGAATGTAAATGGATAAAGTGACAACAGAATCAAGCGGAAAGGATAAACACTACAAGTCGCGTCAGATAAACATCGTTTACGACAGCTACCAGGATTTGTGAAGGAAGGAACAGATAAGTGAATTTATTTACTCAATAAATAAGAAGAAAATGAGTTGTATTAAATTTTATTCTATGTCAATGATTTTGTCGGGGTAAGAGAATGAGTTAGAACTCGGACAGCATACGTCGGTTGTCACTCGTGCACAATTTTCATTAACGGATCGGACTGTTTAGCTGCGGTCTTATGTCAAAAACGATGTTTTATGAAAATTTTCGAGGACAACCAAATATGCGTAAAATAGATCGAATTATTCATTCATTATTTAACTTTTATATGAGGTTTAATAGTAAAGCTATATTTTTTAAGCACTTACAAACCAAATTCAAATTTTTAATAATTAATCAGAGAAAAGATAAAATTGCATGCCATAAAAAAATTCTTCAAGTAAGCTTTTGTAGTTACCCTCCAAAATTTACAAATTTAAAACATAAGCTTTTCAGCTTTTTTAACTTGGAAATGACAGAAAACTAAGTTTTTGCCTCTATAAGCTTTCATACTTCAGCTAAAACAATAACTATTCATAAAAAGCTCACAATAAATGGTTGGAACTGTACACTAATATTAACTTAAATAAAATAAATTTAAATTTCTAATATTTAGGAATTTTTACGGTTTTGATGTATTTATTATTAAAGTTGGTTGGAACCAGGCAGGTTCCACACTCAATGCCACTCTAAGCCCATAGTAGGGATGACAATTGACCTACATTTAAAGATCTATATGATTAAGAAATCGGGACCTTACTACCTCGAAAGCGGGACAACCACAAACAAAGTGAATGCTGTCACCGTCATCATCAAGAGGTTTGTCACACAAGGAATCTTGAACCAGTCCCATTCTTTGTAAATGGAGTTTAAAACGGCCATGGCCGCTCAGAATAGAGACCAGAACTCACAGTTGGTCTTTCTTCAAAGATAGAGCAACTTTTTTGGATCCTCACATTAGGTTTACAAATTAAGTACTTAGCCACTCGGCATGCTAGCCAATTAGCCAATTACGCTTAGCCTCCAAAAACATGTGGCCCTTAATAGCTTTCTTACCACAATCAAAGGTCAGGGGCATTGCCGGTTCAGGTCCAATGAATTTCATAATTGAGCCTGCAGCTTTCGCTAAAATACCGTGCAGTTCCGGCCTATAGACTCCCACATGATCGTAGGTCATGTGCAGGACAAGAGGCTCCGGAATCTGTACCAAAATTAGAGTAAGACCCGCCAATGAAAAACACGAGCGACTGAGCCACCAAGTCATTGAATTCTTGAGACAACCACGAGTCCCTTGCTGGATAAACCATCGACAAAGAGATATCGAAGTAGAATTTTTGCGACAATTTGCCATTAACCATATTAATTTCTGGTATATATGAACGCTTCGCAATGACAGAAACTGACTGAACCACAGGCCACCAAACAACAGACGCGTAAGATAGCATAAAGTTAGCGAATTGTAAATGAACATCAGCGTTTTGGGGGTCAGACCGCATGACTTCTCAAAAGCTCTTCTACACTGCCAGAAAACAAAAGTGACCTTTTGCAGTTTAATTTCAATATGAGATTTCCAGGAGAGTTTACTGTCCCGAATGACAACCAGATGCATTACTGTGTCGGATCTATAAGCGATCGTTTCTCGAAAAAGAAAGGGAACAGAGAGCTGTACAGTATTCCTACGTCTGGTGAAGGATATCAGACTAGTTTTCGATGCATTAATGTACAATCCCTTCTCCAGACACAACATTTCTGCAACTTGGAGAGCGCGTTGCGTTAAGTCTGATAGTACATTAAGGTATTTACCCTGAACCAGAACGACTAAGACATCAGCATAACTCTGAGCAGTGAAGGCAGATTGCTGTAATCTTACAAGTAATTCATCAATAATTAAGAACCACAGGAAAGGTGACAGGACACCTCCCTGGGAGCAACCTTTGGTAACTCTAAGCGAAATAGAAAGGTAGTCCAGCTCGGTCACAGCAATGCGCGACCTCAGCAAAAAACTACGTAACAAGTTCATGCCTTGCAGAATAGGGTGAAATGCCTTGGGATCGGTATAGTCCGTCGTCTCAGCTTTCGGGATGAACACAACTCTACTCCTGCTCCAGGACTGTGGAACTTATCCAAACGCAAAGAACGCTTGACAGAGTCGAAGTGAATGTTGTTGAATTAGGGGAAATCCTTGCTGTAATTTGCAGGAAACACTCCAACTGGACCACTTGATTTATAAGGTGAGAAGGAGAAAATGATGCAGCGCAAGGTGTTGAGAGTGACTAGTCTACAAGCTAAGTCACAGTCGAGTGAATAATCAGTGGGCTGGGGGCGTCAGCAACATAATCATATTGATAACATTGCACCTAGAGAAATGAACAGAAAGTAGTAGTTCGACAATTTTCTTCCTGGAAGAGGTTAATCATTTCTAACTTAGGACCTATTAAGTCTGGCGATCCCAGAAATACTATTAATTTCTTCAGAATCTAATCCAAAAAGTTCTACGAGCGGAACTCAGCATTTTATGTTATTCTTTTTCAGCTGGCAAAAAGTTATCCCAATCAACCTGAACATTACATCTTTTGGCTTTGAGTCTCCTAACAGTTTTCCTTAGTTTTTAAGATCAGAACACCATAAAGGCTTATTCTGAGATTGGTAATAAGAGGACAAGGTTTTTCGAAGGCTGACGTGACGGCATGCATCAAAGATGAGACTAACAATTCAATGTCCTCAGTCAAACATATCTCTTCCAGCAAAACAAGCCGAGCTTCCGACTCAAGAGAGAATAAATCCCAGTTGGTAAGCTTCTTGTTACAATAAGGTTTATGAGTAGGTCTTCTAAGATTTAAATTAAACGAGATGAACCTATGGTCGGAGGTGAGAATGTCATTGGTCACCCTCCAATTAAAGATCAAATCTTAATGAATTGATAATGGTGTGAGCCTTTGTTAAGGATTTCAAGCTCAGATGTGCTCAGGTAATTAAGTAGAGATAAACCTCTATCATTAATATTTGTGCTACCCCATAACGTGTGATGAGCATTAGCATCGAATCCTACCACTAAACATAAATGATTTGCCCTGCTCCACGAAACATGGTTGCTAAACTCCTCCGAGGGAGGAGGTGAGACCGAATCGTAAGGCAGATACACTACCACCAGTAATCCGACTGAGTACGACGATGAGCACAGCTTCAACGTACGCTGAGCAACATTCATATATTAGGGTAGCACTCAGATGATTTGAAATAAACACGCAGGCTCTTATCTTATCATTGGACCCTTTGAAGAGTATTCTGCCACCTACATGATCCAAACCAGAAACCACACGGTCAAGCAGATAAGGTTACTGAATTAGGCAAATGTCTACCGGCGAATTAGCGAGCAGCAACTTAAGCTCAAACGATGCAGCTATATTCTGTAAAGCAATAATCGAGGGTAGAAACCATTCTACGTTCCTGATACAACCGAAACGAAGGTCGTAACTGGAAACTAGTTTGCCATTCAATATCGGAATCACACAAGCTAGACCCGAAGCATGACCCGAGGTGGACCCAAAGACATTGTTCATATCAAAGATCACTAACTCGTGGTCGGTTACTGGACGGGATTCTAACAAAGTGACCTTGAATGCATAGCAAAATATAGTGCTTGTTGTAGTTGTCTGTAAAATAAAAAATAACATACCTCAATCCAGAAACTCCACCATCAAGAAGGTAAAGTTCCTGAATTACGTAAAATCTTGTTTGCGATACTGCACGAAATTTTCTTAAATTAAATGAAACTGACTTGCAGCTGTGCAATTTAATCTGAATAAACATAAGCATGAACGTCATAAAAGAAACCAGCAGAGGAGAAGCGGATACTCTACGGGTCAGAGATAATCTTAAAGATAATCCTCTCCAATGCGTACTGCAAATAGCATCTGGAACCAGTGATGGTCTCAAAAGATTTAAGGTCAACCCGAAATACAATAGTTTGACGCCTCGCGCTTGTACCCTTGTAAAAAATATTAAAATGCTCGGTAATAGTATATCATATTCAAAAGCTTTTATTACATTCTAGCGTGGGTTGTAAAATTAGGGTATTAAACTTTACGTTTAACCTTCCCAAGCCATTTGAATTATATATTAAATAAACGAATTACGATTTGATGAGAGCTCTGATGAGCCATGATTTATTCTTTGCCACTCACTCATGAAATAATAAAAGTTTAAAAAAATAAAACTTAACTTAATCGAAATTTATAAATCGGCTTATCGAAACCAATTAAAAGCTTATTAACAACAATCTACACTATGCTCGGAAAGTTTAAAGCTTATTACAGCTTTAAGATTTTAAACAAATATTTAATTATTTGAGCAATTGAAGAGCTTTAATACTAAAGCTTTATTTTAAGAGTTTGTATAACAAATTTTTCAACTTTTGAATGGTTTTGATCCTGAAATGTAAAATTGTATAACATAAAATGGTTCATCAAATAAGCTTTTATAGTTACCTCGAAAATTTACATAATTAAAACATAATCTAAAACATTTTGTTTGCCTTTACATGCTTTGAGCTTTACACCAATTTTAACCTAAATAAAATAGATTCAAAACTTTAAAACCTTTAGATATTTTTTACGGTGCTGAACACAAGATAACCCAACTATTTTTTATCTAATTATATGAAAGCTATGTTTGGCTTTCTATAAATTAAAAAATTCATTTGGAATAGAAAAAATTGAAAAGCTCTATCAAAACTTAAAAACATACCAACATATTCAAAAGCTATTTAGTAAATTAGCGCGGGTTGTAAAATTAGGACATTAAAGTTTTCGTTTAATTTCCCAAGCTCTCAAATATTGGAATTAAATATTAAATAATATTTTTTAGAAAAGCTCTGATGAGCAAAGATTTATTCTTTGCCACTCCACTACATGTGATAATA
Source organism: Tipula unca (assembly GCA_951394425.1). NCBI lineage: Eukaryota > Metazoa > Arthropoda > Insecta > Diptera > Tipulidae > Tipula > Tipula unca. The sequence goes on along the minus strand of OX596380.1, from coordinate 15,824,886 downwards.
AAAGTTTAATAAGGTTCAAAATTAACTTTATTGAAATTTATAAATTAGCTTTTCGAAGCGTTTAGAAAGTATAAAGCTTTTACAATTTAATCAAATTATATATCTTATATCTACTTCTTTTTGGTAAGCTCGATTTAGATCGTATTTTTGAAACATTTTTCGTGTATCTTGTTGGTTCCTTTGAAATTTGAAACCATTCCTATTCCAGAGTCGGGTCTCAATTAAAAATTTGGTTTTTAAAAATCAAATAAAATTTTCCTGTTTTCATTTAATTTTGTGAAAAGCGGCCAAATTCATAAAATCAACAACTCTGTGCAATTTATATGCAACCACTCATTATTAAATCGATCAAACAAAAACAACAATCGTTAACAATTTTAAATAAATTTTTTGTTACAAAAGATTTATTTACTTTGGTTTTTAATTGGAAAATTGAAAAGAGGCACAAATTCATTTATTTTTATCAAACAACAACTATACAGACATATATGTACGTGTATGAACCTATTGTAGCAGAATGCGATTTTCTATAGTCTGTATATGGTTAGGTATGTATACAGGTAAAACATGGAAAGCAATAGAAAAAATAAGTTTTAGAACTCTAAATTGCATACAAAAATCATTAAATTGTTAAATTGTTTGAAAATCGTTTTTCTGGTTGTGCGGATGGAAAAAAATTAACTTTCCTTTGCTGTAATTAAAAAGCTTTGTGTGCATATATGAACATTTTCCAATTTTCACTTTTTTCTATTTTTTTGACGGAGGGTGAACTTAATAGTTTTGTAGGTAGTATATTATATGGCACACCTGTAACATAATAATTTGCATGTCGATTGTATGTATAACGAATTGAATTTGTTGAAAAATTTTTTTTGTTTTAAATCGATATGAATAAATTTAAATATATTTTTAAAGGTGATGGTTGAAGTTTTGTCATTCATGTTTTTTAAATTAGATCATTCCAGCCATCTGTCACTATATAAATTATTTTTTATGATACTTGTAAATTATTTATATTAAAATACTTCCTGGTACAATTAAATCACTATATAAGTTTTATTTTCCCGCAGGCGCTATATAGTAATAGTGTATACATATACATACATATACATCATCTCCAAAAAGTACAGGAAGGGGAACGCGGAGGTTATATACAAATTAATTTAATATACCAAGCAAAGCCAACAACAATATTTTTATATTACAAAAAATTTATAAATTTTTAATTAACACTTTATTCTTTTATATAATAACAACACATTTTTATTTTTAATTAAAAATTTAAAATCAAAAATAAAAATTCATAGCGCACACAAGGAACTACCGCGCGGGAATAAATTTTTTTTTTTTTTTGCACTTTTGATTGATTTGATTAATTTAAATATTAAAAATACAAATTTGCTCCCTGTGTGTCAGTCAAATGGATTTTGTGTTGCTGTGCCATACTTTAATTACAACATAATATAATTGAAGGACTGCGCGTTGTGATGATGGAAAACAATTTTTTATTTTTATTTTTGATTTGAAGTGAATCAGTAAGGCTGACTATTTTTTTATATTTAATATCGATTGGTGTCAATCAACGACACCTGTTTAAAACACTAAATTTATAGTTAGTTTTGAAACAAGTTTGGTTTTAATTAAAAATTTTGGTTATATACTTTGCGGTCGGAACAAATAGATAAAAGCTCATAACAAACATTATTTACAAATTAAATTATAAATTGTGACCGATTTTTATTTACACCAACATATGAATACAAGCCTACAAAATTATTATTTATGAGCCAAACTTTATTCGTAGACTAGATGAGGTGTGCAATATGCTCATTTTCAACATTGAGTTATCACTTATTACTCGTTAAAGCTTTTATTTTGTAAATTCAAATTATTTCATCTCACCAATAATCAAAAATGTTAAGTTATTGGCTCTTAAACGACATGATCTGTGCCTTGTGGATAGGTTTATAACTGAAACAGATGTATGTAAAGTTAATATTTTGTAAGCTTTTAAAATTTGTTCTTAGTGTCTTCTGTACCAAGGAAAAATCCGAACAAAAAACATTAAAAAAAATGGCAATCGAGCTTTAATTTATTTCCACATTTATATAAATTTGGTTTGTGGTTCATCAAAATTAAGTTTATTAAAAAAGCTCCAAATACTAAAAAACTTAGTTTATATGAAATCTTTCAACAATTAAACTTTTATTTTTAGTAATCATTTATTTTATATCTTTTTTTAAATAAACTAAATCACAATTAAAAATTTACAAATTTGTACAAAAGCTTCGATTTTCGGAAAATTTATAAAAGAAAATTTAGAACACAATATAATTTTGGAAATTCATTAAAAAGCTGCCATATAAAAGGAAGTGAGAAGGAAGCTTCCATATATGAAAGTTCAATGAAATATTCCTTGTTATTGTTTTTCTTTATTCTTGATCTTTATAGGAGCTTTCAATTTAGGATATTTTCTAAATGCTTTGTAAAAAGACATGTTATGGGTTTACTTCAAAAATTTAGACGCTAAAATTAACCGATGACGTATCCGAGCTTTTCCTACTCTGAGACATTTTATTAATATGCAACACGTGCCTAAAATTGATTGAACTAATAATTTATTAGAAAGCATTTGGAATAATTAATTCAAAACCTTTAAATAATACCAATGAGCTTTTATACAAACTTAGAATTACTTTTAACACAGTAATTCGTCAAAAAAAAATAAATAAAAAATGTCATTCAAAAATGTTTTATTAAGAAAAAAAATTGAAAATCAAGCTTTCTCGTGAATTCACAACTCTTTAAAACGGGTAACTTATAATAACGTTGAACAATGTTTAAAGAATTAAACCATTGAGATATTTGGAAACACAATTTTAAAGATTCATTAAAAAGATTTCAAATAAATAAATGTGTTCTTAACTGTATATGAGTGACCTTTTATAATGGTCGTTTTCAATGACTTATATCAATTCATCAAACGAATGTCTCGATTTTGAGTATTTCACGTAAAAGCTACATTACGCCTAGTAAAAAAATAATTGCCATGCAAAGTGCTGTATTCTTTAGAAAGATCAACAGTTCTTTAGTATTTTATAGATAATAACATAGCCATATCAAACGATAACCAAATCGAGCTTTAAAAAATGTAATGATTTTAAACAAATTATTGTCAGTTCAAGTAAAAGCTTACAAATCAACTATTACAATATTCGTAGTAAGTAGTTATCACTACTTACTCGAGAAGGCTTTTATTTTGTAAAATTAGTAATCAGAGTTCATCTGACTAATAATCAATAGTTTTCAGTTATGGGCTCTTACACAATTTGATCTGTGCCTGGTGGGCATCTTCTGTAGTATGGCAATCAAATTGTAATCAACAATACTTTACCGTAACTTGGATTTATTTATTAAAAGAGTGGATTAATATAAAAGCTTTAAACTTTTATTTCTAGCAAATATTTAATTTTTAACTTTTTATAAATAATCAAACATTAACAAATTTTTATAAAAGCTTCATTAGGCCTATCTAAATTCTATTTACTTGCGATTTTCGGAAAATTTAAAAAAGCGTTTGGAATTAAACTGAATTAAATAAACACAATAATTTTTTTAAAGATTCATTAAAAAGCTCCCACATAATTAAATATGTATTTAACTCTAAACATGAAAGCTCTGTTCATTGTAGTAAACCTTGTTTCTGTTTTTTTTCCTGAACATTAAACTTTAATCGAGCTTTCTCTATGTGGTATTTACTAAATGCTTTGTAAAAAGACTTGTTATGCTGGCCCAAAACCGGCTGAATTATTAATTTGGTAGAAAGCATTTGAAATACTTAATTAGAAACGTTTAAACAATATCAATGAGCTTTTACCAAAACTGAGAATGATTTATGTATTTAACTAAAAATTGCTACTTATAGAATGAACAGTTTTGATTCAGAAATAAAAAATTCAATAAAAAAAGTTTAATTAAGAAAAAAGTGGTATTTGAGCTTTTGCGTATATTCACAGTTATTTAAAGCGGGTTAATTTAAAAAACGTTGAACAACGAATAGAGAATAGAAAATAAAATTATTTAGATATTTGAGAACCAAATTTTAAAGATTCTATAAAAAGCTTTCAAATAATTAAACGTGTTTTTGACAATAAATTAGTGAAAGTTCTTTAAATAGTTAAACCTTTTTATGATTGTTTACGAATTCTGAGTTTATTTTCACATGAAGTCAAGCTATTTTTTAGTTTTTAAAAATTACTCATATCTAAAATGTTAGCTTTTATCTAGACTTAGTATAAATGCGTTTAAATATTTATTGAATGATTTCATAAAACACTCATTTTGATGTAAGAAATAAAAATGTTCAACGAAAATAAACAGTATCAATAAAATAATGGCATTAACGTTTCCACAGTTAAAAGCTTCATTACGTCCATCAAAAAAGTGTTCACCGTCAAAAGCGGTTAAAGCCGATTTGAAATATTATTTAGAAAACACCTTTAGAAAACAAGCAAAAATTGAAAATGTTTCTAAATTAGTTAATTAAATATGACTCAAGACATAAAAGCTTTTAAATTTTATAAAAGATTTTAACACAGATTTTACGGCTCAAAAGATTTCTATTGTATGTATTTAAATGAAAAATTTGGCACAAGACCTTTTTCAAATCAACAATCAATTCATCTTTTTTAAAAATAAAAATGAGCTTTACCTGAACTTACTATAAATATATTTAACTATAAAACGCTCATCGAGATAAAATGCTCATCGAGATAATTGCATTTAAAACCTAAGCTTGTTATTTTTGAAAATAAAGCTTAGTATTGTTATCCTTGTATCTCTTAGGTTTCAAAAAATAATTAAGAAGTTGCGATTCTATATACATGAAATCACCTTAAAAAAGCCAATTTGTCATGAAATTCGTACTGGAGCTTTTCTTAGCTTGAACGCGGTGGTACACAGACCATTGTTTGTAATATTTTAAACTTTTTGCGAACTACTAATTTGAGATAAATTATAAATAAAATTGAGCTGTTTGTGTTAACCGCGAGCACATGCCCAAAATTTGGCATAAGATGTTATTAAGCCCCAAAACAAAACTATTTTTGATATAGAGTTTTAATCTAAAAATTTTATCGAATTTTTTTTCGGTGTTACGATGAAACGCAAATAAATTGTTACACACAAATCTTGTGTATCTTATTTTGTATTCTAATTTACTGATAAAGTTTCAAAACGCGCAAGTAGATTATTTCAATAAAGCTTTCACGTTAAAACCTTAAAACACACTCACACACACAGTATGTGTATAGTTGATAGGACGACTTTATTGTTTTATTATCCATAAATCTTATCTTATGCGCTCTGTGCCAAAATCCTTTCATTTCGTTTTGAGTCAACCAACACAGCACCGAAATAAATAAAACAAGCAAAATTCGTCGGTATGAGATTATACTTTGTTGATCTTATGATAACAGCAGCAATTTTTGTTTTTGTTTTACGTAATAATAAAGTGTGAAAGCTTTTTACGTCGTCGAATATATAAAAACAAAACAGAGCTTTAGTATTACATTTTTATAAGGACACAAAAAAAAAACAGAAGAAAATTATAAAAAAAAAATATTAAAAGAAATCTAATAAGGCAACAAACATTAAAATACTGTGTGTTATATTATTATGAAACTGATAGTGATGTTGATTATGATGATGATGATGATGATGATGTTGATCCCATCAAAGAAAATCCCAAGACAGAAATTTTCATTAATTTCGTTATATCTTGATGAAATTGAGATTTTGTTGGTGCGCGGTGACTATATATACCAAAACAAAAAAAAAACTATTTAACACATAATTTAACTTACCAACTACTGTTAGATATACGGAATGTCCCATTGGCGGGGTCGTTGATATTTGACATTCGTATATTCCCGAATCTTTACGCTGCGCGTATCGTATCCTCAGTGTCCATTCTTCGGTGTGCGGCGAATGCATCGCTTCGAACCGTTGATCAGATGTGTACGTGTATCGGCCGACCGTCAGCAGATGAATGTCACGATGCCTAACCCATGATACCTGAAAATAATTTACAAAAAGCACAAAAAAATTATAAAAAGCTTGTCACTATTCACTATCATCATTAAAAAATTGTTTGTTGGAAAACTATATAAACAAAAATTATCCGAATAAAATGTAAATATTTATAACGAGTTGTGTATAAAAGCTCTTGTTATTGAAGCTTATTGTTATTGTAATAATATATATATATATATATATATATATATATATATATATATATATATATATATATATATTCATTGTTTGTATACAATACATAATCATTACATGTTGTTGTTGTTGTTGTTGTTGTTATTATTATTATTATTGCGTTTGGAATAATAAATTATTGTGTACTGTGTAGCTGTGTACAGCCAATTATTAAATTGCACATACGCGCGAGTACGAGCCGGTATAACGAGAAAAACATTATTTTTTTTTTATATATTTAGAGCTTTTGTGAATTGATATATTTTTTCAATTACATGAGTTTTGTGTACAAAAAAAACAAAATATTATGGTTTATGTTTATGATTTATGGTGCTTCTATATATTTTTAAATAAAGGTGTGGTGGAGTGAATCGGGAGTTTTAACATAGCAACGAACTAAATTGTTATGTAACATATAATAATGTCGGTGTGTTTGTGTGTGGAAAATTAATCGTTATTTTGCCGAATTATGTGTTTAGGCGAGTGTGTGTGTGTGTGTATCTGGATGAATCCAACCTAATTAGGTTACCTTTCAAAGAATAAACTTTCAAAGGGAACTGAATAATAATTTAATTATAGTTAGCCTACAGCTATAAAGCTTCTATGAATTTTGTTGAAATTACTTCGGAAACACATTCCCCACAAATGGAATTTAGATTCACTCTAAGTAACAAAAATAACATTATGTCCCACACTTATTCTCTGAAATTGAAAATAGCATCACAATGTAAATATATTTTCGTCAACAAACAACTTTATAATGTTATTAATCGTATTATTAACACGTATCGATACGTCCCACATAATTCAGTATCAATACGTCCCACAAATTGTTAGTTCTAAAATTCTTTATATAAAGGCACGAAAACCGAAGGAAGTTCCACACAAAATATATAATACCCACAATACCGCACAATATACTGTGTAAAACTATGCTATATGTAGATAAGGTAAGGATTAGATGTATCAAACGATAAGCAAATTTCTATGACCAAACTTAAATTCCACAAATAAAAATGTATAAAATCTTCGGCCAATGAACTTAATTTTTAAAATTAAGTTCGCCTTGATTTGTGATTTAAGACGAGTTTATGCATTTCTATCTTGCTGCAAAATATTCACCGACCATATATATAAGCCAATCAAAACAACCCATTTCGTAAACAAATTTCCCCTTCCAAATTAAAATAATTTCAAATCGATGCAAAATGTGCAGCAGGCTGGCAACTGCTACAAATTAAAAATATGCTCAAATGTTCACTCATTATGTCAATTTTAGCTCTTTTTCAATTTTTTTTTTATTTTTGGCTATATCTTGGCGAAACCGAAATGTCATTGTCGTCTTGACGTTGTCAAAATAGTGACATGAGTTTGCTGAAACTATACATATTTGTGTATATTTAATGGTAAGATTAATGTTAATTTTAATTTGTAATTACTAATTATATTCTGTTTTCATTTTTTTCATGAGAAAATGTGTACTGCCTGCCATTCCAGTCAAAATGGCTAGACAACTTTTTGCGGTCGGTGCAAAATCAAATGTTGCGTTTTTATAATGGTGGATGATGGATGTGATATTTATTATTTAAGATAAGTATTTTGTATTTATTAAAATTATGGTTGTTTATCTTGATTGTATATTTCTAGATTTATGTACTGGAAGTCCTAGTTGGAAGTAAATATTTCTATTTGTGGCAACATTTAAGATTTCACCGAGTCGTTAAGCCATTTGCTTGCAGCGTCGAAGGATGTACCCGAAAATTTACGATTCGCCCTTATTTGAATGATCATATTCAAAAATGCCACACTGGTGAACGGCCGTATCAGTACCTAGTATGTGGAAAACTTATTATCACCGGATCAGTATTTTAACAACACAGACTTATACACCGTGGCGAATGTCGATTTGGATGCGAACTGTGTGGTGAACGATTTGGAAACGATTTGAACGATACAAAATCATATAAGAATCTATACTGGCGAGCAATTCTGTCCCTGCGCGAGTATTGTTCAAAAGCATTTCGACAAAAAATTTTAGACCGTAATTTCACTCAAATTGTGCCACGGCTCTATCAACTTCAATTATAGGTAAGTCGAGGTGCCATACCAAATTAGAATATAAGTTACCCAACAGTAGAATGTTTACATCTTGGACTTCTATCTTATTTATTCGTTTGGTTGACATGTCAATGGTACACCAGATGAATCGCTGCATATTGAAGGTAAAGGCTTAATTAATTTTTTAATTGTTTCAATATGATTTAATGCTTCAAACGAAAATTTATAATCCACACAAGACGACGTAAGCATCGTCTAAAGGAGAAATGTTCTGATTATTATCAAGATGATTTGGCCGATGATGATAGTATAATACTAGAAAACGGGAAATAAGTGTTCCTCTGGCTTGGACCACGTTGCAGTGAAGTTAAAATAAATCGGCCCAATATACAGTACATGAACAATAAACAATCGGTTCCTTCTCGGAAATTTTCAAAATGTTTTCACGGATGAACCGCGTACAAAAAGCCGGTTGTGAAATTAGAGTGTGTACAATTGTTCCGAAAAATATAAACAAAAATATGGTGGAACAGCGTTTCAGGTATTAAAATCGGATGAGTTAGTAACATTTGGTGGTGGCCTTACGAGTTTGATTTTCCTTTTTATGCAAAGAAACTACCAACAGTAGTATTTTACGTGATATATTATCATCATACTTGCCTTGTAAATAACATCAATTTATTTACAGTATGTCAAAATCATGTCAAAATTATGTCAAACTGACATAATTTTTGAAATCGCAAATTGAGCTAAAAGCCATGTACCAACATACTCGCCATTAGTTAATAGATTACCACGGGTGGGGTCTATTTAGTAAGCGAAAATAAACACCCTGTCTTAAGGTTAAATTCATTCTGATTTTATTCATACATATGCCGAGGCTTCCGTTGTTGATTTCATGCTTCCGAACCTTTCAGAGCCGAGGGGAGTTTGTGCTTTGTTCGCCTTTCTTTAATATAATTGATACCTCTAAGAATACATATGCAGTTATACCAAACCAAAAAATTTTGTGTATCATGGTATAGTGATGGACATGATTCCCCCTATATGTAGTCGTCCTTACTTTTTCTGTAACCGCTTATATTTCTTGTTCCAGTTGTGTGGTATCCCGAAAATTAACGAACTGAGACTCATCGTATCCTATCGTCGTATTTTGAATCCGTGGATGAATGTCCTTAACTTGTTGGCTTTGTTTAATGTGCTGAGTGGTCTGCGGAATGATGCGTTGATGTGGTTGGAAGCTGAACCAATGACGATCGATCAGCCTCAATTTGTATTGCCCCTAATCCTTGGAGACTGAAGGATTCAATGATATTTCCGCATATACTATATCGATAGTTGTTTCATTTGGATATACTCCATAACCACTGATTCGTAGAGAAATTGTGATTTTTAGCCCCGCGTGACTCCACTACGTAATCTCAAGCTGTGATTAAATAATTCATATTTGTGAAGGAGATCAGAGATGCCATGCCCAGGTATGTATCGTATTGATTAATTCGAGCTGTTGTTCTAATTGAGCTGAAGCAAGTATAGAGGGATGTAACATATTATTATGTGCGTGCTGGACCACATTAAGTAGTAAGGCTAGCTGGGGGTCTTCCAGATTTTTTAGAATTGACATCAATTCAATTGTTGAGGTTAATATTTTGCGAATTTGTTCTTCTATAATAGAGTATTCATTTAATAGCTCCATTTCAGCATTCAGCCTTCTCTGCTGCTCTATCACGTTGTATAATGATTCCAAGGTGAGATTTGACTCTAATTATTGCTCATTATTATTTATGGCTTAAAATTGTGTCTCCTATGCTCCGTTTATCAAATGCCGCTTTTAATTCATATTATGTATATTTAAAGGTTTCCATTTCTTCCCACTAATTGCTCATGTTGTAATAAACTACCAATGTTTATTTCATAGCTACCACCTAAGTTTACCGATTACTTCGAAGTAAATCCATGTGGAGTGATTGAAAGAAGTTATGTGTACGTTGGCTAACACGAATCCCATAAAACAACAAATGGACATTGTGGCTATAACGCTAAACGATTGATGGTCCCTCTATTCTTTACTTGTCTATGAGGTTGCCGCCGTAAACCCTGATTGTCTTTCTCTATAGGCTAGTCTTGCTTTGTTTTCATGGGCATAATTTCCTGTTAGTCTTTTTCAATTAGTAACTTACACAGTTTCACAATAAGCGAGATTGCATTTTCGCATTTGACTGTCGCTATCCGAACTAAATCATCTTTTCCGGCGTGTGTTTCCACGATTCTCCTTATATAGCTTCCACCTTGTGGTAAGTTGTTGGTCGTCATTGCTCTTCCATTTAGTTCGTTGTTGTAGTTGGTGGAACGTGATATCGCAGATGAAAAATTAGATGAGACGTGGTGAGGATGGTATCTGCAACGAAATGCTCAAATATGGAGGCGATTATTTGTTTTACCGCATGTTTTAGCTCATATCAATAATTTTGTCTATCGCTGGGCTGATGACCCGCATTGTCAAAAATCAACTGTTTATAAAGTCAACAAAAAGAAAAATGGATACCGCCAAAAAACACTGATCCCTCGCTCAGGTACCCGGATACGAGATTTAGGATCGGCACGTGCAATCACTTAGAAAACATGGAGCGTTGGAGGGCCTAATTACGTGCTTGAAGGAGTATCGGCTGGAACTCGGTGCTCTTCAAGAAACTCGCTGGCCTAAAAGTGGAGACCATGTGTCCCAGGGACACACGTATACGTTGCTCTACAGTGGAGATGACCTCGGAAATCTTGTATAGCTGGATTCCTTCTTGGGCCGCCGGTAAAGAACGCTGTTTTGGATTTCCAAGCAGTCAATAACCAATTGTGTAAACTTCGCTTGCGCAAGAAGTTAGTCAATCTGTCGATAATTTGTGTACGTGCGCCCACAGAAGTCAGTCAACGCATGGAACGTTTCGACTGTGAAGGTCTGATAAATGAAGATCAAAAGAAACGATATCAGGATCTTTTCAGCGACAACATTGATGAAGCTAATTACCAGTCTGACTATGCGTGAACTCTGTCTGGGTAGTACTGAAAACTTTGGCTGTCAGTGCTGCTCAACAGACTTTAGGTTTAGTGACGGTCAGTCCCAATCCTTATCCTCTAAGGCCACTTCTGAAATCTAAACATTTATTAATTATTAAGTGCCGTAAAGCTGAAGCTTTACAAAGTGTTGATCTCAGGCCCGTTGTTATGTTTGGATGTAAAAGTTGGGCGCTGACGGATGAGTACGAGAGATGGCTCTTTACATTTGAGAGAAGAATCATGCGTGTGATTGACGGCCCAAAACGCGGAAAAGATAGTACATATTGAACTCTGACAATATCGAGATCATAGATCTGATGACAATCCCCGATATTGTACATACAGTAAGATCTCAGCGAGTACGCTGGCTCGGTCACGTTCTGCGTGCTGATCCGGAACGAATTGTGCAGCGATCTCTGAAAGGAGAACCACCATATGGTAGGGGCAGAGGTTGTTGCAGACGACGATGGCTCCACGATGTAGAGAACCACCTCTTCAAATTGTCTTAGACAGTATGAAGACCATGCTCAGGATCGAAACCGTTGGAGCCAAATAGTTGACTCAGTAAGGGGCCAGTAATGGCCTTTAAAAACTGATTATTATTATTTTTGCGGTTATGGAACGTCTTGTCCTATCTGGGCATACCGTCAAAATTGGTTTCTTTGTGTCAGGTTTTAATGGATGGCTCAATATGTAAGGTGCAAATAGAAGGCAAAATTTCGAAAGCCTTCGAGATAACATGTGGTGTGCGGCAAGGAGACCCAATAGCTCAGATTCTCTTCAACTTATCATTAGAATATGTCATTCATCAGCTTAATATGGCGCAGCGCAGGTGCCTATATTACAAATCATCCCAGTTATTCGCGTATACGCTGATGATATTTGCATTCTATGTCGCAACATCATCTCCCTGAAATAAGGTCTCCTTCCGTTGGAAAAGACAGCCCAACAAATTGGCCTTTAGATCAATGAAACGAAAACCAAATACATTGATTACCAAAAGGCAGCCACGTGGGGATTTTATTTCTGGAGACGCACAGTATGAAAAAGTTGAAGAGTTCAAATATTCAGGATTCCCGATCAGTGAGCAAAACTCCGTTTCTGTCGACAATGCATCGAGGATTGCAGCATGCTACTGAGCATTTTACACCAACATTATGGTCTTCAAGTCTCCCCAAATATGGCGCAAAGTGACACTGCGGGACATCTAAAAAGCGTTGATAAGGCCAGTTATCACCTTTGGTTGAGAGTCTTGGACACTAACAACGCAAAACATCAAAAAACATGCGGTTACTGAGCGTAAAATAATTCATAAAACTCTCGGTCCCCTGCAAGAGGGCGCCACCTATATACAGGATGCGTATGAATCAAGAGATTAGAAATGATCTCGATAAAGTTGATATCATCGGATTCATAAAATCAACAAGGCCCATCAAACAGGCCTTAGAGTCGCCACCAACGAAAGTAGGACCTCGCGGGAGACCACCTACCCGATGGATGGATGACGTCGAGGGGACCTGATAACACTCGGCGATCGTGCCTGGGATTCTCTTGCAGTGGATCGAACTATTTGGAGGAGCTTCGTTGAGGCGGCAGCGTAAATAAAATAAAATAAAAATTATTGCCGTCCCAATTATCACATTTTTAAATTAACTTATAGCTTAGACTATACCCGCAGTATTGCAAATATAAATCATATCAAACAAAAAAATTTAATTTAAGGTCGCTTTTTGCACGAGATATTAATTTTTTAGAGAATTTCTTCCGGCTACATAATATTTGATGGACGTATATGCAGTAATATATGGAACTGGTGAAACGTATATTATATTTCAGCGAATTTATTTCAATTCAAAATTAAAAAAAGTAAAAAGTATTTGTTACAATTCCCAAAATGTCATTAAATATTGTCAACCACCAAACCATTAAAAATTCACCCATTTTTAAATCACACATAATAGACTCTGGTTACATATTATATAAATTTATACTGAAATGATGGGACGAGCTTTTATTAAATTTAAAAACATTTTGAAAATTGAAATTTAATAACAAAAATAAAAATACTTTTATTTTATTTTATTTTTATAAAAATATTGTTTAAAATTAGTATTGTATTTTTTGTGTACACATGTATACCACATATCCCACACACCATATTGTATCATCCCAATTAGATTTTTATTTAAATAAAAAATATTCAAATTTGTATGTTGGTACAATGTATACATAAATATGATGAATGCGTAGCTATGTACGTATGTGCGCATATGTAACCCAAATTACAAATTATATTTTGATAACAATTATACAAAATACATATATACACAATAATTGATTGATTGATTGAGTACTTTCGCCGGAAGTAAAATTAAATATTTGACTACATAATGGTAAATTATTCAATTACAGAAAAACTTTTTTTTTTTTTTTTAACTTTTAGTTATTCCATCAGTTTTTTTCCAGTATATTCTCGAACACAGCTAATTTAAACATCAAGCATATTTCATCGCGCAATTAATTTTTTTTTCCATTGGTTTTTAACAACTTTTCTTGTTGGAGAACTTTTCGTTCGAATTCGATTCCGCACTTACTATTCCGCTTTATAGTTATTTAACAAAACAAAAAAAAAAAAAAGTTTCAAAATTTATCTTCACAGTTACTCGCTTACTGTAAAACATAAAGAATTCTCTAAGTATATGAATATAATAAAATTACTTCTAATTAAATTGTCAATATAAATATAAAGATGTATAACTGGAAGGAAAATTTTATAATTTCCATCAACCCCCGTCACTCGCTTTCGAACAAAATGTGTACCATGTATACCAAAACTAACACAGACATTTCTCGCGCTAATTGAATTTTATTTTTGTTAACAAAAATAACTTTATCTTTTCTTTTTGTTCAACTTAATTTCATTTTTCGAATAAAAGCTCCCAACAACAACAACAACAACAAAAATATCGAATTTTTGTATATTTATAATTTAGAAATAAATTGTAGCTTTTTGCTTAAAATAATTTAAATACGAAAATATTGAGAGGACGAGAATAATTTTATTTCCAATCCATCAATTTGATTGATTCATCCCGCGTGCCCGTCTTAATGATTTGGTTTCGATTGTAAATTGCATAAACAATTCAAATAAAGCTAATCATAATGAAAAGCCGATAAAAACATTTTGATTTGACAGTTAGATACAGATAGTCCAAAAAATAAATCTTTCAAAAACCAATGGTATCTACAAAAAAAAAGGTTTTGTTAGTTAAAAAGATTACCAGGGCTTTTGTTGGAAACACAAAGTATGATTCCACCGTAAGTATGTTTTCATAATGTTTTTTGATTGAATCATAAAAAATAAATTTTCATTAAAAGCTCTCCAACGAGCTCTTGTGTTTTACTATTTACTATTCCAATCTTATTTTATTAAGAGTATTGTTGTTTAACGCTCGTGTTATGTTTCTTATGTGCGTGGGAGTTGCTAGTCTACTACCGGGCGCGTCGACAGTTAGCGGATGGCCGTCCACCATAACTAGTGAATAAAAAATACAAGCGCAACGGACACGCATTGGGCGGCTGTTATTAATATATACTTGGCAGTAGGTTAATGCTAGAGGAAGGCTACTCGACAAGAAACCAACATGGGTTTAAAACTTATGGTGCAGGGATCCGGAACCCCAGTACCGGCGATATGGTGGAGCGTGAACGCGGGTAAAGTCAAATAATGATAACTCCTTTAGACGTAGCTCCATAGTAACGAGATCACCAACACCCTCAGTTAGTAAAGCTATGGAAACGAAAACGAAGAACTTCGTAAACAATTAAACAACTTGTACGAGAACTTCCATCGTTGCTTTGC
The DNA here is from genome assembly GCA_951394425.1 of Tipula unca. NCBI lineage: Eukaryota > Metazoa > Arthropoda > Insecta > Diptera > Tipulidae > Tipula > Tipula unca. Next base: position 15,809,651 of record OX596380.1, on the reverse strand, counting down.
ACCGACCAAATGATGATCGCTGCCTTCGTATTTGGTTGCTGACCGATAAGTTCTCACATCCTGCACAACCTGAGCCCGTCCTTTAGAAACTAACAAATTTGGCTGCGGGAAGTTCCGCGAGGATGTGTCCATGTCTCTAGATGTATGTGTTTGTGAGGGAATAATGTGCTTGCTACTCTAAAATCATGAGCAACCGCAAAATACATCATTATCTCACAATTAGCGGTCGCAGTTTCGTGTCGGGAGTTCGGACCTATGTTTTCACACAAGTGATTTCTGCCAGCTCTAGCATTAAAGTCCCCAATTACCATTCTAACATCGTGTTCGGGTATAGATCCCATCAGATCGTCCAAGTCATTGTAAAATGAGTCTTTATTTTGGGTCTGGCTGACTTCTGTGGGCGTATGTACACAAACTATCGACAGGTTGGCTAACATCATGCGCAAGCGAAGCTTATACAATCGGTTATTGACTGCTTGGAAATCCAAAACAGCGTTCTTTACCTGCGGCCCAAGAAGAAATCCAGCTCCAAGATTTCGGAGGTCATCTCCACTGTTGAGCAACGTATAGCCCTTGGACACATGGTCTCCACTTTTAGACCAGCGAGTTTCTTGATGATGAGCAACGAGTTCCAGGTGATACTCAATCATGCACATGATTAGGCCCCTCGATGCTATAAATAGTGGTTGCTTATAAAAACAAACAAGTCAAAAATGGTATAAATATTAAAAACGGGTTAATGTGCATTTATCCCTTTTACTAATTTTAATTCAATTACGTATAGTGGCTAAGCTTTTTGATATATGTAATGTATAAAATTGATTTAAAACAAATTTCTTTTGAAGCCAAAATTCCAGTTTTCTTTTTAATTATAAAATGTCCTTTGAATTGCTGAAGCTTACAAATGTAGCATCTTATGTGATATATCTACTAAAAATTTATTAAAATGAATGAAGTTTTGATAAAATTTTTTAAAAAAAGCTGTGATAACAAATTTTGGGCTTTCCAAATCAAACTTAATCCGACTATTCGATAATAAAAGCTTTTCAGTAAACAATGTTACCTACAAACCATCTTGCATCGCTTATTATTCAAATCCATTTTACTTCCCAGTATTCATGTAAAAGCTCTCTAGAAAAAGGACAACTGATAGGAATCGATTCTTCTTTTATTTTATTTGTTTTATTTCTCAGACGTATACACAAAAATATTAGTAGCAATTTTTTGTACGATAGCCTCTCATTCAGAAGCTTTTACTGTTAGCTCATAATACACTGCAATAGTTTCCAATATATGTTTTCTTTCTGAATCATAATTAAATGTTGACCTTCGTCAAAAAATACAATATCCTTATCCGTTTGAAGTTTCAACATTTATAAAAACTAAAACCAATTAAAAGCTTACATTTTATTTTGAAAGATGCGAAATCTTAATTTTTTTAAATGATTGAATATTAAAAGCTCATCTTAACAAAAAACATGTATGCGAGCTTTTTCCATTTGAAAGCTTCTGTTGGAACACAACATTCCACTGAGAGTATGATTTCATAATTTGTTTGATTAAATAACAATAAGTTTTGAACTTTTATTAAAAGGTTCCCGACGAGCTCATATGATAATTCCTTCTCGAATCTATTATATAACTTTAATCAGTTTTGGTGTTTAACAATCATTTTATGTTTCTTATGATTGAAACTTTTAAGTACCACTTTACAGCTAAAGCTTATTGGTCGAGCTTTACATAATGAAATTATTGGTTAATCGATTAATGTCATTTCAATTTCATGCTCAATGTAATATTTAGAAAAGCTCTCATAAATAACGTATCAAGTCATGAATTACCACAAAATTCAAAATTTTGAAAATTAAACCGCGAATCTCTCGCATTAATGGTGTATTTAAAAAAATATGAAAGCTCCTTGAATATTTGCGAGGGCAAGTGTTTTTGCCTCGACCGCTGAAGAATTGAAGAAGGTGAATTTCCAATCGATGAGCACACCAGAAATGAAACACGTGGCTGAAGTTTTATAATTTTAGTTTATTTGATGTGCCTTCATCGATGGTTGCAGCAGAAGAGAAAGTAATTTATTAATTTTTAATAATTGTACAAAAAAACAGTAATAAATATAATAAATAAATAAGTTAGTACATAACAAATACTATGACAATTTAAAAGAACAGGAATTAAATTATATACATTAAAATGAAAAATATAGAAATACATAATAATAATAGGGGAATGCGGAGTATGGTTGGTATGCGTGTTCACTCCTTATAAATAAAGCAAGCTTAAATTTACTTTGTCTGTTAACTGAATGTTAGCGAATTTTGTCAATGATACGTGTACAATCAAAGTACTTTGAAGCTTACAGTTTTAAGGACTTTTGCCATACATATAGAGCTTGCTTTGATCACAAATTTTGAAATTCACAAATAAAACTTAATCTGCCTATTCGGCAAAAATAAAAGCTTTTAAATGAATTGTTCATTTACCTACAAACCATAAAGTTGGCATTACAGGTGAAAGCTCTTTTGGAAAAATGTAACATCCTATCAATTGATAAGAACCGATTGAGCTTTCATATTTTTGTTTTATTTTTTAGACGTAAAAAATATGTGATTAGAATCTTTTTGTTTCATATTGTAATATGTATACGAGTTTGAAACGAACGAAATAATTATTTGTATCGTGACCAAAAAGCTCAATAATATATGGCTTAAAACATAAATGCTCCATATAAGAATATAAATTATGTTCGATCAAATAATATTTTCTTTAAACTTAATCACGAAAGCTCATATACTTATGTAGTTACATTTAAAATTGAAAAATGTATAACAGCCATATCACCTGAAGCTTCTTCGTTAAAACCAATTTGAACCTTTAAAATTTAGAAAAGCTCCAAACACTTATAAGCTTAAATGTTTAATTCAAAGATTACAACTTATATTAAAAAGGATGTAACGAAAGCTTAATTTTTTTAACTGATTGAATATTAAAAGCTTAAAGTGATTTAATCATGTACTAATCCTATATAAGATGGCTGATTATAAAACAAACGAGTCAAAAATTCTATATGCAATAAAAACCGGTTTAAAGCTTTCATTCCTTCATTATACCAATTTTAATTAAATTACGTATAGTAGCTAAGCTTTTCTGACATAAATACTCGTATATATACTGTACAAAATTGATTTAAAACCAATTTCTTTTGAGTTCAGAAAAATAATTTCCTTTTCAGCTAAACTTTTAATTCAAAAATATCTTCCTAAAAAAACACACACAAATACACATACACAAAAATAAAAGCTCATGTCATTTTGAGATGGATTTTGAATTGATTTCTTTTTTTATTTGTTAATTTCTTTTATTTATCTTTCGTCGATTTTGAGTGAAGAAAATATGATAAATTGTATTTATATGATCGTATAAAAAGCATAAAATTGTGCTTTCTATAAATCCAATGGGTATTGAAAAATTATGGCAGCAATTTTCATTCGGTTCGTTATATTTTTATTTTTTATTTTTTCGATGCTTCTGTTTCCCTTTTGAATTTACATATCGATTTTTTTTATCAGTTAAACGATTTAGGAAAGGCATTTACCGGTGAGGGGGATTGGGTTGGTGGAGGTTTATTTACTTTATGTATAAATGATATGATTTATTGAAAAATGAATACAATTATAATGTGTTTCTGCGTTTGCCGGTTCAATGGAATTTTGTCTGTTTAGATTCAAGGATAAATCTAAATAATGTACGAGTGCTATATATATAGATACGTATATATGTATGTAAGTCGTTAACGCGAGTTTTACATTTTATTTTTTGGTATAACAAATTTAAAAGAATATTCTTTTATATTTTAGAAAGATTGACATGTACAATATATGACATGTGTCAGTGCGATGATAATGAACATTTTTGTACCATTTACATATTTTAAACGACGACATTTGGTTGGAGGGTATTACTTCAGATAAAATCAATTTTTCACCTATATATAGTTTCAGGGAAGGAGTTAAAAATTTTATTTGAGTTTTGCCACTTATGTTTATACACTTTTAACCGAAAAATGACCCATGAAACCTGTATTTAATTGCACAATCTTATCGTTGCTTTATATATACCCGTACAAACAAAGCACAAAAAAGGGTTAAGTATCTTGAATAACAGCTCTTGAGTTTTTGGTTTTTAAACTCAACCTACGAGTATTTAGGAAGCAAAAAAAATTAATAATTCTTAAAATGTAAATTGTATAAAATTTCAATCCCTTAAAAATTTCATTGAACATTTTAGTGACACACACACATATACTCACAAAAAAATGTTATTCATTAATTTTCCATAAAATATAGTTAAAAGTAAACATGAAAAGCAACAAAATATAAAAGAAAAGTTTTCTTTATGCGGAAACACAAAAAGTTTACCCTTTCAGGTTATAATCAGAGTGTTTAAATCTATACACCGTAGTCATGATGCGGTTGGGGGACTGATAACAGCTCACTAAGTTTATTAATTATAATTATTTGAAAATAATTTGTCCCTCGATCAAAAAAAAAATCTCAAACCAATTTGTTTGAAATTTATTGGAAATTATCAATCATCTTTAACGAAATAAAACTGTAAGTTTGCAAACCAAAATTTTGCATGAGTAAACCGCCCTTGAATACCTAAAGCAATGTATCTGGCAAGGAATTTTTAGAAGTGTTTACAATATAATTAAATACGATCATCGGTACAAGAAAGCAATGATCTTTCGAGCCAACCAACAATTACAGTAGATAGGCATTGCATACACCCACATAAGCAAGTAGAAGTGTAATAAAAAGTGTAATATTTTTTTGTGGATGGAAATGCTTACGAAATTTGGTTACGAAGCGCTTGTGGCTCAAATTAATCAAATGTATTCCAAATATAACAAAGATAACTTTAGAGGTCAACGGCAACCAAAGGTCAATTGTCACAAAATCAATCTCTACTATACAATGCAACGAAATAAGCGTCAAATAGTTAAACGAACCAACATATATTTAACAACAACCAGGATCTGTGCATCTACTTCAAAAATGAACATAATAAGTTAAACTCTACCGATAGATCACAAAAATTGTTTATCGGTAGAACATGCAACATATGCATGCAACCAGGAGACCAGATGGCAAATACATGGCACACAAACCATTTAAGATAGAATCATCTATAGGCTGGGAGAATCCAGAAAGAGTGCGGTATCACGACTACTGCAGATCGAGAGATGATTACTAAAAGATAAACCATTAACCATACTTTACCACGAGTTCATGGAAGATTATTTAAGTTTTCAAACCCGAAAGTACTTAACCATCAACCTAGAGTAGTACTTGATGCATCCAACAAAACCTCATCGGAGCAATCCGTGAATGAAAATTAAAAGGGACCTAACTTATAATACTTGAGTTAGCGAACTCACAAATTCAAGTCACCAGAACCTGTAAAAAATATTCTAGAGAAATAATCCATCACAATCAATAAAAGAGTACAAACTAAAAACGACATTCCAATAGCAACAAAGATAATGGAAACAGATGTTTACGTAAATGATCTACTCACTGGAAGTGATAGCGTGGAATAGGTTGTAACCATTTATTGCTATCAGCAAAGCTGTTATTGCAAGAAACCTGGAGAGTTGATGTATGCAGTGGGATGATAAGCTAGTGACACATACAGAATAAGGGTACTAAGTTGGGTTAAAACATCACCAGCCCAAAAATTAGAATCAGTAAAATAGCTAAGAATCACGAATACATTCGAGCAAACTACAACTACTTTGTTGGTGGCTAAAATTGGAGTTGCCCCAATCAAGAAAACGTTAACTTTTCCAAGAGTGGAAGTAAATGCAGCTCATATTTTATCCAGGCTTCTAGTGAATGTTGAAACCACCATGAATTACTAACATGTGGAAATGTTCACTCCATCATTATAGTCATAAGCTGGATAAGAGGAGTCGTCACAAAATTAGGACCCTTCATGACCAATCGACTATTCCATGGAATTATGTACTAACCGATAAAAATTTAGCTGGTTTAGCAACAAGGGGATCAGCGATATGTACTATTAAGGAAAGAAACTCGATGTGGTGAATAGGGACAATCTATCTATAAAATGAGAGCCCTACAGCAAATCACACCTTCATACGAGGGTCTCACTACTTGAAGCGTATATTTGTGAACTGATTCGTATATAAAATCGTCACCTCCATAAACAACGACAAGATTCGAATGAAGTAATTGTGTCATAACTAAAACTCGCGAAAGCTCAAAATTTTGAAAGGACCACACACCTAACAATAACAAATCAATCAGGCGCTTAGCAAGGCTGCGTAAGAAAAGAAGAAGAAGAAGAATCGTTGAAGATCAGTTTTGAAGCTTTTATTGGAAATATAATTGTAATATACACATCTCTGTAGAAAATTAGGTTTGGTTTGGTGTCAAAATATAAAAAGCAATTTATTGTGTGTCACCTGAACAATCTGTATTTAACTAGACTTATTGCTTCGAGATAAAAGACTGCAAGTCTATATAGTACATCAAATGAGATTGATCCTTTTTTCGGCATCCACAATTGATTTTTTCAAACACAATCGATATGTTCATATACGCAGCCATAAAAATATAATGTTTTACTTTGCCAGACATTTCACGTTTATAATTTTCACAATCTTAAATGAAAAAATATAACTTCGAAAAAATAAATATAAAAATATCATTTTGACAGCTTTTCAAAAATTTTTTGTACAAAACAAAATTTTTCTAAAAAATTGTTCGTCTTTTGTCCTTTATAATGTTATATATAAATCTGTCGAAGCTTGAAAATAATAAAATGCTTTTGAAAACAGAAATAAAAAAACACATTTACGCGGTAAGCCAAACCTATTTTTCTTGTAAATTATGTAATTAAAATAAATTCACCAGTAAAATAAAAATCAAGTTTTTTTTTTTGTAGGCCTCCCCCAACCCTATGCCTCAATATACGAAATATTGTAAAGGCGGTTACAGAAGTAAAGCATAACAAATGTCATAGCAAGTTTTTTTTTTTTTACAATACAATTTAAATTAATTTATTTCACAAGCTTTCATGAAAATTACTTATAACAAAAGCACACACACAGCTTTTTAGTGTTTTATTTTGTTTTGCTCTAGAGCGCCTTCATCATCACAATACAGAATATTTTTTTTTTATATATTTTAACCATTTTAATAAGGGAAATTATTCAATTTGATGAAAACCATAAAGTGTTTTTTTTGTTTTGTGTGCTGGAGGAAATTTAAAACATAAGGCGCTCACTGACAACAATATTTTGCCCAAAACAATACGATGAGTACATAAATATTCAACATCAAAATATGTATGTATACATTTTGTAAATTGTTTTAATCTTTCTCTGCTCAATGTTGCAGGTTATTATAACACTGTACATAGTCGTACACGGATGGCCATCCATAACAAACAATATACAGGAATTATTACATTTTGCTATTCATAAAAAAAAAATATCTGCATTAGAAGCTTTATCGGGTTAGAAAATCAATAGAATTATTTTTTTTTTTAATCATACTTGAGCCTTTACTATATTGAGGTAAAACGTATCATCGATTACAGTACATAATATACATACATATATGTACATATAATGTGGTATGTTATGTAAAATGAATGAAACTTTAATTCAACAAAAAATTTTAAAACCACACTCCATACATGCATTTTATATGTATAAGTATATAACGAAACCATCTATTATCTCTTCAGTATATATCATGAGTGTTCAGCACAAAATCAATATATATGTATATATATATATATATATACATATATATATATATATATATATATATATATATATATATATATATATATATATATATATATATATATATATATATACATTTTCTTCGTTTTGCATAAATTAATGTTCTTTCAATTTATGTATCTATCTACATATTATATAGAAATTACATTTATTACCAAGTATGTATTATAACCACAAAATATTTTATGTATTATATTGCATGCAATAATTAATAAACAAAAATAACTTACCGTTCGATTTCCTAAATTTTTTACTTTGCATATTAGATGTACGGTTTTTCCTACTAATCCTGTTACATTGGATGGAACGGTTGAATCGAAATAAGGCCCGGTACCTGGTGTTGGCCATTCTTGTAAAAAATCTGTTAAAAAACGACGTGAACCACCAACGAATGCACCTGCGAAATGATAAAAATACAAAATAAAAATTATTAAGAAATTTTGACAACATCCACATTTATTGACAACAACAATTTTCTGTGACAACAACAACAATTCTCATCACATTATGATATTATGAAAAAACGTGATTAATTCGACGGATGATGGTTAGTGGTTGAATTTTGCAAGTCGGAGTTTTGGGTTTGGAGGTTAAAGGTCAGATGTCCGGGGTTTTGAAGATGGGGTTGGTAGTTTAAGGAAGGAGGGTTGCAGATTGAAATTTGAAAGTTGAATGTTTGCGAATTGGTGACTAAAAATAGTTCACATTGATACATAGATTGGAGATAATGGGATTTATTTATTTAAAGTGTTTTAAAAGTGAATATTACAACATTTAAATTTTATATTTGGATGATACACGCAGTATTTTATGTGATATTTAACGGTTTTTTATAGAATTTAAATTTCTGGGGAATTTACGTTTTTAATTTTTTTATGTTTACATCGGCTGTATAATAAGTTTCGCACAAACTCCAAATTTGTAGTTTTTATACTGAGAATGTAGATTAGGCCAAATTTATTCCCTCTTTCAGAATCTCTTGTTTCTTTTTTTAATTTGTAACGAATTATATTGTCGAGATATGGACTGCTCAGTTTGTGCCGTACAAAAAGGTGTTTTATCAAACTAGCTGAATTATGATCTAGACTTTTCAGGTATGCGCAAACTATTTATGTATTGCTTATTATTTTAAATTCAACAGGGGATGATTCTGACGAAGATCCTCTCTATGTGCTTTGTTGAAAAACAATTTCAACAATTCAACTTGCTTTAATATTTGATATCTAGAAGGGACAAACAAAATTTCAAATTATTTGGTATAAAATGATGAGTTATGAAAACTTGAGAGATCTGCCATCTATAACTTTAGTTTTTACGGTAAGAGCAAATTTGTTAATGGCATGTTACGGCACTAAAATTATATATGCTTGGTTAATGATAGGTATAGAAAATTCTCCTCTAAAACTTACAAGAAATAAAAGTAAGAAAAATGTTGATCTTTGGAAATCTAAAGTCAAGGAAAAAATTGAGGCAGTCTTTAAATCAATATATAGAAATTGGAAAAACAAACTAGTGTGTTCTAAAAATTTTACTGAAAAAAAGCTCAAAAAAAGCTTTTAATTCTATAACGTACTTTGAATTTTGGAAAATCCAGGACACGAGCAATTTATATAAAAATTCTCTAAATTGGAATACTTCATACAAGAAAAAGCTTTCGATTAAGGTATCTTAAATTTTTTAAATATTCTTGAAATTACCTGAACTTTTTTTAAATATATTTGAAATTTGGCTTTACAACTAATTAATTAATAGGATGAACTGATTTAAGAAGAACACCCGAATTCGTTATTCCAGTTTCACTTTGTTAAAATCTTTAAACTTTCGAGAAAATGATTTAAATGTTACTGGGCGTTTTTAAATATTTACAACTTTCAGCATGATGAATAGCTAAATTAAAGACCCTAAACAATTATATTGATTACCTTGAACCACTATACACAAGTAAAAGCTCTTTAAATAATAAACAATACATTTTTAAACATTTTAACATTTTTGAACTAGTTCGACCAAGCATGTGAAGTTATCCCAGTTTTTCATCCCAGAAAAAAATAAAATGTTCATCAGGCAATACAATTTCATCCCATCCCAGTTTTTTTCTTTTATGTATAACAAATAACATAAAATTATTTTTTTCATTTATTCTATCCCATCCCAGTTTTTTAATAATTTTTTTGATTTTCTTTTACAATTTTTAATACATATGTATGGTATAAAATAAATGTATTTGAAATATTGTACTACACTACTATCTCCTAAAAACTCAGAGGGCCAAAAACTTTGAGAACTGTTTTGAGATGGTTAAGGTTAGGACTAATTTTTGGCGTAGAGAACAGATCAAGTCTATGCACTGAATTTTTGCAAATGTTCAATTTCTAATGGGCCCATATAAAAAATGTATATGAAATATTGTACTACACTACTATCTCCGAAAAACTTAGAGGGCCAAAAACTTTGAGAATTGTTTTGAGATGGTCAAGGTTAGGACTACTGTTCTCTACGCCAAAAATTAGTCCTAACCTTAACCATCTCAAAACAGTTCTCAAAGTTTTTGGCCCTCTGAGTTTTTAGGAGATAGTAGTGTAGTACAATATTTCATATACATTTATTTTAGACCATACATATGTATTAAAAATTGTAAAAGAAAATCAAAAAAATTATTAAAAAACTGGGATGGGATAGAATAAATGAAAAAAATAATTTTATGTTATTTGTTATACATAAAAGAAAAAAACTGGGATGGGATGAAATTGTATTGCCTGATGAACATTTTATTTTTTTCTGGGATGAAAAACTGGGATAACTTCACATGCTTAGTTCGACCTTTTAAAATCAATTTGTGTTTGGAAAAATACATTTGCTGGTATATTTCTAAAAGCTCTCTGTGTACAAGAACAATCAAAAGCTTTTAAATCAAAATTACTTGGTGATAAAAGTTCATTATATAAAAGTTCACTGAATTATGTAAATTTACCTTAAATACTGCATACAAATAAAAGCTTTTGTACAATTTATAAAATAATTGGACAAACTATGTTAAGATCAGACACAAATGCGTGTACAAAGGCCCTTCGTCAAAATTTGTAAAATTCCTTGATACCTTGAATAAATAAATTAAACCTTCGCCACGATCAGTGAATCTTAAACGACTTAATCAAATTTGTAAGTTTTAATTAATTACCTTGAAGCGATTTTTACAAGGAAAAGCTCTCCTAATAATAATCGATGAATCTTTAAAAACTTCTTTCGTCGAGTTTGACATAATTAAATCAATTTGGGTTTTTCATAAAATGATACCTGACTGATATGCACTCATATCAAATAAACTCGCATTTGTCAGTGAGTAGTATTGTTTTCTGATTTTCCTGAGATATTTTGTGAGCAACGAAAAATTAACTCCGTTTGCGTGATAAAGTCATGTATGGTGCACAATTTTTTTATATATACCTAATTAAATCCGTCCTTTTACTAAACACAAAAACTAGGGCGTTGAATTTGTAAATGCTAAAATTATATGGGTTGTGGGTTATTGATGTTGTCTACATTTTACATTACGCTGGCATTGCCAGGTAATCTACATAATACTTTACGTTGATTACCTAGCAATATTACCTCGCCCAGCGATAGCTACGATTTAGGATTTTTATTCATACGATTCTGAGAACAAACTCCAAATTACCTGAGCATAACTATGTGAAGTAACCAGAAAGGGTTTAACTTCCACTGACTGCCCCCCCCCCCCCCTTCCCTTCACTTCACCACTGAGTTCATGAACGAGCTTATTGCAAATTAATTATTGCTTATTTTATTTAAAGTAAGACTTTTTTTTTGTGTTCATGATTTCCATCCTCCGTTTGTAATATTACGGTTCCCTTCCTTATGCAGATGAAAAAAATAAAATAAAATAAATAAATCGATAAAACATTAATGGTTAATTCAATTTACATTACGACAATCGACAAGGCAAATCTAACTAAATGGGGAAATTATTTTGTTTTTTTTCGTTGTTGTTGTTGCAAAATAAAATGTCGTGACTCATTAATTTTCGTCTCATTGAATTCAAGACATACACCGACAGCATAAAAAAAAATGAAATCTTTTGTAAATACGGCAACATTATATTGATGTGTATGTATGTATGTATGTACCCGAATCCAAAAAAAATTGTAATGTTTCGGAGGGAGCAACGCAGAATCTAATTTAATTCTGCCAAAACCTTGAATACGTCAAAGTCTGTATATGTATATGGTACAGTAATAATTTCATTGTTTGAAGATTGGATTTTTGTTCATTGTTGTTGCGTTGAGTTCGTTCGTTTCTCAATTTATTATCATTTTTTTGATGATTGATTGTTTGACGTGATTTTTCTAAATTGCAAAATTTTTGATAAATAATTTGATTACGCACATAAAAATATTTTGTTGCTGTGTAATCTTTAAAATAAAGGAATTTTTTTGTTTTTTTACTGTATTTGCTATAACAATACATAGACCGCACTATAATGCGGGTAAAAATCCGAAGCACTATGGGAGCCACACTTAAACATCCTTTTAGCAATGATAATTATTATTAATAAGGTATATAATAAAATATTAACAAAGAAGCTCTCGAAAGTATATTTTTCTCCCAACCCGAAAAGCTGTGAAATAAAATCATAACCATAAAACTAAAAATATAAAAATAAATATTTTTAATTAAAAAGTTTGTGCACACAAAACAAAAAATAAATTAAATTAAATAAAAATCTGAACAACTTTAATTTTATTTCGTTATTTTTAATTATTGTAATAAGAAAGTTATTTACTTTGGAATGGCACTTAGATTTTCAGAAACAAATAAAATTGTTGTTTTTTTTTGTTTTGTTTGGGTTAACGTAATATAATTGAAATTAATTTTGATTATTATACAAAATTTAGTTTATTTATTTTTTTGTTATTATTATTTATTTCTTAATAATAATTTATTTATTATGTTAAACCATCAATATGATTGAGATAGATAGTTAATTACTTAACGCAAAAAATTTAATTATTTATTTTTATGAGCGCCCGCCCACACCCAAATCAATAAAATTATTTATTTATTTTTGTGTTTGTAATAAAACTTATTGAACCGGGCTTTTAATAAATTTGCTTTTTTTTCGACATTAATTATTAAATTGATTATTTTTTTTTTTGTAAATAGTTTTCGTGTGTAATAATAATAAATAGCTATACATGTAATAAAATTGTTGCAATAAAAATAAATAAATTTACAATAATAAATTGTTATATAGCGTAAAGTGTACAATTGAAAATTCAATTGATATTTTATTGTTTATTTTGTATACTTTTATTTATTATTTTTAAAAATTTGTTAGACTGCTAATAAAATATCGAACCAAAATACAGAATTAAGATATAAAATTTTTCTTTACGATAAATTGCGTTTTTGAATTGCTCGAGTGCTGTGTAATTTCGATGTTATGTATATATGTTTATTGTTATAACCGAACATTTTATTTATTGAATGAACATTTTATTATTATACAAAATTTACCCGTTCGTACTGTTTTGTCAGGTACACAGTAACAGTAGGTATACTAAGATAATTAATTGTGTGAATCGTGATTTAGTAAAGACCATTTTGAACTTGACAATGTCTATACAAGTAAAAGCTCTCTAAATAACATTCAAAGAACATTTAAGATATTTGGACTAGTTTAAAATTTTTAAATCACCCAATTTTTAACCTTCGTCAATCCAATATCCATGATAGCTGTTATATTTCTAAAAGCACATTTCGCACAAGTATAAATAAAAGCTTTGAATTGCATGACAAACTTTGAAATGTTTAAAATCTATCCATGACCAGATCAATTTATATAAAATTTTAGTAGATTATGTTGATGAGCCTGAGATATCGCATACAAGTAAAAGCTTTTCGATTAAAGTATCTAAATGTTTGAAATTGACTGAAATTTTTTTTTAAATATATTTAAAACTTTGATATAGAATTAATTAAACAATATGATGAACTATTTTTAGAAGCTCTGCCGATTTCGATATTTCAGCTAAATGACGATCTATACCGCATAAAGTTTTCGTTAAAAACTCTAAAATGTTGCCAAAATTATTCAAATCTGTTTGCGAGTTTTGAAATATTGAAACCTTCGGCATTATGAATAGCTAAACTAAAAACAGTACAAAATTATTATGATTACCTTGAACCACTATATACAAGTAAAAGCTCTTCAAATAATAATTAATTAATTTATAGAATCATTAACATTTTTAAACTACTTCAACCTTTTTAAATAAAATTGGATTTTTTGAAAAAATACATAAGCTTATATATTTCGAAAAGTTTATTGTGTATAAGAACAAATAAAAGTTTTTATTTCAAAATTCAAAAAGTTTCGACTTGACGACTCACTTAACTAATATAAAATATCACTTGATTATGATAATTCGCCTTAAATACTGCATATAAGTAAAATCATTTCGATTAAAATGTCTGAAAGTTTCAAAATATTCTTGACATTTCTTGAGCTTTTTTTTTAGGTTAATTTAAAATTTTGTTACAATTATTTAAAAGATGGGATAAACTGTGTCTAAAATTTCTGAATTCGGCTAAATATCGCTAAATAGGATAAAGCTGTCCGTTCAATCTTGTAAAATTCCATGATACCAAGAATAAATAATATAAACCTTCGCCACGATCAGTGAATCGTTGACCAACCTTATCAAATTTAAAAACCTTACAAAATTATTTTAATTCTCTGAACAGTTCTATACCAGTAAAAGCTCTCTAAATATTATTTATTGAATTTTAAAATTTTCACTTTAAAATATTTGGACTAATTTGAAATTTTTAAATCACCTAAATCACTTAAATCAATGATAGTTTGTATATTTTTAAAAGCTCATTGCGCATAATAACAAAAAAGGTTTTAATTACATGACCTACTACTTTTAATTGTTAAAATTTATATAAAATTTGAGAGATACCGCATACAAATAAAAACTTTTAGGGTATCAGAAAGTTTTAAATTCTTGAAATTACCTGAGCTTCTTTTAAATATATTTGAAACTTTGAAGTACAATTAGCTCACCCGAACTCATTAATCCAGTTTCAAAACGATCTACCGTATAAAGCTCTTTGTTAAAATCTTTAAACTTTTGGAAACATGATTCCAATTTCATTGGGCGTTTTGAAACATTTAAACTTTTGGCATGAGAAATAGCTAAATTAAAAATGCAACACAATTAATTTGATAACCTTGAACCACTACATACAAATAAAAGATCTTTAAATAATTAACACTAAGTTTTTAAAAACTTGCACATTTTTGGACTGATTCGACCTTTTAAAATCAATTTGGATTTGGAAAAATACATTAGCTTATACATTTTTAAAAGCTCTCTGTGTACAATAACAAACAAAAGCTTTTAAATCAAAATTAGAAAAGCTTCGATTTGATGGCTAAGTAACTTATATAAAAGTTCGCTGGATTTTGTTAATTCATCTTAAATATATTATATATGCAGTATGTTTGTAAATATATGTAGTATGTACAAATAAAAGCTTAAGAAAATTTACCGAGCTTTTTTTATAGATTTATTTGAAGTTTTAATATTAATTAATAAAATAATGGCATGTGTTAAAAAGCAGATACAAATAGTGAATTCTTTCTAAATATTGATATGCAATATAAAGCTCTCCGTCCAGTTTTGTAAAATCCCTTGAAACTTAAAATAACATAACATAATCGTTGAACGACTTAAACAAATTAAAACACTTTAATTATTTAATTTTGTTTTTAGAATCTCACCCGAGTTCGTTAATTCGGTTAAATGATATTGTTAGTGACATGTAAAATTAAATGTATCTGTAAAAACTAAATAAATAGCTAGTTTTGATCCTTATATCACGTAGCCATTTCTGTTATTCCATTTCAATATTAATTCGGTCAGAACTCGCTTTTTTGCCGCATGGTAAATTAAGTTTGAATGATTTTTACTTGTTGGAACATAATATGTCGTTTGTGGAAAAACGATATTCCTCGAAAATCATAAGACAAAATGATACCGATTTTATCGGGATCAAGGTGTGTGCTCATTAAACGCTTTATGTCACGTGCGACGAAAGTAATTAGAATTAGAACCAGCTATAGCAAAAGTTTTTAGTTCATGGGACTCAATGTACTCAAATTTTTTAAATAAAATAAATTATGAGAACCGGAATTTACCAAAGACAAACTTTAATATCGCGAGCGACCAATAATTATGATGCAAATCTGGACTGGTAAAATTTCATGCTCTCTCCAGAAGCTGGGTGTTCCCTTAAGCCTTGGAATTTTAACAACCAAGATACAGAATCCAATAAAATCACTATATAATTGCCGCTTATTTATATTAGAGACGCAAATAATAATTTAACCTTTCTTGAGGATACCAAAAAGGATGTCTCAGTTTTTTCTACAAACTTAAATTCTACGGAATAACGTCTCACAAAAAGCCTTATTTTATCTTTTCTACCGCAAAAGGCACTCAAATTCACTCATGCGGGGGTAACTACAATGCATGACATTGCGATTTACACTGATGACAACACTGATTTGCATCCATGTGGTGACCATCGGTGACTTCCCGCTGTGACAGCTTCTCATTGATATCCAGTTTCCCTTATTCAGAATTGTTTGGTACGTCTTATCCGTCTGATCATTTGAACCCAATAACTATATACCGTGAATTTATTCGGAAAATCATTATGTTCAATTTTCCATTTCACTATCCAACTAAAATTATTAGTTAGAAAAACATAACTCCATCTACATCAAATAAATATTAGTCCCAGTTAGAATATACATTTATAGGATTTTGAGATTATGCTCGACACTTAAAATTGATCTCGATGGCCCTTCTCTGTTGGAATATGTAATCATGGGCCGAAACATCTCAGCAGATGTGAAGATGCGGATTAAAAATAAAAAATCGATATCAAATTTCATTCAACCTTTCCAAACACTCACATAGTAAAACACATGAAAAAGTGCCTATCACTGATGCAAGATAAGTTTTCATACGTTTTACTACGAGTGCGTAAGTACTAGAAAGTTCGAATGAAATTTGCTATCGAGAACATTTTTTATTTTTATTATTTATAGATAGCAAATAAAATTAGAGAAAAAATAAAATTCAAAATTTTTAATTGACATTGTCAAGCATTCACATAGTAAAACACACAGAAAATATCCTAGCAGTGACGCAAAACCATTTTTCGTGTGTTTTTCTTTGGGATGTGCGAGGAAAGCAAATTAAATTTAATCAAAAATATTCGAAAGATCAATATATGGCATTAATATTTTAAAATGATTTCAGGCATATGAGCACCGAGGCTGTTCTTGACAAAACGTACAATTTTGGGCCATCATAAACCAGTGACTTTACGTAGCGCCGCAGGAAATAATCGAGAGGTGTCAAATCGCACGCCCTTGGAGGCCAATTGACAGGTCCATTTCTCGAAATCAAATTATTATCAAATTTTGATTTTAATAAGTCGATGGTTGCGGTTGCCGTATAGCCTGTAGCACCATCCTGTTGAAACTACATCTCGTCCAGATCAATTTCATCCATATTTTCAAACCAAAAAAATCATACAACAATTCCTGCGAACGTCGACGAAATTTGGATCTTCTTTCACACTTTCGTTTACAGCTTTAGTAAATTCGTAAAGGTATAATCTGCAAATTTTGTACTTCGCACCAGTAACTTCCAGTAATAACTTGAACAATTTCAAAATCATAAACAGTTTATTTATATCTTAAAATCAATAATATAAATTGATAATGTATTAAATTAAATTGATAATGTATTTTGACGTTTCCAACAAAACGAATTTGTTTGTAAATAAAAATATATATACCAACCTGAGCTGAATCTGGA
Source organism: Tipula unca (assembly GCA_951394425.1). Taxonomy (NCBI): domain Eukaryota; kingdom Metazoa; phylum Arthropoda; class Insecta; order Diptera; family Tipulidae; genus Tipula; species Tipula unca. The sequence goes on along the minus strand of OX596380.1, from coordinate 15,791,879 downwards.
TAGCCATAAATTGTATTAAAACCGACCATGGAAAATTAATGTTTTTTTTTTTTTTTTTTTTTTTTTTTAAAGTACTTGGCATAGACACTATTACGGTCCACAGCCTTACCTTACATTCTCTGAACATTCATTCAATCCATTCATTCATCTCATTCACACAAGTACAGTATACCACCTGCGCATTGCATAGCTCCATGTCACCCTGTACAGAGACATGGAAGATGGGTCGGCCCATGAGTTCTACATTCCAACAGAGGGTCATAGATGTTTTCAATTTAATCACCGATCGTAATCGGGAGATGAAAAATCCCAAACGTCGCAGCTTTAACCACTGCGCTATTTGCTCGGTAAAAAATTAATTAATGTTTTACAAAAATGTTTTTATACGAATACATACTTGTATATGACTGTATGCGAGTATATGTATATGCTCCATAACCCAAAACTAAAATTCCTGAATAGAAATTAATTATTAAGAAGTTAGTTTTCACAGTAGATATCTATAGGTATACTTAAAACCATTCAACACTATTTTTTTTGTTTCAAAAATTTTGACTTGTCCATTTCAGTTCTTATACGAATTACGAACAAATAAAATTTGAATAACATTTTGAAAAAATAAAAATAATTATAATTTGTCACTTGACACTTGACACATGACACATATTACTTTGACACGTGCAAAGTTTGCGCAAATACTTGTTAAGATTATGGGGGTGTTACAGATGTTAAGGATACAGATTAGAATACATCTGGTTGGATTCTGCACAATATCCTTTTAACAATTCAATTCAATGCAAAAATACCAACGAGACGTTTAATTGATTTATAAACTAAACAACTTAAGTATATCTGTTATATATTGTTCGTTTCTTCGAAAACTAATAAAATCCAGACTTAAGAAATGTTGTAAAATATTTAAAAACCAATCATTTGAGAAAAGCTGGGATTGTTTTTTCAATTTCTGATTTCCTTCTTCACACACACTCACACATAATTGACAACATAAGATATAAGTACACACAATCATATATACAATTGAAGAGAAAATCATATCTTATAAAATTTTCTTCGAACATGATGTAATTTTTTGTTCTACTCATTCCTATAAATAAATTATATGAATCCAATATATTCTCGTATAAATAAACATTTTCAATAAATACTAGGAAAATCAAATTTTCTACTAGAAAGGATTTAACAGAATTATATATACTTTAAACAATAGAACACTAAATAGGATTTTATATCACATACACACCCACAGCATATATAGTATATGGTATGTATATATGTATATGTATAAGGAAATATTTTCAACCGGAAATGATAAGATTTTTCTCTTATTCTTGCACTAAATTTAATTTTACATCTCTTTGTGTGTGTGTGTATGTCTACATATAACATAATGCTTGTGATTAATGTAACATAAAAATAAAAGTAAATGAAAATATAATTTTTCTTTAATTTTCGTCATCATCGCATGAAAAACCGGATTATTTTTTGTTTGATGATACAAAACAAAAAAATAAACTTAGAAATTAAGAAAATGAAAATAATTAAAGCTTTTATTATTTTGATGAGCTTTTTTTTGTTTGTTGTTTAAACTCAAATGGAAGGATTAATATGGAAAAATTATTATTTTTCTTTTTAATGATAAAGATATTAATGCGGGGGGTTCAACAAAAACAAGTTGTATTATGTACGGTGGTTGCGGAAATTATGATGAGACACGATTTTATTTATATACCGTTTGATTACATAAAATGTAAATGATAGTTTTTACGTTTGCGGAGATTAAAACTATAATTTCTATCGATTTATATAGTATATAAATGGAACGAGCTTTGCGCTTACTTAAATTACATTAGCTTTATATTATAAGCTTCGATAAAATTTGTGTATGAATCTTTGTTTGTTTGGAATATTGCTTAAGTGTTTCATAAAATCTAAACTATTAAAATTGATATTTAATTAATTGGCTTTTTTAAAACTATCATGTAAGTAAACATTTTAAAAATTGGATTGCTTTCGAAATATAATGGAATTAAATGTAGTGCAAAAACCTGAGTCTTCAAAACGAAAACTTGACTGGAATCGTATCATTTCATTCTGAATCTCATCCTACATATGAATTTCCTAAATTAGTGGAAAACACAGGTATTGACGATATTTGTTCCACTGTATTAACTTTCAGTGAAAAGTTGTAGCATTGGGCCCTTGCATTTAAATAATAGTCTTCTACTTGTGTACGAACCGTAAACCTAGTCGGTTATATTACTAATCTGGAACAGGCTAATGATAGGATAACTTTACTGTACTTTAAAGTTTGGTCATTGCAATTTTACGAAATATTGTCCATAAGTGCGCGTTGAATACTAAACTTTTAATTGGAAATCTATAAAATTACAGTAAGAATGCTAGAAGTATGATCATCTTCATATCTTAAATTTTACTCAATCTATCAATTTAAAATACTATATGTTTAATACAATACAAGTTATTATTGCCAAGGATATATTGCGTCGTTGAAACTGTGGAAGATGATGAACTAAATTGTACCAGAAATATGAGTACAATTGTGTGATTTAGACAGTAACCTTGAAAGAGACTCTAGAAAAGGAACGGAAAAGTTCTATAGTTCGTGCAAAAAACCTGGCCGGTGAATAAATTATTATTTTGGAAGTTGACGAACAACAAAAAGTGGCGTCGTCCAAATCGAATTCTGAATGGTTTAAAAATAATAGTTTATAGTAAACTGAAGGAAATTTAGTCGCTGAAGAAATATTTGGCAAATCATATATATGCATAATTAGTATAATACATTTGCATAATTTGTTGAAAAAATTGTCGTGTTTAATTTTTGAACAACTTTTTAAACTAAACTTCATATAAAAGTGTTTTTTTTAGCTAAATATGTTCAATTCGTTGCCCCGTTTTAATTGCTAAAATTGAAAACAACTTTATTAGCATTTCGACTTTGATGTAACACTGGCTTCTAAACGGTTTCTATTATTATAAAACTTAAACGCAACAAATCCAGTTTATTAGAATGATTGGACTACTTAATACAGCTGTTTAAAGATCGAACAGGTCAAATTTTAAAAAACCAGTCATCACTATGGGTGTCTGTAGATTTATTGTGTTTTAAAATTCCGACTCCAAAAAATAGAGCTGGCGAGACTCATGCGATATGCGAGATATAAATCATCTATATTAACCAGCATCTGGTTGTCCCAGTTTTTCATCCGAGACGGGTTTCCAAAAATAAAATGTTCAATAAAACTTTGCATATTCTTTAAATCTTGCATATTGCACCCGCAGCTGAAAAAGCTCGCTCAGATTCGACGCTGGTTGGCGTTATTGTTGAAATGTGCTTAAACGCCAACGTTAAACACTGTCCATGTTTTTCTGGAAATCGTTGAGCTCGAGCGCAAGTTTAATACTCAGTAATGTGAAATCCTTCGAATTTAATTGTTCCATAGCCATTGCTTCATCGGTAGAAATTCGGATTAAAAAATACCATTTCATTTTCTTTACAAATATCTTGATAATTTCACCTGAAAAAAACTTAACTAACAGGCAAACCACCTGCGGTATTGCAATCTAACATTAATACGAGTTCTATTTCGAACTCTTCTGCGGGACATCTGCTGTATTTTATCATTTTTGGTTGTAAACCGTCGAAATATTGGTCACTGTTTGTCGACTATTTAAATATTTGAATCAATATTGCCATACAACGGGATAAAATATTTTGTTGGCCAATGGGTTGATCATCTGATGCGTATGTGTTTAATTATTTAACAACAAAACCATATTTTTCATTAAAAATGTGTGAATTTCCAAAAAATTTCTTTTGGTATATCATTTTCAAAAATTACGTTTACCGTTAATGCAGCCACTAGCTGAGACAGATAAACGGGATAAAATTTAGAATGTTAATAAAGATCGCCTCGAAATACACAAATGGAATATCTTTTTCGCTGGAGAACCCCATGCTGGTGGGATTCCCATTGAATGTTTTCTTTATAGAGTGGAGAGTATGGCCGCTTCAAATTGTCTAAGTGCAGAATGCTTGACTAGTAATATGAGCGTTTTACTAAAAGGAAAGGCAATGGAATGGTACTGGTTGTAGGGGGACCAATTACACCAATGGTCTATTCATGAGTCTGTTAATATTAAATATGGGAGCCGGACTTCAAGCCACCTTTGCTGGTCAAAATTTCCCGGATATTGTTACACTTGTTAATCGTTCCTATGCTGTGGAAGATTCATGCTCAAGAATATATCAAGCTAGACGCCAAGTTAATGAACTTGGAATGGTCAGTGGGGTGAATGATGTGACCGCATATCAAAATAGTATGTATGAGACATCCACAGATTGTGAATAGGGTTATATGTTGGACACTTTTTTGCAATATTGCTCAAAGACGATGGCACACAAGTTCTAATTTGGTTGTAAGGTAAAAAATACGGTTAAAATTCCAACGGTTAAAATACCAACATCTGAACACCATAAACTGGGATATTCCTAAAGCCCTAAAACATGTGACATCAGGGATATGTACCAACATTTTTATTTTTTTATTAGTCTGAGATAAGCCGTTAGAGATATATTGTAAGGTTATCCGTTGACCTAGCTGATCAAGTGATGCATAATTTGTGTCATGAAGTGGATGGTGGCAAGATCGCCATCATCTGATTGTCACTTTGCCAGGCTGATCCACCAATGCAATCCACTTAGAGATTTGTTAACGATGTACTGACATAGTCTGTATGAGGGCAACATTAGATTTTGTCACGCTCAACTGCACATAACTGCAATCACATCGTTACAATATTATAAATAATATATTATTAGGAGTTAATCCTAAAAACCTCCGAGGCCGGACATAATTCTTTATGTTTAGAATTGACAAAAGTACGGTCAAGCTCTGGTAAAATCTCCAACATCAACCGTATGGTACAATTTGCGCCCAACCTTCATAACGGCCCCATATAATTTAATATGAAAAAATTCGAATAATTAAGAACTTGCAAGACCGGAAATAATTCCTTTTGCTTTGAGTTGGCCATAGTAAGGACAAGCTCTGATAAATTCCTTAACACCAGCCATACTTCACATATTAAAACGGTCGAATCACTAGAAGACTGCGAAAATAGCGTAAAGAATTTACCATCGTTTAGACGAAAATTGTTTAAACTGGTTTCCACTTTTGTTTCAAATGGCATGACAATTTTTAGAGATCCTCACGCTTAAGGTTATGTCAGAAATATCCTGGCAATATTTAAACATGAATGTCTTTTCCTATGTGAAGGAATTGAACCAAATTTTTAAAATCATTTCGTTTTGAGACCTAACTTCCGAATACATTTCAAAACTTGCTTGAAACCACAATTTGCTATTTGGGCACACACAGCCACCTAAAACTTTATGTTTACTTATTTCGGTAAAAATACTCATTTGATGTGTCAGTATAGGTCAAAGTCGAAAATAAATCTTAAAATCTCGACCAACCTCGTCACAAAACCAGTGTATATGAATTCAGTCGGATTAAATCCAATAATAATGGTTTCATACCACCAAATATATTTCATAATTATACTTTAATAACCTTGTTAAAACTTTTTGCAAATCAGAACTCTCGTTTAACTATACATATTATATACCAGCAGCAGTTCACCCATAATTATTACTATCGACTTTGATTTAATTGGCAAAAAAATTATTTACTCCAGATTATAAGCGCAGCGCACAAATAATAAAGCTAATCCAACGTAATAATAACCGCAAAATAAATTGAAAAATAAAAAAGCTCCAACAAAACTTTTAGCCATTACACAAGTTTTAAGTTTCCTCTATACATAATCCATATAGAGTATTAATAAAAACTGACCGGAAAATATTTTTTGTTTAAGAAATACAACATTTTTCAGTTGTTTAATTTTGTTTTTGCTACTGGAAAAAAGCTATTAAAAAAGCTTAGTTTAAAAAAATTTGTGTTCATTTATACATACATACATATGTATATGATACGAGCGCATGTAGTAGATTTTCTTGGGTTAAATGTATAAATATTTTTATATGGATTTTTTTATTGCAAAAGTACAAAAAAAATCGGAAAAAGCTCATGTGGTATGAGACCCCGTTTATATACGAAACGATAAATTTTGCTACTCGGTATATTATGTCGAGTTGTATTTATACGCTAAAATTTTGTTACGTTTTATCACGATATCTTACAACAATATTTATTGGTAATTGTTTTCAGAAAAGCTTTTGTTTGTGTCCAATAGCACGACAACAAAGGTTTTTCGATTTGGTATTTTTATTTGTTCATTGAAGTAAACACATTTAATTCTCATATGCGATTTTAAGATCTTGATATTGCGACAAAAAAAAAAGTTGTCGCGGATGATTTCAAAATAAGCTGTTGAGAGATAAATAGCAAAATTTATGTGCGCTACTTAAAACCGAAATCAAATACTAAAATTATCGCGAAGCTTTTTTATTTGTTTTCATTTTTTAATGCGCTGATGAGGTGACCCACAAGATTGAGTGTTTTATATTTTTATATATACAATTTGGATATTGTTATTTGAGCTGAAGCCGACCCGGTGATTTATATAGATGTACGTACATAGATAGATCACTTATGTATGGGTGATGTGTGTTATGGTAATCATCATTATTATCTAGTACAAAATATTCTTGGCAAGGATATGGAAACATATTGTTGAATTTAATATTAGAAATTTTCATTTTAATATAAATATGATTATCTTCCGTACTATATAGTTATAGTATATATGTATATATATTTACAATATATAGTTTACCGCATGCATAGCATGTATTTATACGGGAATAGATTAAATATCACATTACAATGCGAATAGAAGCACCAGTACAAATGAATAACCTGAATATACCTCAAGCTGATGTAGTAAAATATTTAGATTTTCACCTCGACAAATGTCTAACTTGGCGTAAACATATATGGACAAAAAGAAAGCAATTGGGAATGAAACTTCCAAAAATGTTTTAGCTCATATGCAGAAAATCATGTTTATCGAGTGCATACAACTGTGGGGAACTGAATGGCTAAAATACTCCAATCATAGCAATGTAAAATGGACAAAAAATTTACTGAATGTCTCGTAAGCTGATGTAGATTGTAAAATACAGCAAAAAAAAAATTACTTTGAAAATTCACAATTGATTGAATGGTATAAAAAAATATTAAGCTTCTTCGACACCAAATTTTAGTCGTCTTTCCAAGCCTCAGGTATAAAACTGAAAAATTATTTTGCATCGGCGCTAGACAATTTTTCGCGTGTTTTACTATGTCATTGTTGCAATAGGTCGACTAAAATTTGGTGTTGAAATTTAATTGTTTTACTTTAATTTATAAATAATATCACTTTCGTACATCTATGTACGTACATCCTAGAGTATCATATATAGTGGCTGTATTTTAAAATTACCAAAAGATGTAATCAATCTAGAACAAACCGACTTCGTTAATTTCGAATAGATCGAAGTGCTCTTATTGTGGTGCGACACATTTATTACCCATATTGCTGACACCAAGATCACTCCGCACGTGCATTCTCCGTTTATTGGGAACTTTTATTTGGGAACAAATCGTTTAATGTTCAAACACAACGTTAGCAGTTGTGACAACCCACCTTGTATAGTATATCCTCTCGGATGCATAACACTCTTCTTCATTTTCATACAACTTCGAACAAAATATAATTCGAAAAATCAATCTCAGAGTTTAAATAAATCTGATATTGATTCATCATCTCAAAATGATCGGGCGGATTGAAATATTGTCCAAACTACTGGTATTTCATCGAGCAATTTAAAATCTTCTCGAGTTAATAGTTTATCATGTTCTCAAGACACACATCAAATTTTAATTGGCACCGCAGTAGACAACGCTACTTCGGAATCCAATAGGCAGCTTATGTGTAGGGCGTTATAGGAAAGCGACTCACATTTGAAATTCGTGACTGAAAATTTTGTCAATTTATTGAAACTATATCTTCCAGAACATCAGACGTTTCAGCAACTTTCGAATTTTTTATGTAATTCCTAAGATTAAGATTGATATTTTACTTGGTGTAGAAATTTATAACCAATGATTCACCATTTTATTCCACTGTTTTTGGTTATGTGGTAAGTGGTAGAGTAATGTCACAACACTGCACAAATTCTAAATAAGATGAACAATTTTATGGGCAACGGTCGTTACTCTGTGTCTCTTCCTGTGAATAAGGATGTATATCATCTTGTATTATCAAGTTATTCTTCGCTTAAGCAATTTTATGGCATGGAAAAAAGATTAATACGACAACCAAATATTTATGAACAATACCGTGACTTCATTGATGAATACCTGTCTTTAGGTCATACGACACTAGTTTCAGTTACCACACCATTTTGTAACGAAAGATAGTATGTATAGTATAGTACCGCGTTAGTTGTAGTAGTATCAGTTAAGAGTGGTCTTTAATGGTTCGGATAAATCTTCTTCAAACCTTTCATTAAATGATTGTCTATTCAACGGTTCCACTGTACAACAAGACCTCTAAATAAATCTGCTAAGTAGCAGATCTATAACGAATATGGTGGAGAGATAATTCAACAGACAATGTAAAACCTTTCAAATTGTGCACAGTAACCTATGGAACTAAAAGTGCCCCATATTGGCAACACGTATATTGCAATTATTGGATTTCATTTCCTTTAGCTTCGCCAATTTGTATGCAAGAATTTTAAGTCGCTGACGTTTTAATAAGCTCTAATTCGACTGATAAAGCAGGATTATTAAAATTTTTTAAAAATTTTAAAAATTACAGGTCCAATTGTAATTTTGTGCCATACAATAAATTAATACAGATTTATGGTTTTTCGGACCCATCTGAGAAAGGTTTCGGTTGTGTCATTTATATGAGAATCACGGATGATAAATGTGAAAACTATTGTAGGTTAATTTGTTCAACATCCAGGGTGACTCCTCTTCAATGGCAAACCATTCCACGTCTCAAGATTTGTGCTGCATTACTGTTGGCACAAACTTTGAATAAACTAATTCATCAAATCTGAACTGTCCAAATTTTCGTCATTTGTGGCTAATCAAATCCCGCACAAATACTGGAACTAACATCACTACACTGTTGGTGTTACATGCCAACTTCGCAAAATCCCGCTGACTTCGTTTCACGAGGCCTATTAACAAGGGAATTTGTGGTGGTCAAATCCTTCGTTTCTGTTGGAAAGTCAATCAAACTGGCCCAGAAATTCAAATTTGAAGATCAATTCAGAGTTACTTAATTTAGATATTCGAAAAAATGGTTCAGTTTCACTTTATAGTTCAGCTGAAAACTTAGATTTATTTGAATGATATTCATCGTTTACAAAACTTATTCGCGTTACATCTTACATACTTCGATTTATTAATAATCTTCAAACACGCATGTTAAGATTGTCAGAGAACTTAATTCCAATGAATTGTTCATTAACTTGCCTTTAAGAGTATTCAGCTAACGCGGCATATAGCACGTAAATTCAAAACAATAAAAAACATTCAGCAATTTAAAATTGGTATCTCCATTTATCGATGAAATGGGTATTATTCGTGTTGGAGAACTACTGAGAAATTTCCAACTACATTCCGCTACACTACATCCAATAGTGGGATACGAACACATGCGTTGTTTACTACATTGCGCCCATCAAACATTGTTACATAGTTTGAGGTCCCAGTATTGATGATGACCATTTTCAGTAGTTGGTAATGATTTTTGTGGACCGTTTTTCGTTAATTCCAACAATAGGTCCAATTCTGAAATATTACTCGGACGCAGATGACAGGTTTTTTTACAAACCTATTTTGAATGGTATCAACAGCCCCTTTTTCAACAATATGAGCTGTCATTGGGACCAGCCTAATAAATAATAGGCAATATGTAGATCGAATGTTGCATTTTGCTTTAATGAAAAATTTTCTTAACCTAAACCTTTAAAACCAACGTTTAAGGAACTCATACAGTTATAATTGTTATAGTAAATAGTTCGGGAAAGATTTATAAATTCAGATTAATATTTTGACAACAAACCATGAAAATTTCAAAAATTGTTAAACTAATTTTTAAAAGAAACATCAAAATTCGTGGTACAAAACAAAATTTAAACAAAATTTATGACAGAGATAAAAGATTGGTTTTACCAAAATTTGCTTCAAAAACTATATGACATTCTTTCATTCACTCTCATCCGTACATGAATCAATTGCTCACACAGTTCAATGATTGTGACAAAAATACAATATTTTAACGCAAAAAATGTTTAACAATAAAAATTAAATGCCAATAATCTCTAATCTACGTAATCAATTCGTCCATAAATTATACCCAAGCCCAGCAGCTAAAACGAAAAGTAACGACGATATATAGGAATACACAAAAAACTCTATCTTTATGGCTGTATATAAATATGAAATCAAATGATTCGAAACAAATGGATACATCTTTTATATTACCAAAAAAGCTCTCTTCTATATCTATATAAATGTATATACGGACAAAAAAATATTCAAACTGGTATATGTAAGACAAATGAAATTATAATTTTGACCTCAAAAAACCTTAACAAAAAAAGTTAGTTCTGTAGCATCATCATCATATTGGCCATTTTATTACGATATATTTATTCGAATTATATAAAAAGCCTTTTTACCAAAAGTATTTTTTTTTTGTATCGAAAGTTAACAATACTGTTCCAAAAATATAAACGCCGGTATAGAGTACGAGTTTATTCATAATAACAAATCAAAAAGCATCATTAATATATTCTTTTGATTTTTGTAATATCTAAAAGCTCACCAACCAACACGAAAAAAACCAATTATCAATTTTGAATAATAAACATTAAATTGAAATCACAAACACACACACACGCACACACCACTAAATAATTAACAAGATCTAATAATTCATCAAAATAATTTGAAAGCTTTTGATCGTTTCTTAGGGAACATTTGGAAATTCACTCGAAAATTTTATTTTATTCTTACAGTTTTTTTTAACGTGGATGGATCCGACCAATCAAATTGTCATCCGGTATAAATCATTGTAGTCGTATATACAGATTTTGCATAAATTTAGACAAATAAAAATAAAATGCTTTGGAGAAATTTAATTTTAATTATTTGTTTGGAAGATGACTAAAAAAATTAAGTTTTTTGGATGCTCGAATAAATTTTTTTAATTATAGAATTAACTTTTTAATGAATTGTTTTCAAGGAGAAAGAAAATAAGAATTGATTGCAGGTTGGGATAAAAATGTTAATTTCAAAATTCATGTTAATCGTGAAGAGTCAGATGATATAGGAATGAGATAGTTATGAGTATCAAATAAAAATTTAGAAAATGATTTGAGTTTGAGCCGTACCCAAATTTTGTGCTAAACCCGTTTGTATAACAGAGTTTGTGTCAAGCTTTTCTCAATTTTAGGCCTCCATGCAAACGAACGATATTCATACATGGACCTTTTTTGGTTTAATTCTGCGAGGTTCAACCATACATGGAGTCTTTGACGGCTAATCTCAGTACAGACCGCTATGAGCCGAGTGACTGGGGGTTTCCAGATAAAATCTTATTTGAGTGCCTAGATGACCACCGCCTTATAGCATAAGGACCACGTTAGCGATTCCCGATGTAAAATGGAAAAATGGTTTAACATCCTTCCACAGAGTCTCCCGATCCTGCTATTTGGGTCCTTACAACAAGCTTAAGTTGTTTATTTAGTTTTCTAACTGATCGTGTCATGAAAGAAATTTGTTAACTGTTCTTATTAGCTGAATGTGTTGCTATTGTTCCCTCCGAGGACTATGTAGAAACTCCGTAACCAACCGCAACTTCCCCTTCATTTCTAACCACGAATTTTAGTTAGTTTTTATGTGTGTTTTCCATCAATTACTTGATAGTCATTTATGTCGCGAATGGACCACAAAAATTATAATTGTTGTTATTTTCGTTAATTTGTTCAATTGCAGTATTATTAAAAAAATGGCAAAAGTTCAGCAAAAATTTATCACAGACCTAGATTTCTATAACCACAGGTATCAAAGAGGTATTTTTAAAAAGCTGAAATGAGAGTCAAAGATAAGTTGGTACAACATTTTTTCGCTGTATACCAATGCTTTGGAGAACAATTTGATTGAAAAGAACCGAATTGCCATACCTTTTTCCTTCTCAAAATGAGTTTTCTGGATCCGGTAAGCCCATTGGTTCATGGCACTCTGGGCAAAATGTTATCGTATGACTTCCACAAATGAATTTGCCACACTGATAACATTTTTTGTTCTGTTTTGTGGTCGCTTTTGTAAGAGCATACTTGAACCTGTTTTTCAACTTAAACGTTACAAATTTTAAACAGCTAATTTTCAAATCGTGGTTTAGTCTCTTGATTTTACTACACCTATCGATTTATGCTCGGATTAGGCTCATTGCAATAAATAATGCTCATTTATAAACAATGATAGTTTTTTGTACTGGAGTGCTAGGTTGTCGGTCGACAATAATACGATGCGGGCATTTATGCTTATTACGTACAAAAGGCAAAAGAATATTACAAGCGGCCAGTGGCGTGTATTTTTCGCAACATTATAGGTAACACATAGTAGATCTGTAGTGTCAACCCCATTTTTGTCTTGTTATAGAAATGTAATATTTCTGGTCGCAGTTTGGGCCCACTGATTATTACCTGTATTTATATGTATTTATATGTCGAGAAGAGCAAGACACACTTGTTTCGTTTTGTGACATAAAATAAAATTTTAGTATTTTTTTGGTAGCCAAATGTTCAAATTGTAGTATTTTTTTGGTGGTCTGTTGAATGTAATTCCCGGCCTTTCGGAATTGTGAATATTATATATGAGGCTAAAACACTTTATTTTTCCTTTTTCTGCCGACTAGAGTAGTTCTCTTCTCTAACAAACCTTTCTCCAATGGATAGATTGTGAACCAATTATCGCTTGTCGCCGGCCAGCAAATTTAAGATGTTGTGTAATTGTTTGAACTAGATTTGTTCAGGTTTATTGCATAAATTGAACGTTCCTATAGTGTTTGTTGGCAGCAATATATTTCCAGTTTCGAATCATATTTGGCTGGTTTATTAGGGATGTATTGTTTGAAGCTACATCTACCTCGAAAGCTTTCAAATTTTTCATCAACAGAGACATAGACACAAACATTTCTCTAGTTTCCACATTATCCAAATCTAATACTTCGTAGTAAAAATTGGAATCTAATGTAACTCATTGTGGCGTTGAATATTTCCAATCCGGTACCGTCACTAGCCCATATAGATCTCGAACGTAAACATGGGAAGCTTTAACATTAGTATTAACTTCAATACTATCGGTAATCCGCGCATGTTTAACATCTTTATACTATGATTGATTTTTTCTGAAGAAAATTTTTGATGTTTTCAACAATAAGGCCTACACAGGAAAGAACATCTGCCAACTTCCTTGTGATAATATATTCTCCGTTCTTGATCTCCGTTGCACGAAAGCCAGATCGATCTATCTTTCCCTATAAAATTGATTATTATTATCGGAATCTGCGTCAAGGTTTTCTTCATCAGAGTCTAACTCTTGCTCCGTTTCGGTATCATACTCGCTACGTATTTCAACATCCTCATCATTTTCACTAATTCTAATTTCACCACCAAAAGACTCTTCCTCGCTATATAGTTCTTCTAAAATTACTCGAAACCTTGCCTGTTATTTTCGTAACAGCACATTCTATATTATATTTATAGCCCCGACATTAGGTAGGAAAGAGAAATTTATAAGTTTAAATTAAAGGGTTTTCCAATTTGAGCTTTCATTTTGAATAGTCTGCTATTTGGGAAACTGTCAATTTTGAAGCTGTCATCTTTTGACATGTGACAAGTAAAAACTACGCCATTACTAAAAATGGTACTTGTTAAAATTCACTACAAAAATGGTGAAAATTTTGCAGTCACAGTTCGCATAAATTAAACACTTTTTGATCGTCGTGAAGCACCTTCTCGGCCGGCAATAGTGAAACTGGTGGCAAAATTTTCATCGAAAAATCTTCTTTAGTGAAGAGGCCCTTTTTCACCTCAGAGGCTACGTTAATATGCAGAATTATCGCATTTGGGGCTCAGAAACTCTAAGAATGATTGTTGAAAAGCCTCTCCATTCTCAACGTGTCACTGTTTGGTGCGATTTTTGGGATGCCAGTGTCATTGGACCTTACTTTTTCGAAAATGAGGCTGGTGCAACTGTTACGGTGAATGGATTGCGCTATCGAGCTATGATTAATGATTTTTTATGGCCGGAATTGGCAGATATTGATGTGGACGACGTTTACTTTCAGCAAGACGGCGCTACGTGCGACACAAGCAACGAAGTAATCGCAATTTTGCAAGAAAAGTTTCCTGACCGTGTTATTTTCCGAAAAGGTGATCACCTTTAGACTTTTTTCTTTGGGACCACGTGAAAGGTAAGGTCTATGCCAATCCTCTACAATCGGTTCAAGACCTTAAAGATGGAATTCGTGAAGTTATCGACGACATATAGCCGCAAATGTGCGAATTGGTCATGGTTAATTTCATGAAAAGGATATTGTGCTGCAAGCATAGCCGTGGCGGCCATTTGGCTGATATCGTTTTCAAATGTTAATGGCATACCTTCCTCGTTACAATGAAATAAACATTCATTGATTTCTCTTAAACAATACTTTTTTTTATTAGCATCAAAATGAAACCACTTATTGGAAAACCCTTTACATGGTGGTCTGAAGTAAGTAAGGATTGATTATCATAGAGTTTTATTGTAGTAAATTCAATTTGGTCGTACACCGCCGAGAGGTTAACGGGGGATGCAAATTAGGTTAATATAAACCGAAAGTTTTAATAAAATTTTAAGAAATCTAGATTGACATACCAGATGATAGACCGATCACCTGATGGTCCGAGTGTTTACGAAGTTGGCTTTACTTCTACTATTGACAATGTGCCAAATCAAAAAGGTCACTTAAATTTTTGAAGGTTACAATATTTTTCACAGTTGTGGCAACTTGTTTTGCGAATACGAAAACCTATTTCCAGATTGCATTACACTTTTTGCCATATATGTGTCTTCGTTGCAAGGATGTTATAATATATTTTTTGATTTCATTTGTACGCCATATGTGCAAAATCAGAATAGCTCAATTGTCACTTTATACTAAGTATGATGCTATTATCCATCTTCAATGTCGTTATCAGACCAATCCGAAAATGATGAACAACTGCACTGAACTGAAATGAACAACAGTTTCTGAAACACATTCTTCATATATAATATTTTTGTTCATCTTTTTTCTCCTCTTCAGATTTCTCCATTTCAGATTACTTGGAAGAAATCATTACTTGCTATATCGATGCGGAACCCGGGTTCATAAACTTTTGATCTGCCATTTACGGATAATCCAACTAATGCAAATAATGTTTATAGTTATACAGTTACTTCGACGATTTTATCCGTTGGTGATGCTGCTCTTAAACAAAACCGAATATAACGAAAGCGTCTAACCATGATTGGGTTGTAAACATCAGAATGAATTTTACACTTAAAGTCACCTAAGGTTTTTTTCAAAGTCATTTTCATGGTCTTAAGGTCGAGTCCCAACTACTACTTATGAAGGAAAACTTAAAAAAAAATTCAGCCTGGTTTATTTATGTTTTGGTGAATATTCTAAATTGGGTTTGAGGTATTTTAAAGTTTATAAGAAAATACTGATCATGAAATTTAAGATTCACTGTATAGCAGATAAATATTGTGTTATAAGTTATAATGATATATCTTAATATTAAACCAAAATATCTCCCATGGCACTAATATGTATTCCCTCCCATAATATATTATACCAGTGTATGTTAATTATATTTCGTATCCAAACATTAAGCAATCCGCAAAGAAAAAAAAATCTTTCGTCTTACATATTTTATTCGCTATATACGAGATGCATTAACATCATCTTCCATAATTTATTTCCATAACCTTAAACAACATTTTTATTTTTGCGTCTACATTTTTTTTTCTTCTTCATCATTTAGATGAGCTTTTTTCAACTTATTATTGTTATTATTATTCTGGAATAACAAGACACACACACACATATAACAACTAAAATATTAAATTAAAAGTTTAACGAACCAAATAATTGTCTTTTGGGATATTCAAGTATGCACACACACACTCATGTACGTATAAACATTCATCTTATATAGACTTAAATATGTACGAATACATATATATATATATTTAGCTATGTATGTATCTAACTAAACAAACCAACCATGAGTTGAAGCTTTGTTGTTAGATTCTCATTTTTATTTATAAGGAATTCGAGAGAATAAATATAAAGGATGAAAATACGAAATTTATTATAATCAGGATCAAGCACAAAAAAATAAAAAAAGTTATATTCCAAGCAAAACTAACTTAAGACGACGAACTATGAAAATATGCTTTTCACTGTACTTTTCTATCTGTATATATATACAATACTTCTTCGTCCTTATCACAATCTGTAAATAAACTTTTTCTTTTTTTTTTTCTGTATTTATTTTGGGTGAGCTTTTTTTATGTTTTTGTTTTCGTATACCAACAAAAAAAAAAAAAAAACTGGGCGTAGATTACATATGGATGGTGAAACGAAGTTTTTTTTTTTTTTTCGTTGTGTTGTGTGACAAAAATATTAAGTTTGTCGTATTTAATATATGTAAGATGAAAATGGGGATGTTAAATTGTCTTATTATTCGCATTTATATAGGATATATCTATATGTATAAGATAAACTTTTTGTTGGTCGGTTTTTTCTTCCTCCAGCATATATGTATATAATGTATACGTGAGTAATTAATTGATTGAGTTAATGTGTGTAACGCCTTAGCATGGGCTAAGACAGTTTATTTATATATGTATATGTTGCTTGCGTTGTTTTTAATTTTCATTTAATTTTTTAAATTGACTTCGAGTGACTCTGGTATGGTTTAATAATATATTCTAGTTATGTGCGTCTACTGTGATAACAACGCAAATGTAATTTTAGTCGCATATAGAATTTTAAAAATTGTTGAGCCCTTGTACCAAAATAAGGTTGGCATGGATACGAATTAAGTTTGATCAATGAAATAAAATTCCAAGGTCATTGAAATAGCACATATTAAAGACATTATCGAAAATATAATTTAATTGAGAAAACGTGATACAACTAACAAAATATGCTCCTCCACGAGTTATATAGAAGGTGTATTTTAGTTAGTTTCCATGCGCCTCATGAAATAAATTTAAAATAAGCCAATCCATATCTTCGAATCACAAGTTTATATAGATATGATTGGATCAATTGAATCTCGATGATTATTTAATATAAGCAGGTGATAAGCACACTGAGGCCACCGTAGAGAAATTAAACGAACAAAATAAAACATATTAAATAAATTATTTCATTTGATTTATTTTGGCAACATATGGTTTTTTACAAAAAAAATACACCCACTTAAGTTATCCGAGGATTTCATCCCAGGAATTTTTTTTCATTTATTCTATCCCAGACTTTTTCGTCAGCAAAAAAATACACAGTTGGTACCAAAATACTCATCCCAGACTTTTTGAATCTGTAAATTTTATTTGGTGAAAAATAAATTTTTCTGACCAAGTCGATAAAAGGACCTGTTAGCAATCATTACGCCAGCTTTGATAATTTTGTGGCCGTTGTAATTTCGACAATATAAATAAATGTGGCGTCTTTGCCAACTTTTCAAAATTGAAAAAAAATCATACAACAAAGCTTTAATAGGGTCTTTTTTTCATATCGATGGAGTTTCAGACCTTGTTGGCCACCACGGGTCAGCGTTGATATTTTTTTGACCGTTGGAATTTCAGCAATATAAATAAATGTGGTACCTTTGTAGACTTTTCTAAGAAAGCTAGAACCGAAAAAAACATTTGACCAAGCTTTTGTAGGGTCGGCTATTTTCTCATAACGAATGAATTTCAGAACTTGTTGGCCACCACTGTGCCAGCTTTGATATTTTTTAACTGTTGGAATTTCCGCAATATAAATAAATGTGTCGCCTTTGAAAGCTTTGCCAAGCTTTTATAGGGTCCGCTTACTTCTCATACCGAGTGGACAAACATTGAGTTTGGGACCTTTTTGGTCAACTACTAAACGATTTTTTTGTCTACTTTAGTTTACTTTGAAAAGTGGGCAAAGGTGCCACATTTATTTATATTGCAGAAATTCCACCGGCTTCAAATTTATAAAAGCTAGCTTAATGATTGCTAACAGGGTCCTCAACCGCAAAAAGAAAACAGCCGTTCTTTTATCGACTTGGCCAAAAGAATTTCTTTTCCACAGAAAGTCTGGGATAGTTTAAATGTAAAACATCCTGTGATAAACCAAATGTATAAAGTTTATATGTATTTTTAAAAAGTCTGGCATGGATTATTTAGCCTTGTGTTGTCAGAGGTGTTTTTAAAAATTCCTGGAATGAAATCCTGGGAAAACTTCAGAGAGGGAAAAATACGATATTTAACATAATAGAGTTATTCATTGCCTTGGTGAAACTGACTTCTTTCGATTGATCAAATCCTATTAGCGGAATAGGAAACGTCTGATGAAAGGTGTCTCACAATTTACAAGTAATTGTAAATTTATTCCAGTAATATTGTCCAGTATTATTGTAAATAACCGGTCAACGAGCGGTTAAAAAACATCGCTTAATGTCTCGCAAATCAAGGTAAGTGTTTAAGGCCAGCCAAATTTTGTTTACAAAGTTCGCTTATCGTAATACAATTGTGCTCTAGGGTATTCCGGAAGCTACTAATTACGCTATTCTTTTGCCATCTGTTGAGATAACATTCCAAACTGAATTTCCTACCAGAGAGGACTGGGTGAACGAAACGGTTATGGACAATGAGACGCTAAGCTTCTTCACGGATGGCTCAAAAAGGGATAGAGGAGTTGGCTGCGGGGTATTCTGTGAGGCACTAGGGGTTAACCTCTCTTTTCGTCTTCCCGACGTTTGCAGCGTTTTTCAAGCTGAACTGATCGCGATAATGGAAGTCATGGACTGGTTGAAGTATAATGTAATATCTACTAGAGATATTCGCATTTTTACGGACAGCCTGGCTGCTATTAAAACACCACAATCATACTCCCTGAAATGGCTGATCAGTTCAACATCCGCTTGACGTGGGTGCCAGGGCATTTCAATATCGCAGGGAATGTAAAGGCACATGAATTGGCCCGTAAAGTTACAGCACGCCTAATAACCCAAAGCAGACGGGACATAAAGATACCGCTTGCTTCATGTAAACTGCTGCTTCAGGAAGTAGCTATAAAAGAAACGAACGACAGATGGTCTAACGCCAGTTCGTGTGTAATAACCAGGCAGATCTGGCCTGGACTTGACCGGTCCAGATCAGGCCAACTGATATCGCTTCAACGGCACCATATTGGTATGGTCGTGGGAGCTATAGCGGGACATTGTCTCATTGGGATACATGCGAGGAGACTGGCTGTCCCAGCCTACGATTTCTGCCGCAGCTATGGTGATGAGGAGGAGGAGGAGGAAAATGTGCTCCATTTGCTCGGCACCTGTCCTAATCTAGCGTACAGCAGAACAAAATTTATGGGAACTTCCCCTTTAAACGACCTCACGGATCTTAGTTAGATCGAGATCCGGGACTTTAAACGCTTCTTGGTAAGCTCAGGATGGTTTAGCGAGTGAAGAGGAGGAAACGCGTATGTGGTACAGCTACGGATCAATTTTGTGATTGTTTTTCTATGCTAGTCCTTTAGGACGGTCACCCTTACCTAACCTAACCTGACCTAATATAATTGTACTACTGTAGCACTGCTACATAAAAGAACCGATAAATAACCGGTCAACCACTCAAAGTCGCCTAAATTCTTCTATTATATGATTGAGGAAACGAATAGTCGACTATAAAAACTACTAGGTCCTCAGTTCCTCATTTGTAATTATATCGTATACTCAAACTGTAAATTGTTGTTCGGGACACAGATCAGAGAACCATCTGGCCATGAAGTTCATATACTTGACCGGCCTTTTTACCATTTTCAGATGAGGCGCTATCATTTTATCAAGTATTTAGCTGAAAAATCAGCTATATGAGAAGGCTCTTACAACAGATGGCTCTAGACAATAATGTTCATATCATTTGATGGAATGATATAAAACGAAGATGACCAGTTTTTCAAGTCTCAACGATTTAAAAAGCGTTTTATTTGATAGCATTAAGGCCATTAAACACAGCCAATTGATATTATTCATTATGAACATTCTTGGTGACATTCGTAAAATTCTTTAATAAATTTTAAAATTCTGTAAATAAGGGAACGATATGCCCATACGAAAGGTAGACTATTGCAAGGCGTCTAAAAATTAACAAGCAATTTTACCTTTTCTGTTTCCAAAAAAGCTCTATAGACGAGAGAATTTAAACGTTGACTTCTCCTCCACACAAAAATTGGCATTATAATCGACGATCTCGCTCCGCTGGTAGGTTTACGTTTATTTCCAAAATGACACGTTCAATTTCATTTAGCCGAATTTGAAACCATAATATTTATCGATTATAAATTCATAAGCGTACCATAGCAGCTGCCAGGTGAGACTACGGATTGTGCGTGCATCAAACTTTGTCAACTTCTCACGCACACTATACATTAAAGAGTTTCCCTGCGTTATAATGTTACTCCACCCCATATGGAATAGGAGTATAGTACTGGTCTGAGTTTAGGAAGGATGGTAATGCACAACTAATTGTTTTCTATACTCAATGGTTTTTCTATATTCAGCAGAGACAAACAAATCTCGTATCTATTTACATGAAAGACAATTTACGATAGGTTAAATCATGTTGGTCATGTCAGCAATCCAGATCTGAAATGCTGCGAGCTCCATTCTATCTATATAGGCACGCAACTATATACATATTGAATTCGCATGTTGGTTGGAACTTCATGTTAATGGATTATCGGATATTAGAATAATATTTAAATTAAAGCATCTTCACATCAAAAAAGTGTCTATCAAATAAAAACTCGCACCGGACCCTTGTCCAAATGTCCCTTGATCGCTATTTTGTAAGCATTGCATAGAAGACATTGTCTGAAAAACTTGACATGGAAAAGTTGACAGTTGTATCGAACATGCCAGAGACTCAGATTATTGAATAATGGATGGTTCATCGATAATGAACTATTATGTATTTGAGATAGTTAGGATAGATAGGACGCCAACAGCACAGAAGAAAAAATAAAATTTCCGATTTAATGATTTTATAAAAAATAATTTAATTTCAATATAACAACATAACTACAACTATAATCTAACATTTATATGTACATAAGCTTAGCGCGACTAGTTTGTATATAATATATAGAATCACTTGACGGCCCCATACAAATTAACTTTTAATATTATTTTCGATTTCATTTTGTAGCTCGATCACGGTTAACGGCAGTTGATCCTCAGTTAGCGGGCTCGAATCAAATTGTATCACACTTTTGGCCACCGCACATTTATTCACGTGCTTTTGAATGTAATTCATTTTAAAAACATTACTACAGTATTCACAATGTGTAAAGCCATGACATTTAATGTGTCTGGTGAATTCCCATCGTTTGCCAAATTTTTTATCACACTCGGTACACGCAAACGGTGTATTAAATTCAATTTGATGTGTTCGGAAATGTTTCTTCAGCTGATTGTGATGACTATAAATCTCGGAACAGATGGCACACTGCAACAATTTACGACGCGACATCGATCGTTTATTACCAAATTTATTCGAATAAATTAGATTTTCGATTGTGAATTTGGTAAAATTGATTAATAAATTTTCACTATTTTCCATTTTGACTGTGCTGAATGTATTGTGTACACTGTATTTGAAATTTAATATTTGAATGAGCTCAATACACAAATTGCATCCTTATTTATACGAAAAGCCTGTATATTGAATAGAAAGAGACGAAAGATTGATTTGGATTCACGCGTACACGAAATGCGGAAACTTTGGTATTTACGTAATTTCCGAAGAGGCGGCGCATGGTTAAAATACATATTTGGGAATTTTTAATTTTATTTTGGATTTGTACCTAAATATGCACTTTTGTCTATATATATATATACCATATGCGACCAAAATAACTTCATTCACAGATATATTCACTCGGGCATATACCTAATTATAATAATTACATCTGGTAAACAAACAATTTATGGTACGGCGCTAGGTCATAAAAAAAAATTGTAAAATCCCAAAAATATGGTAAACAATTTGGAAAATCCCAACCTATATAGGTAACACAACAAGAAAACCCACGTTGACCAATTAAGGAATTATATGACATATTGTATTGTCAATCATGTGTGTCAACTTCAAAAATCAGTTAAATCCGCATCTGGCGTGTTATCGTAAAATTTTTATTACATGGCGCTATGTTCTTGAAACTCACACATTATTTATTGTCCTGTTGGAATACAAATGACAACAACAACAAAAATGGAAATTCCCAAAACAAAAACACAAAACAAGGATTATATAGAATAAAAGGTTACATCCTTCAATTACGAACAATTAATATTTTTATGATCATTTTGTGAAATGGTTGAACAAATGGTAGAAAAATCCCTTAATCAGATGGATACGAAATTTTTTAAATCGTGATGATTAAGCATTAGGTTCTGGAAGAAATAATGATGTCGTGCGCAATATAAGCCTGAAGCCTATAAATTGGTTACTATGAGCATAGCATTACCTATAATAGTTTTATTAGTTTTTTACACCAATCCGATCTGAGGATTGCAAGAGCTACAATGCTCCCGGAATTTTTAATGTCTCACCGAATATAAAGGAGCCCGCTGTTGAATGTTTTATGTGTTCGTTGATTTTAATTTTGTAAATCGTAAACTAAGTACCTACTTAAGGACCCATTCGTGCTAATGAATGCAAATGAGCTAAGATTTAAATATTTAATGTAATTGCTTTGTTATCCCATTCCTGATTTAAATTTGTGTGTCAGCGGAACGTTTATACAAACTTGTTCAAAAATATCTTGTTATCATACTAATTTCCAAGAGGCCGCAAAACCTTACGGATGAAATAAACTGATACAAATAACTTTTACTGCGTGCGATAAAGGCCCAAACGATCGTTTTATGCCTGTTGAATCGTAATAATTGTTTCTGTTTTTGGTAAAATATAATTTCGTCAATTGTACTTTAACTAATTTGAAACTGAGCCTTCTGTCTCTATTTATACAGAAGAAATAGTTTTATACTTCACCTTTCTCCTGCTGCAAATTGAGCATGGTTTGGGCACTAGCATCCACGATTTCTATGTGTCAAGTAATTTTCTGTCATAAACGTCGATTTTGGCAAACTTCTGTTATTGAAAGCATTTCTTTGGCCAAATATGCCATTCAAATAGGCCGAAGCCAATTGTAATAGCCGTCTTTTGGACTTTATCACACGAGCTATGGGAATGTGGTGGTATAAGCCCAATGACCAAAATCAATTTTGGAAATAGTTTTCCCAGCCAATGTATAGGATACCTATGTGTATTCGGAGTGTAAAGTGGAAGAGGACCTACTATGCTGAATAGATGAATTAATGAAAATTTTTGTAACAAACATTAATAGCTATTCTCCAAATGGAATTCTAATGTATAGTTAGTGTAGTATAGAGACAAAACCCTTGGCAGGCTGTCAACAATTCTCTCGCTGGGGGTTACATGTTATCAGTACATGTTATGTACATTTTTGGCAAATCGAAACTGATTACCAACTTATTTTAAGAAGTTGAAACCCAAATAATCCTATACGTAGTGCAGCACTATCGTTTGAGAGCAGTAACCAATACCGTACGCCCCAACATAAGTGGTCATCAAGGGCAAGAAAAAACTCAAATCAATAGCGATCTAAATTTATTGTGGCATTCACAGCGAACTATAAATATCGTTTAAACATATGTGGTGCAAAAATGATGTACCATACACGCAACCGATCAAACAGGATTTTCTATCTCTTACAGTTTGACTATTCGATCCACTGAAACTGATCCACGAAACGGTTATGATAGCTATACTGAAAGCATAGAGCTTTGAACAAATTTGACGATTATCATGTCCTAGCTATCTTTTATCGATTCTTTCTATATAAAACCGAGCCACTCTACAGATATATCGAATTCAATCGAATAATAACCAGCTCATGGGGATTCTTAATACCATTGCACGAGTCAATTATATGAAAGGCCTTTTCTTAAAGTTGGTTTGGATTATGCAGGCCCAAAATATTCAAAAGGGTTTTTGTAATTTTGTTCGAATATGAAGGATAATGACCTGAATTTTAAGAATTGTTAAAATTGGCTGAAGAGGAATAAAATCAGTAACTATATTTACGCATTTAAGGAATGAACAACAAGTTTGTGTGATTTTGGGGTTTTCCCCGTTTGTGACCATCAGACGTAGTAGTAGAAATTAAGTTTAAGCCTTCGCAACCAACCAAATTTAATAAATTTCAAACTGATGCAGCCATACAGTGCTTCCGGTTTTTAAAATACTAAACAGCAAGCCATGATGAAGATAGACGAGAAATTAGATTTTGTCGAATCCAATCTTCTGAGAGTACAAAATGGGAGAAACCCTACTTGTGTCATAATATCATATGCAGAATTAAATGTTTTAATGGTAAATTATAATAAGGAACGATACTTATTCAAATTCAGCAAAGAAATCAGTACCATCGATCTTATTGATGATAATGGGAGAGTGATAATCTCAACTTCTGATTGAAAAATGTTCAATTTCCATTACTGACAAATCTGCATTCTTATATCTGTGAATAGATTGTTGAACAGCTTGTACAATAACATTGAGTGTGGTCTGGAAATTCGGCTGTAATATTTCATTTAATATAATTGTAAAAGAATTACAGGACCGATTAAATTCTTGCCTAAAATTAAGAAGTCTTATACAAATATTAAAAACTACAAGCTGGGTAGAAAGTATCATGTACCACGACAAACAATATACACTGGGATGGGCGTTTACACGTCATCTATTATTTTCTACGTCAACGTGTCGACAACCCATACACAACGTCGACAACGTCAACAAGAGTGATTTTATGAATTATTTCTAAACTACGGTGACCTTTAGGATGAAAGCAAAACAACGATATGAAATGTTATAAAATAGGATGTAAGGCTTCAGCGTAGAAAGAACAGGTCATAAATATAGGTAACTATTATGGTAAAATTCTTTACAAGAAGATTATAACTTACATTAAAATTAATTCGGAGATATCATGACGGTAACACTAAAAAGTAAAATCCATCAGATAAACAGAACTTTTTTTGACAAAATTTAGTGATTTTGTTTTGATGGATAACGCAACGTACGTAAAATTGGATTTGAAACAGGTTAGCAGGTTAAAATATGTATCTTGCCAAAAATAGTGACATTGCGCTCCGCTTAATATATAACATTCAACTCAGATAAATTTGCAAAAAAAATTACGATGGCAAGCTAATTGCAATGGCTATACTAAAAGGTATTTTGCCTCTAAAACGATTCAGCAAAAGTTTTGGCAATTCATCGCAATCAATTCAAGGCGATAATAATTCATCTTAAGCAATTCATCGCCAATCGTGATGGCAATTCATTGCGGCAATTAGTTATTAAATTATTATCAAATTCGACATGTTGGATGGCTACTGGGCTACGGAACAATGTTATTTCTTAACTATGTTATGGAAAATGACCAGCTTGAATGGAACTAGGCTAATCCTTGACCGATTATAATGATACTCGTCATGTTCGATGGAAATATGATTTTTATGTGATTTTTGATTTAATTAAAGTGGGATTAAATATTTTTGGAATACAAATCATGAATATGGCTAACTAGAATAGAGTCAGCATATTTCTCGACCGATTATGCCGAAGCTTTATCTGTTCGAACAGGATTTAAAAATACAATTTGAGATTATTCGTTAACCGATTATTAGGTAATTCGACCTGTTCGGTTGAAATGAAAATCCTAGCATGATTATTGAGATACTTTTTGGAATATGACCTTAGGATAGTTTAGAGATAATGTGGCCTTCACTGATTAAGATTAAATTTGTTCACTTAAAAGAATTTTCCTTCGCTTAACCTTACCAATAGTTAATTAGTATAATATAATACATATTATCCGGGAGAGTTTTGCTCTATATTGAAAAAAAATGTTTTAAAATTAAATTGAAATTACCTTAACTCAACTTTTACAGAAATAGCCCAGTTTCATTTCAGTTGGCCATATATTCCAGAATATTATACAAAAATAATTTGTTATTCCCCACAGTTAATAACTTTCTAGAACTTTATCCAAAAATCATTTTAAAATCGCAATCCCATCCAATAAGCTGAGTTTTGTCATAATCGATCAATTGTGATAATCGTCGCTGCTTTGCTATGGCTTACCGTGTTTTGAATTGTTGACGATAAATTCATTGTGATGGACTATACTTGCGATAAACTAGACTAGAACCAAAAATTTGACCTGAATAAGCTAGTTTATACTACTCTAAAGACGCAATAAATTGGTACGAGACTAATCAAATCAATGTTATAGTGAAAAGGATGCTCAGAAGAATGGCGGATGCGACAAGATTTCCGGGAAAATATTATGTGTAATTACAAAATTTGATATTTAGGTCAATCCGAACGTTTAGTGTGTAAATATGCTTTAAGTAAAGCTATTGTTTATTTTATTTCAACATATATTTCCAGAGTTACATAGTATGGTATATGTGATTCCCGATTTAATTTGAACCTTTTCTTTAATTTCTTCTTACGGCTTAACTGAATCGTCCTTTTACAAAATACCACATTTTATTTCATATCGCTTAAATATCGTAAGTTGTTGACATTGTCTCCTTATTGTCGATATTGATAACAAATATTACCAAGTTATCTACGTAATATTCTATACGGCGGAATCTACCTCGCCCAACCCTTAATATACAGGACAAATATCAGGTAGAGTTAAAAAAATTGAATTGTGAATTGGATTATTGAAAGTCACAGAATAGGATTTCCGCGGCACAAAGTCAATATCCAAAATTCCGTTAAAGAATTTTAGGAGAAAGTTGAACGACAGAATCCGTTTAAAGAAAATGTCCCGGTAGAAAAATGGTACAAATCATTTCTTAGCCGGTGACGGTAGCATCCGCACGAGTGTCCGAAACGTATATCTAGAATTGGTTCGATAATGTTTTTATGGTATTACAATCCGACGTCTAGAATTTATAATGGGGACAAAGGACAGGCAAAAAAAAAACCAACCATAATGTTTACTTTTGCTACTTTGGGAGAAATTATACCTCCGCGGTAAATGTTGTTAAACTCATTTCTAAAGATTGATAGTTCTCTTTATCTGAAAGTAGCTGGATGTAAACAGACATTTTACCAATTATATTAAAAATGTGCCACATCCTCATTTGCTCTCAACGTTGAGTTTCCGATAAGTTTATTTGTGGACGGGCATAAGTCGTATTTGTGCATAGTATATTATCGAGACTATATGGGCATTTGAAGCATTGTTCTAAATGCGACCGGCGGATGTAGCAGCGTTTAAGCATTTGAAAGACGGTTAAAAAAAACAATCCTACAGTTTATAACAATCAATCGGGATGTTGACGTTATTAAAGCTCACCTAGTACCTATATATACTTTAGAAATCAGTTACTATAAAAATGGAGACCATGTGTCCTATGGCTATACCTTGCTCGGAGGTGACCTCGGAAATCACCCATTTGCATCCTACAACAATCAAAATGAAATCAATTTTTCTTGACGTTTGGGCAAAAATAATGTAGCCAGAAGTATTGTGTTGGCCCAAAGTGACAATAACTCGAACACAATCACTTTTTAAAATTTCAAGGACATAATCGGGCCACACAAATTAAAAGCGCAAGTTACTCTGAAGATTTTGTATTTTTTCAAAAAATTTATTTTAAATTGACATAAGTATCTTAACTTCAATCAACGACAATAGACAATGGTCAAAAAATTAAATTAGAAATTGAGTTTGATGCTGATGATTAAATTTGAATCCAATAAATGAAATGACCCCATTAATGAACAACACAAATTCACTTGCAGCTGGACCCTAAATTTAATCAAAAGCAAAAATTAAAAAAAAATCCTAAAATTTGACATTTCAAATGATTTATAATTTCCAAAATTCGAAATTTTCAAATTTATTTACCCATAGATACCTATTGGAGCTTTTGACCTGGAATTGATCATTCTTAAATCCACAGTTGGCTCGACAGATCGCATTGGTGTAAAAAACTAATTTTTGGATAAAGCTGAACGACAGAATCAATTTAAAGAAAATGTACCGGGAGAAAAATGGTACAAATCATTCCTTATCCAATTGTTACCGAACGTGTTCCAGTAGCGGTGACGGCAGCATCCGCACAAGTGTCTAAAACGCGAATATCAAGAATTGGTTGGACTCCATTTTAAATGATCCAACAAGAATTAACAATGGGGACAAAACAAATTTTTTGAAAGGTCTTAGCATCAAAAGGAACGGATGTAGCAGAATATAATGCTTTGAAAGACGGTTGGAAAAAGCCAACCCTAGAGTTTAGGACAAACAATCCGGAAGTCTACGTTACTAAAGTTCACGCTCCATTTGCATCCTATACAACAACCAAAATGCCATCGATTTTTTTCGATGTTTGCGCAAGAATAACGTAGCCAGAAGTAATATGTTGGCCCAAGGCGACAATAACTCAAACACAATCACGTTTCAAAATTTCAAGAACATAATCGGGGCAACTTGAATCGACGACCATAGACGATGGTCAAGAAATTAATTTGGAAATTGAGTTTGATGATGATGAAGATTTAAACTTTAATCCAATAAATGAAATGACCAAATTAATGAACATCACAAATTCTATTTCAGCCGAAAATAAAGAGGATGAACTGCTTGCTATTGGGATTTTACTTCAGAATCGAAAAATTCGATTTAAAGTTTGATGACAAAAAAAATTAAATCCTAAATTTCTATTTAATTTGAATTCCATTCTCAAAATTTAGAAGTTTTTAAATTTATTCACCCATAGGTACCTATAATGGGCCAGAAATTGATCATTCTTAATTCCACAGTTGGCTCGACAGATCGGATTGGTGTAAACAACTAATTTTTTTATGGATTGTATTTAAGTCTCATGACTTGAGACATGAGTGCTAAATCAAATTGTTATACTTATAAAATACAACGGTTTGATTTGTCAAGAAATTTCACTACAGTTCTATCAACAAGCTTTTACACAAGTCTCTCATTGTATTTGAGTAACATAATTAGCACCCGATTGTCACATACCCCAATTAAAACACTCTCACCTCGTATAGTCGTCCCAAATATTTCTGTGTCTGTTCCGAATTTCTGTGTTCATATCCAAATGTATGTTCGTAATGCAACTATATATGTATGTATGTCCTTGTTTTATCGTGGTACCAAACGTGATTGAAGAGACACACAAATAGTTGGTAATTCAAATCTTAATACAAGATTGATGATACATGGAAAAAAATTATTTTCTGCATGGACAACAATATCTACGTTCGTTTGGTCAGAATATATATCGTTTCTGTATGTACATACATCATTTATACGTTTATAATACATAATATATAACCAGAGTATTATATATCTGTTGTATTTTATTTTAATTTTAGATGTCATGTTTTCAGATTACATGTACAAAAAAAAATGCTTAATATAAGATTGAAACATTTTATGTGACACGTATTTTATGTTTTATTGTTGATGGTATATACATATATGACGGTGGCGGGTGGACTCATCTCTGTGTATATATTACATATATGGGTATGTGTTTGTTTTACAGATTGATAAACAACATCAGTTACCTTAAATTTGTATGTAATATAACTCCGTACCGCACAGCATATAAAAATGTTCCCGTCCCGATATTATACATGGTTAGACCACCTAGTCCGTCATAAACGTGGATGGTGAGCGGGGTAGCACATCAAAATAATATATACATAACTGTGTATTGAAATGATATGTTCGCCGAAAAGTATAATATGGTTTTGCAAAAATATTGGATTTTGGTTTTAATGAAATATGAGAACATTATATTTAATGAATTTTTTATTGCTTGTGGCAAAATTTTTACGAACTGATTCTGGTTTATTAATGTAAATCATCCAATATAAATCATTTGTTTGCCTATCAGTTTTAATTAAAATTGACAAAATACGAAAATGTGTTGACTATATTCCCGAAAAAAGTCGCAAAAAATTACATTTTAACATAATTGTTGTAAATATGATAGTTTCATAATATTATGATTGCGCTTTTAAATTCAAAATTTTTTGCTATGTTTCTTATTTTTAAACATTTTATTTAGTTCAAATTTAAACAATTTTTATATTACTTAATTTAGTTGAAACTTTCAAACTTGCAGGGCTCTAGAAAAATAATAAATAATATAATTAAAGGCTTCATAAAGAGACTAAAAGCGTTGAAAAAATTCAAAGTGGTTCAATTTTATAGAATATTTGAAGATTTACAAACAAATCAACCAAAAGCTCAGCCTTTTCTGTACTAAGAATAAAAGGAAATTAAGATCAAATAAGAACGTCCGCCTTTACCTAGGGTTTTAATTCTTAGCTAATGCTAAAAGCATTTATATAAGTTATATTTTAGAAATTGCTAAGCTTGGGTATTTAACGAAAAGCTCGTTTAATTAATAATTAAAAAAAAATTCATAAGCTCATTTAGGTTATCACCATTTTTAAGTATATTATACAAGCTTAAAAATGCAATACAATTTAGGAACACCGGAAAACATTTAAACAGCTGGATCAATTTTAGATGTATCCAAAAAATATTTAAAAAATTAAAAAGCTCATAAAATATTCGAGTCGATACAACAAATATTAATCTGTAGCAGCTCGAATATTCGACTCACCGAAATTCGGAACTGCCACAACAAACAACGTAGTAAAATTCATATATAAATCAACTTATTTGAATTAAGCGTTCGCTAACCCCATCATACATCCAATAGCCGAACCAACAACTATATACTGTTACGATCGTGGCGACATCTAGGTTTGAATAGCGACACTATCGTTAATGTAAAATTGTTATAAAGTAGAACAGTAGAGGTGTCTAGACTTATCTAGACTAATCGAATATTCTGGAGATTTCTAGAATGGTTAGAATATTTGGTATAAATACGCGACAAACATGTGGGAGTAAATCAGTTGTGTTTTAACCGTAAGAGTGCTAATAGTGATTAAAAGGAAAGTGTTTATAAAGTAAAATAAAGTGTTATTAAAGCGTGATATAGTGTTGTTAAAGTATAGAAAATAATTATTGTGAAGTTAAATAATTAAGTTAAATAAGTGAAATAATTAAATTAGTGTTTAATCGGAAATAAATTAATTTAGTGTGTTCTAGAATTTACATCGTTTGTTTTATTCACAATCCAGTGATCGAACCTTGAATTTGACAAGGCAAAAACGTAACAATTTGTGACAGCGGTGGGATTGTGAATTAAAAGATGATTCTAGACGAATTGAAGATTTCCGATTTAAAGGAAGAGTTGGAGCGACGTGGTTTGTCAACGGTCGGTCAGAAAAATGTATTGAGGCAACGATTACTTCAAGCATTAGAGCTGGAGGGTAATGATCTGGCTAGTTATAATTTTGACGAATCGACATTTTCCGACCACGCAGAAGAGGACGAAGAGAGTGGAGAAAGTAAAGAGGCGGTAGTAGAGGTTTCATCGGTACCTTCTGGAAAGTTCATATGGCGCAGTTAATGGCTGCTATTCAACAGTCCAATTTGGAAATGAAACAGTCTATTGAAACATCAATAGAAAAGTCAGTTGAAAAGTCCAGTAGCCAATTAAAGCAGGAAATGAAAGAAATTAAGCAGTCGGTGGGCGAGATCAATAACAAAATGAATGAGAAATTCAATGAAATGTATATCAATTTACATGAAGAAGTAGAGGAAATTGAACAAAAATTACAAAAGGACATCCAAGGGTTGGAGCAGAAAGTTATGAATGGGAGTGAACAAGTGGAAGAGTTACAAGAGAAAGTTCTAGGCTTCGAAAAAGAACTTCTTTACCTCAAAGTTAACGGAACAACGTCGCCAGTATCTCAGCCAATTCAAGCAATGAAATTTAAGCCACCGATATTTGATGGCACAACATCGTTTGCGGTTTTCAAATTTCAATTTGAGACAACGGTTAACCAAAATGGGTGGAATGACGCAAATCGGGGAACAGCATTAATAGTGGCTCTAAAAGGAGAAGCGGCTGAAAACTACAGACTATTCCACAGTATGACCGTAGTAATTACAACGAAATAATGACGGCGCTGGATCGAAAGTATGGAAGTGACCATAAGCGAGAGATGTATCGTATGGAGCTGAAGAGCTGATGTCAAAAGATCGGAGAGACTCTTCAAGAATATTCCGCAGCAGTCGAGCGGCTAGTGCATTTGGCACATGTGAATACATCTCCTGATTATATGGAGAGGATTAAAATGGACGCATTCATCGATGGAATACGGGATCCGGAAACACGTAAAGCAGTGATGTTATCACCTAAGGCTACTTTTGCCGAGACCATCGCGTGTGCCTTAATAAATGAAATTGCGTCTGCTATCATAAAACCGTCGCTTAAGGTACGACGAGTAGAAATGGATAGCAGCACCAACGTCGAGCGGTTGGTTCCAAGATACAGAGAGGGTGGTAGCAAAATAAAATGTTGGACATGTGACAAAATGGGTCATATGTCGAGAGACTGTAAAGAAGGAAAATGGAGACGTACAAGATCACGATCTCCTATGCAACGACGAGTATTAAGTAGAGAGCGAACGTTGGTCAAGGAAGATGGCCAAGAACGAAAGGAGTCGTTAAACTACAACGAGTCAGTCTAAAGGGGCAGAAGCTGACTCCCACAACCAATTGCCCCATAACTTCCATCTCTATTTCGAGATTGGGACGAGTCGGTGACAGCTTAACAATTAAAGGAAGTATTGACGGGAAGAGCTGTGTTATTATCCTAGATACTGGAGATGTGCTCACGTTTGTCCGTGAGGATCTAGTAAAGGGAAGAGTACTACCAGCCAATGAGTTGAAATTACGTACAACCACAGGAGAGAGCGCAGACATAAAGGGCAGGAAGCTTGTGAGAATTAAGATAGGCAATGCTCAATTCCAACACGAAGTGCTGGTCGCAAAGATAGTGGATGAAATCATCTTGGGGATGGACTTCATGAGGGCGAATGGCTTCGTGGTGGATGTTGGAAGAGGAGTATTGGACTGTGATAATTTCGAGTTACCACTGCGAGTGGATGATGTGGAAGCAACTACTAGGCGGGTAATAATAGAAAATCGGGAAAAGCTGCCACCGGATTCGGAAACAATTGTGTGGGGGAGATTGGAGGGAGGTTCTGGGCCACCCAGGTTGTGGGTTGTAGAAGCCAGTGAAGAAGAAAGCGAAACCAAAGAAATTATGATAGGGAGGACGTTAGTAAAATCAGATAACGAATGTAGGGTACCGATTAGGACCCTAAATCTCTCGGAAAAGACAAAAACAATTAAGAAAGGAACTGTTATTGGTAAATGTGAAGAGGTGTCAACGATAATGAAATGCGAGCAAAGAAATCCGATTAGAAACACCGATACGCAAGGACAAAAGCAAATAGTAGAACACCTCATGCAGAAATAGATTGGGGATCTTACCATGAACCAGAAAAATTCAGCACGACAACTGTTCGAACAGTATAAGTCGATATTTTGCAGTACACCGAATAATAATGGAAGGGCTAATGGTGAAACATCGAATTGATACCGGAATGGAGACACCTATACGCCAAGCGCCGTGAAGGCTACCTTTAGCAAAACGAGAAGAGGTGGACCGAATGGTAACGGACATGCAGGCAGCTGGAGTGATTGAATCATCAAACAGTCCATGGAGTTCACCTGTAGTATTAGTCCATAGGAAGGATGGGAAAATGCGCTTTTGTGTCGATTACCGAAAGCTAAATTCAGTAACGAAAAAGGATAGCTACCCATTACCAAGGATCGATGACACGTTAGACACATTGTCAGGTGCTAGAATGTTTTCAACATTGGACCTGCAAAGCGGGTATTGGCAGGTGGAAGTCCAAGAGCAAGATCGTGACAAAACGGCGTTCAGTGTGGGTAATGGGCTATGGCAGTTTAACGAGATGCCATTTGGATTATGTAATGGCGCGGCAACTTTTGAACGACTTATGGAGCGCGTGTTAAGGGACTGCACTGGAAGACTTGCCTCGTGTATTTGGATGACATCATAGTTATGGGAAAGGATTTCGAAGAACACTTAAGAAATTTGTCAGAGGTATGGAAGCGATTACAATCAGCCGGTTTAAAGTTAAATCCGAAGAAGTGTTCATTATTCAGAACGGAGGTAAAATTTTTGGGGCACAAGGTAACGACCAATGGAATCCACACCGATGAGGACAAGATATCAGCGGTAAAGGACTGGCCAAGACCTAAAAGTTTACGGGAATTACGGAGCTTCCTCGGATTGTGCACTTATTATAGGCGATTTGTGCCAGGATTTGCCAATGTGGCAAAGAGCTTACATGATTTGACCCGGAAGAACAGAGCATTTGAATGGAATGACGAGCAAGAGGAGTCATTCAATGAGTTGAGAAGGCGATTATGTACGGCACCATTGTTGGCATACCCTATACCTGGTGTTAAGTTTATTCTTGATACCGATGCAAGTAATGATGGCATCGGAGGGGTGTTGTCGCAAGAAATTGAAGGGCAAGAAATAGTAATAGCTTATTACTCGAAGGTGTTATCTAAACCAGAACGTAACTATTGTGTAACTCGTAAGGAATTGTTGGCTATAGTGGAATGTGTGAAACATTCATAAGTACCTCTATGTCCAAAAATTTCATATACGAACGGACCATGGAGCATTAGGTTGGCTACTGCAGTTCAAGAACCCAGAAGGACAGGTAGCGCGTTGGATTGAGCGACTACAGAGCTATCATTACCAGATCGAACATCGGAAAGGGAGTGCACATGGAAATGCTGATGCATTGTCAAGACGACCATGTCAAGTGGAATGTAAGCATTGCGGGCGTATAGAAGCAAAGGAAGACGTTATTGACATCAGGCTTATGCAAATACTACCCGATAAGGAATGGACGGATGAAACGGTTAAGGACGAGCAGTTAGCAGATCCAGATTTGGCAATAATCATGCAACTTAAAGAGACAGGAAATCGTCCAACTTGGTGTGAAATTGCGGATAAGAGTCCCACGGTAAAGGCTTACTGGGCACAATGGGATAGCCTCCAAATCGAGAACGGATGCTTAAAACGAATATGGGAAAGCTCGGACGGTAATATGAAGCAATTGGTAAAAGTGGTGCCTAAGTCTAGAATTGCCGAGATATTGAAGGAGTATCACGGAGGGGCAAGTGGGGGTTATCTGGGAATTAATAAAACACTTGCCAAAATACGTCAAAGTTTTTACTGGTCAGGATGTAGACAATCTGTAGTGGAGTGGTGCCAAAGATGTGATCAATGTGCGGCGGTAAAAGGTCCTGCACGGAATAGTCGAGGAGCAATGCAGCAATATAACGTTGGAGCGCCGTTTGAAAGGATCGCGATGGATGTGGCAGGACCATTCCGGACTACGGATGTTGGTAACAAATATGTGCTAGTAATAATGGACTATTTTAGCAAAAGGCCAGAGGTGTATCCCATACCTAATCAGGAGGCAACCACGATAGCTGACGCCGTGGTTAATAATTGGATAAGTCGTTTTGGAGTACCAATGGAGATTCACACAGACCAAGGAAGAAATTTTGAGTCAGTTGTATTTCAGGAAGTCTGTCAGTTGCTCGGTATAAATAAAACAAGAACAACGCCTCTGCATCCACAGTCGGATGGTATGGTGGAAAGATTCAACGAGACGTTGGAGAAATATTTAGCAAAGGTCGTGGATAATGATCAACGCAACTGGGATTGACATATTCCGATGTTCCTAATGGCGTATCGATCAGCAGTACATGACTCAACGGGAATGACACCAATGAGAATCCTTTTTGGAAATAATCTGCGATTACCCGGAGATCTAAAGTTTGGAGCTGTTTCGTCATCAGCTTTAGATAGACAGAATTATGTTGACCAGATGAGAGGAGAACTTGACGAGATACACCAGTTTGTACGAGAGAGGATACGAGTATCAAGTGATCGGATGAAGGCTCGATATGACATACGAGCAAATAATAAAGGTTTCGAAGAAGGAGAGTTAGTATTGCTTTACAACCCACAACGGAAGAAGGGTTTATCACCAAAGCTGCAACCTTCATGGGAAGGGCCGTATACTATCATCACCAAAATAAATGACGTGGTCTACCGGATCAAGAAAGGGCAGCGAGGAAAGTTGAAGGTGGTGCATATAGAGCGATTAGCGATCTACAGGGGTAGTGAGTTGGATCCTGTTCGGGACGAATCAGGATTAGGTAGGGGGTAATGTTACGATCGTGGCGACATCTATGTTTGAATAGCGACACTATCGTTAATGTAAAATTGTTATAAAGTAGAACAGTAGAGGTGTCTAGACTTATCTAGACTAATCGAATATTCTGGAGATTTCTAGAATGGTTAGAATATTTGGTATAAATACGCGACAAACATTTGGGAGTAAATTAGTTGTGTTTTAACCGTGAGAGTGCTAATAGTAATTAAAAGGAAAGTGTTTATAGAGTAAAATAAAGTGTTATTAAAGTGTAATATAGTGTTGTTAAAGTGTAGAAAATAATTATTGTGAAGTTAAATAATTAAGTTAAATAAGTTTAATAATTAAGTTAAATAAGTGAAATAATTAAATTAGTGTTTAATTGGAAATAAATAAATTTAGTGTGTTCTAGAATTTACATCGTTTGTTTTATTCACAATCCAGTGATCGAACCTTGAATTTGACAAGGCAAAAACGTAACAATATTATCGTATTACGAACGTATAGAATATACGAATTCCACTACCAACAGCCATTTGTATTATATTTTTATATAATTTAATGACATTTTCAGATTCGTATAAGCTTTTCAAGCGCGCGGAATAGTTTGTGGTGATGAAAATAATTGATAAAATTAATTCGTACATCAATTTATAAATAAATGTATATAATAGTATATTTAGTGATTTAAACTATAAATTATAAATATTAGCAATAAAATTAGTAATAATAATTGTGCTTATAATCAAATTGCGTGTTTCATTACCACGAACCACGCTAAAAATTCGAATCGAAAACTCAAAAGAAACGCATTTTTTGACGAGTTATCTAGTAAAAGCTTATTTTACTTCAATTTAAAGGTCTATACTGGTACACCTAGTTTATATTAAGCCTGTGAAATGAATTATTATGTTTACGAAGGAATTACTATCTTTATAATATTAGTAATAGAATCTAAATATATTTTGAACAGTTTGTTTCAAACTTTCAGTGAAAGTTAAAATAAATCGCCAAAAACTACATTTTAAATTATTGACCATTGACAAAACTACATTTCAAAAGTTTTGAATTGTAACTTTTGAAGTTCTAAATTATTTAAATTATTTAAAATAAAATCAATCAAAAGCTCAGCTTTAATTTGTATATCAATAAATAAAATGAAACTAATTTGTCGATTGGCTTTGTAACTAATTTCATTTGTCTAGACTAAAGGTTTAGA
The DNA here is from genome assembly GCA_951394425.1 of Tipula unca. Lineage (NCBI taxonomy): Eukaryota > Metazoa > Arthropoda > Insecta > Diptera > Tipulidae > Tipula > Tipula unca. The sequence continues at coordinate 15,753,938 of OX596380.1, read as the reverse complement.
AATAAATTTTGCAGAGAACTATCCAAAAGTTCCCATGTACCAGACACAACACATTTGAATTATAAACTATAATTATAATCAAGTTAATAATTCGTCACAGGAAAATTAGTTTGGTCCATATGCCATTTACTCCAATCCCGAGAAAACTGACATTTATGTTTAAAGTAGAAGATCATGAAAAATACCCGATAGAAGTAATTTATTTAATTTAACGATTTAATTTTTTTTTCAATTTCACTGCATATTAGAGATACTCAGAAATGAGCAATTGAGGTGTGCCACGCACACAATTTTTTTTAATTGGTCCACATCCACCCGTTCTTCACTATAGTATCACAGCTTAAAATGCATTAAAACTATTCACACAACAGTCTTCATTATCATGTCTCCACAACTGATTCTAACCTCCTCCTAAAGCCTTAAATCATCTTCCGTTGGTAGAAATGGAAAAAGGGCAGTAATATCCTTAATTGTTCCTTTCCAAGAGTGGGAAGCGCAATTCTAGTAACTATTTTAAAAAGAGAGCAAGTTTTGAATTGAAATGATAATTTAAGCTTTAAATAAAACAGCCATTCTCTTCTTGTTCATTCAAAATAGATATTTATTTTAAAAAACGGATCTCTACCAAAATTCATCTTGCCAGCCGGATTTCAATAAATTTTGAAGTCGGTCGGCTTCATTTGTGTTATGACTATTTTATCAAGCAGCCGCACAAAATGAAGAGGACTGTGCATTTCCAAATTCATCAAATATCGACCAACAGTTGAGTGAACGCAATCAACTTCCTGTATGTTTGAGTGGCCTTGCTCTTAAAATGTTTGGATTATTTGCTCTAAATTTTTATTACAGTTTAAAAAAATGTTTAGTGCTGTTGCAGAATGTAAGACATTTAATAAATTTAAAATATTTAGCTAACAGGTTCAGTATCCGAACTAAAGCACTGCAAATATCATTAACGGGACCACCCACTATGTTATATTTTTCGTATTCAGAATTATGGTTGTTGAAAACTGTTGCAATTGATAACATTTTGAATTGTGTTGTTCAGTTTTTTCTTAATTATCCAAAAGTTTTGGTTGGTTCTGAACTATAAAATGAAAAGAGTTATAATCATGCAAAGTTGCTAAAGCTTCTAAAACTCTTCTTAAATTGTAACATTTTAAAGTCTTTTTTAAAAAAATATAAAATTATTCCAGAAATCTTTAAAATGTAGTCAACGAAAAGCTCCATTTTCCTCGTCACTTAATGTAAGGAAAATCGATCAGTTGAGATCACATGTAAGTTGAATTACAGAACTGTTTTAAGTTTGTAAACTTTATTAGTTTAGAAAATCTTACTAAAGTATTATATTTGAAAGCTCAATGTAGTTGAAAGTTTTAAAAAGCTCACACATACTTTTAGTAAAATTGTTGGATATGTTTTGTTATACTTTGTTCGTAGATGATATTGGCCTGCCGAATGTATAATAAAACTTTTCCAAAAGCTCGGTTTAGTTCTTCATTTTAATGTTACCATAATACCATAGAATCAAAATATGGTTGACTAACGTAAGACATTTAATTGGAATTTTAGTATACAAGCTTTTTATTGGCCTCTGGGATCAGCTTGTAAACCTAAATTGTGCGAACATGTTCGCATGTCCGCATGTCCGCATCCGTAAAAAATAATCTGTTTATAAAGTCAACAGAATGAACAATTAATACCGCCAAAACAACATTGGACTCCAGCTCAAGTACCCGGACACCAGACTAAGGTTCGGCACGTGGAACATGCAGTAACTTAGGAAACAAGGAGTATCGGCAAGAACTCGTTGCTCTTCAAGAAACTCGCTGGCCTAAAAGAATGGGGCCGCATGTGTCCCAGGGCTATACCTTGTTATACAGTGGAGATGACCTCGGAAATTTGGAGCTAGATTTCTTCTTGGGCCGCAGGTAAACAATTCTGTTTTGTATTTCCAAGCAGTCAATAACCGATTTGTAAGCTTCGCTTGCGCATGAAATTAGCCAACTTATCGATAAATTGTGTATATGCGTCCACAGAAGTCAGCCAGGCCCAATTGTAATTGGGGACTTTAATGAAAATTAAAGGTCAGAAAATCAGGCTGAATTGTGTGAGCACATAGGTCCGTACTCCCGACACGAAACTGCGACGGATATTGCTCCCGATCTTAGAGTAGCAAGCACATTTTCCACTCACAAACAGATACATTTGGAAATATGAACACATCCTCGTAAAATTTCCCGCAGCCAAATTGAGAACGTGTTAATTTCAAAAGGGCGGGCTCGGGTTGAGAAGGATGTAAGAATGTATCAGTCAGCAACCAAATACCTAGGCAGCGATCATTATTTGGTCGCTGCAAAGCTACGATGGAAGTTTTCGTACAGGTCCGAAAACACAGTGAAACGCATGGAACGTTTCAACTGTGAAGGTCTGATAAATGAAGATCAAATGTAACAATATCAGAATCTTGTCAGCGACAACATTGAGGAAGCTGATTACTAGTCTGACTGTGAAGTCTGTCTGAACGTGTGATTCAAGAACTTCCAAAAGCTCATAAAAAAAGTTTAAAACTGTTGTTATAGTTAAAAAAGTTTGTACAAATAAATCTCAGATTCCTATTGTTCAATTCAAATGTTAACGTTTTATCAATTTTAAAATATTGAAGCTTTAAACATATATTTTAAAAACCATAAACAAATATAGTTTTTGCTTAATTTGTTAAATCTTAATTTTTATAGTTTCTGGAGTTACTGCGTCATATATTAGCATAATGAAAAAAACGATCATTTTGGATACACGCATCCTGACTAGACTACATTAATTTAAAGCCATTTTTATTCTAATCCCCGCATATTGCATTAAAAATCATATTTTACGACCATTAAGATCCTGTTTATGTGTGTCGCACATATCATCACAAATCGTTAAGCGTCGACACGAGAAAATCTTCGAGATGAACCCCAAAACCAACATAATATATTAATCACCAAAGGAAACATTAAAAATCATAAATTTACAACATTATTTGATTAACTTTACAATATATATTTTAATGTATTAAATTACTTTTTAATGTTTAACATAAAATAGAATTTATATCCTTTTTTTTTTGTTACTGTTAAATTTAATGTTGTAGACAAATTCGTTTTACGTTACATTAAAATTTATTTATTTTATGTACTCCCGTCATCAATAATAAATCCATTTGTTTGTACAAACGCGTATAATAATATATTAAATCAACAAAAATATTAAAAAGCCTTTCAACTGTCATTATTTGTATAATTATAATTTTCAAATTAAATTTACCTACATGGTATAGGCTTTATAAATTATTAATTTGGCAAATTAGTGACAATTTCATATTTTCAAAATATTTTAATTCAATAATCACAATTTTAAAATGTGAGCTTTTTGTTTTTAATAATTCATACACACAATATACTAAATATTTAATTATTTTCGAAAACATGTTCTGTTAATACGAATAAAAATACAATTAAAAATTATAATTTTTCCGCATATTTTATTTATTTTTAGGTAATGAAAAGCCGAAAATGTAGGTATGTGTGTACAAAAAAAAAATTATTTTAATGGAAAGTTAAGACACAGGAATTAACCTAACCTAAATGTAAACAAGAACAAAAAAAAATATAAACATTTTTTAGCTTTCTGTAATTATCATCATATCTCGTTATAGGTTTAATGTAAAGTGAGTATTATGTAAAACGAAACAAACTGTGCATAAAAGCTTCGTATAAATTAGGACCAGCAAACAATTTACCGGATATGAATAAAATTGTGTTAAAATTCGTTCGTTCGTTCGTTCTTACGATATATCGTGGTGTGAGGAAAAAGGTGACAATATACGGTTGTTATAATCAACTTGTCATCTATAACGCTTCCTTTATTGCGACAGCGCGTATATTCTGGCTTATTTAATGTCAAAAATGTATGCTTTAATCGAATGATTTTATTCTGGCATATTTGGAGCATGTTGAAAATCTGTTTTATTATCAACTTAAAAGTAATTATTTTTCGGTATAGTACAAAACCGAGCTCATCGGACTTTATTAAAATACATTTATAATTTGTATAAATAATTTTTTGTACTTTAAATACCTTTTTATAATATTAATACAGTCAGCATTTTTTATAAGCAACCTTTACACAAGCAACATTCTTTTGTAGCAACCTCTGCATTAACAATTTTTTGATTCCATAATTTCTGTACAAGCAACCATGGTTTTATTTTTAATTTTAATTTTCATTCTTCCGCAAAAATGGAGAAGAAAGATAGAGTATCAATTTCTTTGAAAACAAAATTATCAATTTTAAATTAACTCCAAGATGGCAAGACACCAACAGAGATCTGCAGAAGCTACAACATTTGCAAGTCGACTTTAACGAGAATAAAAAATAATAAAGAAAACTTGGAAGAATTCGCTTCTAAAACGAAGAATTCGATTCTAAAACATTAAAAAATCCTGATCTTGATGATAAACTATACGCATGGTTTTTACTACGAAGAGATGCAAACGAATTGGTTTCAACACCAAATTTAAAAAAGTCACTCAATGGATACAAATAGCTTTCAGCCAGTAATGGCTGGCTTGATTAATTCAAAAAACGCCACGGCATAATAATTTGGACGGTTTCCGGTTTAAAAAGTGGAACGTTTATACCGGAACAGATCTACAATTGTGGCGAAACCGGTCTGGTTTACAAAGGTTTGCACAAGAAAACATACGCTACCGTTTTCGAAAAAACTGCTGTTGGACGGAAAACCATGAAGGAAAAGATAGCCATTATGCCTTGTGTAAATGCAACAGGGACGCATAAACTCGAGTTGATTTAAGGAACAACGATTTGTTCATCCCAGAAGTTTCTCGTCTCTTGGAAGCTAAAGGCTTACTAATGAAATTTTTATTGGTCGATAATGCCACCTGCTATGGGACAGCAAACACTTTTTCCGATGATGAAAATTTCAAGGATATTTTTTTCCTACCCAACAATACACCCTTGTTGCAACCACTTTACCGAAATGTCATAAAATACCTAAAGCAACGGTATCGAAAGCACTTTCTGTCAACACTTGTGGCGTTATGTGTAAACGGCAATAACGGCATTGTCTCAGCTCCTAAAAATATTAATTTAAAAGACGTCGCGTTTTTGATAGTTGAACCCTGGAATGAACTGCTACGATCCGTTGTTATGAGTTTATTTAAACATCTGTTTTCATCGATCGACGCAATATAATTTAATATACCGGGTGATCATTTTGCGGAAGAGGACGATATCCCCCTAGCTAGACTGTACAATTTGGTGATCGAAAATGATTTAACTGAGAACGAAATAATGGAATGGGCGACTAGTAGCAACGATAGAAGCGTACTTTTTGAAATAGAAATGACGAGAGCATCGCGAATAATGAGCGTCATAGATGATCGCAGAATTAGAAGCGATAATGTGATAGATTCCTTCAACGTCCCGGTAGAATGGGCAGAGGAAAACCTTACCAGCAATGAGATCTACTTTTTGCGACGAATCAAAGTAAAAGCAGTTCTTAAAAGGCTTCATTAATATTGTTTTAACTAATAAAACTGCTTATTTATTTATAAATCACAAAACTGATGTTTAGGAATCTTTTTCTTCATAAGAAACTTTTTTGAAAAAATTGGTTCAGATTAGTTGCTTGTGAATGATCACTGTACTATAAAAAAAGAGTCGAGCTTTTGATTAGTTTTGATAAATGACGTAGTCTTGATTTACTTACTTGGGCTGCAAAAGTTAAAAGCACTTCAATTTAAATGAGCTTTCGAATGGTAAGATTTTTACTATTATACAATCATTAAACTTTTCTCATTTTAATTGAGCTGTCGGAGCTCACTTGATCAGTTTCCAGCACAAAACATAATTATCTGATTAAATATTTCCATGAGCTTTTTCTTTAGATATTCCAAAAGTATTAAATGCTGCTAATTATATTTGAGGTTTTGTTTGATTGGATTACAATCTGTCCAAAATTTTTAAAACATTTAAACTTTGTGCTTTTTACTTATGAAAATCTTTTTGATTTCAAGTTAAGCTTAATAAACATTTCATTGATAGAAAAACATTTTATTCAAATATATTAAAGAGAATTTACTCACTACTGCACTTTTATTTTAAATGAGCTTTTCATTGGTTTGATTTCCTTTGCTTTACAATCAAATTACTCTTAATTGAGCTATCGCAGATCAGTTGTCAGTTTTTTTTATAAAATATAATTTAACGATAAAATATTTTCGTGTGCTTTTTTAAGGTGTTCATCAATTATTAAGCTTTGTTAGATTTTCTTTTCATGTATTAACTGCTGCTTTATATATTTGAGGTTTTATATGATTGAATTCCAAAAATTTTCTTATATAAATCCTTTGGAATTTAAGTTAAGTTTTATTCAAACATTGAAGACTTTTATTATAGAGCTAACCAAGTCACTATTACACAGTTATTGAACTATTCTCATTTTAATTGTTCTTTCGATGATCAGTTGTAACAGTTTCCGCTACAAGACATTATTTACCGAATAAATATTTTCATAAGCTTTTTTGTAAACATTCTAAAATTATAAATAATATAAACTAATTTAAAATAATTTAAATGTTGAGCTTTTTCATATTATTAACTTTTTGTACTAAAGTTCGGCTTAGTAAACACTTCATTGATGAGAACTTAATACATTTTATTCAAAACTCAAGGAGCCTAAACTCACTAACTATTTTCTTTTATTTTAAATCAGCTTTTGATTGGCTTGATGTTCATTTCTATACGTTCATTAAACTGTTCTGATTTAATTGTGATATCGAAGATCAGTCGGCAGTTGCGAGCTTGTTTTAAGGTATTCTAAAATTATTAAGTGCGGCTTAATTTGAGGTTCTGCTGGATTGAATTAAAAAATTCTTTTTCACGTCAGTCTTTAAGAAGCTTTTGAAACTTTCGAAGATCAGCTTTCAGTTTTCTTTACATATACTATAATTCACTGATTAAATATTTTCATGAGCTTTTCCTAACTTTGTTATATTTGAGGTTTTGCTTGATTGAATTACAAAATTCCATGTCACATCTGTCAGGCTCTTTGATCTTACGTTATAGGCTTAATAAATATTTCATTGGGAGAATATTAACCGATTTTTTTCAATTCTATTGAAGAACCTTTACGTACTGCTTATGCTTTTTAATTGTAAATGTACTTCTGATTGTTTCGATTTTCATTACTATACCAACTTAAACTCTAATTATTGTTTCATAAAATTATTAAACGATTCTCTTGTAAGTTGAGCTTTCTATGATCAGTGGATAGTTCCCACTATAAAGCTTATTTTATCGATTAGGTTTTTGAATTAAAATTTTCTGAAAGTCCACCTTTTTTAAAATAAATTGATTGAATTGTATAGAGCTTTCAAAATTTAATAAATTCAATTAATGTATATAAACCATGAGTAGAATAGCACTTAACGGTTGTGGTTAGTATAAACTTTTTACAATGACTGGGTATAAATTCAAAAAAGCTTTTACATTTTCACTAACATGATATTTTTACTTGAGTAGTTTATAAGATGGATTTATAGAGCTTTCATGAGATTTTCAGCCCTACTAGCTATCATAACTCAAAAAAATACCATTTGTTAATTAATGAGTCTAAGCAATAGAACATGATGAATCCCTATGCCGAAATTACTTCTTGCAGTACAAATGTGAACATGATGAATCCCAATGCCGAAATTACTTCTTGAAATAATTATTTATAGACCCGCTTTTCATCGCACTTTATAAAGAATAATTGACAGTGCGTAGGTTTTTATATAACGTATAAAGTGCCAAACAAATTTTGCAATAAAACGCCTCTACATACCTATACAAATCAATCTACCAAAAAATATGAGACAATCAAATTTCCAATTTACAAGAAAATGTTATTGTTATCGTTTAGGTATATAATCTATTCTGGAACATCGTTGTTACGTTTATACTCGTCTAGAGGTCGTAAATCTATGTACGTATTTAATTCAAATAATACAATAATCCAAAATTGTCACAAAATTATACAAATTTTAATTAAATCGAACACCATAAAAATAACAATTAAAATGAAAGATGAAAAGCTCAAACCAGGCGCACCGTACCTAATTTGTGATTGAAATAGTAAAACAGTTTTGTTACTCTATAATGAATATCATATAATTATATATACAACAAAAACGAATTTACGGATTTACGCACAACGAAAATAATTTTTAATTAATTTTAATTTTAAATCTAATTTATATTTATATAGGTATAAGCTTTTTGATTATTTTGTGTAGCTTTTCTAAATTCAGCACACACAAAAAATACAATCCGTACCCCAACTTTTACAAATCGAATAATCCCTTTATAATAACCCGAACAAATAATAAACATGACAGTCTTTAACCATTTATATACCCCATCACAGGCACACCGGCTCCCGTCCTAACTCAATCACAGTCACTGTGCGGTGATATCTTTTTTTAAATCTACCAACTAAATATGTATACTATGTAATAAATAAATAATTTAAAGCTTTTTATTGTGCTTTAAAATAATATGTAAAAGTTTTGTGTGAGACAACATAAACTAGATCACAGATATATATATAAGACGAGTGTAACGGTATGAAAAATATGCGCCAGCAACAAAAACTAAATAAAATAATTTAATTCTATTATTTTATATTTCGTAGAAGATCCAAAAAAATTAAATAGTAGCAACAATAACAACAAAATGTTTAATAAAATTTGACATTTTTTGATAACACCTTCCATGAATAAAAATTTAATCTAACACCATGTCATTCTTATATAAAGTTATTATATTAAAATAAAGCACAGCACAATGACGAAAAAATAAAATAAATCGGAAAGATAAGAAAAATCTAATAAATCCTGTCATTTTCCCATCTCTCTCACCTCTGCAGCACCTCGCTTGAGCAACAAAAGCAAAACCGAAAGCTGATTTTCACTATATATATATATATTTATAACACCGCATACACCACCTTATGTATGTATATATATATAATATGTATATGGATGTGTGTATCGCTTCAAGAAGTTTCATTTTTAATTAATCAAAAGATTAAAGTGTTACAAACGATTTTATTTGGTAAATTTAATTTCCTGCCATGAAAATTTAATGAAAATTCGTTGTTATGATGAAGATATAAAAAAAAAGAAAAGCTCAATTCTAATTTAACCTAATTTCGCTGGCATAACAACATTTATATACCATGTAACTGTATACATGGAAACGTAAAATCTCTTAAAAACAATAAAATTATATAAATAATTTTCGGAGCTTTTGTTATTCGATTTTATACAAAAAAACAAAACTTTTTTTTTTGCCAACGAAACTTTATTTCCATTGAACATTGTTTCCGAACCATAGAATACAAAATATAAATAGTCCTAAAGCCCTATAAAAGAAAAGTTTTGTAACAGTAATATACCGGAATTTTTGTTTGTTAGTTTTCAATTTTGAGCTTTTCATAAAATAAAATAAAAATGTATAAAACTTTCGATTCGTTCACCAAAAAAAATCTAAAAAAAGTTTTTTCTTCTCATAATTTTACATATTATAAGCTTATATCATAAAAGCATTGAGTGGATATGTATATATATGGGTGACATGAGTATGTAGAAGTTATGTATAGACTAGAGTGCGGTTTAGAAAATATATTATGAAAAATGTAATGAAGCATGGAAATAATAAAATATATAATTTTATATCATACTAGCTTTAAGATTACTTTTTAGTGCTTTTATAACTTTAGAGCTTTTTTCTTTATACGTTGATATTAATGAATGTTTCTAAGTTTTCTGCTATTTCATTAAAAAAAATGTATGATCATATTAAGTTTAGGATATGAAACAAAAATCTGAAAGCTCTATTATTATACAATGTTACTTGTTTTAATTATCTCATATTTAACTTCTTCCATCTATAATTTTAAGTGGTGAGCTTTTTAATTTTGTTTAGATTATTTAAGACATTCGAGTATTTTATGGGAAACAAAATATTGAGGGCAAATAAAAATGTATGGTTGTTCGGTTATTCATCGTCAAGAGTTTAGATGGAAGAAATAAAATAAATAAATTAACGAGAAACGCCGAATAGTCGAACTTGAAAATTAACAGGCTTACGTTTAACTGAAACCGGGTTTCAAAATTTTAGATATTATAAACGGAATAGGCATCAACTAATCTGTACAGAAGATCTCTAACGAAAGCAACCGATACCGGTTTGTGCGATGAATTACGTTAGCCGAGTAGAGAATTTTTAGCAACAGTGTTTTGTAATGCATCCACTTTTTTCACTTTCTAGTGGCAATAACAACAACCATTTAAATTTTAAATTGGTGAATATTTAATATTTAACCTATTTTTATCCATAGGACTGCATTGTTAGCAAATCAGTTTTCCTGACCTTTCGATCTCCATAATTGATAACCCTGATATTTCATAACTCTTCCATTTTATTTACCCCAAATCGGGAGCTGCATCCCAAAAAATCTTTGGTGGCCCTTGTCAGTGCCGATTTTCCATGATTAGTTCGCTCTGGACGACCTTCTTCGCATCCCATTCTAGAGTTCCCATATAAGTTTCCAATAATTCGTACGTCAGATAGATTGTCAAACAAGACCAGAATAAAAAGAATAAAAGACCAGAAAATATACAGTAACTATTTGATAGGTTGTTCTTACGATAAATATAAAGTTGATTTATAATTTTTTCAGTTTATTAGCGACATCTATTGTTGAGCACAGGTTCTTATCAAATACTGTAATTTATTAAAAAATACCTGTAATTTATTAAAAATTTCACACTTCCAACTATATATCTACTATATTCCGTATCTATAAATAAATATACCAACCAGCTGGGCTTGGTATAGTCAAAGTGCTGGTTCTATTATTTAGAGTCGTGTTTAGTATCATTCAAATTTTTGTGACATTTTAATGGTTCCCTCATTGTAAAATTGTTCACCAGTTTATTTCGATGAATTGCCAATCTTGAGTGATACCTGTCACTGGACTCCCTAATTATTGTTAGACCGCTTTGTTTAACTTGCTTAATCTTTCTTGAATGTTCTTTTCCCTTTAGTCATGTTCTTGGCCAGAATTGAACGGTTCACATTTTTTCTTTCTCATTTTGTACTGATGTGGACTTCCAAGCTGCCGACTGAATACATTCATTATCACTCTCCGTCTTTGATTTAATGTTAAATAAATATCACACCCATGATCATTAGACTTATCTCTTTCCAAAAGATTTTTGCAATGGTACAAATTCGCTGGGAGAACTGTAAATAAAAATGTATCCAACATAAATAATAAATCCTAAAAATTCCATGGGCCACAACATTTAAGTCACTAGCTCTTATGGTTTGTTTATAGTGGCACCTATATTATGATTTTCCGAAACCCCGGCAACCATCTTTCATTCCAACCAATTCACTAACTCCCTCAGATATCCCAATTGATTTTAAGATAATCGAGTACATAATATACCCAAGAGTTATATATGATTAGGAGGTAATTTGAGGAATCAACTCCGTCGAGGAAACCAAAACGCTCTTTAATTTATTACAGCATTTTGCTGTACACACCACATAGCGGCTGTTCAAACACATTGCACTCAAAAAATAAAATACCGAAATTGAATTCTTCGCAGATATACGAAAACAACAAAAAAAACAAGTTTGTCGTAATTTATTTACTTTAATATCATTTAATTTTCGATAAAAATAAGAAAATAAATTTCCAAAATCGACAAAAAAAAAAAAAAAATATATAAAACCAAGAAAGCTCTCGATTTATTTATATTATATTACAAACAAAAATAAGAAATCATTCAATCTATAATTTTTATTTTATTTCTTTTTATTTTTTGGTATTTTTTTTTTTGCAGCTATGAGAGAGATTAAAAATAAATAAATAAGAAATTTGGCAGACTTGAGATAAAAATATATAAGCTATAAGACGAAATAAAAGTAAACTTGAAGCTTTAATTTTATTTTTAATTTTCCACTTCAACAAATATTGGAAAATAATTATTAGATATTGCTTGTCGTTTTATTTTTGTTGGTGCTTTCGAGATAAAAAAAATTTATAAATTTTTAAATTAAAGTTTGGTTTTAAAGATTTGGTGTTTTGGGTGCGGTATTATTAGTGGTATTATTACTTTTAGGCGATTTAAGATGCTGTGAATATGATAAAAATAATCGGATTTTTATGTGTCAAGAACAGCGAAATGATGAAGCAAAATTAATCGAATGAGCTTTAATAGGTTTTTAATATACATACTTAGGTATACTATATCATAGGTCGTGGTACTTTAGATAATGGTTTAGAATTTTGAATTTTTATTTCAAAATCGAATTCTACAGCAATTCAGTACTAAGCAGAATTTATTTATCTTTTATTTGGATGAAGCTTATAAAGCCATTCTTATAATACACGAGAAAATATTTAATTCTTTTTTGGCTGATCCTTTAGACAAATAAATTTAAATATTTGGTGAATCCAAATTGATATCAAATCCATGGTAAAAATTACTGTCTACAGATACTGTCAAAGTATTTTATTTAATACCAATATTATTCCACTTCTAAGAATTTAAATCATTTATTCAATTTTACATACCTACTTTTGTGTTTTCTTGAAAATTTTACTTACTTACCAAGTCAACACAAGCTCTGTCAGATTTATTGGTATTTAAAATATATTTATTAAAAACAAGAATATCACATTGAATTAATTTCATTATTTAATTAGAACGAAAATACAGTTTAATAAGAAAACTTTCAAGCTTATTAGCTGCAAAGCTTTCTTATTAAAATGTATTTTCGTTCGAATTAAGTAATGAAATTAATTCAATGTTCCTAGCTTTTTAAAAATGTGTAATGATTTAACAAACAATTTTTTCGTTGTGTGAGTGAAATGGTAAGATAAAAATATGTTGAATTTTAAAGCTTTCAGTTTATTTTATATGATTTTAAATTTGATAGTAGTATTGTGCTTAATTGATCACAAGAAATTTATAAATTTTCGAAAATAATTAGTTTAACAAAAGCTAAATATTCTATAAATTTTACAATAGTTAATTAAGCTTTCGACATAATGAAGCTTTTTCCACTAAAACATTATTATTATTTCAAAACCGAGCGCTGCATTAAGATTTGACGAAAAATGTAATGACGAGATAAAAATGCTACACATTGTAATTAATTTTATTAAAGTTTAAATAATAAATACGCTGAAACGTCAGAAATAAATAACTAAAGCTACGAAAAATCATTGAATCGATAAAGATGGATAATTCAATTAAATTTGAAAGCTTTAACACTTCCTAAAAACAAATATTAGACTCGAAAGCATTATTTAAATAAATATTTAAAAACTAAATTTTCAACCCGAAAGCTTTCGCTAAACCAAAGTGGTTATTTCTAAATAAAGCATCGAAAAGCTTTAAGAGCTTTTAAAATTCTGAAGAAATATTTATTTGAAACTGCAATTGAATCTAAAAGCTCTAGATTTACCAAATATTTTAAATTTCTAGAAGTGATGGTTAAATTAAGTCACATCTACTATAGACAACAAAGCTCCACATTGTAACGTTATTTCTTTAAGTTTAAGTAATAAATGCGCCGATCGTTTAAATCTTTCATTTTAAAACCTTTAATGTTACCATTAATATTTACGAAGTTCAAACAGAAATCCAACAAAACAATGTAACAAAAGCTCGGTAACATTTTTCAAAAATACTTAAAACCTATAATTTTTCTAAAATTTAAATAAAGCTTTTTTAAATTAATTAAAATCATATTAGCAAAAACGAACACAAGATTAAAAAAATAGCGCAGTAACGTTAGCGTTTTGACGTCATTATCGTCGTAGCTTTTAGAGTTATCTAAACTGAATACAAATTAATACATTTGTCGCGCTACTAGGTTAAATTGGAAAGCTTTATGAAACATTCATAGCATTACTGGTAAATATGGCAATATTCTCATCTTTTTAACGTTCCAAGTGTGAAAACCGTTAATCAACATTTCCTTATTTTTTGTGGGTTTAATTAATAATTCAAATAACATAATTAATTAATAAAATCTTCAATATTCAAATGGGTTAAAAAAATCATTAAATCTTATACTACTGCGGCTTATATTAAATCAAGATGTAGTAATTTAAAAAATAATAAAACCTAGAATAATCAAAACCAATTATACCATTATGTTTTAAAAGCTTTCAAGATAATGAAAACTTAAACACTAAATCGTTTATACGTTTGCATTCAAACCGTTTTACAAAAAATAATACAAAAAATTTAAAGTATTGTGATGAGAATGGCGATATTAAAAAGCTTTACATGGAATTGTGTTTTATTAAAGTTTGCATAAAAAATGTCTTGAAATGACTGTAATAAATTAAAAAACTTCAGAAATGTTGTTGAACTGAAAAGTTCAAGTTATTTGAATGAAGAGTTTTAAAAACTTACTATGAAACAATTAATGTTTTTGAATTAAATTATAAAGTTCAGCCATGCGCGTAATATTTCGAAAGCTTTCGCTAAACCAATAAGTAAATATTCATAAATAAAAGTGTGAACGACATGGTTTTGAATACGATATAAGAAATAATATTAGATTAAACCCATATAAGTTTAAAAACACTGTGTAAACATATAGAGCTTTCACAGTTGCTTTATTGTTTGATTATTTTCGAGAAAAAAAATGCTTCATAATTTGATTAAGGTTGCATTTAAGTAGTAAATATAGGGGATAAAGTGGAAAGCAGTCTAAAATTAAGAAAGCTTTAATTGTATATTGTGATGATTTATTATTTTTAATGTTTTTTTTTTAATACCGTTCAAATAATTTAATTCTTTGAACTTTTACAGCATTAATTTTAACTTTCTTATCAAAGATATGAGCTTCAATAAGCATCGAATTTGCAGTAATTGGTATTATTTCATGTGTACATGTCACCTTTAATTGGTTAATATAATTAAATCGGATGCTCCGTAAAATATTGACGCCATACTCATAATTAGTAAAAGCTTTAATTGCGAATTGTGATTATTATCAACAGATTGATGGAAACAAGTTTGAAAGACGAAATAACAAGTATTTCTGAAGCTTTTACAGCTTTAACTAAGTCGAGGTGTACATCAAGATAATATATTAAGTTTTTAATTACAGAGTTATGCCCGGTTTCATGAAAACGATAGTTAACCGGCTGTTAAGCTAATAAACGGTTAACTTTTCCATATAAAATTGCATTTTGCAATTTTATAATGAAAAAGCTCTCGGTTAACCTTATATTTTATTTTTTTAGTAATGACAGTATGGTGTATACTGTCGTTTAAATTTAAAGCATTAATTTTAAAAAGTATAATGCCTCCATTAATATTTATAACGTTGTAATTAAACTAACCTCAGAAATAAGTAACAAAAGCTCAGTAAACAGTTGCCAAATAAATTTTAACTACCTAAAAAGCTTTAATTTAAGTAAAACTTAGATAACACGTTTATATAAGAAATTAAACGCGAAACAGATGGCAAATTGAAACCGTTGGAGCCAGATTGTTGACCCAGTGAGGGGCTGTTTTATTATTATTATCAAAAGTTATAATTGTAAAATAAAACGCATACATTAAATATTTGTTTTGAAAGCTTTGTTGGGTGATATGTAAAAGTTACTCGAATTGGAAGCTTCCATACGATCTTAGCCGATGAGGTAAATACGATCTTAGCCGATGACAAATTCATGTACCGCAAATCTTTATCATTTAAACAATGATTAGTGGTTTGAAGGAGTTAAATTGCTAAATAAATTTGTTAAAATTGGAGGAAAACAATCTGAAATTTATGTGCTGCTGCATTATTATTTTATTAATAGCAAAAATCAGTGAGCGAGGTAAAAGCTTTCGATATAGATTTTCCCAAAAATTTAATGTTCAAGATTTTTAAGAAAATAAAGTTTATTGTGACATTAATGCAAGCAGAAACACTTCATCATATGTTAAAGTAGTAACCAACGGTTGGTGTATGCATAGACGCATTGTAATTGATTGGATTATTAATTATCATTTGGTTACCCCAACATTGTAGATACTGTCGTCAATTAGTAATTGAGAATAAACCGTTAAATTAAGAGTATTGATGTTGGTTGGGTTAGTAAAGGGTGTGTTGAATTTTCATGAGAATGTATATGAACTTTTAGATGCTGAGTGATTTGGCGTCAATCCATTTAAGCAAAATTGAAAGTCGCTTGCCGTCTGAATACGCATTGAAATAGTAAATTTTTTATATTTAAAGCATTTGTATAGAGAAGATGGTATTTTTGTCACAACAGGGCCACCTGAACTTTTCGGTGGTTGTGTGCAAATTAAATCTACATAGTTGGTATCTTGAAGGAGAACAAACCCAAATAAACAAATTAAACATTTTGGATTGCATATGCTAATATATGGTACCGTTGCACCGGCATTTATAGCCGCAAGATATCTCAAGAAATTTTCATTTTCATTTCATTTGAGGTGTTGGTTTGATACGAAGAAAATGTGCCCAGGTGGTCGTGCCTTTACCATATCCAACGCGGACTTACAATTCTTAAAATATTACTACTATATCGGTATGCTTAGCCAGGTTACCCTGTTACCATCCCTGCCATGGAGCAGGCACATACTCGTTTTCTATTTACTACCTGTCAATTTTTCTTAAGATAAAAATCTTGTGTACTAATACTTATAACTACCTACCGCTCAAGAGGGTATCACAAAATTTCTTAAAAGAGTTGAAGTTGTTTGGCAGCATTAAAGTTAGTTTAGCTTCTTGAGCTAGATCACAGTCACAGAAAGGATGTGTTCTATGGTGTCATCGTCCTATCCACATTCACAGGGACTTGAGTCCGCTAGACTTAGTCGGTGCATATAGGAGACCATTCTTCCATGTCCCGTTAACATTTGGATAAACCAAACACTTCGAGGAATCTTTGTCTCTAATCTCGTTTCAATGTTTGGCAGATAACTATATGTTATTCTGCCATCCATTGAATGCGACCATTTATCTTGCCATATTGATGCAGACGCTTTTGCTCGATTTCTTCTTGAGCGAGCCCCTGAGGTTTAGCCGAATTTGATCGCCTTCTTTTATCACGTTTCCGTAGCTCACGTCTTGTCTTTTCCTTATCTTGTAGTTGGCAATTTTCTCATTTAAGAGTATATCAATAGGAATCATGCCGGCCAAGACAAGAACGGCGTCAGTTGACATGTTCTGTATGCCTTGGTAATTCCGAGCAAGATACTTCTCTGGGCGTTAACTAGTGTACGACGATGGTGACAGTTCATTTGGTCTGCCCATGCGCGCACGCGTTTTAGGACAGCGAAAACCTTCTTACTTTTTTCCGCGACCCTTTTGACATGTGAAGTGACTCCAGGTGGTTCCTCGAATTCAACTCCCAGCCATTTTACAGTTTTCACCATCTTAATTCTTTGGTCATTTACGGAAACCATTGGTGGTCTTCTAATGTTCAGTGAACCTTTAAGTTGGATCATAACTGTCTTTGAAGAGGATAGCTCCATTTTGTAGCTTTTGCAGCAGTCCACCATCTTGTCTATGGCAAGCTGAGCTTTTTCTTGAATACTTTGTCTTGAATTCCCAGCAAAAACATTACCTTATCATCCGCGAGTGCTACTTTTATTTTTTCAAGTGTGCCATGACTTGAAATAACAGTGGATTCCGTGGGCAATTGAATTTCTTTGGCTACAACATAATGCTGGGGCACCACAGGTTGTCGAACGCGCCAGATACATCTAGGAATACTGTTTATCAGTATGGGTACCACTGTTTTGGACTATGTCCATTAACCTGCCGGCAATTAACTTTTCGAATAATTTACCAAGTACAGGCAACAGCATGATTAGATAAGATTTGGGATCGATTTGACACCTATCTCCAGTTTTTCTAATGATAACTAATTTACTATTTCTCCATGCTTTAGGGAATATTCCTTTACTAAGACAAGTATGTTCGTGATACAGGGCCCTACAATAGGCCAAGCACGTTGTATCACCTCGACCTCGATGATGTCTAGGTCTGGCGCTTTTCCAGCTTCCATAGACAATTAGACATGATAGCCAAAGTGTAGTTGGTGCAGAGCTACGAAAGGCGCGGATTTCTCTTTGCCTCTCAGAGTCATTTTCCTCACTGGCATCTGGTAATAACGTGTTAAGCAAGCATTTTGTAGTGTCCTCCCAACAGATTGTTGTTAGTCCACACTACCGCTCACCAGGGTACTGAGTACCTCATTCGTTTTCAATTTATCTGTGCTAAATTTATAGTTATGATCTCTTTTAGACTCATTTGGCTTTTGTCTCTAATTCTTGGAATACGCCTTACGGTGTGCCACATAGTTCATAGTTTGCTTTCCCAAGATTTTTATCTTTTCGATCTAACTCGGGATTTTTATCTTTTTGATATATACTTGCACAACTTACGAACCAATTTTCTTGATTCGCTTAGGTCAGGAGACCACCAAGACAATTTTGACTTGCGAGCACGTTTACGTGGAATAGTAGCGCTGCAGACTTTGAAAATTGAACTCGTTATTATTTGTTCAACTCGATTGATGTCGCTTTCGATCGAAACCTTCAGGTCTTTTGCCAGACTTTTCCAGATGCTACTTAGCTGGCTGTTAAAACCCTCCCAATTAGCATTCCTTAAGGTATACCGAGGAACTTTCTTTGATGTTGGGGAATCATTATGTGTGTTCTCCGAGCCCAAGATCGACACAATTACTTTGTGGTCACTTGATGTCCAATTTTTATGGACGGACCAACTTAAAATTTTCCTGAACAGACCGCCCGTCATGACAGTGAGATCAATATTTGAAACACCATTGTGGGAGAATGTATTGGCTGCCCTTCGTCGTTTATAACGAATAGGTTATTTCTTGCAATGAATTCTTGAACGTGGACTCCTCTATCGTTTGCGTCATTATTGTGCCAAAGTTTAGACTTAGCATTGAAGTCGCAAGTAATGATAATAGGATTGTCTTTTAGACCTTTCATGATTTTATCGAGTTTATTAACATATTCCACTGGATAGTCTGAATATTGGAAGTAAATACTGACCAAGTAAAACTTTCCTATATTAATCTCATCTCGACACACACACAGTGTGAGTCGCAGTGCTGTGAAATTTTAAGAACCTCAAGATCGTTAATGAGTATTGCTGCTTTAATGTTTTCGTTGCTTCCACTGATTATCCTTGTGGACGTGGTCATGCCTCCTATGACCCCATTAACTGCGTATGGTTCCTGCATTCAGAGTATATCGATTGTTTCTTTTTCAATCGGTTGTCTAATCGATTAAACAACTAAATATACCAATGTTAGAGCTGCTGGAACCAGTACTATAATTGACGGAGCTGAACGTTTATTGTCACATTAATGCATACTATAATGCAATTAACAAAAGAGCTTTTTCAAGATATCATAAACACTATTCGAAACATTCCAAGGAATTGTAAAATAAAACCAACTTAAAGTGTTATTTCAAGTAATATTTATGTACAGAGCTTTTTGATAGTTAATACTTAATGTCAAGGTATTTTGGTATCTGATGAGTTTAATGTAACTATACATTAAATTTGTTGATTAAACAAAAGGCTTAACTGGATTTTGTTTTACTTTATAAATTAAAAGTAATTAATTATCTGTATTGATGATACGAGAATAAACTATGATTTATAGCCATCACTGCACACACAATCCTATAAATAATCTTACAAAATCCAGCATATCATCATAACATAAATCACATAAATCTATATATACATATTATGTATGATTAACAATAAATATTACAATATATTTTAATTATAAAAATAAATAAATTGTTTAATTATGTTTATACATATATACATATATGTTGCAAGGATTTTTATTGTGATTTGTCTCCTGAGCTTAATTAATATATCAAACTAAAAATATTATTTATTTTGGTTCATATATGTAGGTATAGTATAGTTGTTGTTGTTGTCATTTTTAATTTTTCAATAACAGTAATAATTTTAATAATAATAATTATTATTAAAAAATTTTAAAACAACAACATAATTTTTTTGACATTTTAATTTTTACATGCTAATTAAAATTATTATTTTTAATTATTATTAGTATAATGCTATAATAAAATAATAAAGTTTATTTTTATTTTGGGAATTATGTAACATACTCGTACATATATAAACACAAAAATCTTGTAAATGTTTTGTGTTTTATAATATATAAGTATATTCACCTGTGGGTATTCGGGTATTTATCTTCACTAGCTATATACGTATACATATATATATTTATAGACTTAGTTATGTACTTTAGAATTTTTTTTATATTTAGTTTTTTATTTTGGGTGAAAAGGGATTAGACAACACAAACTAAATATTTAACAACAGTATAGAAAGGAACGAAAAGTTTGTTTTTAGTTCGGGAAAAATTGTTTAAAAGTTTAGACAAAGTGGATTAATGTTTTTGTTTAGGTCAGAGATTTTGTTATTTTTATGTAATGGGCACATGGTACAGTATGTTCGTATTGCCGATAATTGCCAATTAATTGTTATATCTGAACATTAAATCCCTATTAGTCCCGACCATTGAACAATATTTAACAAAATATGCTGTTTGGTAACCATATAGTTTAAAGTTTAAAGGTTTCTATGCAATCTTTATATATTTATGATGATTTGAAACTGTTTTAGGATTTTAGTCCACTCACAAATTATAAATGCTATTTAAATATTTATACAAAACATAGCTTTGGACAATTTACCCTAGAACTGTGATCTCGATTCTGTATATAGATCTCGGTATTTACTATTCTTTGCGTTTTGGGCCGTATATCACATGTAAGATTCAGCTCAGATGTGAACAGTCATTTATCGTTCTCATACTACAGCGTCCAAATTTCACATTCATACATAATAATAGGCTTGATCACTCGTCACGCTTCAGCTTCACGACAATTCTAAGAATTTTAGATTCTAACCTTAAAGGATACAAACACGGCTGCACGCTGCCAGCCACTCTATACCGTCTGTTAGTCAAGTCTCCCCATAAAATGGCATCAACATTTCGATGAATATTATAATAATAATTACGGTACCAACTAATGAGTCAGGGGGGCTATCCTGAGAATGAACCTGCTAGATATTGGCACATATAACTAAAACGTGATGTAAGATATAGGATGTCGTCTACTTAACTCGAATGTACTCAGACCCGAAGTCATATAATTTATAAAGGAGGAATCATAATTATCAATGATAATTACGTTACAAATATCATATAGGAACCTCTTAAATTAGATTGAATGAATTCGCATAATAAATTCAAGTTCTGAGCTTTATCCATCAGAGGAGTAATATACTTCACACTAGCACATCCAATTGCAACTAACTGAATTTATTGAAAACTATATATACTCTATTCAAGCCAATAATCAGGGATGGGCATTTTCTGGGTTTTTAATAATAAAAAAATAATCAATTTTTAAAGGTCATTACTGGCCGTTTACTGAGTTAACTATATGGCTCCAACGGTTTCGTTCCTGAGCATGGTCTTTATACTGTCTTAGATAATCTGAAGAGGCCAAGTCGTTCCCTACATCGTGGAGCCATCGTAGCCTGCAACGACCAGGGATCTTCATCAGATCTCTAATCTCGATATTGCACAGAGCTCGGTATGTACCATCTACTTCGCGTTTTGGGCCGTAAATCACACGCATGATTCCTCTCTTAAATGTAAGGAGCCATCTCCCGTACTCACTGGTCAGCTTCTAATATTCATATCCAAATATAACGACGGGCCTGATCACGGCACTTGATATATAGGTGTTTAGATTTTAGCATTAGCCTTAGAGGATACAGCACGACTGCCAGCTGCCAACCGCACTTTAATATCCTCAACCAAACTGTTGCCGTAAGAGAACACAAATATTTGAACCTCCTCACTCCCACAAACGTGTAGTGGCCGAAAAAAATATGTTGTGCTGTTAGTGTCCTTAGAATCTCTGGTTCTGGATGTATTTGGTTTTGGACTCATTGATCTGGAGTCCAACACAAGCTGAAACCTCTACAAGTAGATCAAGTATTTCTTTCACTCTGTTGCTTATGAGATGTTTCAGTTTTACGAAAAATGTACTCCAACATGAGATTGAAGAATATCGGCGACAGCGCATCTCCCTCCCGAACACGAGAGTTAACTGCAAAAATTGTCGATAGCCGGTTCTCAACTTTAACACAGCATTGAGACGGTGTCACTATCATCCTAAACAGTCGTACCAATTTTGTTGGCATTCCTAGGTATTCCAGGGCAGACCATAAACTCTCTCGATTGATCGTGGCATAGGCCTGCCAATTCCAGGAACATCTAATGTACGGGGATGGATGTCTCATAATATTTAGATAGAATCGTCCGCAGCGAAATGACCTGATCAGTGACTGATCGGTTCTCACACTTCAAGCGGTCTCGGTTCTTGAAGATAGGGCACATTGCGGCCAATACTTCAGGTATAACTTCGGTTCGCCATGCTAATCGAAAAAGATTGAAAAGGCAGTTCCCCAAAGTATCCCCTGTGAAAATAAAGAGCTCTGAATTAATGTAGTCCACCTCAAGTGAGCGGTTTCGTTTCAATGGGATGGATCCTCAGTGCAAATCTCCGCAGTCTGTATTAGAGGTCGCTCAACAATAGTCCGTGATGCATGATGAACACCTAGAAGGTCGGTAAAGTATCCGCTCCATTCGTCAAGTACTGTGTACAGGTAATATACAGGTTTCCATTCCGGTCCCGAGTGGCGATTGACGCAGGCCTGCAAGTGCAATCCAGTAATTCCTTTAAAGAAATTACGCGAACTGTGCTCATTGCTGATTTGTTGTATTTTCAGAACCTCGGCCATCCACCATTCTTGCTTCTTCCGTCCACAATCCGCTTAGCTGCCCTCCTAGCAATAGTAGCCTTGTTTTTTCTCGCGATTCTGAGATGTTGTTGCACTTCACTAGGGGCTATATTTTGTTGCTCAACTGCATGACGACACTCGTCCTGAGTTTCAATTAATTGTATTATAAAAAAAAAAAAAATGTCGATGCCCCCCCAAAATTACGAAGGAATTTCTTAAAAGATTTCAATTTTTTAGATTTCCAACATATCGAAAAGCTCAAAATTCTCTAGAGTTCGATACACTTCATTAGCGAGAGGATTCGGTTAAAATAATTAATTTCTTGTGTTTGTTTATGGTTTTTTTTGGGTTAGTAATCCTAAATGGTTCTTATGAAAGGAGCAGTTTAGTTTTAAAATGATTTAAAACAGAACAGAAAAGGAAATTATTTACGGAAAGAACAAATTGTCCCAAAGAAGGACAGTTCTATTCCAAACGGGACCACTGGCAGCCCAAGTATTGAAACAAAATCTGTTATTGTACGAAGCTCACTGAAAAGTTCTTCATTTCAACAAATATTTCACCCATTTATCACTCGATAATAATCTCATATATTCTGGCACTCGGTTAACAATAATAAATTTAAAATCTTATTTTCCTTTTGTTCTTTATAAACTATTATAAAATGACAGCCGTCGAAAAAAAGGAAGTCGAATTGCATACTAGGGCCTCCAGTTTCTCAAATTGGAATATATAGAAAATTAAAAAAGAGAACAAAAGATAATATTTAAAAAAAAAAGAGTAAACAAGATCAGGATGAAAAAAGAGAATATGTTCTCTTGAAAGAGACATTCTGGCCATCCTACATTCCAGGTTGGATATTTATACTCGCTATTTATATTCTAACCCTAAACCAATAAAATTTTAATTACCGACGTTGGCAAAAAACATTGCCAAGTAACCTATACGTAATTCTTTACGTGTTTACATCGATCCTTGCCAATAACAGCGCACGTTGAGTATGACCAAGGAGTCAGCACAGTCTTGGCATCATATTTACATTCTTATACCCAGTTTGTTTGATGCATATTCAAACCACTGATGTCAATTTAATTTTTCAGATCTCGAAATCAAGTTTATCTCACCAGACTCTTTCAAATCTTAAAGCGGTACGTACATATCACAACGCATGATGATTGAAATCAGTACCACAATAAACTAGTACTACAAAAATAAAGGTTTGTCTAAATCTGGACATTTCTTTCAAATATGATAAAAATTGGAAAAGATATCAAATTTGGAAATTACTTGAAATTCTCCAGTTCAATTTAGATCTGAATACCCGTCATAATATAACTAGCATTATATAGCTTGCTTAAAAGGTAGGAGTGCTTAAATATTTTAACTTGGTTGCTTAAAAGCTTTTCCAAGAGTGTGCTTTCAGAAAAACCATTCACAAATGTTGAGAACTAAAGGTTTTTAACATGAAAATAGGATTGTGTGCTCCATAAAAATTAAGTAGCTTTTGATCCTGAAAGCTTTCGAATTTTAAAATAGGATTAAAAAGATTGTCGAAATACTTAAAAGTTACCTTTTATATTATTATAAAAATAATCAGATTTTGATATATTTCAGCATGATTGTGCTTTAATGATGCTTTAGCTAATATATGTAAAACATGAAGCTTTTATAGAATGTACACTTCTGCATGTTCGATTTCTCACATTGCACCTTTCAAATAATTGAAGTGATTTTGAAAATTTAAAATATTTTGAATTCGAAAGGCTTTCTAAACATTCGTTAAAGGAAGCTTTGAAGGTTTGAACAATTCTTAGTATACTCTTGGATTTAACATTTTGTTCTTAAATTCTTATTTTAACAATGGCGATTGGTTACGGCAGTGTGATCGTTGTAACTTGGATTATGCCATTTGGTTTATTCTGTGGATTCTTTACTAACTTAGAATTATCAGATGTAACAGACCTTGAATCGACGTAACAGACCGAGAATCACAAAATCAGATTAAATTTTAAAATACAAAAGTCAATTTAGAAGGCCTTCGGTCGGTATAGAAACAAGCAAGCGATCCGAACTGAGGTCCTGTGGGTTCACACACAACATTGTTTAATATATTTTTGTACAAAAGTGAAAAGCTTTACTTCGATTTAATCTGAAATTTCCAAATTCTGTTGAAATAAATTCTATTGAATATGGCAAGCAACTGAATGTGAAATAAATGAGTTTGATACTGAACCAATTAGACCTTATCGTCCATTAAGTTTTCACAATCTGTAAAAATGGAGCTTACCTCAATTATACTGCACGTTGTGAAGGTTTGTTTGCTGTTGGTATAGTTAACCAATTTCACGCGCTTTGGACAAATTTTCAATTAACACACAAACTTCCATTTTCTTCGCCCACTTCGATACATAACAAAAGATTTCTCAAATTTAGAATATCTATGTGTGCGTGTTATGAAGAATACATATGTGAAATACGCAAATATATTCTACGATTATTTATTATTAAATCAAACAAGCCGCAGATTAAAATATATTTTTTTTTTGTCTTGCCAACGAATAATATTACATGGAATAGCAAAAAAAAGCTTTTCTCATCAGTTTGCGCGCAAACAATAGAAATAAAATGTTTGAGCTTTTAAATTCTATTTGTATTTATTCATTCGATTATTTATTGTGAATAAAAAATAATTTAGAAAACAAATAAAAAAAAGTGAACATTCATTCTGGATGGTGCGGTATATTTTGTGATGTATGTGATGTATACGTATGTACTCCGAACCGAACAACAATACAAATTAATACGGGGCTGGATAAATATTCGTGAAATGTGTGTATACATAAATACATAACATAAAAAAAAATCATAATTTTTAATTTATTATGATTTTGTTGGTTTATAATATGAAAAATGATCGAAATTTCATATTCTTTTTTATTTGGGGGGAATAGAACGGTTGGTGATTATTGAAAAGTATACTTTTTGGATATGTTATTGCTGTATGAAGAAGGGTGGCAAACAATAAAAAAAGGGCTCATCATTGCGATGAAAAAGCACAAAAGTTGAAATATGATAATGAAGTTTTTTGTTGTTGCTTTAAAAGTATATATAATTCAATATACACAATACAATTCGGATTATTAAATATCATTTGGAATTTTAAAGTGTGCGTACGGGATGATGAAAAATATTTGAGAATTTGATATAGGGTGAAAATTTAAATTTGGTCATTAGAATTTTACACATCAATACTATTTATCCATTTACTTTTGTCCCCTCGATCAATCACTGCATTTTTACTTAAAAAGCTCTTTTATTTTGGAATGTGAAAATTATAACAATTTTATCCAGTATCAACCAGCATTAGTCATAAGCTCATGCATATGAATTATCATTTACCTGAAATTTTAACAGTAGGCTTTGCTAGCTTAGTAAAAATCTCTCTTCGAATTTACTAAACCTTAAAATGAATGTAAGGTTTTATTATACGAAGCTCTAGTTACAAAATTTATATAATAGAAAACATGAATTAGTGCTTAATTTAAAGCTTTTAGTAACTGATAATTTATTCTGAAATTTGATGTAATATTTCTTAAGTCGATTGCAAAGCTTATGCAAATCGTTGACAAGCTTAAAAATAGAATACTTAATTTACACAATAGAATAAAGAATTTTTTAATTAAGAAAGCTTTTGTATTTTAAAATCTATTTATTTATTTAAAGTCTAATACTAAAACTTGGAAATAAATGTAAAAACGACAATTTATTATAGAATTTAATCAAATATTTTCATGCTATTATTTAAATCCGTTTAAAAGCTCATACATAATTTTTGAAAAGCTCAAATATTAATTACATCATTTAATTAATCCAATAACTCAGAATTGTGCTTGATATGAACGATATAAATATTAATTGGATATTTGTGCTTTTAATATAAAGCTCTGAGCAATTATTCATAGAAATGGATTAACGATTTTATCGGATTTTCAAATCTTTTTTAGCCAAACAACATTATTTAGTAGAAAGCTGCTTAATTCAATATAAAAATATTAATATTAATATTAAAAGCTCGACTGTAATGCTGAATGATTGGAAGTACGAGAGTAATCGATGATTTATTCTAGAATAGCATTTCGAATTTACAGTTATGGTTAAGGCAGTTAAAAAGATTATAAAAAACGTATAAAAAGCTCGTCGAAGAAATACACTTCTCATCCGTTAACTCAGAATTGCATGTAATTGGAATATTTCAAAATACAAAAGAGTTGATGCTAAAAGTGAAAGCTCACCACTGATCATATTTCGTGCAAATTCGAAAAATATTTTGGCTAAACAAAAATTGAAAACTCATTAAAAAACGTGAATCAAAATATTTTTAATTAGTTCTTATAAAAAACACATTGAATACCAAAGCACTTATATGAAGGGAGTAAAACTATATGATTATGAATTCAATTTTCAATCAATTCTTCAGTTTTCAATAAATTTTTCAGTCAATTCAATTTTTGATTTTTGTTTTGCCACATAAGTAATGGTTTAAAATCCCGGATGATACTAAAAATGTTTTTTCCAGTACAAATTGAAAATGATTGCACACAAAATTTATGAAACTAGACGGAATGAGTGTGAAACACATCTTCAGAGGTGAAAATATAAAGTTCAGTATCTGCAATGCACAAAAAAAGATTTGGGCTATTTAAGTTGGATAAACCATTTTAACCATTTCCAGTAAAATGCCAAGAGATTTATTATTGCGCAAAGTCAATGAACTACTCTTTACCGACTCATTGGTCTTATATATTGTTTTATCGAAAACGTTGGATCATTTAATCAAGCATTTAAGGTGATCTGCTTGTAAAAAAAAAGATTCGGCATAAATCTAATTAAAGTTTTAACTTTTTCATTCCTAGTCTTAAATTAATTTGGGCTTACCTTTATGTGAATTAACTATACGCCGTGCGCCATAATTAATATAAATTTCTTTTTCAAAACCTTATTTATGAAAAACAAAACTTTTCAAATCAGGATTTTAAATCAGAATAATGAAAACGAAGATAGCAACTCGTATTACACATATAGCAAACATTTTAAACGTTAGGCAGGACCACCAATATCAAAACCACTTCAAATGAGATTGTTACGCTTACTTGAGTTTTGACATACTAATTCAGTGCGGTTATGGTACCACTCTTGTGAAAGCTAAAAGCTAAATTATGTTTCCTTGTCGTTGGTGGTGGGACTATGTATTACATGTATCAAAAGTAATTCAGGGACTGATCAGGGACCAAATAAGAGTACGATCTAACTTCTCTGTTACGGAGATTTTACTTGTAGACATCTCAGATGCTGTCCTCATGGTCGGGAAACTAAATGATCAACAATACACATTTTTATTTGACACCGACTTTACTCTACGGTTTTCCAGAGTAATACCTAGGGCATATGCAGGCAATAATCTGGAAAATGATACATATAGAGGGATGAAAAAGGCAGTTCTGATTTTTGAAGTTATACCGAGGTTCAATCACTTAAACTACTTGCAATTGTTGATTCGTAATTGCTCACGAGCTCGTTGTCAAAATACCATTATATTTTCGTTCCTGTAATATACATAAATAAACCAATCTCACTGGTTTCAATCCAACGGTAGTGACCGAAGGTCTGCTTTGGGTAATATTAAAAACTAAATGAATCAAAATTGGTTTCCACTAAATACTTTTCACTTGTATAATTTTAAAGGTAACAATTACACCAATCCAAGTACTAAAATCTGGAAATTGTGGCCAATTATCTCAACATCAGATGTGCTCAAACTTTTCCATCGCAAATTTTAAAAGCATTATTACTTACTTTAGTTGCAATGATGGTTGTAAGCAGGTCATCGATGAGAAGCCACCTGGATACGGTAACTGTTCCAAATTGTATAGAACATGCAGATTGGGGTCATGTCACGCGTCAAACCGCTATTTCCTATATTACGAGCATTATATATGTATATAAGTTCAATGCACACACGGGAGACATTGACGACACTATACCATAGAAATCAAGGTATAAACTGAAATTCAAAGCATTGCTCAGTAAGTTCAAACACAATTTCTAATTTTTCCAAATTTTACTTAAATTACTTAAGAACAAGTACCAAATTTACGTTGAAAAACTATTTAAAATATAATTAAAATTTGATTCAAGTCCATACTAGAACTTGAGCTGAAATTTTACCAAAAAAAATACACTCAATATACATGGTTCAAAAGCTATTCAAAAACAAATAGAATTCTAATCTGGAATTTCACTTAAGCAAATCAACTCAAAAATATATACGTACCTCGAAGTCTATAAGCAAAATCGAATATGAGTAAATATTTATAACTTAAATTGCACTCAAGAAATATATAAATCGTGAATGAAATTTTACTCAACTTCACAGTATAGATTGTACTCTGAAATTAACTTAAAAAGTTCCACTCAAATTATGTAATTCAAAGTCTACTCAATCACAATCAAATATAACAAAAAATTGTTTTTTTTAAACACAATTAATATTTAAAACTCACTCAAATCTAGTTGAAAATGTTACCTTATTGTCACTCGTATACAATTAATCGAAAACAATTACAGATTTTAGCTCAATCCATATTAGCATTATATTTCAAATTTCAAATTTCACTCAAAATATATAATCCGAAGTTTACGCAAAATCAAATATGAGTAAATATTTATGTTTTAAATTGTACTCAAATTTTGTTAAAATCTACACGGCAAAAAGTTTATTGAAATTCGTTTAAAATTTAATTCAACTCCATATTACAATTCTACCTTAAATAACACTTAAAAATTCCACTCAAAATAAATAATTTAACCGTTTTCCTCGGTATCCCTTTTCACATGTGCTTGGTATTCTGGGCGGCCGTTATAGAGAAAATGTAGCCTCATGTGCATCTAGCCATTGACACGGTACATAACGCCGTTGCTTAGGAGAAGTTCATTGATTTCCCAATATATTTTAATATTTTAAAGCAAATTTAAAAGTTCAGATGTATTGCCAACACCAAGCTTTATTCTACCTAGATCTACATTTTATTTAAGTTTAGGTCATTAACGTTTGTTTCTTCATAAGATTATTATTTAAACATTTGATCTATCCAATCCATTACAGTTTCAATAAAATTTCTTAATAAGTTTATTTCTGACTCATTCCAAACTCAAAATTTGCATGCTTGATAATGAGAGGAAAACAAAAGGAAAACTGAATTATTTCTAGAGTTAATAAGATTTTGCAATGAATCTTGTTTTTAGTTTGAACCAATTTACATACCATTTAAGTTATCTGGTCTAGCCAAAGTAGGAGCGGAGCAGTGTGAGCAAACGTAGGTCACACGAAAAACGGAGACATCACAAACTGTTTTGATCGTTAATAACAGAATTTGAGTTGAGTATATAATTCTAAATTTCTTAAATATAGATTATGAAAATTTTTTAATTTTAAAATTTAAATTGAACAGAGTTTAAAAGGCCTTGAACACGATTCTACAACCCGGTATAGGTGCTAAAATGTAGAGGACTATCAAACAAGTTTATTTCAAAAAAGTTCAGTCAAGTCCTATGTGTTATGCATCGTGCGCCATAGCCTTATCGTCATGGAATCTAATACCATTGCACGATATAGGTAAGGGACAACAAATATCCACGTATCATGACAATCTTAAATTCACGATACTTTCAACACTTTCTGTATCCTACTCCACCAATCGGATTTCGACATAATTTAGAAACAAATTTTAAATAAAATCTCAAACAAGAAATTCAAGTATCACCAATTTCAAAACAAATAAATTAAGTAACAAAAATTAATAAAATATAATTTGGTTGGTACTCGTACGTTAATAAAAACAACGCTCTATTTTTTCTCGCACCATGATATAATTATTAAAATTTTACTCTGTAGTTGAACGTTTATTTCAAATTTGTAACAAAATCAACATCCATATTTCTTGTCGATGATTGAAAATTATTTCTTGCTTAAGAATCCGGAAAACGTAGCTACTTCATATATATTGTTTGTTTTTGAGCTTGAAAAATATTGTTAATCACAGGTTTTTCGACACGGGGTTATCCGGGCTGCAAAACACTAACTTGGACAGGCGTCAATTTGATCAAACCATCGCTTTTTAGAGATTTCACCTCAAATAGAATTTTCACACACTTTTTAAATTTTTAATATGATTTCGAACTTATAAAGAGTAATGCTCCTCGATTTTTCAAAGTCATTGGAAAAGATGGTTCCAAAATTTAAAATTTAAGTTATGATTTAGAGTTTTGGTATAGAACATCCACAAAATATACCAAAGTACTTCATATACATCCAAAAGATCATGTGATAAAAAATTATCAAATTGAAAACCTCTAACTTAATTGAAGATTAAACGTCAAAATGTGATTAACTAAATAATAAACTCAATTATGTTTGTAATCTTCATCAATAAAATCGTAATACCTATAAATAGTTCATATACAAACGTTATAAATTACATCTACATATGTGTTCGAGTACTCGCACCCAGTTTTAAAAATAGATGATATATACATAACCTGCCTACACATTTAAATATTAATGTGATAGTTTATGCCGAAAAGCTTTGATTGATTACTAAATTGGTAATTGAATAAAAGGTAAATACGGGATCGGTCGAAAGGTAGGGGTAAAAAATCATTGTCATTCCGACTAAATCAATCAAAACTATATATAGTATATATGTATAGCAAAGTGTCGATGAATAGGGGATGCGGGCTGACCTATATTTATGTGAACATATTTTTTCCACACATAAAAACATCGTTCCAAAAATAGTACAGCACAACCCTATATCAAAAGCAGAATATCATATCATTCATCATAAATTTAAACTAGCTATACGTATACCGTATAGGTAAAGGTATGTACAACAATTCTCGTGTCTCTCAAAATATTTTGTTAATTAAAAAAACAAAAAAAAAAATAATCATAAAAACATATTACCTACGAGGAAATTTAATTTTCCTAAAATAAAAATAAAATTATGAATATTTAATGTAATATTCACTTGGGAAATTAAATTGATTAGATGTTTGTCGAAATCAATTAAATTTTATTATATTTTACATTGAATATAAAATTAACTCTACAGCAGCAAAAAAAAAAAATTCATTATACGCGCGTCCATCTCACAAATTTAATTTTTGGGTTTTGGATTTTTGTTGTTGTCGTCAAAACTACAATTTTTCAAGAGATAAACAAAAATTAATTTTATCATGAATAAACAATTGTATAATGTATGTTTGTATGACAACAATACACCAGCAACATGACGGCAAAAAATATAATGTTTTTCGCACACACGGGTGTTATCGCAAAAATCCCATATATTTTTATTATTTACATAAATATATTACGTACATATACATAATATACAAATTGACAATAGTAATAATGATAATGTGAATAATAACCGAGCGCGGATTTTTTGTATATTTGTGATTAGCATAATATCGCGATTGTTTTATTATAAAAAAAATATAAAAAACAATTAATTTAATTTTACATAAAATTAATGCCAACAAAAAAATATATATATTTGTATTATCCTGACAATTAATAATTAATTACAGAATAAATAAACGATTGTAGGTGCAAAATAATTATTTTTGACCGCGCGATAAAATTTGTATGTGTAGATATCAGATTTTAACAATCACAGGAATTAAATTTGTCGCGCTGCTTTATTTTGGGTTTCAGGGCGATTTATAGTCGAGTTGCGAGCCAATAATTTAATAACAAAAAAATAATACAAAATATTGAAGGTGCAATTAAAAATTTGCAGGCAAAATACGGTCGTTAAAAATTACATAAATTAAGATTTGTTTATTTTCAAAAAATTATCAATTTTACCAATCATAGTAAAATACATGAAAAATTGTCTTGCGTCAGTGCCAGACAATTTTTCTTGTAATAAATTCTCGATCCCAAATTTTTGTTGACCTTACTAAGCACCCACATAGTAAAATACACGAAAAATTGTCTTGCATCAATGCTAGACAATTTTTCGTGTGTTTTACTATGTGAGTAGTTGGAAAGTTCGACTAAAATTTGGTATCGATAAATTGTTTACTCTTTAGAATTCATAAATAACAATAATAAATAATTAATTCTCTAAACCAAATTTTTGTTTACCTTACCAAGCACCCACATAGTAAAATACACGAAAAAATGTCTTACCGAATAAATGTTCATGATACCATAATTTAACCGATCTTTCCAAGCACTCACATAGTAAAATTTACAGAAAAATCTCTTGCAGTGTGCTATATTTCTTTGATGCCGATGGATTTATGTTTTTATCAATAAATTTTTTCTTGCTTGGTGACGTAATCAGCAAGAACTCTAAATGTATGGTATGGTACAGCGCCTGGATATATAACATACTTCCAAAAAGCAATCGTTTTTGCGACATTAATTGTCACATACCTCGTTAAAAAAATGTCGTTCTAAAAAAGTTGAAATTTAAAAAAAAATATATAAAAAAAAAATATTGACAGCTGAGAGGTTAGGGTTAGTGAAAATGTGGCGTTACACGATAGAACAACGTATTTTCATTATTGAAAAATATCATACAAATAATGAAAGTTTGGCAGCCGCAGTTCGAAAATTACATACAAAATGAGGCGGTCAAGCAGTAATAACGTTACTGGTGCTCGATATCGCGACATGATAACACGCTTCTTTCTGCCTCAGTTGGATGATATTAATATAGACGACATGTGGTTTGAACAAGATTTTGCCACATGCCATACAGCCCGTGAAATAATTCAATTACTGCATGAGACATTTCCTAGTCGTGCGTATACTCAATCGTTTCGGTGATCAGAATTGGCCTCCTGGATTTTGCGATTTAACACCATTAGATATCTTTTTATGGGGTTATTTGAAGCCACAACTACCCGTGCATTACAGGAGGAAATTAAACGCTGTATCAACGAAATTCAGCCACATTTATGCAAAAAGGTCATAGAGAATTTCGATAAAAGAGTGTGTATGTGCTAGCAAAACTGTGGAGGCCATTTGCCCGATGTGATATTCCATAAATAACCCTTTCCTATGTTTTTTATGATTCAATAAAAAAATCACAATCTGAAGACTAAAAACTGTGTTTTCTATTTAATTCAAATTTTGCGCTTATTTTGGGACACCCTTTATGTTAGCCACGGAAATGTAAATAATAGTTACACGTCGTCTTTATAGTGAAATTAACAAAAATTATTTTAAATTATGACTAACACAAGACCATCAGTTGCAACCTCTATTGGCTGTTAATAGTAACATATATGTGTTAATTGGATTCCGTCCATTTATTGGAATATTGAAATGACTGACAAGAAGCTAATAGTTTTGTACTTTTACTGGCTGTATTAACTTAACAGTAAGTTGGAATTAAAACTGGTAATTCAGGCAAATTTTATCGGTCGATTGCGCGAATCAATTCTCAACTGTAACCACAATCTGTTACGATAAAATCATTTTTAGTCTTCCGGAAGTCGAACCCAGTACTATCCGAACCAAATGTTCTACAGCTTTAACCACCATGCTTTGCTCAGTGACTAATTCTGCGCTATAGTTTAGGGGTAACCAAGTACTGTACCCTTTCGTTTGAGTTATATTAAAAGGGAGTAATTGTTAACAGTTACTATTTTGGACCTTATTGTAAGCATACTTGTATACGATCAATTGGTTATCGAATGTTGTTGCAACTTATTAAATATTCTTGGAATCTTGTCGACATCTGCATATAGACAATCTTAAAACTTGTCAATATATGATTTATAGGATGATTCATCATCCGTCGCACAATCTTGTTGCAAACGGATACCGATTCAAGCATTTTTCCGTTACAAGTTCCAAATTTTCGATTGACTATACTCTTCCGAGTGCTCAACGTTTCATAATATCTAACCACGCTTTTCTTTATCTATTACTTTAGGACGAAATGCGCAACAATGTTACTATTAACATCTGTTCAAAAGTTGGCATAAGTTGGCAATAAACTTTGCTTTCCAAATTTACAGCATTCATCAATAATTTAAGGAAATTTGAAACAGAAGGTCTCACCAGATTTCAGCCAACTTACAACAATTTTAGTGAAGTATGATTGAATACTATGGCAAATGAGACGATTATGGATTTTTATTATTCTCTTCCAGCCATAAAATTGACATAAGTTTATTTAAAATAAACTTATGTCAATTTTCAAATATTCCGTTTGGCACAAGTTCACATAAAATGATGGAATTCTCAAATTTGCTAAGCTCTATCTCTATATGTGACTACATTGGCTTTCGATTACCAATATATGCGTTTTGTCCTGTAAAGGGCATATTTGCAATATTGAAAAGTCAATGTTTGGCGGGCTCCCAAAATTCAATAGCATACACCGAACGTTTGCATAGATAGATGCGACAACGATTAAAAACCATTTAGATCAGACCATAAACGGATCTCTAGGGATCTGCAGCCGGTTAATAGAATACATTATTACTCAACATAACTATATATAGCCAAATAAAAAATTACTATTATCAACCATTTAAGATGTTATTAAATTGTATAAGATTCTTTGCGGTTTAACGTGATGACGAATATATTGACGAAGATGACGAATAAAATATGATTATTTGAATAATTTCGTACTCTAAAATGCGTCTTAGAAAAATTTTGATCACTGGCATCGAAAATGTCCTAGAGTTTAACTTTAGCCTGGAATTAAAACTAGACTTGACAAATGAAAGACAAAGCCATATTGGGCTTTTCGTTTTTTTAAATAATTCCCATTCCGTACTCCAAAATACGTCTCGAACGATTAAGCCAAATTGAGCTTTTAGTACTTTAAATAATTCCCATAGTAATTTTTCAATTTGACGTAACTTTGAATAATTCCGTACTCTAAAATGCGTCATAGAAAAATTTTAATCACTGCCATGGAAATCGGGAGAGGGTTGACCTTTGGGCTGGAATCAAAATTAGACTTGACAAATTTAAGAATAAGTTCAACTGAGCCGTTTCCATGGTAGATTTGATTTTTACGATATTTATAGTTTCATTTAAATTTAAAATACTTCAAATTTTACTCAGATGTTTACAATTTTAGTGATGTGGGATTATATATTCAACACTCAAAAATTTTTACTACTCAATTTCAGCTTCGAAATTAACTTAAATTTAATTTCGTGTTTAAAATTATAATTTTCTAAAGAATTCAAATTATTGAATGTCCCATAATTAATTACTATACCAATCAAACTCAATCCTTCAATAAGTATCTGAATTGCTCGTTTAGAAAATTATAAATTTCAAATATCCATCAAACCTCCTCTTCTTGAAAAATTATTATTCTGAACATAATTAATTTCAAACTTTAAATATAGTTGATCAGATTCACAAGAAACTATTGTATAATGGAATTTCTAGAATTCCTAGAACACCAACTATGTCAGTACTGACTGAAATTACATCAAAACTATCAGCCCTGAAATTCTTATTATGAATATTGTCTACAAATGTAAAATTCAAAATACCGAAATATGCAGATTCATTAATTTTGTCTAATTTAAAGTATATCAAAATGTTATCTGGAATCTGTAACCTTTTAAGTTTTTAAAATTTGGTTTGAATCATGCCGTTTAGATGTTAAAATATTACAAAAGAAGAGAAATATTTCATAAATTTAATTGAAATTTTAAAAATAAATTTAAAGGTTTTCCAATAGGAATGACATAATTTAAAATGGTTATTATTATATTTTTTGACATTTCTTATGCCATTTGTGTTCAGTGGTTTTTGCCATTTAATCATGGAAAGATACACTCTTCAACAACGTTTATAGAAATTGTTAAATTGTTTTATCAAAATTAGTGCTCATTTCTGATTAGTGTGAGAAATTTAAGGAGAACTCGTGGACGGCATTATTCAGTTAGCGACTCACTATTCGTCGTATTGTAGACAAATTTGAAAGTGAATTTTCTTAACACGATATACGAGTACCAGTACGACAAAGAAATGCAAGCGTAAGAAAATATCCAAATTTATCGGTTCCACGTTGTTCTCAACAATTACATGGAGAACAACAACATGGAGAATTTTAAGAAAAGATTTGGATTTACATCCTTGCAAAATTCAACTGGTTCAAAAACTGAAGCCATTAGACCAAGATAAACGTCGTTTATTTTCTGATTTTACTCTTGAACAACTTGAAAATGATGAACATTTTTATCGAAATTTTTTATTCAGTGATGAAGCTCAATTTGGTTAAACGGTTATGTTAACAAACAGAATTGCAGAATTTAGAGTGATGAAAATCCACACGAAACTGTACAGACACCATTACATCCAGATAAAGTCACTTTGTGAATTGCAATTGGTCTATATTTCTTTGAAGAAAATAGCCGAAGAGTAACAGTAAATGGAGAACGATACAGAAAAATGTTAAATGATTTTTTTTCCTGCTGTTGTTGAGAATAATCTGGAAAATATGTGGTTTCAACAAGACAATGCCACCTGCCACACAGCCACCTTAAGTAGCGATTTATTGAAAACAAATTTTGGTGATGAAATTATCTCAAGATTTGGTCCATTTAATTTTAAATGTTACATTTAAGCTGATAATCAAACAACAATTGAGCAATTAAAAATCCACATTGAACGTGCTATTGATGAAATACAGCCAAATTTATGTGAAAAGGTGATGATAAATTGCGCTCACAGAGTGCAGTACGTACGGAGAAGTCATAGTGGCCATTTGAATGATGTTATTTTTCATACATAATGGCATAATGTAAACTTTCAAATCAAATTTCAGCTCTCTCTCTGAATAATTTATGTGTTTTTTTTAAATTTTTTAATTGTATCGTTCCTATTGGATAACCCTTTACTTGATTAAGAAATTTGGTAAAATTTCGAACAAATTGATATCCTATTCGTCTTAAATCACAATAGCCAATAAAATATTTAGAACTGTCATTTCAAAGATTTCGATCGATTGGTTTTACTGTCATGTGATCAATATACATCGCTGTTTATAAGACTGCAAGAATGCGACTAAAAAAGGACATTTCAAGTATATTTTATATCCAAGACAGGACAGTTTACAAGGACTAAATTATAAAAAATACTAAAATTACAAAAATACAGAGGCTTGTAAAGCCACAACAATAGCTGTGTATTGAAAATGTTGGAAGGGTGCTTATTAAAAAATACCATTTCAGGGGACCCAAAATTATGAAGGATCTACTTAAAAGTGCAGGTAAATCCAGAAAATGTCCATTTTCTTGATTCTCAATTCGACCCTTTTCTGCACAGGAAAATGGAAATTGCTCCAAATAATAAATTTTCTTTGAATTTCTAAGCTCTCCATATGTCCAAAGACTTTAATAATAGTGCAACTTAATCTAAAAATTACATTTCAATGGTTGCCATAAGCTTGACTTAACTTAAAATTTTCATTTACTATAGGTTTCCGCAATACGGTCATCGGGCCCAAACATAAATTTCTTGTGCTTTATGTTTTCTTCCAAGTACAATAATCTTAACTGGTTCTCATAAATCCAAATTCTATATTTATCCAATTTTTCAGTTTAAAAAATTCAATAAAGCATACAGAATCAAGCAAAGTATTTACACGATGAAAACACTGATTTGTGCACTTTTAATTTTTCAGACGGACTAAAATTTATATATTAAAATAGTTTCGAAATATTCAAGTAACAAATACTAACCATGATTTTTACAACTTTTTGACGTCATTTGACATTGTTTGACATACCTGCAAATAAATAAAAAAAAATCAAATTTTATTTTTCGTTATTTTCATACAAGCATTCTAACTATGTATATACTAATTGCTTTGAGCTTTAAATTAACTATAAAATAGTTTTTATAATTTTCATAAAACGTACATATGTACATACACATAAAACTTTTGAATGATATGTTGACATGTGTAACATATAACCATAACATGTATAACATTTCAAGTATGAATGAATAGCATTTTTAATAAAATAAAAAAAACTCTAACCATATGAACCGGGTACTGAAATGATTTTGAAAAGGTATGAAAGTTGATTGTGTAAAAGCTTATTTCAAACTTTTATTTATTTATAAACATAATTTATTTATATCCAAAAAATTATTATTTTGTTTTTTGGAAGATAAAAGAACAACAACAAAAAAATATCCAAAAATTACATTTATGCAAAGTACTTTTGTGTTTATGGTTATATACATATACATCTAACTATATATACCATTATTATAACTGTATTTTGGTTTAATGTTTAAAAAAATATATTTGTTCTTTATACATTTTCTTATGTACATATTCTTCGGTTGCTGCTGGTCTTGGAATATTTTCTTGTGTTGAAATAAAATAAAATAAAAAGTTAATTAAATTTGAAATTAAAATTGGATTAAATTAAAATTAAAGTTAATGTAACTTTTTTTTTCGCCTTGTGTATGCCTCTGCTGCTGCTTCTTCTATGTATATACTCTAACATCTACCATTCGTTTGCAGAGTTTTATGTTTGTTTTGCGAAAAACAATAACAAGAATTTCTGGGGCACTCCTTCGTTACCGTTATAATTTTTTCTACTTTTCTACTTCTTCTATTCATCGTCTTCATCATCTTTTAATTATTGTTGTGATAATTTATTACAAGAAATAACAAAAAAAAAATAAAAAATTTGAGTTAATGTCTTGTATAATTACTTTGCATGTATTAAAATAAAAAACACAGAACAACAAAACAAATTTA
The DNA here is from genome assembly GCA_951394425.1 of Tipula unca. Lineage (NCBI taxonomy): Eukaryota > Metazoa > Arthropoda > Insecta > Diptera > Tipulidae > Tipula > Tipula unca. The sequence continues at coordinate 15,714,078 of OX596380.1, read as the reverse complement.
ATTTTTTTAAAGTAAAACTTAATGGGAAGAATATTTTTTGTTTCTCTTCTGGAGAATAAAAATTATGGGAAGGACTTAAATAAAGATTTGTATAATGAAAATCAGATTAAAGTTTTTGGTTAGACAATTTTTCTTGGGTACTTAATAGTATAACCGCACTACTATAGTTTACATAAAAAAGTTAGTTTTAATTGAGAATGAAAGTTGAGTGCAGAACTAATTCGTCCTTAATTGCGGAAGAGATATTCCTGTTGATTTATTTGTATTTAACATTAATAATGACGTTCAAAATGAGAAACCAACATTTAAGATTGTCCTAACTGTTGATTACAATGAAGAATTACAGAGATATACAAAATATTTTTAATTTAAAATGGATAAAAATAAAAATTAGGGCTTTGTTTCTTTTTCATATCAAAAACCTGTTGGCATGTATGTATGAGGTTATTGATATTTTCAAGATAATATGTTGAATAAATAAACTAAATATTTTATTTGTTACGAATTGTACATCATTTGTTTATTATGAATTGGAAAAACACCCTAATTTTTATTTTATAAGAATTTTACTCTTAAACTCGCAATGATCTATTTAAATTGTCCAACATCTTATTAGACGCATTGCTTGTAAACTTGAAGACAGAAGCCAACTTATTTTATGTAAATAAATTGGAAAGCTTAAATATTTTTGAAAAGCTTTAAAATGGATTTTAAAATATTGTTTAATGGTATTTAAACCAATCAATTCTAGTCAGAAAACATGCATATTCGTAGCTGGGTAGTTTTTCTTTATTTCTTAATAATTGAAAGCTGATCTATTGTAATCTTTAATTCATATGACTAAGCTTTCGACATAAACATAAAAAATCAATAATTATCATTTATAATTATGAATTTAAAAAACGCCCTAATTTTTATTTTATTAGTATTTTGTTCTGTTATATAAAAGTATATTCATCTTATGAAAGCCGTAATAATATTTTCTATTGACAAGAAAATTCGGTAAAAGCTTAAAATAAGGAAAACATTTAAACAAAAGTATTTCTGAACAAATCATATGGTTTAATGCTATTGAGATCTTGAATTTTTGTTTCTATCAAATGCTACAAAATAAATTATCGGTAACCAAAGTATAAAAGTTTAATCCCGTTCCATAAGATGTCGAAAAATACAAAATACCTTAATTTATATTTTAGTAGTAATTTGTTCTGTTATATTATAATAAACTAATCATCTGAAAGCTCTAACAGTATTTTCTATCGATAAGAAAATTCAGTTAAAGCTTTGAATTTGGTAAACATTTTAACAAAAGTGTTTTTGTGAACATTTAAAAAAAAGTCTTATAAGAGTGGGCCAACTTGGGACTGACTGATTAGAAATGCTTATAATTATTTTATTATTAAGTTTTATTTTTTTGCAGATAATAAAGAATTTTATAAAATTCTATAATGTCATCATACTCAGTGCAATAACGTGTAAAAATTGTTCAATTTTATTATGTTTTCGGACGATCAATTGCTACAACACCAAGAAAAGACCGTCAGCATTTTAATACTGCAACGGCCCCCAGTGTAAACATGATAAGAAGCTTAATAACCCGTTTTGAGAATTTGGATTCAGTAGGTGATGAACTACGAAGAAATGTTGTTCGCCTTGTTCGCAATGAAGAAGCTATAGATGCTGTACGAGAAAGTATTCACACGGATCCAACTGTGGCTACTCGAAGACGTGCTGCTCAATTGGGCATCTCCAGAACATCGCTACGACGTATTGTAAAAGTTGATCTGAGGATGTTTCCATATAAAATTCAATTGGTCCAAGAATTATTGCCGACGGATGCACCACAACGGCTACAATATGCCAATAGATTATAATTTTGCTAGCGACAGAAAAAGCCAATTTTTTGAATAATCTGATTATGAGCGATGAAGCACATTTTCATTTAAATGGATATGTTAATAAACAGAACTGCCGAATTTGGGTTACGGAGAATCCGAGAGCATTGTATCAGCGACAATTATACCCTCTTAGATGGTGTGGAAAAATGGCTGATAAAGTTATTGGTCCATTTCTTCAAAAATGAACCAGAGACCGTCTCTTGGGCAATATACCGGAGCATGTTGGAAAACGTCCGGTAGTTCTAAACAGCCAGATGGAGCTACAGCTCATACCGCAGGAGCCACAATGGCGATTCTGCGAGAACTTTTCGAGGACCGAATAATTTAAAAAAATTCAGATTTCGCCTGGGCACGTCATTCTCCAGATTTAACGGCCCAGATTTTTTTTTGTTGGGCTTCTCAAGTTTGCTTCAACAAACCACAAAATATTCAGGAGCTAAAGCAGAGTATTCGCACAGAAATTGCTCAATTGGAGCCAGAAACCTTGCGCAACGTAATGCAAAATGTCTTAAATAGAGCAATTAACTGCCAACGGGAGGATTTTTCATACTGAGCTTAAAAAAAATTAATAATTTGTACTCTCATTTAAAAATATAAAAATTAAAATTATAAATTCAAATTTAAAATTATAAGCATTTCAAATCAGTCAGTCCAAGTTGGCCCACCAGTTTTCTTTTCCTTTAAAAATATTTGCATAATAGTAGCTGGGGAGCTTTCGTAAAAAAAATGTAAACCAAAAATTTTTTTTCAAATTAAGGCTCAATACAAATTGTAATGATGCGCCAAAAGTTTAAAATTGTAGACCCTGCGAGTGCAATTGAACTACAAGTTTTTAATTTCAAAAGTAAAGCTTTTGGCGCTAATGAGAAATGGCTCCTTATATGTGTGAGTTAAAATGAGTACGAGAGACGGCTCCTCATATTTGAGAAAACTATCATTCGTATGATTTACAACCCAAAACGCGAAGTAGATGGTACATACCGAGCTCTGTACAATATTGAGGTCGGAAATCTGATGAAGATCCCCGATATTGTAGATGATATAAGATCGCAGCGAGTACGCTGGCACGGTCACGTTCTGCGTGCTGATTTGGAACGAATTGTGCAGCGATCTCTGAAAGGAGACCCACCATGTGGTAGGCGAAAGGGTCGTTGCAGGCGATAATGGCTCCACGGTGTAGAGAACGACTTGGCTTTTTCAAATTGTGTAAGACAGTATGAAGATTATGCTCAGGGTCGAAGCCGTTGGAGCCAAGTTGTTTACTCGGTATGGGGCCCGCAACGGCCTCTATATACTGTTTATTTGAAATTTTAAAAAAATTGCAAGTTGAAAGTATAATTTAAAAAAAATGATGTGGTTTGTTGGGCTGATGAAAATCATAATTATTTATTGAATGTCTAGAATAACATTGAAATGATATGTAAGCTCTACCAAAATCAGTGAGTAGAGCAGCTTTCAAAGTTTCGACATAATTAAAATATTTCAAGCTCCAAGCATTTACAGGAATTTCTTAATTGAAGCTTAAAACATATTTGTTTCTTAAATGCTTAAATTGTTCAGTTGAACTTTATGATTTATCCGATATATAAAAAGCTTTGATACGTATATTTATAAAGTGTTTTATTTTCTTGCAGCAATTTTTTTTAAAGTAAATTTGGAATTTAATGCGCTCTTAATACGAATTCTAAATATAATTACTGAACCATTAGTAAATAATTCCACCAAGATTAAATGAATGATTAAAAATTCAGTTGAATTTATAATTTATATCTTTTAAAATAATTTAAGTTTAAAGCTCAAGTTACAATTTACAACAATTTTCGTTTTAAGGTTTAACCATTTAAAATTTGAATACTATATGTATGTCTACCATACTTTCTGTATTTGTGAAAAGCTTTTTATCAGTTTTAATATAATTATTTAGTTCGCTATTTTAGAAATTTAAAATTTGGAGATTCTGCTATCAAATATTTTCTTGTATAAATATTTTATTTACAATTCGTTTGTGACTGTTCTAGGTGTTCATTTTGACAAGGCGCACAAAAAAAATAAATTTTGTTGCTTGCACAAGGCCGTACTTTCCAAATATTTTCTGTTTGTATTTTAAACCCAAAACCAAAACAAATACCATTATCACCGTCGGGCAAGAGAAAAAGGTTAAACAAATTTCTTATCTGGCGTATTAATAATATTAACTTAACATTACCAAAAATACCACAAACAAAATTAACGACAAAAAACCTCATCGTCGAAACCAATTTGTGTGGTGTTTAATTTAATTTTAGGTTCTCCAAAAAAAAAAAAAAACACTACGTCCCTAAAGTACTCTATATGCTATATACTCGTACATAGGTATAGCTAGACTCTTTGTTTGTTTCTCTGGTACATTATGTATATATATGTATATATTCGTGTGTATTGTTACACGCAAAAAATGGATTATCAATAACCATTCTATGACCTGTACATAAAATAAATTCTCAGCATAACCATATAACAAAACCAAAAGTACTTAATACTATATACAATATTGTACTTTGTGGTATCCTTAATGGGACACAATGAATTTGCATATTTAAAGCACTGTATAGCAGCACACACAAAAAAAAAACATTTTTGTCGAATAGTGTGAGAAACAAGAAAAAGGAAAAAACTTTTGAAGATGAATTTTTCACATAAATAATAGCCCAACAAAAATTGGAAAATTGTGTTAAATTCTCTCCTGAATTTAGAATTAAAATGAAGTGTGTATAGAGGATGAAACAACATTTCGTGGAAGTGACAAACCAACCAAACAAGAGTATATAAGCGATTAGACTTTTATATAGAAAAAAAAATACTATGAATCCCTATTGAGATGATTAAAATCAGGGAGTGGCGTACAAAGTGTATACGTAGAATGGAGTATTGGCAACACAATTTTTTTACATCATACGAGTATATAAGCCACTTAATATTCATAACTTAATTTGCACGAGTACACGGTAAAAATATGCTTTTATATAAAATTCTGTAGAATTATTTTAAAATGATTTGCCAACCAAGGCTTTATTGAAATTCATGGTTACTCGCACCATTCACCAACAGTTGGATTGAACGGCCTTTATTGATTTGTGCTAAGTATAGTAAGCTCGGTTTTACAATGAAGGCGATTACAGGCGATACATATATAGGAACTGATAAAAATTATTAATATTTTTGAAAGTCAGAATCAAGAGCAAAAAAATTAGCATACATGTACGTACGTATAATCGATACATGGATATAGACGGGAAAATGTTTTGGAAATATCATAAATTAATACCCAATCAATAAATATGATTTTTATGCTAATGTAGAGCTTTTTTTTTTTTTGTTCATGCTGCATGAATATTTTCCATTCCATATACTGGAATATATTTTAATCTAGCCAAGGATGGGTGATTGCGGTATATACATATAATATTGAATATTTGGTTTTGTTTTATTGCAAATTTGCATATATACCGCATAAATACATGTAACATAGAAATTAGGTTTCATTTAATAATATAATATAAAATATTTGATATTATAGAAACGAAAATTAATTGAGCCGTATAGTCCTCCCACAATCGAAAAAAGTAAAAAATAAATTGAAATGTGATCATATAATCGAAGAATTAAAAATTAGCATTTCGTGTATAATATATGTGCGGAGGAATTTGATATAGATTCTGAAATCTGCTAGACTTTTGAATGTTATTGAAAAAATTCATGGGAACAATTAATAATGTATGAAGCGAATCACTTAGAATGAATAATGTATGAAGCGTTTGAGTTAATTTTTTTTTTTTAAATTGGTTGGAACGCATACGGATTCCGCACTCAATGCCGGGATTCCGCACTCAATGCCATGGTGCAAAACCCAGGATTCTATCCTAATTCTAGAAAATAGATCATATTTAGTTGATTTCAAATTGGGCTCGCTAATAAAGTTCTTCGCCATTCGACAACTGAAGTTAACAAGCCACTGTAGTCTTAGATCTTTCAAAGCGTAGTTCTTTGTAACTTTCTTGGCGAAGTTAAAAGATAAGATATCAAATGTTTGCAATCCTTGACAAGTTTAGAGGATTTTTCAATGAATTGAACACAGCTTTGCTATATGTTTGTGTTTTTAACAGCGAAATTCAAAGTCTCTATAACACACGTCATCGTTATTATTTCCGCTTGGAAAACAGTGCATAGCGAACCAAGACTGCCAAAAGATCTCTGATTAGACCAAGGACAGTAGATTCCAAATCCAGCAGTGAGGCTAGAGCGTGAGCCATCTGAAAAAAAGATTAAGGACTCGTCTATTTTTTGGCGAAAATCCACCGAAAACCATAAATCCGTTGATGGCTAAACCACCAAGAAAAAGTTGGAGAAGTTGTATTCAGGTAGTGATCTATCATTAACCATATCGATTTCTGGTAAAAATGAAGTGTAGTTTTTAAAGATTGGTCTATGTCCCAAGATAGAACCGAGAACATTTCAGCCCCAATGCACCTCAAGCAAAACGCTGCAGAACAAGCAGTGCCAAGAATACAGATGTGTAACTGGGGCTAGAATGAACTCTAATGGAAGAAGTGGAGTCGAGGACATAGCTCCAGCCCTACAAGCCGAGTTTTGAAGACCATTAAGTTTATCAGTAGAAGCCTTTAGAATAATAACTGGCCACCACACAACAGAAGCGTACGATAATATCCCAGATACGATCCCAGGATTTCCCAAAAGCCCTTTTACATTGCCAAAATATGGCAGTAGCTTTTTGTAGTTTGGAATCAAGATGAAGTTTTCAGGAAAGTTTGCTATCTAAGATAACACCAAGGTGAATGGGTTACATCTGGTAATCGGTCTCCCAAAAAGAGAAAGAATGGATAGATTCAGAACACTCCTACGCCTAGTAAAGACAATTAAATCTGTCTTAGACGGGTTGACGTGCAGACCATTGTCAATGCACCATGCCTCCACAATATCTAAGTCCTGCTGTATTAATTCGGATAAGCTTTACCAGTAATTCGTGTCAATGACCAAAAACCACAGCAAGGGAGATAGCACATCCCCTGGGGACAGCCCCTGGCAACCTCGATAGAAACTGAGACGCCATCCAGTGTGTGATTGATACCGAAATTATTACAGGCATTAGTACTCGAGATAAACTCGTGATACTATCAAAAGTGCCCGCGATGTCGAGGAAAGTACCTACAAGAACCACCTTATTAAAGAGGGATCTTTCAATCCTAGTTACAAGTTCATGTGAGGCAATTTCACAGGATTTACCAACTATGTAAGCATGTTGCACGTTACTGAGCGGGAAGGTAATTAGGTGCTTGTCTCTAATAAATTGTCGACGAATCTTCCTAAGGCTTTAAGAAAAGTTGAAGACCCACTAATAGGTCGAAAAGACTTGGGATCAGTATAACTGGATTTGCCAGACTTCAAAATTAAACCACTCTAATCCTGCTCCAGGATTACAGCGCAGAAAGCAACATATGCTTGGAAAAGGTTTATCAGATGGTGGATATGGTAGTAACATCTTCTAATTTGAAAATGGCACAACCAGGGAATTGAACAGATAGAAGCAGCTCACCAACTTCTCCATGACTTAAAGTAAGCTGACCGTCGGTAGCCGAATAATATCGAGTCTACAAACACCATTCTTAGCCATGGCTGTATTTAGTTTGGCCACTGCCGGCAAGCTATTAATTTCCTCGCAGAAGTTTAACCACGAAGCTTTTTGAACGGATCTGAAATTTCGTACATATTCTTTTTGTACCACTAGAAATGTATCCTAATCAATCTGGCGATTGAAGTTTTTTGATTTGTTTTTAAATTTCAGCAGAATTCCAAAAGTTTGGTTCGTAATAATAGGACACGAATTAAGCATACTCGACCGGATTACTCTCGGTGCGTTAAGGAAAGAAGCCAGCTCGAGTGAGAAAAGTCCCCAATTAATTAATTTCCTGTTACGATATGGTTTTATAGGTGGTTGTTTAAGGTTAATGTTAAACGAGATACAGCGGTGATCAGAGATGAGAACATCAACCGTCATGCTCCAATCAAAAATTAATTCAATGATAGACATAGAGCATAAACTTATGTCAATCACCTACAGCCAAATGGAATTAACAAACGATGGCTCGCTACCTATATTTAGAACCTTAAGCTCTGAAGAACTTAAATAGTTGAACAAACAAGATCCCCTCTGCTTAATATTCGTACTACCCCAAATCGAGCGATGAGCATTAGCATCACATCCGATTACAAGTGGGATGTGCTTATGTTTGCTCAATGACACAAGGTTAGCCAGCTTCTCTGAGGGAGGAGGTAAGACAGAGTCATACTGTAAATAAACTGATGCAAGCACCAGCTTAGTGCAGTAATTATTATTGAATATTTAATTGATAAGATTTCCATTATATACACTCTAAATTAACTAAATCCAATAATAGTATGACATTTTATAAACAACTATACAGTAGCTTAAAAGCTTTTCGGTTTTAATTTGTTAACATTAATTTGCTGTTGTTTTTCACACAATTTTCAAATAATTTTTCTCTCTGAAACAAGCTTTGAAACAAGTTTATTAAATTTAAAGATCATATATTTTACAGATTTTATTCAATTGTGAACAGGTTAATTTACAGATAAATTCAAGACATTTCGTTTATATTTAAAAATTAAAAGCTTTTAATACCATGATGATGGCAATAAACTTGTAAACTTGTTTATAAACTGGTTGTGTTTTTAGAATTAGGTTAGGATATACTGATATTTTTCTCAGAAATTGAACTTAAATCACAGATCTATAATAGTTCCAAGAAAAATATAGCATCTGGATATTATTCCCTGATTTTCAGGATATACATCATAAAAAAATTCGTTGACTGGTTCTTAATGTATGTACTTAAATATATAAAAGCTCATTTAAAAATACAATATGAAAAACCATTAATCAAAGCTTTTGATGTTAGCTCCAAATGATAAAGATATATTCAGCTCTAATTAAAGCATTAATCAATTTTTGTGTCCATTTAAAGCTTTTATTAAAAAGTCAATTTTCATGATTTTGATTTGTTTCAAAACTGTTTAAATTTACGATTAAATATTATAATTAAATACAACTGAAAAGAAAAGTAATGTAATTTGTACAAGTTTTAATGATGTAGTCGCTTTATTGAAAAAAGCTTATATTATTTTATACCAGGCAAAAATTATTTATAAAAAGCTTACAATCTTTGTAAAGTCAAAGTTAATTTCCAAGTTTTCCAATAATAATACATTTCAGTGAAAATTATACAATATTTTGAATATACTGGACTATGGCAGCTTTATGAGTTAAAACAATTTATTAAAATTAAATTCAAGTTTGAATCTATGATTATAATATTATATCAACGTGGAAAGCACTTACACCTTTTTATTTTATATACAAGCGTAAACGCTTTCAATGCCAAGTCAAGCTAATGAGAAGGAAAATCTTTTACGGTTTAAAGTTTAGGGAATTATTCGCACTATTAAATTTTCAATTTAAAGAAGGGCTTAGGTGTTTAATGTAATTCATATTGGAAAAGCTCGCCTATATAAATCTTTAAAATAATTCAAGCACAAAATTATCGATGTTTCCAAATAAAATATTTTTTTGCTTTTCAAATCGAGCTTTCACATAATTGAAAGCTTATAATGTTCTTTGTTAATAAAATTTGTTCGGAGCTTTCAGAAAACAAATATTTATATAATATTTGTGCATAACTCCTGTTTTCAAGACAACAAATATATTGTAGATTAAGCATAATACTAAGCTTTCCTTGTTTTGTTCTCTAGTTTTTATTTTTAATTCCAAACACAATTGGTAAAACTATTTGAACTACTTAGTTGTGCAAAAAAATTTACGTTTAATTGTATTTGATTGGATAAATATTGAACGTTTTTATTAAAAATATTTTTATGGTTTCTCTGGTCCTTGTAAAGAATAATCTCAATATGCTCGCTAATATCACGTACATTTATCTATACGAGAACAATTTATTAATTAAATTGTTTTAAACATTCGTATCGATACATGGCTACACATGTTCGTTGTAATGCGACTTAAAAAATAAAAAATGGTTATAGAAAGGATATATAGATAACAAATTTCGATATTCTTGCAATATATACAAATTGGAATGCCCCGGGTAATTTTTCAAAATTAAAAATCCAGGAACTAGCTTTTTTATTCGTTAATTGAATCAGAATGAGGATATTTCACTTGCAAATGTATCATTTCGATGACGTTCGATATCATCTTCCTGCTCTTGAATATATGTATGCAACAAATATCTACAAAATGCTTTCATCCTCATAGATGTAATATGTATACATATATACAGCATTCTTCAGCAAAAACAAAAAAATCTAAAATTAATGAAAATGGCTTGAAACATATGAATAATGGAAATGCATGAATATGTACCATTGAGTGTAATAATTGTGCAGAGGTAACATACATATACATATATACGTATCTATCCAAAAATATAATTCCGAAGAAGTCGTCGAAAATAATATAAAAAAGGTGGAACGATTTCTCATCTCATCGTTTAGCGACAACGGCAACGGCAACAACAGCAAAATACTAGGGATACCATCTTCTATATATAAATACATTTTTGTTATGTATTATGTTGGTTGAGTTTCATTTAAAATTGTGGCAGGGGAGAGGAAAAAAAACTGAACAACAAAAGATTTCCTGACAACAACAACAATCAACGAAATAATAATAAAAATTGGGAAATGAATGGAGTCACACGAATTGTGTATAGTACTGTATGTATATAGCTAGTTGCCATATACGAGGAACTCATACAGGAAGTAAGGAAAATCATAATAATTTGGTTGTATACGAGAATATATGTATGATACCGTCGTCGGTTATTGTTTGTTGATGGCGCGCGATATGATCTTACTCGTATCTTCACATACAATTTTATTAACTTTGATTTAAGTTTGTTATTATATTTACAAGGGATGTCATTCAGACAGTCGTAAAAAAATTATTTAAGATTTGATTGAATCTAATTTTTTTTTTATCGAAGAAAAGGGTTCCAAAAAATACGACCAATTCTTAAATGACGCTTATGCGTTAAACTGACAGTCGATGTGAACTTATAAAGTTAAAATAAAAAACTGTGATTTTAAACACACGAACACACTTTTATTTTATATTTTATCATATTGAATAAAATTTATTTTATAAAACACAAAAAACTTTTCAAAACTCGGCTAGAACTATTTACGTACCAAATTTTTTATGTACGCGAGCAAAACCTCTACCAAAAATATAATAAACGATAACGCCCATCCCCAAATTAAAATTGGCACGGCAATTTCATAAAAATGTTTTTGATCAACAATTCCACTCGCCGTATAATTCGATTCGTATTCAGTTTGTTGTGTCAAATTTGTCACGAATTGTTCGTAGCTAAATAGTATTTCCCAATACTGGTCCAGGCCAGCTTCAAATACTAGATGCGATAGTTCATTTATGTGATCGTATAATGGCTTACGGTTTGCCACACCAAACGATACAAAATTATTAAAAAGACTGTCGCTCATTTTATGAAAACGTTCCATACGACCATTCCAATTGTATTTCGAGTTTAAAATTTTATCGGCTTCTCGCTCGGCCAGCACAATAGAATAATTCGAATAGTAATTTGTTTGAATGAAATTCAAGACGTCTCTCTCGAGTACATAGCTCACCTGTTTTTTTAATTGAGGATGGTGCTCGAGGATGGGCAAGAAGTTCGCTTCCGTGATAAACATGGTTAAATTGGATTCCACGAGACTCTCAATAGTATTGATGTTTGGTTCATAATCAAGAGATATTAGTTCAGAAATCATGAACGTCTGATAGTAGTTGAAGTACATAAAATTAAGCATTAGCAATGCGAGCAACAATACTTTCTCGATCCGATGTTCATGTGCTAGTGTGACAGCAATCATTATTATCGATTTAAATAAATTGAAAATTAAATCAATAATCGAAGTCTTGAGTTTCATTTTGATCCGAATCGCATACCAACTGCCAATGATCACAAAATCAACCAAAATGAATATAGTGATCGATGCTACATCGAATGACGTTAAAAATGTGTATTGCTTTATAATCCGTGGCACCAATATTACGGCACGTGACGTCTGAAACGGATATGTATACAGAACAGGTGAGCCAAATTGAAGCCTCTCAATTTTATTCATCGATATATCGGTCAAATTAATTACAAACGGCATATGCTGGTTGACTATTTCCATAATATTCGCAGCTGATTTAAATGTTGTGACATATCGTAAGTTTAATTTATTTCGTAAAATTTCAAAAAACCATCGAGTGATTCCTCGCGGAACTCCATCCACTTCATTATTTAGTTGTGTACCCCGTAGAATATATGAAGTTCGAATATGATTTTGCTCAAAATTATCATTCGCTTCATGAAATAATTCACTAATTGTTGTACAGGTGGTTAAATATTTAACAACATTAGTATTAGCGTACCGGTTAGTCTGTTTGTGACGAAAAAAGCTTGCATACCGAATTTCAACTGAATTAGCCATTTGAAATATCATTCCGAACGAATAGAAACGTTCAAATTGTGTTAAACTCTTCAAAAAAATGTCGGCCACAAATTTCACTTCGTTTAAAACGATAAATACATAATTTGGACTCACTGCATAATTGTTGGCTAATTTATGGTGTTCCTTGATGTCTTCAAAATTATTAATGAATATTATGTTGTAGGTTAGGCTTATAAGTCGTTTTGTATCGAGTTGACTGATTTTGGCGGCATTTGCCATTGCAAGAACCGTGCTCTTGTTTAAATGGCTTATTAAATTGTTAGCTTCACTAAAATCCGATTCTCGATTAATGGTTAGCACAGTAATTTTTAATCCACCACTTGTATCATTGTTTAACAAATTTATTAATTTTAACGTTACTGGATTAACTACATTTCGTACCGAAAACTTATCAATCTCGAGCGAATGGCTTGAATTAGGTATGGAAAGTCCTATTACTAATATAAACAGGTAAGAAAGTACCTCCATTCTTGTGACTGTATGACAATTGTTTGATGGACACATGTCATTTCAATTGTACTGAAAGCGTATTTTTTTTATCATTTATCCGATCAATTCCGCCTTCTTATTAAATGTAATTATAGTTAAATACAGAACATTGTAGTTTCAATTACGGGATATATGTCAACAGAATACAGTCATTAAAATTTTGTATTCAATAATCAGAATAATTATTGGGCTGAGTCACGTTATAAGTTTGGATCAATTTTATTACCGATATGAATCATTGTTGGTAATTTTTTTAATTAATTCTCCATCTAGGTCACTTTAAAAATTAGTTTCAAAGTTTATAGTCTAAAAAGACAATACATGATACTTCTTATTACCGAGGAGCGGTCGCAACAACAAAAGATATTTTATATCCTCGCACTCATCTTCCATTGAACACACTTCGTTCGAACTCATCACCGATTCGTATGCGCCTATATATACAGTAATGACATGAGAGTCATCGATGATTTTATTATCATTCTGATCTCAAATTTGTTACCCAAATATCCCAGTCCAAACTCTTTAACCACTGTGTTTTTGCTAACTGAACCTTTATACCTTGACGGTAGACAAGTTCAACTAGAGAGCACATGAGAACAGCTCTGATCGATGTATACGAAAGTATTCATAAGTTCTTGAAAAAGTTTCGATTTTAATTAGCTTTGCTGATCTGTTGTGATCTCAAGCAGGATTTTCTATATGGTACGAATAAAATTTTGAGATAGATTACAATTTGAGACAGATTACGAAAACGATATAATTTTGATCGAATTTGATGAATGAGGAAAACAAATATTCGTGACTAAAAAATAATCCAAGATATATTTTAATCTCTATAGGGTGTCCCAATTAAAACGAGCCACCCTAAATAACTTTTGAAAAAAAAAATTTTCGTAGAAATGCCGCGATCCGTGAATATTTATTTTTATAGGGGGGAAAATTATAAGTGCGTATGAGTCATAATGCATGCACCATGGTAAAATCAATGATTTGGTTAGAAACAGTACTTTAATTTTTTTTGCAATACGTAAAAATATTCCTCGCCGATTGAAGGTTACGTCGAAAATGAATGGGGCATTATCTGCTGGGTATAAGGTGTGTGCATACATCACATTGGTAAACTACTCGGTTTTTCGATGGAAGCGCAAACCCGATCCAGAATAATGCCGCAAAGAAGAATTGCAGACACAAATGGGGCACAGTAGCCGTGATAGTTACTGTTACCGTTACGCAAAAAAAATCCCTTAAAAATTCAAATTTTGAAATTTTTGGTTACTGCGCAATTTTCGAAGTTCTGCGCGTACAAACCGAGATAATAGCACAGTGCTTAAAGCTGTGGCGTTTGGATCGAAAAGTTTCAAGTTTGATTCTTCATCCTTGATTTCGATCAGGATGATGATGAATTCATCGTGACATAACTCTATAGTTTTATAACTCTATAGGCTTTAAACTCTTAAATTAAATATTTTTAAAATATAATATTTTAAAAACTTAAATTTTTAAAATTTTGAATACACCAAAATTAAATTCTGATTATTTGAAATTCTAACAAATGTAAAATTCTATAATTTTAAAGCACTAAAATTCTTGATTGTCGAATAATGAAGTCCATATAAACCTAATTAAACATTTTTAAAATTCTAAAGTTTTGAGTTTTAGATGATTAAAATAAATTAATCTTAAATTTTTAAAATCTAATATTCTAGAAATTCTTATATTGTATATTTATCACCTAAAATCCTAAAAAATTTTAAAACATAAAATTCCCAAAGGCTCTGAAATTCTAAATTTCTATAGTTTTAAATTTATTAAATTTTAATCGTTAAATTCTCAAAAATTATTTATCAATTTTAAAAATCCAAATTTCTGAAATTTTTGAATTTTAAATTTTTTATTATTCTCAAACTTGTAAAATACTTAACCTTTAAAATTCTAAAAAATGTTATGTTCATTAACTGTAAAATTTTTTAAATACTCAAAATTCTATAATTCTAAAATTTATATAAAATTCTCATCAATTTAAAAAATTTTTAACTTTAAATTTTAAAATCTTTGAAAATTCTTAAATTTTATACAAAACCATAATTTCAAAATTCAAAATTTTATTTTAAATTTAACTAAATTATAAATTTGAAAATTGTTGAATATTGAAACCACAATATTGCAAGCTTTGAACACATGCGCTATCATAACAAACACATGCCATTCGGTTTATTAATCGGGAACACAATCGACACTATCGAGATGTGAGCGTCAAGAATATCAAAACCACTTCTAGAAAAATCCTATGGTTCACTTAATTTTACCACAAACGAACAAGAAAACAAGGCGTTTAATCAGACTGGTGGGTGGAATGGTACCAACAGTTAATTGCAAACTGCTTCGTCCAGGTTACAATAATTATGTAAACATTTATTTACTATTTTAATTTTAAGTTTTAAAATTCTATAACTCTTAAAACCTAAACAAAATTCCAAACTCCAAAAGCCTGATATTATAAAATTTGTTAAATTTTATAATCTCAAAATTTAAATCCAATTTTAGAAGCAGACAATTTTGAAACTCTCAAATTTATTTATTTGTTCCAAGAATTTAACATTAACAATTTTGTATTGTAAAATTATAAAACCTCCAAATTTAATATATTAATCTTTTGGCCATTTTATTTAATTCTAATATTCTAAATATCAAAAATTCTACAATTCTAAAATAATAGAAATTTAAAATTGCACAATTCAAATTTTTAAAATTATCACAATTTTAATTTATATAATTAAAAATTCCAATATTTAAATCGCTAAAATTCCCCAGTACTAAATTTTAAAAATTCAGAAACTCATAATTTACAAAAATTCTGATTCTAGCTTTTTTTAAATTAAAATTTAAAATTCTCAAATTGATTTTTAATTACATACTAAAATCCTAAAGTTTCAATATTTTAAATTTAAAAAAAATAATCATTCCTATATTCTACGATTTGAAATTCTATTATACTGAAGTCCTGAAGTTCAAAAATTATAAAATATTCTACAATCTTAAATTGTTAAATTATAATATTGCAAATTTCTATTACTTTAAAATTTAAATTATTTGTAATTTTTCAATTTCTTAAATTCTATATTTCTAAATTTTAACATTTTAAGAATTTTAATATTCTCCAAAATATTTAAGGTCCTAAAATTATTTATTTAAAATTTTAAATTTGAAGAATTTGAAAATTTCTAACCTCTTTAATCTTAAACTGTTTAATTCTAAAATCCTGAATATTAAAAATTATTAAATTTAAAATTTTTAAAATTTTAATAAAATAGAAAATGTTTAATTTTTAATATTTTACATTTGTTAGTTTTCAAGAATTCTAAATTTTAATATTTCCAATTTCTTATATTCTACTAAAATTCTAAGACCCTAAACTTAATATTTAAAATTATGAAATTTCGAAAAGATATAAAATTCTTAACCTCTTAAATCTTAATTTTGCAAACTGTTAAATTCACAAGTCCTGAATATTTAAAATTATTTAATTCAAAATTTAAAAATTTTCATAAAATTGAAAATCTTTAAATTGAATTATCTAAAACTTAATATTTACATTTTTTTTATTTCATTAATTATATACATTAATCAACTCCATAATTCGAAAACTTTATAGTTCTAAAATAATAGAATTAATTTTTTAAATTTTAAAATTCTATGACTCTGATATTTTAACTGTAAATATTATTAAATTCTAAATATTAATTCAACAATTCTATAACTCTAATATTAGTTTAACAATCCAACAAATTTTAGAAATTTCTAAAACTTTAAAATTTGAAACATTTGTAATTTTTCTATTTCTTAAATTCTATATTTATAAATTTTGATATTCTTCAATAATTTTAAGATCCTAAAATTATTTATTTAAAATTGTAAATTCGCAAAATCTTGAATATTTAAAATTCTTAATTTTAAAATTTCAAAAATTTTAATAAAATAAAATATCTTTAATTTTTAATATCGAAACTTTCAAGATTTAAAAGCTTTTAAAACTCTTAAATTCTATATAGATTTCTGAAATTCGATAATTCAAAAATTGTATGGCATCTGAATTTATTAATTTTATAGTTCTAAAATCATAAACTTAAATCTATAACTCTGATTATTTACAACTTTAATTTTCTTAACTGTATATTCTGGAATTCTATATGTTAACTCAAAAATTGTATAATTCTTACATTACTTTAACATTAAACTTTATACTTAAAACATTTGTCAGTTTTCAATTTTTGAAATTCTAATACTAAAACCTCTAGATTAATATTTAAATAGTTTAAATCTTAAGTTCGTAAGCAATTAAATTCATGAATATTTAAAATCAATTATTATTTAAAATTTTGTAATTCGAAATGTTGTAAAATTCTAAACCTTTAAACTTTAGGATTATGGAATTTAATTATTTTATAGAATTTAACAGTTTTAAATTTAAGTTATTTAAAATTAAATTATATTTTAGTAAAATTTAAAAAATTTGAATTAAAGAATTTTAAATATTCAGTGCTTTAGAATTTAATAGTTTAAGTTACTGTTAAATTCTAAAGTCCTGAAAATTTTAAATTCATTAATTCAAATTTTTTAGATTTTAACAAAATGCAATTTAATTTTAAATACTTTACAGCATTTGGGTTAAATAATTTTATAAAATCATAACCTTAATTTTTAAATTCTATAGCTAATATTTTACTACTTTAAAATTTAAACTGTATAATATGAAAATTTAAATTTCTGAAATTACTTGAAAATTTTGGAAAATTCCTAAAACAATAAAATTTTAAACATTTGTTAGTTTTAAAGAATTCTAAATTTTAATACTTCCAATTTCTTCTTTCTTTCTTAAATTCTTCTAAAATTCTAAGATCCTAAACTTAATATTTAAAATTATGAAATTTCGAAAATACATAAAATTCTAAACTTCTTAAATCTGAATTTTGTAACCCGTTAAATTATAAAGTCATGAATATTTAAATAAAATTTAAAATCTTTAAATTTAAATATCTAAAACTTAATATTTACATTTTTTTATATCTTAAATTCTATACATTAATCAACTCCATAATTCGAAAATTATATAGTTCTAAAATAATAGAATTAATTTTTTAAATTTTAAAATTCTGTAACTCTGATATTTTAACTGTAAATATTATGAAATTCTAAATATTAATTCAAAAATTCTATAATTCTAATATTAGTTTTCCAATCTAACAAATTTTGGAAATTTCTTAAACATAAAATTCATTCAATCGAACTGGTAGTATGGTACCGACAGTTCATCCCAGACTTCAGGTGACCAAAAAAAAAAAAAATAAATAAATAATAAATAAATTAAGACTTAAATTTCATTTAATTTAAACAAAAATTGAATTTTGATTTTTCAAGAACGTTACGAAACTCAAATTTAATTTTTATTTGACTTTTGAAATTTTAAGAAATTATTGAGAGCAAAGTTGAAATGTTTAGTGGAATACCATATCAAACCTCAAACCAAAAAAAACTATACGACACGACTGTTTCACCGAACGTTAAATAAATTAAAATTTTAATTTTAATTTGACATTTATGAAGCTTTTAATGCAATGCTCAATATATTTGCACTATATCTATAATAAAACCACACCAGCATGTGAATTGAAATAAAGCACATACCATCGTAAAGCACGTGAAATTATAATGTAAGTACATGCAAACATAAAAAACAAAAGCAAAAATCAAAGTGTTATCAAAGGAAACATAAAAGCCTTAATAACTTTGGTTTTACCTCCCTTCCTCTCCCGTTTGTGTTGTTGTATAGTTTTCAATTATGCTTTGTCAACAGAAAAGAGCTTTATTATACTTAACTGAAATGCATATATGTATATAGAATCCTTACACACAGCAGCGCATCATCATCATCGTCATAATACAAAAAAAAGAAGACATTATTTGGTTTTGTTTTATGCATAAATTCAAAAAAAGCTTTAAACATGAACTTTTTGTTGTATATACAAATATATGTAGTCAATGTATATAGTGTTTTTATTTAAAGTAGTGTATACGATAACAAGATAAAATGTAAGATAAGTATAAAATTGCTGTGAATAGCTCTATACTCATATAAACGTATATACTTTGTATTGTGTAGTGATGATAATCATGATATAGAGTTGATGATAAAATACACAATATATAGTTGTGCAAAAGCTTTATTTTTTTTTATTTTTCAGAGCTATGGCATTTCTGGTATGTTTTTGTTTTATATTTAACTTTTCATCGAATTTTCTAAAGTTTTGTGTTCGCAAGTATCGTTTGTGTTAAAGTTTATTTATTGTTCAAAAATTTAGTGTGTATACATATATAGAGTCGATGTTTCGTAATTTCGCAAAAGTATTTTTTTGTTTGTTGAACACACACAGCGAACTTTGGTGGTTTGAACTTTTTTGTTTAAGTTTTGTATTATTTTGGTTTTCTAACGAAGATCAATCCAACTATGTAATGAATCTTTATAACAATGTATCCATCCCCCGGCACCCCGACCCCGAATTTTAAAGTTTCTTTTTTTTTTTCAATTATCCTACTATAGAGAAAGCTTTAAACTTTTAATAAACAGTATATATAATATATATTCAAATATAGTTATGATTAAATAATCCAGTTTGCTCATCAAAAACGAGATGAAAAAGTAATTTAAGCAAATTGTTGAAAGCTTTTTGTCATTTCCGCCAAAGCTTCTTATCTTTTTGTAATCAAATACTTTAAATAGGAATGAGGAAGGGTGATGTTTTTGTATATACAAGATATTTTTGTTTTGTATATTTTATAAATTCAAAGCGCACACAGCCATCATATACATCTAAAGCTATTTTTTAAACTTTAATGATGAAAAAATAAAAATAAAAAGTTTTTCCATCCCTAAAATCCAATTTCAAATATCTTACGGGTGTATTACACACATATATATATATATATATATATATATATATATATATATATATATATATATATATATATATATATATATATATATATATATATATATATATATATATATATATATATATATATATATATGTATATATATATATACAGCAAGGTTAGGTCTTTTTTCGATACATATAATATGTATATAACCTTGAAAAAGTATAAGTTTTTGTTTATGAAATTCCATCCCGCATGAAAAATGGAATGAATTAACCTTTGGCTGCTGGAAATCGGGGTGGAACGGAGGTTGGCGAAATGTTATAAGAAACAAAATTTCGTTTTATTTTTAGTTAATAAAACGTTAATCAATAAACATTATAATGCTTTGAGCTTTTTTATTTAACTTTTCGGATTTATATAATGGGTTTTTTATTTTTAATATATATATATATCCGCATTGGTATTGCATATAGAGGTATTTAAGAGCTTTTATTTTAATTTATTAGTATTAGTATATTATTTCAAATTGGAGCTTTCAGTTGACAATGATCTTAGGGAAGAAAGTAACTTTTGCTTTAAGAATTGCAACGTACTGGAACGTTTAACTGTTTTCTTGAGTGAAAGATTAAGTGAAAAACTAAAACATAATGTACGAAAAGCTTTTCGACTAAAATCGGTTTTGACGTGTGTAAATGCTAAAATTGTTGTCGAAATAAAAAATTTCCCAATTCAATTAACAATCAGAACTTAAGAGCTTTTCAAAATTTGTAAATTTGATAATTTTATTGTTGTCAAAATATTTTGAATTCATCAACAATACGTATAAAAATATAAACTCATTAGAGCAAAAACTTAACAGACAAATATTTTGAAAGCGCATATTTTGAAAGCGCATATTTTACTGGTATTTGAAAAGAGCCTTAAGAATCACAATCCTGAATTTTGATAAAAGTGTAGAAAGAATTTCGAGGATTATTGCGTTAAAAATAAATAATAAACTTTCGACTTACTACCAAAAAGACATTTAAACTTAAAACCACAACGATTGGAAAAGTCAACTTGATTATCTTCTTATATATGCATTGAAAGCTGGAAAATTACAATATAAAAAAATATTATTAATTTTCTAAAAGATTTGCAAACGTCTTGGTCTAACAACATATTGGAAATAGTGAAATTCAAAAATTTGAGTTTTCTATGTTATCTCCTTAAAAGCTCGCAAGTCAAAATACTTTCAAACTCTCGTAGAAAGTCAACTGGCAAACTGTGTTTATTTTCCTGGACGGGCAAAAAATTTTCGTAAAACTGAATCCGTTGAAGTTCCACAACTAGTTAATAAGGAAAAAGCTTAGCAACGAGTGCAAGATTAATAATCACGTATGGCTTGATTTGATGAGGTTTTTGAAGTTAATTTTATTGAATCAGAATCAATTTTAGTATTATTTCAAATAAAATTGACAGCTTTTTATCGTAAAAGCTCCAAAAATTGTATAGTTATTAAATTACTTACATATTTAATAATAGATTTGGCCGCCCTCCAATAAAATATAAATCAATTTGTTGTATTTGGGTATTAACACTGTATAGATTTCAAGCTTTATTGCTATAACATTGCGGTCAACTGAACCTATATATATATCATGAAAAACTTTTTCTTTAACGGCAAATATAAATTGTAAATAGAATTTTTTAGAACAGTAAATTTACAACTCCTTTTAATAATATAATATTTAAAAAAAGAGCTTTTAAATTAAATTGATGCCAAAAAAATTTCGAGGATTACTGCGTTTAAAATAATAAACTCCCGACATTTAAACTTAAAATCATTCATTCAGGTTTCAAGGACATTTTTTAAACTTAAGTAACGCTTTAACTTTTGAATTAAACTAACATAAATAGTGAAATTCGAAAACTTTGAGTTTTCTATATTATCTCTAAGCTTTTAAAGAAAATACTTCTATTACTGATGCAGCTTTCATTACAGACCTTCCTCTAGTCTCTTAGCTGAGTGATATAAAATCAACTACCCAGCGGTGTTTACAAGGCTTCTTTCACCAAACAATGAGTTAATTAGCATATAATTGAAAAAAGCTTAGCTGAACCGGGCAAATCAAATACAATAAGATAAGTTGAATTGATGAATATTTTGAAACAGTATACGCAACAATCGAATTTACTGTTAGTTTTAAGTAAAGTCGACGACTTTTAATAGTAAAAGCTCTTAAAGTTGTTCAATTTTCAAATATATGGATCAGGCCCCTTCAATTAAATATCATAAGTTTTCTGTGTTATTTATTGATTCGTGTTGTTTAGATTTTTATAACATGGATACCATTCCGTCAATTAAACCTGTCTTATGAGCTTCTCGAATGTTCAATGAAAAGTTTATCTCCAAGATTTCTCTTAATCGCATTTTTTTAATATTGTTGAACGATGAAAGTAATCAGCATTTGAAATGAGAATACCGACAGCCCATTCCTTTAAAGTTTGCAAAATAATTGTTTTCCAAATTGACTTGAAAAATGTTCCGATTTAAAATTTTTTCGTAGAAATTGCATGTCTCCTATTGAGCACGTCCCCAAGTGGCAGATAGGGGGATACCCACACCGGAACATCAGCGGGTAAGTGGAAAATAAAATACCAGTAAACTTGCAAATAACGTCTGGTCACCAGGAGGTGCGGCTTCAAACAGCGTCTATTTCTCATGTAAGAGGCGGCTGATTTTACCTGGCAGGAGGTAAAAAATGTTTGAGGAAGGATACCTTTAACAAAAAACCAACAATAAGCCTGACTTCAGGAAAAGGTACGGTGCAGGGACTCGGAGAGGGAAAGATCACCTACTATTAAAAAAACAAGTACAATAGGAGATATTAATATGACTTTGTCTTCACCAACAACTAATGCTTAAAGCGAATAAAGCACACTCTTAAAGTAGACTTTTTAAAAATTAAAAAGCCTAGAAGAGGTGGTTTCTCAATTACGGACAAGGATTTCAAGCTAGTAGCACTAAACAATCATGCTTGGAAGGTAAATGTTCCAGACTCAGATACTTATAGAAGTCTCTCTATGAAGCTTAATGCTTAGAAAGTTCAGTGGAATACATATGAGGATAAGCAGGAAAGACCAATTAAGGTTATGGCTAGAGGACTACATCAAACATGCGAGAGTGAAGATATAATGCGTGTACATTAGATAGGAACTCAGTTGCATTAATTGCAAGGGTCAATGTCCAGCTAATTACCGTAGCTGTGAGGTAGCTAAAGAATTACAAAATATAAGAAATCACGCTAGAAAGTCTGATCTAAACCATAGAAACCCTGCTAGTGAAGCCCCGACCAAACGACAGACAAATCGGGAATTATATAAATTACGGAAAAGAATCATAAGCACAGGTGACCCAAGGTCAACAGGCAAAAGCGAAGGATAGCAACGACGGCCAAATTTTGATAGATGTCGTGAAATGCATAGACGCTCTAAATAAAAAACTTGATGAGCAGACTGCGACCAATAAACTCATATTTGAACAGTTGAGAAACTTTTCATCATCCAACACGACTTTAAAATAAAAATAAATTTACAAACGCTCAGAATAGTAATTTGGAATGCGAATGGTAAATGTGAATAGAAAATATTTTTTGAGAAACCATTTATAACAAGCTTTTGTATTAAAAATATCTTTAACTAGAACCAATCATCTCATGCTATCTTTTTTCATACACAATTTATAATTGCAAAGCTTTAAACGTATTGGTTTCAAGATCAATGGCTGACGCTTTTAAAATTTGTTGAGGCCCATAAAAAACAAAAACCTACTTAGTAAAAGTGGAATACACATTTAAAAAGTTATTCATATTTTTTGTTAATATATAGATTTAAGTTATTTAATGTGAATCGAATTCAAAAGCTTTCGTTTACTAAATTTATTTAATTAGATTTGAAAACCAGAAAACATTTGTTGTTTGAGTTATATGCAAACACAATTTTTACAGTTACCTAGAAACTATATTTTTTTGTGATTAAATTCTTGAGCTTTTTGAAATTTTTACACAAATTTTTTTATGAATATTACCGTATAAATAAACCTAAATTAAAAATCAGTATAATGACTCAATAGTTAACCGAAAAGCTCAAATTGTTTGATTTGGACACATTAAAGCGCGACCTTTTCGATATCTGCGGATTTCGCGTGTTTTGGTCTTTTATATACTTCGTATAGAGGACTACGAACTGTAGAATCATAACCAAAAAATCATAAAAATATAAAAAGCTTTATACTATGTACGCGATAAATAAAAACTCGTAAAATGTTTTCGAATTTGAAAGCTCTACAGACAAGACGTATTTTATATATAGTTGAAAAAAAAAATTGTTGCATGTCAACAACATTTTCATTCCAAACGATATTCGATAATAATATGACGTTCAACAATTTTCCAAAATTCGCACGACCATCACCGTATACATCATATCTGATATCAGTTTATAACATAGCAATATGCCATAAATTGTTCCACCCAACAAAACAAAAACTTGTAACTATCCCATAACAATCAGCACTATTATTTATATATATGTTATGTACTTGATATGTATGGGAACGGGTTTACCACCGCACATATATACAATAATTAACATTATTGGTACATCCGTATCTGGAGCTGTGCAAAATAGTTAGAAATCTATGAAAGATAAGGAATACAGAGTAATATCCTTAAACAACAATGCATGAACAATCTACACACCAGACTGATACTTATCAATAAAGACCCTTATCAACAAAGGTTAATTTAGAGAAAATCGAATGGTAAAGATAGGAACTTAAATCAACCACCAAATAAAGGTTATGGCAAGGGGCCTCCATCCAACTTGTACAATAAAAGACATCATGGAAGATCTCCAACGACAAAGACTGCAAATAGAAAATGCAGTAAATATAATAAAACGAGAGAAGGTCAAAGAAGGGTCCGAATTTAAAGTTACTCAAAAAGGTCTCCCGTTATTTATGTTAACTTTCAATACAATAACAAAGAAAAGATAGAAGCCTTCTTTAATATAAGAACTATTTTAACCATGAGTGTTAAGATAGAAGCACTACGGAAAACCAC
Organism: Tipula unca; assembly: GCA_951394425.1. Taxonomy (NCBI): domain Eukaryota; kingdom Metazoa; phylum Arthropoda; class Insecta; order Diptera; family Tipulidae; genus Tipula; species Tipula unca. Next base: position 15,689,033 of record OX596380.1, on the reverse strand, counting down.
TATGGGGTTATAGTGCAATGGTTTTAACTATACGCAAAAATACGCCAATAGATACCAAAGATGTGTAAAGTGCTTTGGCAGGCACTTTGCTCAGGCAAATAAAAATTCCCCTCCAACATGACATGAACTGCAAAGAGCAACATCGTTCAAACTATAGAGGCTGCAAAGCAGCTAAACAACCAGTATAATCAGTAGATTTCAAAGACACCAAAGATACATCTAGGCTTGAAAAAATATTTAAAAGCACCGAAGCGCTAAATACACAAGAGATCCATAGATGATTTAAACAGACCACTAGATAGCCGAGAAACAGTGGATTAATTAGCATCCATCTTATAATACTATATGATAAATAAAACATAAGAGATTTGTAATCTGGAATGCAAATGGAATAATTGAACATATTCCAGAGTTAGAAATCTTTTTAAATACTGAAAAAATTGATATATGTTTAACATCAGAAAGCCATCTTACTTAAACCTCAAGCAAGAGGAGGATCAACAATAAATGAATATAACATTGAAGAAGAAAGTATGCAAGTAAATACTATCAGCATTCCACATAACAACCAAAAAATATTCAATGTCGCCTCATCAATTTATGGTCCTCCAAGATATAATTTAAATAAAGAGGATTATAAAAAGTTATTGAACCAGCTGGGATATAATTTTATCATTGGAGGTGATTTTAATGCAAAAAATACTTTCTGGAGGTCAAGATTAACAAATCTAAAGGGTAGAGAACTATACGCCACAAGTCGGGCTTATGCCTTTGTGAATTTTTTTCAGGAGGAAAACCAACGTACTGGCCTACTGACACAAGTAAAATTCCGGATCTAATTGATTTCTACATTACAAGAGGTATATCCGAAAACCACATTTTTTCTAGAAAATAGTGAAAGTATCGGACCTGTATCGGACCACTCACCCGTCATTATGACTGTTAGTTTGATTGAAGGAAAATTCACCAAGACTAAAAAATAACAAAATCAATTGTCAATTATATAGGAAAATGGTTGAAGACAACACCAATCTTCTTGTACCAATCAAGCATCTGTAATCCAAAAGAAGGAGCGTAATTATTTCACTTATCCTGTCCAGATCAGGGGGTTGGTTAATAAAAAATGGAAAGCAAGGAAAATATGGCTAAGAAACCGAGCACCACAAAGCAAAATAATTTTTAATTACCTCTGCAATAAGCTAAATCAAAGAATTAAAAGACTGAAAACTGTAGTCTTACGTAATCTTATGAATCGGTCACCCATTATCTTCGTAGTAGATAATGAAGACCAAATTATTAAATACCGCCAATAAAAAATGATAAAAGAAATTGGGTGACAAGTGCCAAACAGAAAGCAGCACTTTTCGCATCTCATCTTGAAGAAACGTTTCAACCATATGCTAGTCAATCAGCGGATGAAAATATAATACCAGTGAACAAGGAGGATTGTAGGAAAATATCACCTGTAACTCTACGAGAGTTGAAAAATGAAATTATCTATAATACGACAAAATCTCATGGTTATCATTTAATGTCAGGTGAAATAGTGAAGGCACTTCCTGAGAAAGGGGTGAGAAAACTTCTTCATAGAATCAACGTTTCATTTCGCCTTAAATAGATACCTCTGCAATGGAAAGTAGCAGAAATAATTATGATACCAATGAATAAACCATCCAATCATATACCATAACAAGTCATATAGGCCAATTTCTCTGCTTCCAGTTCTTTCGAAAATTTTTGAGAAACTTTTATACAAAAGGATGAAACCTATAATAAATACTTGAGAGAAAGCTAATACCACCACAAAAGTTCAGATTTCGAGAACGCCACTCCACCATAAAGCAAGTTCACAGGATTGCAAGTATTATTGAAGATGCATTTGAAAATAAGAAAATATGCTCAACAATATTTCTGGATGTAGCATAGGCCGATAAACTATGGCACCCTGGGTAGGAATATAAACCGCATCGAGATTTGCAAAAAGAATACTTTCAGAAATTGAAATTTTATATTGCTAACAGATCTTTTCGCGTTAGATGTAAAGACAAATTTTCCGAGCTAAAGAGTTCTGGAGCCAGTCTTGTATTTACTTTACATAACCGATCTACCAAACACAAGGTGGACAACAAAGCAAGATTCGCGGACGATACAGCAGTTTTAGCTACTGGTTATAAAGTAGACGAAGTAACCAGACAACTGTAATGGGCTACGAACCACCTAACTTTATCAATCAAACGGTTAGTTAACTGGGTACCAATAGAACTAAATTCCAAACAAGTTCCTTATGCTAACACAGTCAAATATCATGGCATGACTCTCGATGCTAAGTTAAAATGGAAAGAGCACATTAAAAAGAAAAAGGAGGAACTACACATTAAATATAGAAATATTTATTGGCTAATTAGATGATATTCAGAGCTGTCAATACCTAATGAGTTGCTACTATACCAACAAGTTTTAAAACCTATATGGGCTTATGGTATTCAACTTTAGGGCTGTACTAAGGAAACCAATATTAAAATAATACAAGCTATTCAAAGTAAAGTGTTACGTCGAATAGTGATCGTTGGAATAGTGGTTCGAATGAAACGATAACGACAAACGATATGTATACATAGGGACCTCCGGATGGAATACGTGAGCGAACAGATAACAATTCATGCAAAGAAATACATAAAACGGCTTGGTCAATATACAAATGTTGAGTTACGTGGTATGCTGAATAACACAAATGAAGCACGAAGGCTCCAAAAAAAGAAACCACTGGAATTGGGACGAACACAATAGGTTGTTTCAGTATCAACGATCGCAACTTTAACTGGAGGCAGACCTTTTTTCAAGGTATTTTAATATTTAAATTTTTTACAATTATTATCGAACCTTGAGAATAATTGCAAAATAAGATGACTATTCCATGTCAAAGACCCACGTTTGTCATACACATATAATACCAAATTACAGTACCAACAGACCGACACTTTTCGTCATAAAACAAAAGTTCATCCATTTACAATATTACATTTTAATAAACTTTTTCAAATAGCCTACATAAAAAAAGCTCTTGACAGGAAACTTTAACAAACAATCAAACAGTAAAACAAAATAACCACAAAAAAAAAAAGAAAAGTTTTATGTTTTTGGATAATTTTTTTTTATCCGTATACAAACCAATACAATGATAAACAAACATTAAATATTTTCATTTCGTATTTTGTAAATAAAAGTACAAAATTAAAAATTAAATTAAATTTTATAATCAAAAAACTTAAAATTAAAACTCATTAAATACGTAAATGTCGCATTGCAACACTTTGAAATAATTGGGAAAATCTCTGCTACAGTAATAATCATAATAATAATAGTGTAGAACTATGTATGTACATATATACCATAATAAAATGAAAGAGCTTTTTAATTTTTTTAAACAACCATTAAGACAATATATAGATTATAGAGGATTATAAACAGGATTTGGAAAGCACTCTTTAAAAATAAAATTTTGTCTATTTGAAATGTTTTTCAAATCGATTTAACAATAATTTTAAACACGGTTTATTGTTTGCCGACGAATGCATGTTTAACATTCTACAATCATTATACAAATAAACAAATAAACACAAAATTGAAAAATAAAATGCATTCCTTCGTGTACACAGACATATGCGTATATATGTATGAAAAGCACACACAAAAAGTTTGTAATAAATAGTTTTGAAATGCATGCATGCAAAAAATACAAATAAAAATTGAAAAATTCGCAAAATAAATAATAATATTTTCTTTCCTCTTTCAATCTACATAATAAATATGTGTGTTGTTTGTAAAAGCTCTTGTATGCACAAGCTTTTTTTTTGAAAAAATTGAATTATGTAAAAAAATATTTTTTTTTCGATGAATACTCAGTATACACATTTCATATTATGCATATATAACTCAAGTGTATGTTGTGGATCGTAAATTTGTCCGCCATTTTCCTTTTACACATATTTTCACAGTATAACAAAAATAAAATTGCTGAAAATTTATTTTAGTTGCGAAATGAAAATATTTTTCATAAATAAGTAAATAATCATTTTGGCAAGGCGGCGCCTTCTTAGAAAAATTGTTTTTTATTTGTGTGCTTTCCAAATAAACAAAATCATTTATGTACTTGTTTTTTATTTGGTATACGAAAAATATAAAAGCACTAACTTAAAATGATTGATTTTGAGATTTTGCTCAACGTTTTAGTAAGTTCGTATACCATAATCGTCCGAATTGTGATTTTATTGTAAGTACTTGTGAGTAGATATCCAAAGGAACACCAATATTATTGAGAAAGCAAAACATAACCTATCTGATGCTGAATATCTTCTGACGTTTTCATTGTGGTTTGGTCGCTCGTGGATAGTTTGTCGTGCATAATAATAAACAGTGAAACCTTTTATATGCGTAGCTGGAAATACAACGAGGGCAATGCATTGATAAGCGTTTATCAAATTCGAAAAAGTTCTAGAAATAAAAAACAGTTATGGCGAAACATTCCCACAGATCTGGAGGCGTTAAATCTTCTGGTAATTTATTTTTTATTATTATGAATAAATCTTGGAGTGTCCGGCAACTGCCGAAAATGTCGAGATTAAATGGCGTACCCTTTACCAAGCCTACAAAAGTGCCAAAGATCGGGGAACCGGCATATCTGGAACTAAGTATCTAGAGAAAATGGATGATATTTTTCAAAATAGTCCCGTAATTAGCTCACCGCATTCTGTATCAGTAGAAATTATGTAAAAATTATATCAACCCCGAAGAGAAAGAGGAAAAAATTGAAAAAGTAAGGGGAAAACTGGAATCGAAAACGTTAACAGAAGTGAAACGTAAATAATATGAAGCGAAAATAGAAGAAAAGGTATAAAAAAATGAAAATTCCTGGAAAAATATTTAGAGCAAAAGGAAAGAGACAGAGCAGAGTACCAACATTTACTTATAGTTGTGTTATATAATTAGAATTTATTTAAAACTCAATTATTTTAGAACTGTGCCACATACATATACCTGTGACATTTGATATTGGCTGTTATTTTGTCATGAAGACTAATTACTATTATATAATTATAAACTTTTTTATATAAAATAAAATATTTATTTGTTTATAGAAATAATTTGTCATGAAGGCTTCATTTATTTTTTTCTAATTTAATAACCCTTGATTATCCATTTGTTCAAGCATTTGCCGCCTTGCACTATAGTTATTGTTAGATGTTTCGTTGTGCATTTCCGCTTGAAAAACATAGTCTTTATCTTCTAGATATACGATATCGCAGAAGTAGTTTTTTGACACAGAAATGTTGTTTAAAACACATGCCACTACAATTCCGTTAGTGATAAAGCTTAAATTAGGGCTTTCGAAAAATTTCAGTCAGCGACATTTTAGCAACCCAAATGCATTTTCAACTACTATTCTGATTGATGAATGTAGGTAGTTAAATTTTGTTTGATATTTAAACTTCCTAGATCTTTAAATGATGGTACTAAGTAATTTTTCTCAGGATAAGCTGAGTCGCCAAGCAACACGCCGCCGACTAAACTTTCGTTTTCAGTAACTCGCCTGTAAAACGTGGACTTCCATCTATAAATTTTTTTTCCCCGTTCACGATTCGCTTTAACAACAAACTATAATATTTTTGGCGATTAAAGTATGATTGTTTGTTGTACTTTGGAGGGTTAATTTTATGTGGCAACCGTTTATAACTCCGACAACGCGAGGTAACCCCTTCATCATTGAAAAATGCAAATGATTATTTTGCATTTCTAGCACTGTAGGCCATTTAATATAATTGTGGCTTTCTTTTACTAGTCACGTTACGACCCAGTACAGAATTGTTTGTACCGAACACTGGGTAATAATAAATCGGTCCGAAATTTGCCGGTACGTTTCCGTGTTGGCTAAATCCATAAAGTTATATAAATTTCTCCATCAGCACCGCTTTTCTTAAGCCCACCATGAGCTAAAAATGTTAATATTGGCGTTAGTATTGAGTCAAAAATAATTGATGTTTGATTAAGGTCCATACTAATAATTCTTCCAGCAACAATTCTCGATAAGCGGAAATATTGATTTAATTGAGTATCAGTATACTTCCTCACTACTTCCAAATAGTTATCCACTCTAAACTTTTTAATACCAGTATCGTCATCAGAATCAGATGTGGAAGAGGTTGACGATCTGGTAGACTCCCATAGTAGGCTACTCCCACTGCTATTACCATCGAGTATCTGAAAAACAATCTTTAAAGACACTAATTAAGTATAATTGATTAAGCATTTGTAAAACACTTACTATTTCTGTGTTTGCGTCCGTTTTTTGTTACAAAAAAATAGTTTTTGTTTTGACACTAAAAACAATGTCCGTTTGTTACATTTAACATAACCGCAAGAATATCAAAAGCCATCTATTGTAATTATTGAAACTAACATCTATCTAGCGAAAATTTATACGTAAGTACTTCTGTTATCCACACCATCATTTGAGTATGAGTAGTAGTAGTACTTTGCTATCGCCGATGGAAGACGCTTATTAAATACCAAAAGTTGAGAGCGGATGAAGTTTTTCTTCAATTTGTCCTAAATTACGTCATTTAAAGTTAGCCAATTCCATTAAAAATTATTCCATATTCCACTTCTCACAATATCGTACTTTTTCGGACTTTTTTACATATTTCGATATGAAATATACAAGTTAAAAATCTGTTGTGCGGCCAAAAATTGGAGAAGATAATGGCCCAACAAGAAAATATCAGCCCTAGTGCCGTCACGGCCAATTTTATTAAAAATTATTCCATAAACTTCTGCGAACTTCTTACGAAATTCGAACTTTTATTACACATTTCGATATGAAATATCCAAGTTAAACATCTGTTGGGCGGCCAGAAAATGGAAAACACAATGGCCTAACAAAAAAATGTCAGCTCACGTGCGGTCACGGCCTATTTCATTAAAAATTATTCCATAAACTTCCCACTTCTCAAAAAATTCGTACTTTTTCGAAATTTTGTTTACATATTTGGATTAGAAATATCCAAGTAAAACCCTGTTGTGCGGCCAGGAGCACACACGGCCCAATTTCATTAAAAACAATTCCATAAAATGACCACTTCTTACGAAATTCGTACTTTTTCGAAATTTTTGACATATTTGGTTATGAAATATCCAAGTCAAAAATCAAAGAACACAATGGCCTAACAAAAAAATATCACCCCAGGTGCGGTCACGGCCAATTACATCAAAAATTATTCCATAAACTACCCACTTCTTACGAAATTCGTAATTTTTTGGAAATGTTTACATATTTGGTTATGAAATATCCAAGTGAAAAATCTGATGTGCGGCCAGAAAATGGAAAACAAAATGGCCTAAAAAAATATCAGCTCGATCAAGCGGTCACGGCCAATTTCATTAAAAATTATTACTGTCCACTTTTTACGAAATTCTTACTTTTAATGGGTTGGTTTAGCATGGTTTTTTATGCAATATTATGATGAGTATTGATGACGCTTTCCAAATTTTAATAATTTTGTATTATAAATATAAGGTTGCGTTTAATATAAGTTTGTTTTGTTGTTTAAATTAATTGTAATTTAATAATTAGACAGCCGGAGTTTTAAATACTTAATTAAAACATAAAATAAAATATTTCCGTCCGAATTTATGCAATTTATTCGTATTAACACCAATTCGTTTACCATAAATTAAAAGTTAGGACACTTTTAGAACAAACTTCCACATCGTAAAGTTGAACAAATATTAAAAAACCTTTGGTCGTTTTCAAAAGCACAGTAATTTATAGAACAAAAAAAACTAGTCTGGTTTATATTTTAATAAAATGTATATACCTATAAAATGAAAGCTCCATCTCTCAAATGATATTTAATCTTTATTATGAATTGATTATTCAATTTATATATATTTCCCATCTCCAAGCTTAACTTATAAATAAATGTCACTATATCCGGAAAACAGGTGTCTTGGGATATTAAAAAAACTTCTTTAAAAGTAATCAAAAAGCTTTAAATTAATAATTTTCCCATTAATTAAAATAAACCCGAAAATGACAAACGGGAATCGCATCAAATCAAAACCATAACCTAACCAACGAAATGACAAAATAAATTAAACTTTGACACAACATCCATAAAGCTTTAATTTCTATAAACTAAAAACAGAAACTTTTATTTTTGTTTCTCGATAGAATAAAAAAGCACACACAAAAAATCAAAACTTTATTTCTTTCTAAAAAAAAAAAAAAAATGTAAATATTAATTCAATTTAATCTTCTGCTGAATATTTAGCATAAAAACAGGAGCATACACACACACAAAATTAAAATATCCCCAAGAAATCCTGAAGTGAACAAAACAAAAAAAAATTTTGTTTTTTAGGTGTATAAATATAAAATGTTTCGGGAGCTTTCAAATATAAAAAGTTCCATCCTTTTTCCAGTTCTGTCGTAACAAAATAATGATAATAAAAAATTAACAGGAGCAAAGTTTTTTGTTTCGAATACCTTCAAAACACCAAAAAAAAATAAAGGATTTTCTTATGTGTATGTATGTATATATCTATATATGTATTTAGATAGATGGGTATATGTCTCGCAGGTAACGAAAGGATTTGAATAAAATTAAAAACTAAACTTTTTATTGATTTCGTTTAGAGTATTCATTTTTCCGGCAACCAGCAACAACATACCGACACGATAGAAAAAAAAAAGTTATAAAATTGTCTTCGAAATCACACACACACAAACACAACACATATAAAATTGAGAAAATACCTGAATTTTCATTTTTTTTTTGCATAGCTAGGATATACCCGTATATAGATATTCCGGAGACGATAGAAAGGGAAGTATATAGTACATACAAACATATATTGGACGTGTAGTTTTTCATGAAAATTATGTGAGAAAAAAATCAAAAAGTTTTGTTTTTTTTTTGTATTCCTAACGGATCGTGACTTTTAAGTAGAGCTTAACAAATTTTTTCTTGATGTTTGCCTTTTTTTATCGAACTTTGTAATACACAGTGCAGAGTATAACAGACAACATCAAACTAAAGGGGGAAACAACAAAATTTCCAGGAAAAAATGATTTAAAAAAAAAAGTTTAAATTATTTGAAAACTTTGTATAATTCACTGGAAACCTAAAGATAAAATAAATAAAAATATTGTATGACGACAATGATGAATATTAAAGTTACAAACGCGCACATTAATCAGAAAATCTATATATAAAGCTTACCAAGCTTGGTGGAATTTTTAAGTATTGCGTATCCCTCATACCTGAAACGAAATAACCAAATTATTGATTTAGTAAAAGCGTTCACAATCAAAAATACATGTTAACATTTTACGATAAAAAACTATTATCTATCAATTATACGTTTCATTAGCGTTTAAAATAAATTACATCGTTTTATCTTATCCTAAAGTTGTGGTGTTGTTGTTGTAGATATAGATATAAGTATATAGCAAGGATTAGTTTGATGTCATTGATTTACGTATTCTCATTAATTGTATACAAATACAGTAGCACCTCGTTTAATGTTTAAATTATTGTAGTTTTGTGATACAATTGATAAAAGTTACAATTTTTACAAGAAATGAATTAAATAAGCTTTTGGAAATTAAAAAGCTTTAAATTCATGAGGATACAATTAAACTAGAACTTCGTTAGAGAATTAAAAAGGTGGTTAAGAAAGCTTCCGAGCTTTAAGTATTCGCACAACTTGGTGTGAGGTAAAATAATGTAAAGTGAAGTTTATCTGGCTCATAAATATAACAGAAATAAGCTGTTCATACACGTAACATTTGTTTGGAATTTGTAGCTTTCATATACAGTATACAGACTCCGTTTTGCTAACTATACCTGTATGCGATGAAGAAGGAAGATTCATTAATAATGTTGCTAAGTAATTTAAATTTTTAATTAAGTCTGCGATAAATAATCGTAATACGTAATTTTGATGGTGGAATATACCAATCAATGCAAATAACGCGAAATCAAAAGAAGAAACGGTAGCATACCAAAATACCTGCGAATAAAAATAAACTGAATAATCTGGCCCAGTGACTTAGAAGAGAAATACAGAGCATTTAAAATGACCGATAATGCAAATACCTTCTATACAAGGACACGCAATGAATTGAGCAAGAAGCAATCAACCAACAGTAAAAGCAATAAGAGGCACAAGAAAGTGAACAATTAAAGGAAGTAGAAGATCTAGAAAAAACACGTCAACATTGCGGAAGTAGAAAAACGGCTATGTCAAAAAATCAACTTAATGAATGCTTTCAGAAACAAATATGTACCAAATGTATGAAAGTTCGCTGAGCTTACTTTGATGATACCTAAGCTTCCTGGCTTATAATAAAACAATGAAATAACATCTCAGGCCGAAAAGTATTACTAATAGAATCTAAAGTGCGATGATGTGAAGCCTTCAGTCTCAAACATAGAAAATTGTATTGGAAGGAAACTCCTAAAAAACCGGTTAACATCGTACGGTTACCCAATCCAGTCACTGCAGTGATAGGATTTCCGTTAAATTGTCCTGGGTGTTCAAAGCTCCAGATGTAACAGTATTCTTTTTTACGCATAGTTGAATAGTTTGATAAATAGACTAAAACTTTATATATTATATAAGTATAGAAGTTGTATAGAGAATTTTAAAGATAACTTTACTTCAACACATCTCTGTAAAAAATGTTGTGGCCATAACAGAGTAATATCATTTGTTGTGGCTAATGAGTGATTTGGGTCACAACTCTAATTATCTTAAAATTTATTGAGATTTGGTAATTCACAGGTATAAAACCAAACATATATGAGGAATTCATTCAAACGATGTCTAGAGGCATCTTCAGGTATTTATACCAATTGATTCTTTTGATCCTACCTGAAATGATTGATAGATATATAGGTGATCATTTCCTGTCTAATGCCGAACATTTGATCCCAGAGTTAGAGAGGTTTTTCGATAAAATGCTAGTGTCGTAAAACAACCGTTGTTGTATTGTTGTAGAACGTTAGTAATTGATGCGTCTGTTGTTACACTGAACTTGGGAACTCTATAATAGTGTGTTGACGCTTCTTTATGAGCTATGAAAAAAGGGGTTCTACACTCCTCGTGCTTACAGAAATTCTTGACTGTTTTGGGCAATATTAGTAATGCGGCCATGTGTGACTATTCGGATGAATTACTGAATGCGTTTGATATAAGGAAATAAGCCAGCAGATGTAATTCTGTGGCTTAGGAAATCAAGTGTCACACTCCAGAAAATGCTTTTGGAAATGTGGATATTAATGACAAACTCTGATAGTCTTTGGAAAAGTTGCTATAATTGCAGTTTGGGTTGTTCCTCAGTTTTGAATGCCACAAGAATGTCGCCTTCGTAATAAATTAATGAATTAATAAACGGAACTCTAATTAATTATCGTTTAACCCAAAAGGTATGGTTATAGCCGTTTTGTGTACAAGTTTGCGGGCAAACGGAATTAAATGATATATTGTGCTCTAATTAAATTCATAATGTACAGTTACCACATTTACTCTCCGATAATTTCTACATGATCTCAGTCTAAATCTTTCGTCCGGACTATGTGTATACCAACATGATATTTAAGAAAAGATCTGTTGAAATCCGTATACCGCTTTATGTCGAACAGAATCTGAACTATCTGGTCTTGAAACTAGTAGTTGGCTTTGTGGGCTGATATGATGTACAATTTTGTGTTTTACCGGAAAATTACTTGTGTTGATAGCTGAGTTGCTCAGCAACGATTCACATCTGTAAGAATGACAGCTTGAGTGAATTTTTAAAAAAAATCACATCCGTTTTAGAATTAGACGAGTGATAAAGCGCCTTAAGGAAGGGATCACTGTTATATTTGCCCACGTCTATTAAATATAGAATGTTGTTGTTGTTTGCGATTTTTAGTTAGATGATCTAATCGTGTCCATCTGATTTGTAGGTTGACGTTTCTCGAATATTCTGTCCGTATGACTGGTGGTATAAGCAGATATTGAAATGCGTTTTGAGTTGCTGGGGGAACCACTGATTCTGGTTATATCTACATTAAAAATTTCAGCAAGATCTATATTGCGATTTCGTGTTTGGTAGCGATCTCTGCTCGTCATCATTATTCCCTCATTGATTTTAAGTAAATGATACGGTCAACGACTGTTTGGTTGATGAATGTAGATTAATGCATTTAAGGAACCGGTCCTTAAAGGTAGTACCGCAACGTGGACTTGGTTTGACAGGCAACGTTACCAGTTCAACGTAATTTAAATTTTCCATGTTGTGATATTGAAGACATATTTTTTAATATCAATGAAACGGGCTTTATTGGATAGAAAATTTTATGACATTAATGTTTAAATATGATTTGGGCCATGTGGCCGCCACGGCTGGCGATCACAAAATTTTGAATGGAAATTCAACATCAATTGGCGGCGCATACGATGGTCGTTCAGTGCGCATATGCGGCGTCCCACGGGATGCACATTATCATTAAGAGTAAACGTAGCCACTCTGGTGGACGATTATGTACGCCATAAAATGGAGGAAGTGTTCGATAAGTTTGACGAACAGAACCATTATTTTTTTTTTTTTAACTAAACACCAACACATACATACATTAATTAGAGACTGTTCGGCTAGTGGATTTATTGTCCCTTGAAAGCTGAACAGTACTCCTATATTGTACACGGCTACAGGTTGGTCTTTTTTTTGCTAGCCTGTACTAATATGAACGATGGGTCGGCCCATGAGTTCTACATTCCAACAGAGAGGGTCATAGATGTTTTCAATTTAATCACCGATCGTAATCGGGAGATGAAAAATTCCTTTTGCATCCTGCCTCTGTTGGGATTCGAACCCGGTACCTCCCGATCCAAACGTCGCAGCTTTAGCCACTGCGCTATTTGCTCGGTAGAATTATTTTAATAAAAAATTTCAACAATTTGCGTTGATCTGATGTAAGTCTAACCATAATGAAATGTCAAACCAAACTTAACAAAAAGCAACCATCAGTTGTTAAATGGGTTATCAAATAAAGCAGTGTTGCCAACTCAAACTTGGGAACCTCTAAAAAAAACACCCTTTATGTATGATCATTGCTTCAAATAATGTAAACATTTTTGCATTCAGAGGGCCGTATCACTCAGAAAAATGTATTTTACTTTAATAGTTATCTAATTGTTCAGTTTTGAAGTAAGCCACTTATGAGTTGTTTGTTTTAGAAATTGATTTTCGTTATTCAGCTTTTGAAACAACAACTTTTTTTCAACTAATAGTGAGTCTTCCTTGTCTGTCTGTAAGTCATAGAGGAATTTCTTAGGAACTACAAAATGGTATAGCCTTAAATGTCTAATAATTAGAAACACAAAAATATGTTTTTGCCATTTTTGTGGTAGGCCATATGAATGATAGCCACAAATAAAATAACTGGAAATTGTTGCGGAATTGAGTTTCGTATATGCAGTCTGATATCCTGTTATTCGCAAGGTTATTATCGTATATAGGACGTATAATTTCTTTTGCGGCTGAGAGGCTTATCATTACGGTTAAGCATGACTTGCTCAACTTCGTTTATACATTTTTGCTGCCAACGGTTGCTAACAGGTTTCTTCTATGATTTGGGACAAATTAAAGGATTTGTACAAGTTTTCAGAACTTTTTTCTTGATCTGCCCGCGGTGTTCTTGCCCATAAGATGGTTGATTTCTTCTCAAAATTTAGACAAAACTTAGAGAATGAAACTAGAGTGCCGATAAACTACCGAAACCACTGAATTAAATAATATAAAAACGTTACCTTTAAACCATACGCATCCTTTTAATATATAATTCATAATTTCATCGAGACAATAAATCCATCTCGCAAACCCCAGCACACACACAATAATTATAAATGTCAGTAATTAAATATTATTTTATATACATATATCGTAATAATTTATCCTTTTGATCCTATTCATTCATATAGCTCATAATATTACGGTTACATACCTTTCAAATTCATTTTCCATATATACCCATTCATATATCACCACCATCATCACATCTCTATTATTTTTTGTATATGTATATATGTATGTATTGTATACATAATATACGAATATTTTTATTCGAGAGATAGGTTCCCTAACCCGCATATCTTTATTATTTTTTCCGGATATCTGTGCGTTTTATCTAAAAGTTAACAATTGAAAATAACACATATCCACTTCACAACGAGCGAGTTTGAGTATATGTGTATAGTATATATGGAGGTGGTAGGAGGGTGAGAATAGCTATAAAATAATAATTTTCCTTGGAAAACATTTAATTTTTCCCTCGAAAATACGGCGCGGGTATATATAGATTATACGGGAAATAATAAAAATAAAAAAATCTTCGCATATAGTGCGGAGTACCAAAAATATTATTTTAGAGCATGCACGCATATACGCATACATATGTATGTACATATGTACGTTAAAACAACAAAGAGGGGTTGGAAAATATTATTATGTTATGCTTGGGTAAAAAAATCATACCCCAGAAAAACATTCGCATATAATCGGTTAGGGGAACCGAGAATTTTGAAACCGTACATACGAGTACATGTGGAATGAGAAAAGTGAAAAATTGGTTTTGTATTAATCGGTTACAAAAAAAGAATAAAAATAAAAAAGGCGGAAAGGACTCACGTTTTTCCATTTCCTTTTTGTGATAACAATGAAAATATAATTATCATTTTTTTGGCTGTTGTGTGTGTGTGTGTGTGTGTGTGTGTGCATGTGTGCTTGTTGAAATGAAAATGAAAATAATTTTTAATTAAAAATGAGAATATGGAGGTTTAGATATACGGAATATACATACATACGTATGTGTAATCAATGCGGGCCTTTGAAATATCAAAAAAGAAAAAATTCCACAAAACAGAACCGACGAGATGATTATGAAATGTACAAAAGGAAATTATTTTGGATTAAAAATTTACCGCTTATGTATATGTCTCAAAGCACACACACACACACACACACTACATTGTATTGAACCATTTTATATAATATCACAGGGCTATACATGGTGAATTGTAAATTTATTGGATTCGCAGAAAATTTATGAATTTTTATGAAGTTTTATAATTTATTTCGGCGAAAAAAGGTTTAGAAATTAGATACACGATAATGGGTTTTAGGTTGGAAATTCAAAACAACGACGGAGGTGGTTTATTACTCGTGCTTTTTTTGTAGGTTTTTACCGCAGATTGTTTGTTTATTGTATGTATGTTAAACTCTTAAAATTATTAAATATCCGAGAGAGGCAAAAAAGTCGTCCCTCTTTTCATTTACTTTGGTCCAATTTGTTATGGTATTTAGACTTTTTTCAAAATGTGTCGCGCAACAAAGTATTTGTTATAAATGTATTATTGAGGAGGCTATTTCTTATTGGATCTTATTATCTAGCTATTTACACAGCTTTACTGAAAGCTTTTATTGCAAAGTTATAAGTTTGGAAATTTCAAAGTTTTTACGATATATACTTTAAAGCTCAAACAAATCAGCAAAATAAAAACTACTAACCAGATGTTAATTTGGTTATCATTTAATTTTGTCGTTATAGTATAATACGAAATCTGATATCTTCTTAATTATAAAAGCTTTCCTTTATCTATGATGGTTAATCAATTGTAAATATATTTTATGCATAATATAACCCAGGCAAGCTGGTTGAAAAGCACACGTTTATACTAAGTTGAATGCAAAATATACCATTTTGCATTTTTTATTTGTCATCAAAAGCATTTCGGAGTTCCATTTCAAGTTTACTTTTTATTTACAGAAAATTTAATATGTGAAAATAAATTTGGGCTACATCATAAACGTTTTGGTTACGAATGTTGAAGCTTTTTACGAATTATTTTAAATCTCAAACAAAACGCAAATGGGATTCGAACTCGGTTGTTTTAATATTAAAAATTAGCACACAGTCACTTTTAAAATTAATGCTTGCAACATCATGAAATTTTAATATACATATCTGCAAAGTTAAGAATATACTTTAAAATTTCCTTTCTCTTTCAAACGCTTCACCATGAGTTTTGTAAACCGACAGCAAATTGAATGATTTGTAGAATTTTCCTGACTTTGAAATCAAAAAGTGAAAGCTTTTAATAAATTTTTCAAAAGCTGTTGCTCATAATTTTAAAATAAATTAAATTCGGATTTATATAGAATAACATATTTTTAATACTTTTCAAGCTTATATATGATCCAAAAGTTTTAACTTGCAAGAGCTTTTTTGGTGGCAGCTAACTAAGACGTTAAGATGCCATATACTTTTAAGAAAATATGCCTATTTAATACGATTTATACTAAAATAAACTTCTCAAAATATGAAAGCATTGAGAACCTAAAGCTTAAACTTAGTATTTATTCATTGTGAATATTTAACATTATTGTAAAACCTCTTTTTATGTTTTACTAATGTTTCACAAATGTTCGCATCTTAAAAGATTAATATTGCGGTTTAATGTTACAATTCCCAGGCAATTCGCTCACAAGTGTTCTACTGTAACTGCCAAAAAGTTGAGTTGCTAAGATCTTCAAAATGTCAACATGTCCTTTGCAAAATGTTAACTAATTATAAGTGTTAAAGTCTGCTCTACAATATTTGTTTATTTATTTAGAAATCACACCCATTACATTTCTTTGTGATTATGTTTTAAAAGCTCCATTAATTAATTGTATTCTCCATAGTTAATTTCTAAAGACAGAATTGAATGAGATGTAAAGTTTCAAGAAACTCGCTGGCTTAAAAATGGAAACCTTATTTCCCAAGGTATACATTGCTCTACAGTGGAGATGACCTCGGAATTCTTGGAGCTGGATTTCTTTCTTGGGCCGCAGGTAAAGAACGCTCTTTTGGATTTCCAAGCAGTGTAAGCTTGTGTAAGCTTCGCTTGCTCATGAAGTAAGCTTACCTTTCGATAATTTGTGTACACGCGCCTACAGTAGTCAACTAGTCCCAAGATACATACTCATTTTACAATGAGTTGGACGATCTGATTTGATCTATACCCGAACACGATGTTAGAATGGTAATTGGGGACTTATTTGCTAGAGCTGGCAGAAATCAGGCCAACTGGTGTGAAAACATAGGTTCGTACCTCATACACGAAACTACAACCGATAATGATGCAAGTGCGTTTTTCTCTCACAAACAGATACATTTATAGCGACAACATTGAGGAGGCTAATTACCAGCCAGACTGCGTGAACTCTGTCTGGGAGCTACTGAAAACTGCGGTTGCCAGTGCTGCTCAACAGACTTTCGGTATAGTGCAAGTTAGACCAAGAATAATGGCTTTGATGAACGAGTGTCGTCTTGCAGTCAATTAACAAAATATAGCCCATAGTGATGTGCGCAACAACGTCTCACAATCGCGAGGAAAAACAAGGCCGCTCTTGCAAGGAGGATGGCTAAGCGGATTTAAGAATCTTATACTAAACTAAATGCTAATATGCAGTTTTAATTTTTTTATTTATCTTCAAAAGCCTAGGCAAATAATTTTATAAAATTTCCCCGGTATTCAATAAAGTTCACTTTCTAGTAAGATTGACAGAAAATTTAATAAGAATGGTTTGTCAGAATAATTTTGAATCATATCTTGACACAATTTCTGCCTATTCACAACTTTACTGATATCTTTTCCTGTACAGTTTTATTACTGTATAAAATTTATAAACCAGAGCAGTGGGTATTGTCGCATTTGTTTCGAAATATGTAACTTTTTACAAACAAATTTAAAAGCTCCAACAAAATGACAAATCAAAAAATACTAATTTTCTTCTATGAAAACTAAAAAGTCACTAGAACCGAACAGAAAATCGTTAGAATAGTTTAAATTTAATTAAAACAAGTATTTTTTAACTATTGAACTAGCGGGAGCTTTCGACATTAAAAAATTAAACACAGTTTTTTAAAAAAATTATGCTTTTGACATAATCAGTTTTAAATAACAATTTATCTGTAAAGTTTACATAGAATAAGCGTATAAAATTTCTATTCTCATTTAAAAGCTCTAATTAATATAATATATTATGCTCAATAAATTTTGCAACCCGATAATTTATTTTTAAGTTTCCAACTATTAAAAAATTGAATGAGGGGGTTTTCTGATTTAAATATCGTAGTGGGAGCTTTTAATAAACTTATCAAAATTTAAAAATTATTAAATTCGGCTTTATAGAAAAAAATATTTGTTATATTTTTAATGGTTTGTATATAATCTGAAAGCTTTCATCTTCCAGAGGCTTTTATTATGGCAGCATACTAGACGTTACGATGCCATAATTTTAAGAAATTTATATATATTTATTCTACCTAGCTACTTAACACGAGTCATACTAAAATAAAAATATCCAAATATGAAAGAGTTGAGAATCTAAAGTTTAAACTTATGATTCAGTAATCCTGAAAAATTAACATTATTGTAAAAGTTGAGATGCTATAAATAATTTTTCGAAGTTTCGTTGCATTGCTTTAAAGTGTCAACTAATTATAATTCCTCTGCAAACTTTTAGATAAGGTTTTGAATTATTTTTTTTTACTATCTTAAAAGCTCTTCAAATTTGACTATACGTTTCAATGATATTATAAATTCAATGGAGGATAAAATTGATGTACTGTGGATATTATAATTCTGAGGAAGAGGTCTTTAGTGATATTAGTGCTGCAATTGGCTTTAGTGATGGTATAAATGCCGTTAATAATCAGTTTTGGGTGAAGCCACATAATAAATCAAATCCAGTTTCTTGTCCGTTTAATTGCCAACTTTATTACACAAAGACATAAATCATCATTTTTCAAAAAGTATTTGTCTATTAATGGTTTGACCTTGAATCATATTGGTCTTAATTTAACTACGAGGATTTATGTGAATTATCGTATGACAAAAAATAATTTTTCATTGATGAGACACGCCGTAAAGCTGACTAAAAATAAATCTCAACTATTATTCACAAAGCCATACAAGATTATCTTTCAGCTTATGGATAATAACCTTGAGACAATATGTTTACAATTAACTTTGAAGAAGCATAAACATTTTGTTGGTACTTTTTATAAACGACCAACCATTTGATTGTTGTGTAATTTTGGATGAGATATTGTCTATATTTGGGACCAAATATGACGACATAATAATTACTGGCGATTTCAATTATAACTTGCTGTCTAATACATATAAGGTACGTAAATTTCAATCTATTTTAGATAGTCAAATTTGTAAGGTAGTTAACACAGAGCCCACTCATTTTTTTTATGATAGGAATGCATCCCAGTTAGATCTAATTGTTTGTAACAATAATAATATCAATTTTTATAACCAACTTTCACATGTTTGTGAATCTGAAAATTTGATGCAACCCACGGATTTTCTATTTGTTTGTGCCCATGCGAAAAAAAAGGTAACAGCTTACGATGCTTAATTAACTTACGTGATTGAGCCTTTTATCGGTTTAAGCAATATATAGGACTAACTTAGTGCTATTTCAAGAGTATAAAACGTTGAAAAATCTGGTCACTAGTACTATTCGAAAGGCAACATCGATTTATTTAAATAATATTATGGCTGTCCCACTTAAGGTCTAATGTATGATAATGAGTAGATGATATCCCACCTAAATTTTTATGATTATCTTTCCTGTTATTATTTGTCCTATATCAGTATTTTATCTGCGATGGCAATAATTTTCGAATATGTTCTTCAAACACAAATAATAAAATACCAGAATGATAATAGACTATTATGTGAATTTCAATCTGCGAACAGACCTTTGTATAGTTCGAATACAGCTAATTTAAATATTGTGGATGATCTGCGTAAAAATATGGATGAGAAAAACGTGTCTTTATTAGTCTTATTTGACTTTAGTAAAGCATTCGATAGAGTTGATCATAAGGCATTGCTCTCCAAACTTACCAACTATTTTAATTTTGATAACACTACATGCAATTGGTTTCGTCTTGTATCGAATCTAATCGTTTTCAAGAAGTTCATATACCGATATTGTGTCATCCAAACTTGCTGTTCTATCAGGAATGCCACCAGGATCAGTTTTGGGACCTATTTTATTTTCTGCATGGGCCACAACTAATGGACTCAAATTAAATTCGTCCAAGATCCAAAGTATTTTAATATCTAACATTAAAATAAACATTACCGATCTTCCTAAAATATCAGTTAATGGCGAAATGATTAATTATTCGGTTCATGTTAAGAGTTTAGGGATTTATCTGTTTAACAAACACGTATGTGAAATTAGGAGAAAGGTTACTTTTAGTCTGAGGAAGTTATGGAGTCTTTCCAGCTTTGCTGATGTAATGCTTAAAATAAATTCTTCAATTGATTTCAATTCTTGTATTCGATATGTTTGCAATTTAAAAATGTTTGACCATATTTCTTTGTATAAAAAATCACTATTGGGTTGCGATCTAAGCACGTTTTATGGCTTTTACGTAGTTACATCAATTTATAAAAATTTTTTGGAAAAGAAGACTTCCTATTCGTATGGGAAACTTTCTCGTCTGAGATGTCGACGCACTGGCAATATTTTGTTACCGAAAAACCGGAATAAAGTTTTTAATAGTTCTATTTTTGTCAGAGGAGGAAGCTTATGGAACTCTTTTCCGTCTAACATTAAATCGCCGTTATCATTAGGCATTTTGCAAATATTTCTTTTTAGTTTTAGTTTATTTTTTGTTTCTTACCTAAATTTGTAACAGCTTAAGCCTATTTGTAATAAGTTATTAACGTGTGTATGTGATAAATTTTAATAAAAATGAAAATGAAAAACTGTGAGGATATTAATGTGTGGCTGGGACTTGGAAGTCGTGCTTTGTTTCAAATGCCACTACTAAAATCTAAAAACCTATCAGTGCCGCGAAGCTGAAGCTTAACAAAGCGCTGATCAGGCCACCATATGGTATAGGCGCAAAAGCCGGTACAGGCGACGATGACTCCGCGAAGTAGAGAACGACAGGATCCATTAGACCGATAACTAACAGAGCCAAATAGTGAACTCAGTAAGGGTCCAGTAATGGCCTTTAAAACTGATTATTATTATACACTTCTTCTACTTATAGACGTTCGCCACACACCACGTTCTGTTAACTTTGCCACTATACTCTGTCTGATGCATTGATTGATTCTTTTTTAGTTTCAAAGGTGATAACAAAGACAATAATGCCCTTGTGAAAGCTTTCTTGATTTCCATAAACGTACTGTAATAATATTATGGTGCTTGCTGTATATATTTGTGAGTTGATTATTTTCTTAAAACAGCAAAGGGCAGCACTTAGCATTTCAAATTTTTTTTGCGTCCCTGCACCATTTTACAAACCGCGTCACATCAATTTGAATTACAATATGGCATTTCAGTGTTTTTAATTTATCATCATATAAAGATCGTTATAGAATTTCCAATAAAGCTCAATTTTTACTTTAACTAACAGAAAATTTAATGTTTTTCAATTAATTGGACATTTCAACATTTATAATGATCAAATAAACATTGCTACAAGACACCAATTATTAGTTTGTCGTATTTTCACAATTCCTTGAAAAAAAAATGTTTATAAACAGGAAATTTCTAAGAAATCGTCTCTATATCGATATCAATAAAATTGTGTCCAGCAAAATAATTATTCTCGGAAAATATTTAAATGAGAACAAAAAACAATTTTTTCCGCACCTGCCACACACTCCCGTACCATTTTGATATGTATATTTTTTAAACCTACGAAAACATTTCGATGAAACTCGATATTTAAAATTGCAAAGCTAACAAAAGTGTCATGTTTGCATTAATTTATTTATTTCATTTTTAATCAAAGTAATAACAACAATGGGCTTTAAGTAATTTGAAAAAAATAAAATCTCATACCTCTTCGTCGAGGTTATCGTACATAGTATAGCCGTTTTATACGTTTGAAGTATACACGATGCTTGAGAGTTGAAAATTCTCGTAACGGATTATTGAAATTCCAGATATAAAATTGAATTAATTTTTTTCTGTTTTCAAGTTTATGTTATTCATTGATTTTTGAGTTATTGGAATTATTTGTGTGTGATTGAAAAAAGAAAAAAAAAATTTTCATTTCCACCATTTGGGTTACACAAAATTCAAAAAAAAATTTAAATCATTTATCGTAAGTTTTTCGAAAACAGTTATAAATAATTTTATGGTAATTCATTATTTTTTATTTTCTGTCTGGATTTTCCTACAACAACAACAACAACACTACGACAAAAGCACAAAAAATAAAATTTGATTAAAATTTATTTTTTATTTACGAAATTTATTTTATTTTCATAATAAATTGATTTTATCAGAATATTATTATTTTTTTTTTGCTCGATATATAACAAAAAGCAATTTTAATTTTTCATTTTTAATAAAAATAACAGTAGTTAAAAAAAAATGTTTTTTATTTGCAAAAGTTTTAAGTAAAATACAATAAAGCTCATTCGATTGGAAATAGTTTTTGTGCGAGCGGAATTTTTGCTTTGGATGCGCAAGGTATCTTCTAAAATTGGCAACGAGAATTTATGATAAATTATTTTATTTATCTGCTTAAATAGAGAGTGTCAGAGATATACGATTTTTTTGGTCGTTAAAGCTTTTTGTGGAATATATAGAGTCGTAAATCAAAATTGTGTCATAAAGATATTAATTTTTTCAATAGATTGTTGCAGAGATAAAGTATTCTTTCGTTGGTGTTTGGTGAACACTGTAAAAGAGTTTTAAAATTTTTCATAAATTTTTTGTTTGTTTTATGAATTTAGAAATAACACCCTTAATTCACAACTGATAGGTACATTAACATTTTCGTCAATAGAAATAAATTCAAAAGCTCTTTCATCAAAGACACAGTAGTTTTCAAAATCACAGAAATTAACTGCGGAAAAAATCTAAAAAACTTTGTGGTTAAAATTATCAAATTCTCAATATCAAATTTAAAACAGCCACTTACATGGCGAATATTTTTCGGAAAGTGGAACAATTGGTAAACTATGTGCTCCACGGAACTAAGTTTAATAATTGTTTCAATCAAGCGTGTGTGGTAAAAATACGGACTTAATTAAAATGATAAGTGGGAATGCGTCGTTAATATCATACATATGAGTCTTGAAGATAGTCTATTTCCGCATCTTTTCAATTTTTATTACGCACATACACAACTATTGTTCGCCAGTCATTGGATAGCACGTTACATTTTGGTGGCCAACGTGAGACAAGTCGGTTCTAGAACACATTTCGGAAATATGACGGTCCAACACACACAAACATAGTTGCAAGTGATTGAAATCAGGCAGAAAGTATTAGAACTCTCTAGACTTCTAAAAAGCAGAAAAAGAGCTAAACACTAATGGGTTTTCGAGATGATGATCAGGACTTCACATATTCTGTTGAAATGTTGGCTACATAATTTCCAAAAATAACTAAAAACCAGCATATTAAAAAAAAATGAGCAAAACTAAAAGGTGATAAAGGTAACGATTCGGCACTACCAGGACAGGTGTTTTTGATGTTTGAGGGAAGATATGAAAAACTGTCGATACTCTTCGGAATTAGAACTCTATTTTCCCGTCAAGAAAATGTTGCAACATCGAGAGTTGGAAGAGGAATAGTTCGCAGGTCCATTCAGGCAATACAACGGTTAACTAATATAGCGCATCAAACTGAGAAGCAGATTAAAGAACACGCACAACAAAACCATGGAACATCTAATGAAACCTTGTATGCGGATACAGAATTGAAGGGAATGCTACAAAATCTTCCAGCACCCAGCAGTTATATTGATTGGAGATTACCAGCAACTTTACACAGTGGCGCAAACATAAATGCAGAAATGAGAAAGGCACATTATATTATGACAATTGGCAGTAGGGAAATGATCCATTAGGTTTAATTAAAATAATAACCCTAAACTGGCAGAGTTTAGGGTTATTAGAGGAGGAATAAATACTCCAGAAATATCAACGCCCGTATGAAAACATAACGAATTATTTATTTAATATGTCTAGTTGTCCCCAAGAATATATTCGTTGGTTGAATACAAAGTATACCTATTGCAAAGAAATATGATCCCAGAATACAGGATGGAGCTGGCAATAGTAAACATAAGATCGGAGGCTCACAAACACAACAAATCAGCCATTTTATGCGTTCACATCTCATTACAAATTTGTTGGAGCAAGTGCAACCTGTTGTCGCAACAATACTACTGTGGTGGTGAAATATAATAAAATAAATTATTGCGAGAAGTCCGGACCGAACTTAATAACCAGAAAAGTGCCAAAGTGATAACACCGACGTGATTATTAAAGTGGAGCAACCTTCCAAATGAGCAATAAGGAGAAGATGGCAACCACAGGCAACAAAAGTATCGATGGATCAATTCAGAAAGACGGGGCCGAAAAATGACCTAGAAAGACCTGGGAAGCAAACTAGTATGATGCAATAAATATTTAGATTTAGTGATAGATTTTAAAACTATTAGAGCGAACCAAGGCGGTATTTTTTTGTTGCAGATCAAAAGATACGACAGAACGAGGGGTCAAAGTAGAAAATCAGTAAAACCGGTCATTAAAAAGGTTGACCCAGCTGAAGTTACTATGAGCACGAATTGGCTAACCATAAACATTTTGGGTGGTAGTCAACAGTTAATTGAATGATTTGTAGAAGGTGACAATTGGCCAAACGTAGATGTCTAAGTGTTGGGCTATATGGTTTGACTTGATAATTGAATTCAGGCGCCAGTTGTACCATACTTGGTGGATTCGATATCTGCGCGTGGTTGTATAAACTGGGATTAACATCTGGTACTGAAAAATTTGTTTTTTTATTTTTAGTTTTGTTTTAGTTTTTTGTAGAGTTGTGTCACGTTTGTCGCAATAATTCGAATAATTTGTTCATAGCAATACGAGTATACTAGCAGTATACTCATGAGTTCGTCGCATCGGTCAAGTCGAATGATACCAACGGCAATATCAGTATTCAAAAATAATGGAAATAGCTTGGAAGTTCAGAGTATGAATTCGACATATAGTTGCTACTCAAGTTCCACGCTACTTAAGTTGCAAATGATTTAGGTGTTGATGTTCCTGAAGGTAATACTGAAATAGGTATTGAAGGTTCATCCCAAATTGATAAATATTATTTTCACCCCTATCCTAGAAGCGTATCCGCGATACTAATTGAGTCTCTAAACCTGCCTGACAATGACTACTGTAATGTTTATACTGTTATACATAACTCTGCTGATCTCACAAAAATATACGGTTAACTATAAATCAAACACATTTTGATTCACCCACACACAGCATTGAAGATGATGTTATAAATGATTCTGTTGAGGAAGCAGATAATTATAGCTAGTGAATCAAATTCATAAGAAAAATGAAACAGCAGGTTGAAAACTGAATTAGCAAAAAGAAAAATCAATTAAGAAATTCTGGAGATGCCTAACTATTGGAAGTTAGCAGACCTTCAGATTCAGAGATAGTATGTAATAAGGCACACAATCAAATAAAGTCAAACTTTTAAATTATGAAAATTATTGAAGATAAGCTAATCTCGAACCCGATCTTAAAGAAAGCGTAAACAATTTCATAAATGGCATTCCCATGTTAGAATTTCATTATTTAAGAGCCCAAAACCACGAGAAAGTTTATTGAAAGTACTAAAAGTATCGCAGATCTATATCAAGACTCTAAGTAGCAACGTTAGCAAATTTCATTACCTAGAGAGCAAATTTCCTCGTTTGTACTCTACAAAAGCAAAATAAACTGCTTAATTTTACCACTATCGATTTGAATACCAGAAACATATAGTACATATACTTTTAGAATAAAACGGTGGGCAAATGTGGTGCGATAGATATCGGAAGCTGTGTCCGATATTTATCGCACCACATTTGCGATATATCAATAAAAAGATGTGGCTGGAAATTCAAACAATACAAACCTCTATTCTCCATTCTCAATTCTCTACTCTGACAGTTGGAAAAAACTTAAATATATACTCTCAGCTTACGCCTACGCGGTAAATACAAAAAAATTTATATAAGTAAATAGTAAAAATTCGAAGAATAACACACATATTTCTATTACGTGGCCATTCTCAAAATGAAATGAAATGCGGTTTCTTTCTTCTCCTGACAAATGCCGTTTTTAAACTTGTGTCACTTTTACAGACTCAGAAATAAAGGCCCTAAAGAACAGTTATAAGCCAATTTGGACTAGGGTACATAAACAAGAAATAAATGCCAAACAAGGATTAATGAGCCACAACAATATCAACACTCGTTTAAAGAACGTATGAGCATTATAGCTGATTACAACAAAAGAGTTGCAAGGATTATTCAAATAATGGCCAATAAAACAGCGAAATATGAGTTATCTTCAAAAACACAACGCCGTTTGACTTGTAAAATTGAAGAGCTCGCATCAGCATTTGTAAAGCACATTCGGAGAAACACCACATAGTTTTTGTGAATTATTACGAATAAACTATTTATGAACGGAACAATAATATAAACGGATCTGCGAAAGATGAAATAATGAACGAAGTCAAAAATCATATCACTCAATTTCCGCCATACAAAAGTCACTAGACGTTGTGAGACAGTTCGAACAAATTTCTGAGTAGTGTTTTAAATGTATCGCTCATGTATTGCATAAGGCAGTGTCACTCTCAAAGTAATTTTCAGCGTTCACTGAACTTCAAATGCAAGCCGCACCCAAAACGAAATGTAAAACAGAAGTAGTTGAGGACCCCGAATTCGAAGACCCAAAGAAATTAACAAATCTTTTACCAAAAGTGATTGTTTTGTGCCTGTTGTCATTTTTAAATTCCATTCTCCAAAAAACATCGCAGATCGTTATTTAAATCTAATCTTGTGCAGGACTAAAATGGTCTTATCGCTTCTTTCAAAAAACAGTTACTAAAATGGTTTTATCGCTTCTTTCAAAAAACAGTTCGAAATAATAAAATTATCGGCATCACTCGATTTGGAAGAATCCTTTATTAAAGGACCTTCTGGATTCATTACCGCTACTGGATACCAGTTTGCACAAATTTTGTAGAAGCCTAACTGTGATCATGAGATTCAAGAAAGTGACAGTGAACAATTTTTATAATCATATAGGTTTTCTAAAAAAAAGGGCGATTCAGTAAAGTCGTATAGGAAAAAATTAAAGAATTATTCAAATTTATTTGGGAATCACGTAACAAATTATAACATTGTCTATATATGCTGACATAAAACCAACATAATAGCTTTAATTAAAGAATATTTACGGCGCTCAAGGTTTGAAATGGTCTAAATTTGAAATGTTGTTATTTCCATCTGCACAACGTCCGGTGTTACTTTGGCATAAGCAATATTGTTCCATTTAGAATGCACGTTTTCAGCAACCTTATCGCATCCGACATAATTCTTCAACATTGTTTTCACAATTGCCAAAAACTTTTGAAAAGCTTAAAATCGGTGGGCTCAGCTCCTTTAAGACAGCATTGAAATGATTAGTTTCGTACCAATTTAGATTACTGCGAACTAGCTACGTTTGCAAATTTATTCTTTGGCATTACCACGAATTTTAACAAGATACAATTTTTGACCTGTTAACTGTTTCAAATCCAATTTCACATACGACAAATTTTTTCATAACTGAATCATAGAACAGTCTGCATTAGGGAATACAAATTTACCGAATTTTTAATTACCCGGTAAGACTGAAAAAGATCATTCGGATTCCACGCTCAGTGATTTTACGGTGATATGATGATTTTATGGCAGGTCATGAAATCTGCTGGTCTATTTTTCTACCTCGAACAAAGACGTCCCAGATTTTTAAAACTTGATCCCCTCTAGCTCAGTGTTTTTTTAATGGCTAATTTCAAATGTTGTTTCAAGGTTAAAATTGGGATTTTCAATAATAACATCTTCAGCTTTTTCTTCAGAACATTGAGTTCTCATCTCAAGTCTGTCTCATCTCAAGTCTGTCTTTGCTCCTACCGGCAATTTAGGCTTTTTTCTTGTACAAGTATGTTGATATTTTTCTTATTTTTAATTTACAGAAAATTCAACTGACAAGTTCTGGTTATCTGAACGACTTGACTTTTTTATAATACGGCAGCTCTTATAGCCTCCCTAAACTCAAACTCGTCTTACCCTGCTCCATGGTATAACACTTTATGACTTGGTCAGAGATCCCCGGTTTTGGTCAGAGATCCCCGGATTATTTTTAATGCGGAAGTTATAACCTCTTCTGACTGGAAGTTATGATCAAAGTTGTACCACGTTTTTTATGAGCTACTCCTTTTAAGCTGAGACCTCACCGTAGGTTAGAATAAATTTATAAACTCACTCTAGGAATTGTCTACACTGTCGATGTTGTCTACGTTGTCGAAGTTGTCTACGAGTTGGCGACACGTCGATATAGATAATAAAATAATAGATGACGCTTAAATACCCCTCCCTGCTTATTACACCATAAATACAGATTCAACATATCTTTTAAACTTAAAATTAATAGTTTCAATTGTAAATTTTGTCTATCGTTTCTGTATACGATTTATTTTGCCAGCATATTGATTGCCACCTATTTATATCAACAATATTTTGTTGGATTCTATCCATGAAATAAACTATATAAAGGGTTTTCCAATAAGGACTTGACAATTTTTTTATTTAAACAAAACGCAAACCATTTGAGAAATCTCGACAATTTTATTATTGGGTTGAAGTACAATCAAAACATTTATGTATGAAATTTGGCATCGTTCATATGTATGTCCATCACGGGCACGTTTGCAGGTGTCAATTCGCTGAACTCAATTTTCGATGACTCGGTCACACATTTCGACAGAAACGGCCGTTATTTCTCGTTCATTATTGGCGCTGAGCCCCTCTAACGATGCCGGCTTGTTGGCATAGACCAAAGATTTAACAGGACCATTTCTGGATATAACACGTTCATCGCATTAAGATTTCGATAAATCGATTGTAAGACCCGCTGTGTGGCATGTCGCACCGTCTTGTTGAAACCACATATCATTATAGTCTAGCTCAACCAATTGATCAAAGAAATAACGTTGCAACAACTAAACCATACACTTATTTTGTGTGGAGGAAGTGTTGTTTCTTGAAGCACATGACGGTTTTCATATGACCAATAACGCATATTCTGTTTGTTGACGAAGCCATTTAGCCAAAAATGAGCTTGACCAAAAATTGGAATTAACGCTCTTGAAGTTCCAGTCACCGACTCGAAATTTTTGTAGTAAATTTTAACTATTTGTAAACGTTGTTTGTTCGTGTACTTCACTATGATGTAAATGTTGTCTTTACTGCGTTTGTTTTGACACTGACAGTTTGGCTATTTGTTTAAGGGTGCAAACCCAATGAATTCGATACTATAAAATTCCTCTAATGGTATCGCTCACTATATAGGTGATTAACTTTTCAAAATCATAGTCCCAAATTATAGATTATTCACTCTCCCCCAACTGTTCAGCCTTCCTTACGAACATTCTATTAACTTCTCAGTATTATACTTAACCTCATACCTCACTGAGGTTAAAAATTACTAACAAGTGTTCCCAACCATTTGAATTGTATATAACTATACATACATACCGATAGAAATCAATTCTTATTGTACGACAATAGTCGTGCACAGTAAACAATTTGATGTGTTAGGAATAATAATCGTTATATAATTACAACAGAAGCCGTATATGACATATAAAATGTTGTAATGTTACATGTTGTATAATTACATTGTACTCGTATATCATAAAAATATGTTGACTTTATACATAAATGTGTACGTAGATCCTACATACATACATATTGTGTACTTATAGAATGTTAATTAAAGGTTAAGAACACATGTACATTGTATGTCTACACAAGTTGAATATGTCACGTACATTGACATCTTCAACAGGATTGATTATGTTTTGTTATTGTATTATATACTGTGCGGTTTTCCAATTTTCATACATTTATAATATGGAAATTATTTATTCTCTTCATTATAAATTTTGTTGTCTGCGGCTTTCTAACTACGAGTATATGCCTATATACATATATTCTGACAATAGTTCATTAATTTTTCTACAACTATTTATAGGTGTCGATAGGAAAGCTCAATAACAACTTACAAATTTTTTTTAAAAATTGTAAACTACTTCATCTACGCGGCGACAATATTTACTTCAACTTATCAATGTACAGGTAATTCCAGCATTCAAAAAATTAGAAATGCTGTGGCATAGTGGTATGGCTTACGGTGCTCAAATTAGACAATAGATTATAAACGGTTACAGTTTCTGTTAAGTATCCCATGCCTAATGTTCACGTGCGCTCCGCCATCTATAGCAAAACGCACTTTATTTATGAATGCGTTGGTTCATAGAGCAGGGTACTATAGCAAGTTCCAAAGACAAAACCGCACACTTCTGTATTCTGTATCGCTGCCAGATTTTCAACCTTTGGTGGTTATCATCAGTTATCAGTTACACTGCAAACTTACCATTACGAAATAATTTCAGATTAAAGCAAAATCAATGTAACCATGACACCTAGGTACCGGTAAACGTGATAGTTTCAGTAGCCAGTAGATAGGTTGTAGCCCCTTGATTTCAATAAATATGATACTCTTCAAGATTAAATTTTTATTAAAATGCAATCAGAAGAAGATAGTCGAGAAACTTCTTAAATCTGTCGGCATGGGCGATTTCAGCCGTTCAGACTGCTGTTGCACCTCGAACAGAAAAAGCACGATCTTCTACAGCATAATAAACTCTCTAGTTGGGTGTACCACCTGATTCAAGAAGCTCGATTGTAGCAATAAGAGAACACGATAATATCAACGATTTAATTTATTTATTTATTTAATTTATTAATATTGAACTGAAACCATCTTGCACCCTTAATTAGAGTTGGGTCCATTTGAAATAAACACCTCTTAAGGGCTTACCGGAAAACTAAATTGTTCTAAAGAGAATTCGACAACCAATAGGACGTGTCATAATCGTCGTTTAACTATTAATTGTCGCGTAACAAAACTCAGTTTTTTCATCGGCACTGTGGCTCTCCCATAAATACATTTGGGAAACATTTATTACATGTAGACTTGGGCTTGCATCCAGATTTGCGCCATACTTTTGTTGTCGCTTCAGTCACCAGGCCATAATAATTGGTGCTGATTTTGTAGTAAAATTATGATTGGTCGATGACCTTAAATATTTTAACGCTTGGTAGATACAAGTACATTTCTATATCAGTGAGGACAGTGTATATTAGCGTACATCGTCTATTTTCCGTTTAAGGCTCTTGGAGAACTGTTAGCTGGTTTATAAGTCCCACACATGTAGCTAATATGACCTCCCAGTAAAACACAATGATGTGTACCGAATAATAACAGATGTCACTTCCAGTCCTGCTTCATCTCTGCACATGCCATACCAAATCGTGACAGAAACGACTAGCTGCTAGCTTACGGAGACTATCGCCGATTAAACGCGATTATCATATCAAAATGGTATCTTCCCCCCCACATCCATAACTTTTCCTATAACCTTCAAAGCTGCATCATTTTCTTCAAGATTAACCTCGTGCGTGCGTATCATCAAATACCCTCGCTTCAGAGGATATATTCAAAATGTGGACCGTACCTTTGTACGAGTTTAGTAGAATGCCATACGGTTTAAGAAATGGAGAGCATCACGAAAATCTGAACGTTCTGTAGTAGTGAATTTATTATTATCTATCGCAATATCAGAATTCCACTTATACAGAAATTTAAGAACATCTCATCTCAATCCGATACAAAAAAGACTTTAGATAAAATTATAGGCAACACTCCTGGTTTATTCGCCGACCCAGAAGAGCAATTAACTTTTACTGCGACAAAGAAGAAATTAGCACCAATACTACAGAACCAGTTTAATCTAGGCCCTATCCTTACGCACAAATGCTATACCAGGACATGGAAGAGCAGTATTTTATATGCATCGACTGAGCTTATAGCAAACTCCAGAACCAATGAATTTGATCAGGGAGAGGATACAACAGATCATACCCTCTATAATTGAGATCTAGCTCAAGAAGCTAGAAATGTAAACTTGCTGTGATGAAACCGAACCATTACAACTCTATCTTAAAATTCAGTGATAACGTACTAAGCAGTAGAGAGTCCAAATAACAAGTTCGGTCTTAGAACTATTATTAAATGAAATTGTGAGTTGAACTGCATGCAAAGAAGATATATAGGCAAAATCGGTCAAGCGATTTCACATAAGTGTGAAACTCCGACTCGAATCTATGGTACTTCTGTTCAACGTCTGTGTAATGGCCGCTATATATAATAGTTGGCCTGGTGCCACATTATAACATCCACAGTTGCAAATGAACTTCAGCAAGAGGCATCTGTGTGGAAAATCTACTCTTTTCTCGTTAATTTTGTGAGCCACACATGTAATTTCGGTTGCAAAATTGTTTACATTTATCCACAGTCGAAGGGTGATTCGGCTAATCGTATACTAAAAATAAAAATTTGGCTGATTTTATTCTAGCACTCAATGCCACTAATGGGCCCACGGTGCAATACCCCACATTCACACGATAATTCATTCAACCCATTCATCCCATTCACACAAGTACAGTATTCCACCTGCGCATTGCATAGCTCCATGCCACCCTGTACAGTGACATGGAAGATGGGTCGGCTCATGAGTTCTACGATCCAACAGAGGGTCATAGATGTTTTCAATTTAATCACCGATCGTAATCAAGAGATGAAAAATCCCTATTGCACCCCGCCTCTGTTGGGATTCGAATCCGGTACCTCCCGATCCAAACGTCGCAACTTATCTTATTATCACGCGTGCAGAGAACCCATAAGGTCAAGCTGTAACCAGTTAATTGTGTGTACCACGAAAGTACATTGAATGAATTGGTCTAACGATTTTTGGGTTAATTCTTTACTCGCACCCAGATTATGACTTACTCACCCAATTGTAACTAACAAATTTTGAATGTTTGTATCGCGGGCAGTAGCAGATAATTTTTGCGCTAGTTCAGACCCATATTTCATTGACAATTTTTTTCTGGTCAAAAAGCGATAAGCCCGACTATAGCGTTATCTCCATATATACGAACACTCATACATGTTTTCGTTTCATTAATTTGTTTCTACTTTATCACTTTTAATTGAATGATTTAAACTCAACGAACCTTGATCTTTAATCTGGAAACAAGCAGTAGATTATTATATAAATGAATGCGTTTCGTTAAAAATCAAACAACGAATCAAAGATAATTTTTAAAATTTTATTTCGCATATAGAATGTGACGAAACGTTATTTGTACGCACCGATCTAAGATCACTGCATCCACATGCGATGCAAATTGTGATAATCAAACAGATGGAGATAGGATTAAGTACTGAAATTGAAGTAACAAATTTAATTCCGCCTTGTCTTGGAACGTTAATTAGTGAAGATTTTGTGCTAACAACGGTTAACTGTATACGCCATGCGTTACGAATTGGGAATAGTTTAGGTGTTCGAAAATTTAAACAACATTGTGCGCAATATTCAGATAGGAGAGTGTTTAGCGTTAAACATTCAACAAAACATGAACTAATTAAGTATCCCAACTATAATTTTGGTTAGCTACAGCTGAATGAGAAACTATCCTACCATAACAATACGTCAATTTTTAAACCCGCTTGTCTATGGACCAAAACAATAGAGCGACCATCTGATACATACTCAATGTATGGCGTTGAAATGAATAAGGGACGGTCGACAGTAGAAATGGTGATCAAACAGGCTACCATAAATTTAAAATTTGGAATGTTTTTTCTATTTTATAAACGATTCAAACTTGATATTGCATGGTTTTCTAATATGACCGCTACTAACGAAACACTTTTTATTTTATAGATTGACTTGGGCAATCGTGGCAAAAGTAAGAAGTAAAACTTATGTGGTCGGTGTTTTACCCCAAAGCACTCAAATAAATGGTTACATTTTCGCCTTGGGGATTAATGTTAGCCATTTTATAGCGTGGATTGAATCCCATGTTTGGCCGGTGGCAACACAATACGAATGTGGTGAACGGAAAGACACAAACCACTTATAACGCATGGCTTACCAACATACCACGGTGAATTCCCATGACATGTGGCCCTGTATCGGATGAATGGTGGTAGACAGAATAATCACGATTACATTTGTGGCGGTAAAATAATTAATGATAGAACAATATTGACAGCGACGCACTATATGTTTAAAATGAACTTGGTGTACTCCCATCTAGTCGACTAACAATTGTGGCAGGAACTCATAGTTTAATTGAATCCCCGATTGATGCTCGGTACTATTGTGTCGATGTGATAACGGTTCATGACAAATATAATCGATAAAGCCATTTTGAAATTAAGTTGCTCAATCGATTTCTCCAATTATATTCAACCGATATGCCTCAGTAATGATTCAAGCTACAATAATAAGACGAACGGTGTAGTGGCGGGATGGGGTCAGGATGCAGATGATCAGCCATTGGATACGATAATGGTACAAATACTTGCTCGGGAGATTCCGGTGGTGGCATGATGTTTGACAGCGACTCTCGTTGGTACATTCGTGGAATAGTGTCTTTAGGTATGGTATACTACCAAATTCGAGTCGATGCGATGTATCTAAAATGGTTTAGTTCAAAAATGTAACATCATTTTACGATTGGATTGTGAGTAATTTAGTGACCAGTACTTTGTATAATAATCGTATACGTCAAATTCTGTATATCAAATTTTGATTTAGCCAAATAAAAATGTCTTCACGACACCATGAGGTTAAAGGTAACAGGGTTAAATTTGACCAAAATCATCCAAAGTTAAAACTATCAGACGCAGGATAATAGGTGAGAAAAGCTTAAAAGAAAATAAACTGAATAAGATGCACCAGGTTTTATTTTTGACACTTCAGACAGTGGTAGCCAAACACTCATGCTTGGATTTCCTTGATGTTATCCCGGGATTTCATATCCGGATTTATACAGTTGGTTCATCGACTCTCGTAATTGCTCGATCAGTGGGTCTGTCGATAATGCGGGGTTAGGATGGAGTCCTAATTTTCGTGGGACGTTCAGAGGTTGTCCGTAGACTAGGTCGGAAGTTCATAAATGGGAGTTCATTCCAGTATATTCGATCTGGCATAAAGTGAAATTTTTAATTGACGATGTAGGCTCTCTACCATACCATTTGACTGTGGCTGATGTGTCCTCGTTTATATTCTGTGAGAACCTAACAATTTCGTTAATTCTTTGGAAATGTTACTTTTGAAATGATCAGTCGTGATTTCGAGTGGAACACCAAATCTCGAATTGAACTGGTCTGCGAACGTACTTGCTTTTACATCCGTCAGTGGTACAGCTTCTGGCCATCGTGAGAATCGATCAATTAACGTTTGTATGTAGAATCGTATCCGTTAGATCGGGGTAATGGTCACAACACATATGTTGTGGACCATTACCCCTCATTCACGTATTCATACAAGGCCAGAAATATTTTGACGCACTTAACTGTTAGACGTACTCTTGGGTAAAACAGGTCGTGAAGCTTCTGTTCGTCTCATTTCCATTGGAATATAAAGGCGTTTGGTGTTTGTTGAAGGTTCGCACCAAATGAAGCGCATTGTGGCAAAATCAGTTTTCATTATGATTTTGGAGTATTTGATTAGTCTCTGACTAGGGGTTTTAACTCGTCATTGATTCATATAAAGTGATTAATTTGCCTCTGTCTATAGTGCTGTATAATTAATCTGGCCTTGACAATGTATCCACCACTACGTTACTTTCACCTTTGACTTATCTTAAATCAGTTGTAAACTGTGAAATGTAGCCGAGGTGGTGATTCTGACGTGGGCTTCGTTCCAAGTAAGACGCGATTGAGGTGGTTGGTAGCTAATATGATCAGTGTTAACGTAAAATATTCTACCTTCGGTAATGAATGGCCATTAGTTCTCTGTATGGAATGCAGAATATATTTTTTCAGGAAGCGATAACTTCTTAGAAAAGAAAGCCAGAGGTAGCCAGCTTCTATATTATGTGCGATTATTCCAATACAGCACCGACAGCACTACCGGAACCATGCGGTAATGCTACGAAGTGTTCCATTCTCTATATATCGGATGGCAAGAAGAGTGGTTTAGGTGAAGCAACTTTAATTGAATTAACAGCAGCTCCGGTGCCCATGAAAATGGCCTATTCTTACTATTATTTCCCAAATAACTGAGATTGCTATATGTATTGGAGGAATATGTTAACCATATACCTGTACGAAACACTGCACTTACCTGATCGAAGTGCGGGTTGAGGGATAGCTTGGATTGTTATATTTCATCATAGTATCTTCTTATCATCATCTTTGGTATTTTCGTAGCTCAGGTTTAATTGTTAAACCGTATTCTGCCAAACGAGAGCAACTAGTATGAATGGTGGCGTTGAGTTCTTTCAAACTTTTATTACCGATTATGCCGCCAAATAATTTTAGTTTAGGCAGAAAGGAAAATTTTAGGTTTCCATCAACAACCAAACAAATCAATCATAGCATGATGCGGGTGATTTTTATACTTCCTGCTACTGATTAGGCTATAAAAGGAATTTCGTTTAGGATGGGATCTATTAAGAATTTAACAATTTTGCCGCTCTTCGTTTGATGTTCTAAGTAAGGGATCGTAGAGGTTTTTAGCCTACAAGTTGTTGTTCCGGGGTTTCATGGTCGACACCATTTTCTAAGGTATTGCCTTCGTCTAATTCAGCACATGGTTTCTGAGTTGGTATATTCAACAAGGGTTTGTTCGTGCTGCGAATCGTATCCAACCAATTCTTACTGGTATACTGCCGTAGGGCTGGATCTTCCGCGAATTGTTTGTATAGTATGGTATACACCTTGTGGTTTATTAGAATGATGGTTTTGTTTTCACGAATTAAATAAAGGTCTCATCATAGGGGGTATTGAGGCAATCTAAAGGGTTGTTGTACTACTCTCGGTAATTGTGGGTTTGGATACCCAAATTTTGGTCGGTTACGTTGAAATACATTTCTTCGTTCGAAGGAGCTCTGCGGTTTATTCCTACGAGTGATAGGAGGTGGCGTAA
This sequence comes from Tipula unca, assembly GCA_951394425.1. Classification (NCBI taxonomy): domain Eukaryota; kingdom Metazoa; phylum Arthropoda; class Insecta; order Diptera; family Tipulidae; genus Tipula; species Tipula unca. Next base: position 15,651,757 of record OX596380.1, on the reverse strand, counting down.
CTCGTGGTTTCCGTTGGCCGATTCGCTGTTGTTAGCATATTGTGCACGATATTCCATATTTTAGAGTTTTAAGCATACAAGTAACGCTTGGGGTAGGTCCGACGGATCTCTAATACTTAGTAATCGTGGTAGATCTCCTTTTAGACCTCTAATGAACGTAAGCAGTGCTTGTCAATTTTCTTCTTGAGTGATCTTTAGTGGTTTGACCATATTTGATTATCTAGAACTTCTATGTTTCCGAAGCTCGTATTTTGCCTTTTTTTAATTTTATATAGTTGGCAATTGTTTCATTAAAATTATGTTTATCAATTGGAATCATGCCCCAGCCAAGCCAGTTGATACTGTACTCGTATGACATATTGTAAACCAGGAGTGCACATGGTCGACATGGTTGCACTGACCCAATGTCCAAACGAAACGCCAAAAGAAATGAAAGCTGTAGTTGGTTTGTATCATGAAAACTGTGAATCATCAGGACGGAGACGAGATGAAATTTGTTGTACCGGAGTTGAAATGAAATTTGAAAAGGACGGAATCGAGATCAAATTTGTTGTGGCAAAAGCAATTTGATATCGAGTGGTACAATATTATCACGATTAAACCGTGCATTTCGGATCTGAGAATATGCGAAATGTAGAATGTCATCGCTGTATCCATCGAATGTTGTTATATATAGACGTGAAGACGACGAAAATCTGAAGGTCGCCGTTTCGGCGAATGCAAGTTTTTCCTTGTAAATAGTAGCTTCGGAAATATAATACTTTATACATACTATATCTGCTAGTTTATGACTGTTAAAGGCATCCAAAACGCGTATCGTCGCTTTGACATACTGAACAGATTAATAAATGTTATGGACTCCTCGAGCGAATGTGGACAAGTGGAGAGTATACAAACAAAATCATTTGGTCATTTATTTGATCCTTCGCCGAAAAAGTTACAAATATAATGAGATTCTCTCAAGATTTACAATGAGCCATTTATTCTTAATAGTACTGTGGTGCCCCAGCGAACTTGTTTTTGATTTCAAGTTGAACAACATCATTCGGAATAACCTGGTTACCGCTTTAAATGAAGTTCTCAAATTTGAAACGAAAAGAAGAATTTATGAGAACGAAGAAAAATGTCGAAGGAGATTTAATAGTAATGGCGAATGACCAACCACATCAAACGCCGATAATCGATAATTTAAACTCCAAAGCTCTGTGCATGCAAATGTGGTGTCCAATGTCGTTGGAAACGACCATTATGTGATTGAAGACCTCAAAGTAAAGCAAATTTAATCACCAAAACTCAGTTCAATATGTTCGATCAAAAAATAAGAAAGCTGTGGATCTAAATGTTCGAGAAATTTTTGATTGAAATATTCAAACGAGCCTGTAAACCAAACAATTTGGCTCCGTCGATTACTGACATAATTTCTGGCCATCACAATTCTAAATTTTATAAAAGCATTACGACATCACTTTTGTTATCTTGACTGAAAAAAGACATGCTGCTTTATACTATTTACTTGTATTACTTAACTATTGCCCATAATTTAATCAGTACACACAAGCGAAACCAAACATTTTTGTCTCTTATCGCTGCAATTTTTTTTTTAAATTATTTATGGTTGTTGCCATTTGTACCGCTTTACTCACACTTAAATTGTGCGTTAATAAAGATTTGGGTTCTGTACTTTATCACTCAAAAGAGTTTGAAATCAACGAACTCCTGTTTTTAATCTGCGCAAACCGTAAACAATTTTTAGTATAAGAAACGTGTGCTTTGTAATTAATTTCTGTAGTGAGTTTTATTAGCTGTCTGTGTCAAAACATGAACACTGACTTTCTTAAATTGTTGTACGTGATTCTAGTGTTAGATCGTGTAAATACCGAACGAATAAGCAAAACGAGTAAGTTAATATGCATATAGCTATGTGGTTATGTACGTTTAGTAAATTCAAATAAACTATTTGTATACAAATATAGCATGTGACGAAACGTCACGGTTGCCATCCTCCCATTATGGTCCATCTTATCATCCACATGCGATGGAAATTATTTGATTTAGAAGCGCGAATCACATCATGCCTCTTTGCCTTGGAACGTTAATTAGTGAGAGCTTTCTGCTTACAGTTAACTCCTTTTGTGTATTACCAGCGACACGATACCATGAGACAGAATTACGAGTTCGAAAAATGAAACTACAATTCGAACAATATTCAAATGATCAACTTTTCAATGTCAAACGTTTAATACCACATAAATTATATAACTATCCCAACTATGACATTGGATTGATACAGCTGAACGAGACAATTTCATACCATCACTCAATTTTTCGACCCGCTTGCATATGGACAGAACCACTACTATCGTCATTCGTTACATACTCGATTTACAAAGATTTATTTGGAATGCCGCCTGGAATTGCTTGGACGAAAGTGGTGATAGAGCCAGTCACTGTAATTGAAAATGACGAGTGTTCTACCATTTTTGAAGGATTTTCGAGTATGATTCTTAATGGTACTCTTAATTCGCATATTATGTGTGTAAAATCTAGTGGTCACGTAAGTAAATATATATCCTTTGGATATGTGCGGTGTAACTTTACGCCTAATTTTTGTTTTGCAGGCCATTTATGGAAGTCCGATAATTGCAACCGTTATGGGCCAAACTTATGTTGTGGGTATTCTATCCCCTATATCTAAAGCGAACGAACTAAGTACATTTACCTGGGTTATTAAAATTGGCAATTTAATTGATTGGATCGAATCAATTGTGTGGCCGGTGGTAAAATTTTAATCGACAAAAAACATATGTGTTTTTAATAAAAATATTTTTTTCTCACGCGCAGGTCCATTCCAGATGTGGCCAACGGATAGTTAAACACAAACCACTTATGACGTTTAGCCAGCCAACATACCATGGCGAATTCCCATGGCATGTAGCACTATATCGAATGGAAAGAGCAGGTAGACAAAATAATCCGAAATATATTTGTGGCGGTACAATAATTAATGAACGAACAATTTTAACGGCAGCCCATTGTGTTAACAATGAATATGGCTCAACTTCACCTGAACGATTGACAATTGTTGCGGGAACATATGATTTAAATGAGTTTACAATTGATGCCCGAAATTATAGTGTAGAAATGGTAACGGTTCCTGAAAAATATAACCGTCAATATTTAGAGAATGACATAGCGCTCTTGAAATTGAACGATTTAATAGAATTTTCTAATTATATTCAGCCCGTATGTATCGGTAATAGTTCAAAGTACAATAGTATGACAGTATAGGAGCAGTGGCAGGGTGGGGTCGGGACGAGCATGATCAGCAATCGCAAGTATTACGCCAAGCCAACCTTCTGATACACACTAATTTCGAATGCCGTGATAGGAATAGAGTTTTTATGCACGAGTTTTTAAATGACAACAATTATTGTGCCGGATATGGTAATGGCACTAATACATGTTCTGGAGATTCTGGCGGTGCAATGATATTTGAGATAAACTCACAATGGTATATTCGTGGTATAGTTTCTTTGGGTGTTGCACTTCCAAATTCGGATCGTTGTGACACAACCGAATGGGTTTTGTTGACCGACGTGCCAAAATTGTATGATTGGATTGTCAGCAATTTAGAGAACAACTCTTTGATTAACAATCACATGCAACTGGACGGAACGGCAATACGTGTATAACAACCATATTACATGAATTAATAAAAATTTTGTTTCTATAAATCGAACATCTGGCATCTTTTATTGTTATTTTGTAAACTGGAGATTTTTAGAAATTGCTTTGAAATTATTTTCACTTTTCAGTTTCTTATTTGAAGTCTGCAGCTTTGTGTTCATCTTTTTCAGATACAACGTAACAAAAGCAAATTTTAATTTTAATTTCACTGGACGGTGATCGATTGGCCACGTTAACCTCATTTTTATGAGCTTTTACTGGATTCCAAGCTTTTTTTCAATTTAAGATAATCAAACATAAATTTTTATATTATTATTATATTTCTTTAAATTAGAAAATCTTTGAATTTTTAAAATATTGGCCATTAAAGCTTTTACATTTGCAATGAGAAAATTTTATTGTAAATATTATCCTCAACATTTTTTTTTATAAATAAAAGCTTGGAAAAAAGGCAGGTATTTCAACAATATATTTTATTATTCTGAGAATGAAGCTCTTGCGACTTTGACTATGCCTAGGTTAGGTTAGGTTAGGTGGCCGCTGTTTTACAGCACACTTAGACCGGCGACTGTCCGTTGTGATACCACATTTTTATCACACACACATTCATTTAACTCATTCACCCTCATTCACACAAGCACAGTACACCACCTGCGCAATGGATAGCTCCATGTCACGATGTTCAGTACTACGACTGTTTCTTTGAACTCTGCGATTGAAGCGATTCTGCAACAGCTTAATAATAATATTTTGGAACCATTGGGATTTTTCTCCAAGAAGTAGGATTTCATTCACCACGGATAACCAACATGTGATTTATCACGCACCACCGAAACAGCCTCAGTCGAGACTTACACGACTTAACCAAAATTAACCAAGCCGACTTGTAACTTCAGAATTTACTTTCTGGCTCTGCTTGCCACACTAGTCCATCACTGCAACTAGAGCTTTTCAAATTACTTGGCTTAGAAATTTACTGCGAAACATCTACGGGTGCAAATCGCCCGTACATCGCAGAATCACTGCGTCGAACCATTTTCGACATATTACACAATATTTCACATCCTGGTATCCGTGCCACTCGAAAATTGATTACTACTCGATATTATTGGCCTAGTATTAGCAAAGACGTGACCCAATGGGCACAATCCTGTTTAGCCAAAGTTCCAAGGCAGACAAAATCGCCCCTTGGATATCCATTTAAATATTGATGTACCATTTTCACAATCCAATGGATACTTTTGTATCTAATTACGTATCCCGATTTGGCATTCCACTAATTATTACTACAAATCCACAATTTGAACCCAAACTTTTTAATGAGTTAACGAAACTCCTGGGCTCAGATCGTATACAAATGGCATTATTGAACGTTTTCACCGCACGCTTAAATCACCACTCATGGCTCGAGGAAACACTGGTAATTGGAGCTCTGAAATTCTTATTGAAATACTTGGAATTAGACCTACAGTGAAAGAAGATCTGAAGTGTTCACCAGCTGAAATGGTTTACGGCCAAGCCATCAAACTACCTGGTGAGTTCTTCATAGAAAATCGATTTGACCAACCTCAGACACAGTGGTCTTTGACGCTAAACCGTAGGATACTTATTTCTGTTAGAACGGACAAGGTTGGCACAGGATTATCACCACCTGACGAATATTATCTCGATTAAAGATAACAATCACAAATGTATATTTCAGTTTGTTTCAATTAGTTCCGTGTTAAAAACTTGGTTTCCAAAAATCATCCATACAACTATTCCAGAAAACCGTAAATTTAGTATTTTCTGAATACTCTATGGCCGATTCTAGCCAATTTAGAATATGCACAAACGCGATATTGGGCCAAAATGTGTATTATAGTCTGTTTCAATTAGTTCCGTGATAAAAATTGTGTTTTCCAGAAATCATCCATACAACTATTCCAGAAAACCGTAAATTTGGTATTTTCTAGATACTCTATGGCTGACTGTAGCCAATGCAGAGTTATTCACAAACGTGATACTGGGCCAAAATGTGTATTATAGTTTTTTTCAATTAGTTTTCTGAAAATTTTTTATATGACTTGATCATACAACATTTATATTGAGATATATTGACTTAACTGTTGGCCAATTTTGACCTTTTCTAGTTATTGTAGAGTGTGTGGCAAAATAATACAGTGATGCACATTGTGGCACAATCGAGATATATTTATAAATGTAAGTAATTTATTAAACGAAATATATAGGTTTTCTGGTGTGATAATCACGTCAGAAAACCCCAGGCACAAATTGGCACAATCAAATCCAAGTATAAAAAATATAAAATATTTGAGTTTTCTAAAGTGGAATTTCTGCCGTGACGCTCGCGATAATATTCTCCAAATTAACAAAATTTATTCAATTTAAATTAATTTAATCAAAGTTTATTGAAATCGATTATTCAATTTCAACAACGATATTTTTTTGAGTATAGTAAATATTTATTCTCTCTAATATTTATGACTAACAAAACGAAATCACATGTAAGATGATTATGATTTTGCTCTCGTAAAGATCGATGCACACATAAACATTTTATATTTGGGCATTCTCTCGGTCTATGGAATTTCCCTTGCTCATTAACATATATATACATATGTACATACATACATATTATGTATATATATATTAGAATCCTCTCTCTCAATTTTTCGGTTGTCGCATGTGGTACGCCAACTTTTTTATACATTACGTATCTAAATCTTCAGCGTGCAAGTGCAACGCGTGTGGTTTAAAACTTAACTATTGCCCACAATTTAATCAGTTCACACCAGCGAAACGAAATAGTTTTGCCTCTTATCGTAACAATTTTTTTTTTAAATTATGCATTGTGGTTGCCATTTGTACCGCTTTACTCACACTTAAATTCTGCGTTAATAAAGATTTGTGTTCTGTACTTTATCTCTTAAAAGAGTTTGATATCAACGAACTTCGATTTTTAATCTGCGCAAACCGTAAACAATTTTTAGTATAAGAAACGTGTGCTTTGTAATTAATTTCTATAGTGAGTTTTATTAGCAGTCTGTGTCAAAATATGAACACTGACTTTCTTAAATTGTTGTACGTGATTATAGTTTTAGATCGTGTAAATACCGAACGAATAAGCAAAACGAGTAAGTTAATATGCATAGCTATGTGGTTATGTACGTTTAGTAAATTCAAATAATTTATTTGTATATAAATATAGAATGTGACGTAACGTCACGGTTACCATCCTCCCATGGTGGTCCATCTTACCATTTATATGCGATGGAAATTCAGCGATATACTGCTAATAAAATATTTCCTCTTTGCCTTGGAACGTTAATTAGTGAGAACTTTGTGCTTACAGTTAACTCCTTTTGTGTACTACCAGCGTTACAATACCTTAAGACAGAATTACGAGTTCGAATAATGAAAATACAATTCCATCAATATGCAAATTATCCAATTTTTAATGTCAAACGTTTAATATCACATGAATTATATAACTATCCCAACTATGACATTGGATTGATACAGCTGAACGAGACAATTTCGTACCATCATATCACCTCAATTATGCGACCCGCTTGCATATGGACCGAACCACAACTCCCGTCATCCGATACATACTCGATTTACGTGGATTTATTTGGAATGCCGCCTGGAATTGCCTGGACGCAAGCGGTGATAGAGCCAGCCACCTTAATTGGAAATGACGAGTGTTCTACCATTTTTGAAGGATTTTCGAGTATGATTATTAATTCACATATTATGTGTATAAAATCTAATGTACATGTAAGCAAATATATATTCTTTGGATATGTGCGGGATAACTTTACGCATGACTTTTGTTTTGTAGGGTATGAATGGAAGTCCGATAATGGCAACCGTCATGAACCAAACTTATGTTGTAGGTATTTTATCCCCTATAACCAAAACAGACAATCTAAGTACATTTACCTGGGTTATTAAAATTGGCAATTTAACTGATTGGATCGAATCAATAGTGTGGCCGGTGAGTTTAATTTTAATCGACAAAAAACGTATGTTTTCTTAATATAATGATTTCTTTCTTAGGACACGCAGGTTCATTCCAGATGTGGTCAACGTATAGTTAAACACAAACAACTTATGACGTTTAGCCAGACAACATACCATGGCGAATTCCCATGGCATGTGGCTCTATATCGGATGAATAGAGCAGGAAGACAAATAAATCCGAAATATATTTGTGGCGGTACAATAATTAATGAACGAACAATTTTAACGGCAGCCCATTGTGTTAACAATGAATATGGCTCAATTTCACCTGAACGATTAACAATTGTTGCGGGAACATATGATTTAAATGAGTTTACAATTGATGCCCGAAATTATAGTGTAAAAATGGTAATCGTTCATGAAAAATATAATCGTCACTTTTTAGAGAATGACATAGCGCTCTTGAAATTAAACGATTTAATAGAATTTTCTAATTATATTCAGCCCGTATGTATCGGTAATAGTTCAAAGTACAATAGTATGAGAGTCGGAGCAGTGGCAGGGTGGGGTCGGGACGAGCATAATCAGCCATCGCAAGTATTACGCCAAGCCAACTTTCCGTTACACAATAATTTCGATTGCCGTGCAAGCAATCGAGTTTTTATGCCCACGTATTTAAACGACAATAATTATTGTGCCGGATATGGTAACGGCAGTAGTACATGTTCCGGAGATTCTGGCGGTGCGATGATATTTGAGATAAAATCACAATGGTATATTCGAGGTATAGTTTCTTTGGGTGTTGCACTTCCAAATTCGGATCGTTGTGACACAACCGAATGGGTTTTGTTCACCGACGTGCCAAAATTCTATGATTGCATTCTCAGCAATTAAGAATGCTTTGATTAACAATCACATGCAGCTGGACGGAACGACAATACGTGTATAAAAACCATATTACATGAATTAATAAAAATTTTGTTTCTATATAAATCGAACCTCTGGCATCTTTTATTGTTATTTTGTAAACTTGAGATTTTTAGAAATTGCTTTGAAATTATTTTCACTTTTCAGTTTCTTATTTGAAGTCTGCAGCTTTGTGTTCATCTTTTTCAGATACAACGTAACAAAATCAAATTTGAATTTTAATTTCACTGGACGGTGATCGATTGGCCACGTTAACCTCATTTTTATGAGCTTTTACTGGATTCCAAGCTTTTTTTCAATTTAATATAATCAAACATAAATTTTTATATTATTATTATATTTATTTAAATTAGAAAATCTTTGAATTTTTAAAATATTGGCCATTAAAGCTTTTACATTTGCAATGAGAAAATTTTATTGTAAATATTATCCTCAAATTTTTTTTTTTATAAATTAAAGCTTGGAAAGAAGGCATGTATTTCAACAATATATTTTATTATTCTGAGAATGAAGCTCTTGCGACTTTGACTATGCCTAGGTTAGGTTAGGTTAGGTGGCCGCTGTTTTACAGCACACTTAGACCGGCGACTGTCCGTTGTGATACCACATTTTTATCACACACACATTCATTCAACACATTCACCCTCATTCACACAAGCACAGTACACCACCTGCACAATGGATAGCTCCATGTCACGATGTTCAGTACTACGACTGATGCATTGAACTCTGCGATTGGAGCGATTCTGCAACAGCTTAATAATAATATTTTGGAACCATTGGAATTTTTCTCCAAGAAGTAGGATTTCATTCACCACGGATAACCAACATGTGACTTATCACGCACCACCGAAACAGCCTCAGTCGAGACTTACACGACTTAACCAAAATTAACCAAGCCGACTTGTAACTTCAGAATTTACTTTCTGGCTCTGCTTGCCACACTAGTCCATCACTGCAACTAGAGCTTTTCAAATTACTTGGCTTAGAAATTTACTGCGAAACATCTACGGGTGCAAATCGCCCGTACATCGCAGAATCACTGCGTCGAACCATTTTCGACATATTACACAATATTTCACATCCTGGTATCCGTGCCACTCGAAAATTGATTACTACTCGATATTATTGGCCTAGTATTAGCAAAGACGTGACCCAATGGGCACAATCCTGTTTAGCCTGCCAAAAATCTAAAGTTCCAAGGCATACAAAATCGCCCCTTGGATATTTCGAAATTCCACCACGTCCATTCGAGCATATCCATTTAAATACAGATCATGGAACACAATTTGAATCCAAACTTTTTACTGAGCTAACGAAACTCTTTGGCTCAAATCGTATACAAATGGCATTATTGAACGTTTTCACCGCACGCTTAAATCAGCACTCATGGCTCGAGGAAGTACTAGTAATTGGAGTTCTGAGATTCCCATTGAAGTACTTGGAATTAGAGCTACAGTGAAAGAAGATCTGAAGTGCTCACCAGCTGAAATAGTTTACGGCCAAGCCATCAAGATACCTGGTGAGTTCTTCATAGAAAATCGTCTTCTACCTTACCAACCTCAGACACAGTGGTCGAAAACTTGAGAACTACCATGCTAAATCTTATTCTGACAGCAACTCGAACAACTAATCAGAACACAATCTTTGACCCTAAAACGTAGGATACTTTTTCTGTTAGTATGGACAATAGGTTAGCACAGGATTATCACCACCTGACGAATATTATCTCGATTAAATGGTTTCCAAAAATCATCCATACAACTATTCCAGAAAACCGTAAATTTGGTATTTTCTGGATACTCTATGGCCGATTCTAGCCAATTTAGAATATGCACAAACGCGATATTGGGCCAAAATGTGTATTATAGTCTGTTTCAATTAGTTCTGTGATAAAAATTGGGTTTCCAGAAATCATCCATCCAACTATTCCAGAAAACCGTAAATTTGTTATTTTCTGGATTCTGGCCGATTCTAGCCAATGAAGAGTACGCACAAATGCGATACTAGGCCAAAATATGTACTATAGTCTGCTTAAATTAGTTCCGTGATAACAGTTGGGGTTTCCAGAAATCATACATACTATACAACTGTTCCAGAAAACCGTAAAATTGGTATTTTCTGGATACTCTATGGTCGGTTCTAGCCAATGTAGAATATGCACAAACACGATATGGGACCAAAATGTGTATTATAGTCTTTTTCAATTAGTTCCGTCATTAAAGTTGAGTTTCCAGAAATCATTCATACAACTGTTCCAGACAACCGTAGATTTGATATTTTCTAGACACTGTATGGTCCACTAGAGCCAATGTAGAATATTCACAAACGTGATACTGGGCCAAAACGTGCATTATAGTTTATTTCAATTAGTTCCGTGATTAAAGTTGGGCTTTCTGAAAATATTTTCTATGACTTGATCATACAACATTTATATTGAGATATATTGACTTAACTGTTGGCCAATTTTGACCTTTTCTAGTTATTGTAGAGTGTGTGGCAAAATAATTTAGTGATTCACAATGTGGCACAAACGAAATATATTTATAAATGTAAGTAATTTATTAAACGAAATATATAGGTTTTCTGGTGTGATAATCACGTCAGAAAACCCCAGGCACAAATTGGCACAATCAAATCCAAGTATAAAAAATATGAAATATTTGAGTTTTCTAAAGTGGAATTTCTGCCGTGACGCTCGCGATAATATTCTCCAAATTAACAAAATTTATTCAATTTAAATTAATTTAATCAAAGTTTATTGAAATCGATTATTCAATTTCAACAACGATAGTTTTTTGAGTATAGTAAATATTTATTCTCTCTAATATTTATGACTAACAAAACGAAATCACATGTAAGATGATTATGATTTTGCTCTCGTAAAGATCGATGCACACATAAACGTTTTATATTTGGGCATTCTCTCGGTCTATGGAATTTCCCTTGCTCATTAACATATATATACATACATACATATTATGTATATATATATATTAGAATCCTCTCTCTCAATTTTTCGGTTGTCGCATGTGGTACGCCAACTTTTTTATACATTACGTATCTAAATCTTCAGCGTGCAAGTGCAACGCGTGTGGTTTAAAACTTAACTATTGCCCACAATTTAATCAGTTCACACCAGCGAAACGAAATAGTTTTGTCTCTAACTTATCGCTGCAATTTTTTTTAAAATTATTTATGGTTGTTGCCATTTGTACCGCTTTACTCACACTTAAATTGTGCGTTAATAAAGATTTGGGTTCTGTATTTTATCACTCAAAAGAGTTTGAAATCAACGAACTCCTGTTTTTAATCTGCGCAAACCGTAAACAATTTTTAGTATAAGAAACGTGTGCTTTGTAATTAATTTCTGTAGTGAGTTTTATTAGCTGTCTGTGTCAAAACATGAATACTGACTTTCTTAAATTGTTGTACGTGATTCTAGTGTTAGATCGTGTAAATACCGAACGAATAAGCAAAACGAGTAAGTTAATATGCATAGCTATGTGGTTATGTACGTTTAGTAAATTCAAATAATTTATTTGTATATAAATATAGAATGTGACGTAACGTCACGGTTACCATCCTCCCATGGTGGTCCATCTTACCATTTACATGCGATGGAAATTCAGCGATATACTGCTAATAAAATATTTCCTCTTTGCCTTGGAACGTTAATTAGTGAGAACTTTGTGCTTACAGTTAACTCCTTTTGTGTACTACCCGCGTTACAATACCTTAAGACAGAATTACGAGTTCGAATAATGAAAATACAATTCCATCAATATGCAAATTATCCAATTTTTAATGTCAAAAGTTTAATATCACATGAATTATATAACTATCCCAACTATGACATTGGATTGATACAGCTGAACGAGACAATTTCGTACCATCACATCACCTCAATTATGCGACCCGCTTGCATATGGACCGAACCACAACTCCCGTCATCCGATACATACTCGATTTACGAGGATTTATTTGGAATGCCGCCTGGAATTGCCTGGACGCAAGCGGTGATAGAGCCAGCCACCTTAATTGGAAATGACGAGTGTTCTACCATTTTTGAAGGATTTTCGAGTATGATTATTAATTCACATATTATGTGTATAAAATCTAATGTACATGTAAGCAAATATATATCCTTTGGATATGTGCGGGATAACTTTACGCATGACTTTTGTTTTGTAGGGTATGAATGGAAGTCCGATAATGGCAACCGTCATGAACCAAACTTATGTTGTAGGTATTTTATCCCCTATAACCAAAACAGACAATCTAAGTACATTTACTTGGGTTATTAAAATTGGCAATTTAATTGATTGGATCGAATCAATAGTGTGGCCGGTGAGTTTAATTTTAATCGACAAAAAACGTATGTTTTCTTAATATAATGATTTCTTTCTTAGGACGCGCAGGCCCATTCCAGATGTGGACAACGGGTAGTTAAACACAAACCACTTATGACGTTTAGCCTGACAACATACCATGGCGAATTCCCATGGCATGTGGCTCTATATCGGATGAATAGAGCAGGAAGACAAATAAATCCGAAATATATTTGTGGCGGTACAATAATTAATGAACGAACAATTTTAACGGCAGCCCATTGTGTTAACAATGAATATGGCTCAATTTCACCTGAACGATTAACAATTGTTGCGGGAACATATGATTTAAATGAGTTTACAATTGATGCCCGAAATTATAGTGTAAAAATGGTAATCGTTCATGAAAAATATAATCGTCACTTTTTAGAGAATGACATAGCGCTCTTGAAATTAAACGATTTAATAGAATTTTCTAATTATATTCAGCCCATATGTATCGGTTATAGTCCAAAATACAATAGTATGGTAATAGGAGCAGTGGCAGGGTGGGGTCGAGATGAGCATAATGAGCCAGCGCAAGTATTACGCCAAGCCAACCTTCCGATACAAAATAATTTCGATTGCCGTGCGAGCAATCGAGTTTTTATGCACACGTATTTAAATGACAACAATTATTGTGCCGGATATGGTAATGGCACTAATACATGTTCTGGAGATTCTGGCGGTGCGATGATATTTGAGATAAAATCACAATGGTATATTCGTGGTACAGTTTCTGTGGGTGCTGCACTTCCAAATTCGGATCGTTGTGACATAACCAAATGGGTTTTGTTCACCGACGTACCAAAATTCTATGATTGGATTCTCAACAATTAAGAATTCTTTGATTAACAATCTGCAGCTGGACGGAACGACAATACGTGTCTAAAAACCATATTATATGAATTAATAAAAATTTTGTTTATATAAATCGATCCTCTGGCATCTTTTATTGTTATTTTCTAAACTTTCACTTTTCAGATTCTTCTTTGAGTTCTGCACTTTTGTGTTCATCACTTTCAGATATAACTATATTCAAAACATTTTAGTTTTTGTATCTTTGTTAATTAAGCCAATTAATTATCTCAAATGTAGCCTAAATCTGACATTCTCGCGTGGTTTTAAACGTACTCGTCAACCAATTTAAAAAAAACTACAATGTGGGACTGTTTTTGTTTTAAGATTTGACCAAAGTGCAATGATCATTTATCGGATGAAACCTATATAGTTATTAGACCTTTGAATTTGAATCTAACAACTTCAATAGAAAATTATTGATGTTGTTCGTTTGCTTCCACAGCTTTTAATATTTGGTTGTTCAAAGCTTAAAGCCCCTTTTTGTCTTTCCTGTGAATTTAATAGAAAACAGGATAAGCTTATACATATAGGCCTAAAGTTTTTGGGATAACAATGCCAGCTTTTTCCGGCCTTAGGTATAAATATTACTTTTACTTCAGTCCATTTTCTAGGAATGTTAAAAAGTTTTACGCTCCCTTTAAAGATGACTTCCAGCCAAGGTATAGGGTTAAGTCAATAGTTCGTTGGATATCTGCATGGATAATGCAATCAGGTCCAGCCGACTTATTTGGCTTAAAACTGTTTATTGCCCATATGATTTTCCGCCTATTTACTATGTGACTTACGGGGTCTACACACCTATTTCTCATGGGTTTCTCAGCTCCAAGGATTCCTCACTACACGTAGTGTATGAACCATCCGGTCGTTGTAGATAACTCGGGATGGAAGGACTAGAACATAGTACTTTGCGTAGCCTGGACTCCTCCGAGGACTCCTATATATTACCACAGTAGAGCGTCCAGTCCCTAGTTTTGGCTGATCTTACCTCGTTCTTGTAAGTTTTGAGGACTACTTTATAGCAGTCCCAATCTGCAGAAGCATTTGTATTCCTCGCTTTCTTGAACAGTTTCCCGCATTTGTACGAGCACCATGCAGCTCTCTCAAGCATCGATAAGCATCAGATACTTATACTTTATTATTTTATACTTTTTATCAGATACTTGGTTATTAGATCATTAAGCTCCTGTGTAGATACAGGTGGGTTTGCAACTGATACAGGTAATGAGCTACCTATAGAATGGTTCTAAAGTAATACCAGTCAGTTTTCCTCTTATTCCTGAAAGATGGTTTACTAGTGGGTTTTGTATCTATTTCATACTGGAGATAACAATGGTCAGAAAAGCAATGGTCTTCGAACACTTTCCAGTTCAATCCCTTCTTCTTAATAAAATCTTAGACAAGTGTGATGTCTAGCACTTTTTGTCTGTTTTTAGTTGACTTACGCCCGATAGTACATATAATTAGGTTAGTAATTAAAAATAAATCAAAGAGTAACTCACTTCGCCTGTTGATACTTGTACTTCCCCAAATTATCCCCACATGTAACACTTCAAATCAAGCCATCTCCAGACATAACACTCTAGAGGCTGAATTTTTATAAATTTTCAATTATTGACATATGATTTTGAAAAATCAAAATTTCTTAGGACCCCTCCATACATGGAACTTCTCCTTATAGAATTATTCAAAATTGTCTTACAATTGTATCAGAATCTAATTTTCGTATTATTTTTATTCAAGAATTAAAAATCTTGTTTATCGACGTATATCGGTTTTAAACTATCGGTTGTCATATTATAATCTTCACTACCAATTTTTATAACTTTTGGCTGGAGATTATCGGCTAACTTTAACAGTTTTGAATAATTTAAATAAGACAAATAAAATATTTTAGGGAAAGCTCTCGAGGCTTTTAATTTATATTCAAACAAAAATTCGACCCTTTTTAATCCAAAATTGTTGTTTGTTTTATTTGGTTCATTCAATAAAAAATGAATTTTGGAAAATTAACTTGAACTATAAAGCTTTAAGTTTTAAGCTTATTACTGATAATTTTTCTCAAAATTTATTATGTACAGTCGAGCTTCCTAATAAAATATGTATCTTTACAAAACAATTGAAAGCTTTTATAAGCACATAAGGCTTTTTTAAATAAATGATAATTGCGGATCGTGTGCTTGACTATAATTTGACTATAAGCACACAGATATTAGATGAAAAATAAAAGTTAAAAAATCGTGGAACACAATTTCCCATCGATCAATTTCATCGCCACTTAAATTCCTAAACTATCTACTAACACTCTTATTATACAATATAAAAAATTTAATAATTTCTCCCCAAATCAATCAATCGGAAAAGCAGGAAAACAAACAAAACAACAGAATTTGAGATAAGACAAACATCCTCTCGATATACCGTATATATCCTCCAACTGCTATTAATTATTTACACAAAAAAAAACGTAAAGATTTTTCATTTTATTTCCCAAATACTCATAGAGTGAAAATTAAATAAAATAAAAAAGTAAAATTGTGAAATAGGAATCCTTATATATTATGTATAGTATATAGATACTATATATAAATACTTGCTACTCGTATAGCAAAAGATGATTAATCTTGTCATGGGTCTTGTGAGAAAAAAAAAATGTAAGATTTTAATTTTTTGATTAGTAACACAAAATAAGATTGACATTGAATTAAAAATGAAATATTTTCCGGACAGCAACCAAAAAAACCGAAAAATAAAACAACAACAAAAAAACGACCTACCTGCTGCTTGTGTCTATATATAATATTATATTATTAAGACGACGACTATATAATATAAATTCGAAGTATGAACAAAAAACTTTAATTTTCTTACAGCAATTTTTACGTTTTGTTGTTCGTGTACCAAAGTCTCATTTTCTTCCTTCGAAGATTAATGATGCCGATTATTTAACAAAAAAAAAATTTTTTTAGTTTTTCTGTTCTCTGTGCGCTGCTTGTGTTTCGGAGAAGGGAAACATTTTTATTTTTCATTTATTTCCAAGAGACAATGATAAGAAAATTAAATTGTCTTATATATATATGACAAACGAGGGTGGTGGTTTAGTTGGATTTAACGTGCGGGATGGGGATTATGGGACGTAAAATTTATATTTAAATAAATGGTTTTAAAGGTGGATTTTATTGATTTGGAATTACTATAATTTGTAATCTTAAATTTAAATTTTAAAGTGGCGGTGGAGGTGAAAGAATGTTGGGGTAGATTATAGCAATAATTGTCTCCAATGTATTAGTTCAGACGGACCAAATTAACATAAATTATAATATATGAACTTACTGCGAACACGTACTGATAAAAAGGAAGACATTGAATTCTTTTTAATAACTGAGAAACTTAAAAATGCCGGACTGGTAGCATCGCTACCAGAAAAGTGTCTGCCTAGAGTTATATTTTCGACGTTGATCGAACTTAAAAGATCTATGACATTAAAGAAGCAATAATAAAACAAAGCTTTGAATGCGTGAAGATTGAGGACATGAAACACTATTTCATGACTGGGCCATAAGATGGCAAGTTATAGTCAATTGGGTGATTGAGGTTTTGCTGACGCCTAGAAATTCCTTGGTCAGGAATCGCACGTTTCTCTTTTGGGTGGTCCTCATGTAGAGTAACGTTTTTGTCAGGGTTACAAAGAACAAGACCGTATATGCGGTCATTGTTGTGAAGTGGTCACGATCTGCTCAAGAAAAACCGAAAATGCTAAATGTGCTTGTTGCAAGAAAGCAAATAGGGCGTTCGACCACTATATTTGACGCGTTGAACCTAATGATAAACAAAACTGTTTATGACAGTTAAACACAAAAATACTTGTCGATTGAAAATTGTTGATGCAGAATGAAAAAGCACTAGGACATGAAATCAGGCATTTCATTGACATAGAAGCAATTGGTATGCTGTGCCTGCAGAAAGCATCCAATAAGGCAGCCAATAAGGATCTAAAAGTCTTAAAGATGTCACAGAACTGCGACTCGAATTGCGTGTGTGTAGAAATAAGATCAGATTAGGTAGTTTCTATCTAGTCAGTATCTACTTTCAGACGTGCCAGAGGAATATGTACATAAGCTTTACACAATTATGTATGGCCTAAAAAACCATCCAATTATAATAACAGGTGACTTCAACCACATCCCAAAATTTGACACAATAAGAACACTATTGAGACAGGAGTCCTCGTTGAAGTATTTATAGCACGAAGTGCACTCTTCGTTATTAACGACGACCAGCCTAGTACATATTCCCACAATGTCAACTCGAATATTGATCTTACACCTATGACAGGCGATCAAACAAAGCTGGCCAACAAGCGACCTCAGAGCAATTGCCCTCACCTTGGGTTTGGAAAACACGGTAAACGATAATCACTCTTCAGGAAAAGATCCACGATTTGTAACTATAAACATAAACATGCAAATTGGGAGAAGTTCTACGCACATATTAAGTAGCACTTGCCAAAACGTGGCGAATGACCTGAATATATCGGACAGAAATGACGTCGATAAAATTAAGCAAATACTCAAGCGCAATTATCAAAGTCTGTTGCGCTCCTATACCGCTAAACGTGCTCTCAAAAGCAAATTGCCAAGACTCCAAACCGGAAACCCGGGCGAGCAAGAAGCTTACATATGTATGTAACAAACCGTAATGCGTATTTCAAAAGTACAAGTTAAAAAAACCAAACCAGCCTAAAGCAGTTACTAACAGAGCACGGTAATGCAGAACCGTGGGGTCTTGCCAATAAATTTAACACAAGCAAAATAAAAACTAATGAGGTACTAAGTAAGCGGTGGTGGACAATCAACAATCTGTTGGGAGGACACCACAAAATGCCTACTCGATACCTTGCTACCAGATGACAGTGAGCAAAGGGACTCGGATATGCAGAGAGCACAACTACAGTGATGAAGAGGCCACTTTGGCGATCATGTCTTTGAAAATGAATAAAGCGCCAGGTCTAAACAACATCGAGGTCGAAGTGATACAACGTGCTTGGCCTATTATAGGCCCAGTATCACAAGCCTAAAAAATATCTGTCTGAGTAAAGAAATTTTTCTCATAGCTTGTAAAAATGGCAATGTGGTTATAACAACGAAAGATAGGGATAGGGGCAAACCGATAATAAATAAATTAAATTAAATTACTTGAAAAACTAATTACAGTTTGTCTTTAGAGAAAATAGACCGACTGAGGATGCAATGGTTAAAATGGTCAGCATTGTCAAAGAATCGAACCAAAAGTACAATCTGGGAGTTTTTCTAAATGAATCTGGTGCGTTTGATAATTTATGGTGGCCAAGTATGTTGTTGGAGTTAAAGAAAATAAACCGCCTGCAAATATTTACAACTTCATAAACGATTATTTTTTTGAAAGAAAAGCCACTGTAACCATAAGTCAAGGGACACTACAAAAGAGTGTCAATAAGAGATGCCCACAAGGCTTTATGCAAGGCTCACATCTATGGAATATTGTCTTCAACAGTTGTACGAACCACTGGCCAAATACACGATGGTAGACTGGTGCAATGGTTACAAGATGGAGCTGTCCTCCGCCGAGTCAGGTTTTAATTAAAGGAATCACTTGACATCAGAAAACCTCCATTGATCACAATAAACGAATTAAAATGGTAAAAAAAATCAAAAGTGTTGGAGTGAACTTCGATGAAAGGTGGGAGTCACCTCAAATGTTAAAAGGATTGCAAAGAATCGCAAGAAAAATTTCGTC
Source organism: Tipula unca (assembly GCA_951394425.1). Lineage (NCBI taxonomy): Eukaryota > Metazoa > Arthropoda > Insecta > Diptera > Tipulidae > Tipula > Tipula unca. Next base: position 15,632,171 of record OX596380.1, on the reverse strand, counting down.
AAGCCTGTCTAGCATATCTGAAGGCTTCGTGGTCTCCTCAATAACTTACGCATGCGCTGGATGGGCTGACAGAATGAACTGGCGCCGGCAACTCTATTCAGTGCTCAAAAAAGTGTCTTACTAAGAATCCCTAAGGCGTTTAGAACAGTATCAACTGATGCAGTTTCTGTCATGGCTGGAATGATTCCAATAGATATACTACTTAATGAAAGCCAACTATAAAATAAGAAAAAGGCAAAATGTGAGCTACGGAAACGTAAAAGTTCTGAGCAATCAAATACGGCCGAACAACTGATTACTCAAGAGACAAACAAGAAAAGCGTCAATAGTGCTATGGCAAAATTGATGGTCACATATGGCAAATTAGATGGTCTTGCTCAAGAAGCAAAGATCAACTTCGCGTTGACATATGTAAGAATTGAGTGACCAGTAAGTGCACTGGTTTTGATGGTGCCAAACAAGATCAACTCTTTCAAAAAATTTAGAGATACGGTACTAAACGGTAGTAAAACGACTTAGACCTCGAAGTAGTTATAAGTAAAAAATAAGCGTAATGTAATAGTAGACGAGTATCCGCTTTCACGTGGCAGGGATGGAAACAGGGAAACATGGCCATGCATACCGATCTGTAATGAAATAAAAAGCGATGTAATACGTTGTGGGGATGGATAGCCCTTGCCTGGGTGCAAATATAAACTTACTCAATTTATTGTATAGTTTTGGCAGACAGATTAAAACGGGCGCAAATTTTTTGCTGATTAAAATCGAGGTTAAATTCCATTGACGTAAAAGCATATAAACGTACGTATGTGAGTGTAGATAACATATATATTATATATAGAATTGTTATTTTGGTCGACCTTATCACAATTTTGGGGAAATTGGTATAAATTCGACCTGTCTTAGTTCGTAATACTGATTAGCATAATACGAAAATAACACATACTAAGGCGTAGTTTTCAAAATTTTGTGTACAACACGAAAACGACATAAACAAAATTTTGTTATCATATTTGGTGCTTGTTGTCGAATATCGTTATCAATATTTCTAAGAGATATATCACACAATTAATTAATAAATAATTAAACAAACTAAAAATCGACATTCGAAATTTGAAATATGGATTTTAAGTAAAGCTCGGTAGTTGCCATGAAATAAAAGTTTCGCGCTGTAGTATATATGTAGATGTAGCTACGTAGTTTAGCTAGTGAAATGGATATTTTTGAAATAGACTATAAGATGCCTTCATCTCTACACATTTTCCACAACGTTTTTACTTTGTTTTGGACTATTCTTTACAAAATGAATCTTTCAAAATTTGGAGACGAGCAAAAATTCAATTGAGGGCGAAGGTTCGCATTCGATCAATAGGCCATAAATAAAACTTTTACTCGGTTATTGTATATGTGGGTGTTTGATAGTTCTATTGAGGTGTCTGTAGCATCAATCTTGTATAAATGTGTTGTTTTTATACAGAACTATATACACTCTATACGTGTGTGTTTGGGGTATTTTACACAATTGTGAATATGAGCAGATAATGTACTTATGGATGTTATACAGTTGTATGGAACTGTATGTCATGTGGTCATGGTCTATGTTTTTTGTTACGTGTTTACTGTCGTCAATGTTGGAATATTTGGACTAATCCCAATATTCTGGAGAATGTAATTAAATGTTAGTTATGAGTAAGTTCTTTATCGACACTTGTAACTAGGGAAGCTTGAGCGCTGAAACACTCTTCCGTCTTCCCCCCTCGCTTTGCCGTACGAGGTTCGTCCGTCAATGTCGTAAAGAACGGTGCCATGTTATGTTAGTAGGAAGTTTTTATGTTAGAACAATACCCGCTTACCACTGGTGGGGGCTTGGCAGTATTGCTTGTTTTTTGTTGTTATTTAGTGAGAGATACTTACTTGGTATTGGTTATTTCCTCTAGAAGAATATTTTAAATGAAAACTGGAATTTTGATTTTACTGAACTACTTTTATTTAACTGTTTTAATTATTGACTTCGATTACAAACTCGTTTTGATTCTTGACTTCCACTACAAAACTGCCGCAAATAAAAGTGTTGTACACCCCTGATAAATAATAAACACATAAATAACGTAGTAATAGATTAAACATAAAGATAACACCCATTATGAATTTAAGTTAACACCTACTAATATATAAAACTACTCCACATTTAGGCTAAAATAATTATTCAGAACAAAATAATTTTAAAACAAAAACTAACAAATGTCATTTTTTGAATAAGTAACATGAATAGCTGAAATTACAAAAACATAAACCCAAGTTAACACGCGCACACAAAATACTTACGCTGCGAAAAATGAATAATTAACAATTTTTGAAATAGCTATTCAGGTCATTAAATTCAAAATTGCACATTAAGTTAAATTTTAAGTTCAATTACCTAGAATATTTTAGTATAAATAAGTCAAAATTTTATAACAAAAAATCAGTTTGTAATCGAAGTCAATAATTAAAACAGTTAAATAAAAGTAGTTCAGTAAAACCAAAATTCCAGTTTTCATTTAAAATATTCTTCTAGAGGAAATAACCAATACCAAGTAAGTATCTCTCACTAAATAACAACAAAAAACAAGCAATACTGCCAAGCCCCCACCAGTGGTAAGCGGGTATTGTTCTAACATAAAAACTTCCTACTAACATAACACGGCACCGTTCTTTACGACATTGGCGGACGAACCTCGTACGGCAAAGCGAGGGGGGAAGACGGAAGAGTGTTTCAGCGCTCAAGCTTCCCTAGTTACAAGTGTCGATAAAGAACTTACTCATAACTAACATTTAATTACATTCTCCAAAATATTGGGATTAGTCCAAATATTCCAACATTGACGACAGTAAACACGTAACAAAAACATAGACCATGACCACATGACATACAGTTCCATACAACTGTATAACATCCATAAGTACATTATCTGCTCATATTCACAATTGTGTAAAATACCCCAAACACACACGTATAGAGTGTATATAGTTCTGTATAAAAACAACACATTTATACAAGATTGATGCTACAGACACCTCAATAGAACTATCAAACACCCACATATACAATATTGGCGCTGCCGAAATTCGCACCTGTGGCGAATTAGTTAGGTTAAAATTAGACAACAGAGACCCACATGTTCAACGATTCACCATTCGCATCAAAATCCGGTTTGACATCGCGATCCCCAACTAAACAAGCTAACAACACACCAACAGTACACAATACTCGTAGTAAGGCTGCACGACAAAACGACAATACACAAGTCCCCCGACCAATAAAAATCGAAGTGACAGACGACCTTCCATCAACCAAAACTAACGACAGAACACCGACTACTCCTACAATCCAAATTCCACATACACCACAACCTACAAACGTAACCAACACCCGTAATACACAACAACCTAACAAAATGAATCCGCAACAAATACACCAGAGCGTAACTAGCTTAGTACCAGAATTCAGTGGAGACGAGACCGACTCGGCACAAACCGCAACCAGCCTTGCGAAATTCCTCGGACCATCAGATAACATCTATAATAGACTGGAAACAAATGACGAAAAGGAAGAATTCAACGGAATCATCAAGTACCGGCTAACAGGAACCGCTTTCACCAGGATACACAGACGACGAATAAAAGACTACCCAACATTGAAAACTACTCTGAAAAAGATGTACAATCCAGTATACTCATTGACAGAACTTGAAAACAATTACACGAAAATACGACAGCAATACGGAGAGTCCATCAAAAGTTACGGCTACAGACTAAGCGAAGCACTAGACCTATACAAAAGTGGCTACAGATCAAAGTACGAATTAGCAAACTTGGACGACACCTACACAAACCACCTAGACGCAAGTAGTGTGGAAATATTCAAAAGAGGACTGACAAATACAATATTGAAAGAAAAAGTAGCAACAATCGCAGCAACAAACATAGACAAAATAATCGAAGAAACGGAGCGAATAGAGAAAATACTAACAATAATAACTGGCGAACCACATCAACATGTAATCCCACCACAACCACAAACTCTACCATCAACACAAAATCAACACATAGAAACTCCAACTAGAAGGAATCAAATAATATGTAACTACTGTCAAAAACCAAACCACACATGGGATATATGCCGCACCAGGATATTTAGAGAACAGGGACAAAGAAACATTCAACACCAAAATAACCAATACCGAACAAACCAACCATACTACCAAAATACACCAATCAATTATCAAGCCCAAAGGCAACAGAACAACCAATACTTCCCACAAAACAAATTCACACCACCCAGACAATTTTCAAACACCCCAACATACACTCCACCTCAACAAAATAACTTCACAACATACCGACAACCTACAACTCCAAATTACCAAGACAGACCCCCTAAATACTGCTCATACTGCAAAACAACGAAGGGACACACATTCAACGAGTGCCGAAGCAAATTCAATACAAACAAAACCTACAACACGGGACAATACCAGAACCAACGACAACCAAATGAAGTGGAGAACCTAGGAAGCAAATTCAACACAATGAAGCTCAACACAGTCATCCAACAGCCGATGGAGAACAATGCCAGAGGTAGGCAATATGGAAACCAGGGAAACGACCAAGGATCCAGCCAGCAGTAGGAGAGCCGCCGCAGTTGGATCCAGCCGCAAATAAAAATGAACACCAAACGCAAATAACAAACGGACATGAATATTCTCTCCCAATGGGTATAATTCCAAGAATATACCTAAAACCAACAAAACCATACGCAAACACAGAATACACAAGACAAAATCCCAAAGATTCTCAAGTTAACCGACAGAGTGCAAATACTCACGTTAACCAAACGAATCAAAACGTAGAAATTAAGCCAACTCAAACAGTCGCCAGCCCGACACACAAAACCGTTGCCAGCCCAACGCGGAAAATAGATATTAAGGAAACACAAACAGTCACCAGCCTGACACAAAACCAAGATTCTCAAGTTAACCGACAGAGTGCAAATACTCACGTTAACCAAACGAATCAAAACGTAGAAATTAAGCAAACTCAAACAGTCGCCAGCCCGACACACAAAGCCGTTGCCCGACCAACGCAAATAGTAGAATTTAAGAAAACAGACGAAGTGACAAACGAAACAAGCCCAGACGCTTACGAAACAAAAACAACGTTAAACCAAACAGCAATCGATATTTTAATAATGTTATACTTAATTACAATTAACATTTCAATATTACTCTCAAAAGCACGCAGAGAAACACGAAATAGTTACAGAACAATAAAATTCAGTATAAAAGATAAGCTAAAAATAACGTTCCTCTCAACTAGAGAAAAATACAAACAACACAAAAATCTCATCAAAACTTACTGCTACGAACTTAAAAAACTACGGATAAACGAGAGATATGACAAACAACATTTATCAGACACGAAGCACACACACAGAATCGGAAAACTTAAACATACAACCAAACCAGAAAAAAGCAACGTATTAGACGAACAACAAGAAGACATACTAGTAGACTTGTTCCAACTAGCAGAACCCAAACAAATAAAACTAATATCAAAATATAAAACAAATCGCGACACAATCACACCGACAATAGGAGACCACAAACCGAAACTGCTAATAGACTCAGGAGCAGATGTATCCCTACTTAAGATCAAATACGCAACGAAAGAAGAAATTAACACTGACATGAAAACAGCATTAACAGGAATAGGAGAAGGAGAAATAATAACGATAGGAACGATCGACGCAGACATACAACTCACCAACAACCTAACTATTAAACACAGACTACACGTAGTACAAGACAATTTCCCTATAACAGAAGACGGAATAATAGGTAGAGACATGTTCGAAAAACATAAAATTGACATTCTATACAGCAAGAACATGCTGAAGATAAATGAACACTTTGTGCATTTTTCGAACGACTCTAAAAATACGATCACACTCCCAGCAAGGAGCGAAATACTGATAGAAATACAAACCCCGACCGACGACCAATACATATCCAATGCATCCGAAATAATACCAGGAATACACACTCCACACATACTCCTACAACCCAAAAATCGAAAAGCCAAAATCCTAATAGCCAACACTCTGCCAGAAGACACAATACTAAATGAATTTTACCCTGAACTAAGCCTCTACTCACACCAGCACGACCCACAAGCACAGTACAAACCAAACGATAACCGAACAGAAGAAATTATTAAGATAATATCAAAAAATCTAGATCTAACAAACAATGTCGAAGAAAACGTGTCAATACTAACACTTTGCACAGAATACGAAGACATATTTTTCCTAGAAGGAGACAGACTGACAAGCATTAAGGGCGTACAACATGATATAAACTTATACACGGATACCAAACCGATCCACGTTCAAAGATACAGACTTCCACAGACACACAAAAACGAGATAAACAAGCAAGTCAGCGAAATGTTAGACGAAGGAAAAATCCAACCAAGCATCAGTCCGTACAACAGTCCACTATTAGCAGTACCAAAAAAAGCAGGAAAGGATGGAGTACCGAAATGGAGAGTAGTAGTTGACTTCAGGAAACTAAACGAAGCAACAATAGGCGATTCATTCCCACTCCCAAACATAAATGACATCCTAGACCAACTAGGACATGCTCAATATTTTTCAACCCTAGATATGGCAAGTGGTTATCATCAAATTGAAATGAACCCACGTGACTATCACAAAACTGCCTTCAGCACAGATTACGGACATTTCGAGTTCACAAGAATGCCTTTTGGACTCAAAAATTCCCAGGCCACATTCCAAAGAGCCATCAATCATATCCTCCGTGGTTTCCAAGGATTAAAAGGATTTGTATACCTAGACGACGTAATCGTCTACGGGAAAAATCTAAATGATCACAACACCAAGCTGATCGAAATTTTTGAAACTTGTCGAAAAAACAACTTAAAACTCCAATGTGCGAAATGCCAATTTCTCAAAAAAGAGATCACATTTCTTGGACATCTTATCACGCCAGACGGCATCAAACCTAATCCAAAAACAACACAAGCAGTACAAGACTTTCCACAACCAAGAAACATAAGAGAAACCCAATCATTTTTAGGCCTAGCGAACTATTACCGCAGGTTTATCCCAAAATTCTCAGAGATAGCAGAACCACTAACTAAGCTAACACGTAAAAAAGTAACATTCGAATTCACAGAAGAAAGTAAAAAAGCCTTAGAAACACTCAAAGCATGTCTAGTAAACCCACCAATCCTCAAGTATCCCGACCTAAACAGACCATTCATTCTAACAACAGACGCAAGCGACTACAGCTTAGGAGCCGTACTTTCACAAAATTACGTAACAGGCGAATTTCCGATCGCTTACGCCAGCAGAGCACTAGGCAAATCAGAAAGGAATTACAGCACCATAGAAAAGGAAATGTTAGGAATATATTGGGCTGTAAACAATTTCAGACCATACTTATACGGGAAAAAATTTACTATCGTTACGGACCACAAACCACTCACCAGGAATCTAACAAAAATTCCAAACAGAATATTAAAATGGAATTTAAAATTGTCGGAGTACAATTTCGAAATAATACATAAATCAGGGAAATTAAATACAAACGCTGACGCACTAAGCAGAATCAGATACAACGAAGTACTAGCAATCACCAGAGCACAGAACCAGAGGACTCAAGAAACAATAGAACAGCAGACTACAGAACTCAAAGAAAACGATAACAAACAAACAGCTAAAAAACAAGAACTGAAGCAAACAGATACAACGAACAAAACTAACATTGAGATAGTACTAGATTAGAAGAAACGTCAACAAATACTGGACGAATACCATAATTTACCATTAGGTGGACACGCAGGTACATGGCGAACATACAAACGGATAAAAATGTTATACTACTGGCCCAACATGCTAACCGACATAAATCGCTTTATAAGGAAATGCCATCTATGCAAACGGAACAAGAACCATAGAAAAACAAAAGTCCCACTACAAATAACAACCACATCAGAATATCCATTTCAAAGAGTAGCATTCGATATCGTAGGCCCTTTGCCGACAACAGAGAAAGGAAACAGTTACATTCTCACATTCCAAGACGACCTATCCAAATTTTCTGGAGCAATCCCAATCCCAAACCAGAATGCAAATACGGTAGCAAAAGCACTTTGCGAGTATTACATTACCAAACACGGCATTCCAGAGAAAATCCTCACTGACCAGGGCACCAACTTCAAAAGCAGAACATTTGAAGATGTATGCAAATTACTCAAACTTAAACACTTAACCACCACAGCATACCACCCTGAAACTAATGGGGCACTTAAAAAATCCCACAATACGCTCAAGGAATACTTAAGATCCTTCACTGACACCGATAGAAACAATTGGAATGAAATGTGTCACTACGCCATATTAGTCTATAACACTACACCACATTGCGCTACACATTATACACCACACGAATTAATTTACGGTAGACCAGCATTAATACCAACAGCGATAAAAAAGGACCCAGAACCTACATACAACTACGATGACTACGCTTCAGAATTAAAAGCCAGACTGAGACTCGCACACGCAATCGCTCGACAAAGACTCATTCAAAAGAAACACGTAATCAAAGAACAGTACGACAAAAAAGCGAACGATATACACATCAAAGTCAACGATCTAGTATGGTTGAAAAACGACATGAGACGAAATAAACAAGACCCACTATGGTTAGGCCCATACCGAGTAACAGAAATAAACTCACCTACAAACACAACAGTCCAAATCAACAGGCGGCTAACGAAAGTACACAACAACAGATTAATTCCACACCAAAACTAACTTGAGTAAACGAAATAAAAAACTAACAACCATAATATATCACAGGTCAAGATGAGTTCCGCAACCACAAAAAAAGCGATAACCATAGAAGAATACAGGAAAAGAATGGAGACGAAAAAACAACCAACAAAAACAACGAAATCAGTGGAATCACCAAAACCTAAGAAAATAAAATACAGAAAGAGGAAAACAAAAACAACAATACTAAACTTAACACAGAAAACTAACAAATCACACAGCAACAGAGACAAACAGAACAACGACGAATCAAGAAAAAGAAAACTACATGAAGATGACGGTCACACCACAGTATAAAACTATATCAAACAAAACCTAAACCTCTACAAACACAAAATAGACTACCAATCAACAACCTACATCCCATAACCAAAACTCATACAGCATAAATAAATTCACAGTGTCAGCAAAACCAATGATCGAACTGATAAGAGGCGACCCAGAGTCACTAATCGCGATAGATGACCCATTCTGGAAAATAATCGAAGAAATAGGAAAAACACCACGACAAAAACAACCAAACCCAGAAATAGACGAAATGAGAAAAATAGGCATGGAAATCCAATGTATGATACGAGAAGTGGAAAGACACAAACAAAAGAAACAAAAAATCAACAACATTGGCATTAACAAAATATTTTCAAAAAACAAAAAAAAAACTAACTAGCTTTTCCTTCGTCGAACAAACACTAACACTCGAGGAAGAACAAGCTAAAAATTAAAATATACATAAATAGAACTAACACATACCTAGTATAAGCCCAAAAATTTATAAATTGCTTATTAAAATCACAATTCAAAAACATTTTTTCCATAAGAAACACAAATTATATATTTTATTTCACACTTTTAAACCTCACTAAAAATTCAAGACATTATAAAACTCAAAATTATAAATCTGACACAAAAAAAAAAAAAAAAAAAAAAATAAAAACACTTTTTAGCCTAAAAAATTAAATAACAGAAACACATTTTTGTTTTAAAATAATTTTTTCTTCTCACAAACACCACACGTTAACTTAAAATGAACAAAAGATCAAAATGACAAACTAGCACAGCAAGACAAAACAAAAATCTTGTGACTAAAATTACATGTAACACATAAAAATCTTAAGATAAGCAATTTTAAAAAAACAAAAAAAAAAAAAAAAATATATATCACATAAATACTCACATAATGCATACATTTCATATTTTTTTTTAAACCAATTCATACAGTAAAAATAAGAATAAACAAAATTAGCTTAGATTACAAAAAAAAAAATAAAATAATTATAAATTATATAAGTTAATAACCTAATGAAATAATAATATAATATAATACAAACGACAATAAAATGCAACACGACAGAATTCCAGAGCAAAAATAAAATATAGTTCATGGTCACGATTCAATATAACATTGTAAGCAAAAACCACAGCAAAACAAATACAAAACGATGAGGCACACGACAAGTCAAAACGCAACTACATTTGTAAGATGAAGACAAACGATACTGACGAAGCAGCCATAACAACACAGATTTGGCACAGAATCACTATAGTAACACTACCTACCATCTAGCAAACCACAAAATTTAACATATACGGATAACGATTGGACCGTAGACAGCCAAGAAACGAGGCCAGAACATCAACCACAACCATATACAACAATACAACATGCAAACAATGGAATACTGAATCCGTGACCAAACTAAATTTTATAATGCAGAGAAGACGCAAGAAGACCAGCAGAAGACAACCAATTACCAGACCTACATCAATAATCCATAACAATAATAAACAAAAATAATAATAATAATAATAATAATAGTAATAAGTCTTAGACAATATGTATCCCATAACTGCGAAATCTTCCATAAGAAGATTTCACTAATAAAGGGGGAAGGTGTTGTACACCCCTGATAAATAATAAACACATAAATAACGTAGTAATAGATTAAACATAAAGATAACACCCATTATGAATTTAAGTTAACACCTACTAATATATAAAACTACTCCACATTTAGGCTAAAATAATTATTCAGAACAAAATAATTTTAAAACAAAAACTAACAAATGTCATTTTTTGAATAAGTAACATGAATAGCTGAAATTACAAAAACATAAACCCAAGTTAACACGCGCACACAAAATACTTACGCTGCGAAAAATGAATAATTAACAATTTTTGAAATAGCTATTCAGGTCATTAAATTCAAAATTGCACATTAAGTTAAATTTTAAGTTCAATTACCTAGAATATTTTAGTATAAATAAGTCAAAATTTTATAACAAAAAATCAGTTTGTAATCGAAGTCAATAATTAAAACAGTTAAATAAAAGTAGTTCAGTAAAACCAAAATTCCAGTTTTCATTTAAAATATTCTTCTAGAGGAAATAACCAATACCAAGTAAGTATCTCTCACTAAATAACAACAAAAAACAAGCAATACTGCCAAGCCCCCACCAGTGGTAAGCGGGTATTGTTCTAACATAAAAACTTCCTACTAACATAACACGGCACCGTTCTTTACGACATTGGCGGACGAACCTCGTACGGCAAAGCGAGGGGGGAAGACGGAAGAGTGTTTCAGCGCTCAAGCTTCCCTAGTTACAAGTGTCGATAAAGAACTTACTCATAACTAACATTTAATTACATTCTCCAAAATATTGGGATTAGTCCAAATATTCCAACATTGACGACAGTAAACACGTAACAAAAACATAGACCATGACCACATGACATACAGTTCCATACAACTGTATAACATCCATAAGTACATTATCTGCTCATATTCACAATTGTGTAAAATACCCCAAACACACACGTATAGAGTGTATATAGTTCTGTATAAAAACAACACATTTATACAAGATTGATGCTACAGACACCTCAATAGAACTATCAAACACCCACATATACAATACGGTGGAACCGGAAACTGGAAAAATTTATCGAGTGCAAGATACACCAGATAATTTTTCCTATCTGGAGTGTATTCATAAACTCGACATTGTAACAATAAAATTTCCCCTTATTGTTATAAACGTCATTACCAACTCTACTTGGTCTGCCTTTCTATACGTCAAAATGACAGTCGTAACAATATTGTATCAATATGGTTTATAGATAATATAGAAGGCGACAAAAGACAAAATCATCAAGTGGATAAAAAACAATATGTTGGCGAGCAGTGAAATGTCTGCCAACTGAGGAATAACACCTGTTAAATATAGGTGCTATCAAAGGCTGCCACAAGAAGGAGTCTTAATACCTCTGTTATGGTCACTAGTAGTGGGAGAGTTTAGGGCATGCACGATCTCACTGTGGAGAATTAATGCAAAAAGCCTGTATCTCATATGGAATTGGTGCAAGAAACAGTGACTTAAAATCAACCCAAACAAACCAACCATTATACCTTTAGCCAGGAGGAAGAAACTCAGTACTTTTCAGTGGGAGATAGTTGGAATCCAACTTGGCCTTGAAATGGAAGTGATAAAACCTGGACATCACGTTGGATAAAAAGCTAACCTGGAAACCATCATGTGAAAAGAATTAAATGGCATTAAAACTGTTAAAGCCCAATTGCAAACAGCTAGATCAACAACTAGAAAATTTGTTCAGGAATTACCTACAAATATCTTTTAAGTTGGATACCCTGTAAATATAATATAAAAGGGAATCCAATCTAAACTGACATCTGGAGATCGTAAAAGTAGCTGGTCATCTAAGTGACATGACTTAGGTTTAGGGACCAAATGCAGTACAAGATTGACTTCATCCACAAATATAAAGTTCACATCATACTCCGGGACGTTTGGAATTACATAGCCATTACAAAACTCTGGACAAGAATGCTTTACGAGTGGAAGAGACAATAGGGGCGGACATGAATAAATCGAAGACAACGAAAAATGCGATCAGTACATGTAAAACTGAGTGCGGTTAAACTTTTCATCGAACCCATTACATTTATGTGGCCTTGACAGGGGCAACGTGGTGTAGGCGATAAAATTGGAAATTGGAAATCAGTTTGGGAAATGAGGACACAGAGAATAACGAGGATATTCGTCGCCGTACTCTATTTCTTGTATATGTCACACTTCTCTCCGTTATTGAATCTAAAGGATAAAATGTTTTTTGTTGCTTTTTAGGACAGATATTGAAGAAATCTCACGTACATACGTAACATATGTATGTTAATTCTTTCACATCCAATTTCATTTCAAATTTATAAATTTCGATGCAATTTATATTCCAAATAGCAGTGGCAAATCTAATTTGTAATTCCAATTCCAAGGTTTTCAGGAATTTTAATATCTTCAAAAATTTCCCAAATGCCAGGTGGAACTTTCTTTCTGGTGGGATTTCTAGAATTTAATTTTGCTTTCAGATTTAGAATTTCAATAATTTCAAGAATTCATTAGTTGCATGTAACTATTTTTAGAAATTCAAAAATTTGGTAGCTTTTGAAAAAATTGTAGAAAGCACTTTCAGTGTGAAAAGCTGTATGAATAAAATGTAGTATATATAGGCTCCAAATCACTGGCTGTGTTATGTTTATTAACAAATTGCGTTTAAGCAGGTATTTTTGATGATTATTCATAAAAGCTCGCCGGTTTTGTTCGAACTTTGTATAAAATTCGTTTAGGCCAGGCCAAACTTTATGAAAAGCTCTAGAAATACTGCTGAACCAATAATTTTCTGCTCCAAACAGTTATTATTCATAATTGAGGAGCTTTCGTTAGCTCCCTACGCTTTTTCAAATTGCAGTATAAGTTGACAGTCATAAATAAGCCAAGTATTGCTTTACATAAGGTTACATATAAAATTTATTTTATTCCTGTTGTGTTCACTTTGTATATAAGTCTCTGGCACTTAATTTACTTTTCACCTTTCCCTTCTTCCTTAAACTTTTTTTACTGTTATGTTTATTTGTTTATTGACGTAATCATCTCATCATTTTTATTATTATTCCATTAAATTCATTTTGTTTTGTGAAATTACACACAATTTTCCAGTTATTTTTTTATGATTTTCAATTTTTTTTTGAATGTGTTGGATGTGTATTACCAAAAAAGCTTCCACATATATACGTATATATTGATAGAGATAGAGCATAACATTGTATGTATATATGTATATAGTATGCTAAATGAAATGGTTGTGAGGGCGAATTTATAACAATTTTTTATGATTATGATTATGAGAAAATTTATGATTATTATTTACATTTCGTTCATATTATTATTATTATGCTGCAATGACATACTGTGAAAATATGTATATATACGTATTTGTATATGTGGTATATCTATATATATATATATGCTAATAGTATGAATTGGTTGTGACGGTTTATTTAGAACGACAACAGCAGCAACAACAACAGATACATAAATAAAATTCGTATTAAAAAAATGTGTCGCGGAAGGTGGGCTTTTTTTTGCTGAGCTTTTATTTACATAAATTTATTTATATGTTTTGTATATGTGTGCATTTTGAATAATAATGAAAGATCTAATGGAATTATGTTTGATTTATATCAGAATGCACATTCGTATTTCTAATCAAATATGGATTAATTGCGAAATTCATCTTTTAACAAACGTACACAAACAAACATATATATATATAGTTTATGTATCGAGGGAATAGAAGATGGTAAACATTGTTGCTAGCAAATCGGTATTACGAAAACAAGAAAATTGTTCCCTCTTGAATTATTTTATTGAATTTGCATTTTATTTTCAGCATACATATATACAAGCAGCCCATAGACAAACCGACAGACAGAGTATATGTAATAAATTCACCTTTGGGACCAATTAATATGCCATTTAAGGAAACTACTGTGCTGTGAATACTAAACGAAATTGATGCATTGAATAAAAAAAAATTCATGAATTTTTTATAAAGTTGGTTTCTACACCATCCATTATGATGATACCGAGGTGGTATAAATATAAATACTCAACATGCATGTGAAATGAAAATGACATTAAATATGCATTTTATAATTTGTTATACCTTTATATATTATGTGTATATGAGATATAAATACGGGATTAGAAGTTGAGTTTGACATATATTATTGATGATTATCGTACCACAATGCCACACGTCTCCCACTATTAATCACACATACATTCTATAATTAATTATAATCATTTTATTGAAAATAAAACCACAACTATTTTTATTGTTGCTATAAGCTGTAAGCTCTAAATGATCCAATCTCATATTACCACCACACTATATGTATAGTAATAGTACAATAAAAAAATAAATATTTTAATCCATTTTGTGAGCGTAATAAATTATTACGGCATAAAAAGCTCTACATGTAATTTTTATTTTATTTTATTCATATAAAGCTCCCGCATGTAAAAATCACGATTAAGCGTTTTTTGTTTGTTTGTTACATATCGCGCAGCTAAATTGGATTTTTCGTAATTAATATTCGAGATACGAAATTAATTGAATGGGTGCGGTTTAAAAAAAAAAGTACGCCCGAAAGTCACTGCAGGCGAACTATACATATATTATATATATAGTCATATTTTGTTCAAAGCTTTTTCGTATACAGATATAAATTTGACTTCCATACGGCTTTCTATATATACACATTTGTATACCTTTGAATTATTAAAGGAATGAAAACAAAAATATGCGATAGAGATGCTTTTTAAAAATTCATATGGATTAAAAGGATGTTCAAAAAAATATTAAATTCCATATGAATTATTTGTGTATGGATTTAGGCGGAAATTACATGCCGAGATTAAAATTTTTTTTTTTTTAAGAATGCATGGACGAGATTTTATATTTATTTTTAATTCATGGTTATATAGCTTTTATCTTCTGGAAATATATGCGCAGCTAAACCCACTGAAATTAAAGCCTTAAACCATAAAAATTTAATTTACAGATCGACAACAATTTAATAGTTTTTAACAACTTATATGTGAGAAAAATGAATTTTCCCATTGACAAGTGAAAAAGCTTTCCAGACAAATCCAACATTCCAGTTATTAAAATAAACCAATTGTTTATTATACGAAGGCTTTTCAGTTATTTTGCACAAAATTTAAAGACAGAAAACCGATATGACATTTAAGAATGTCAACCATTAAATTGTTAAGCTTTCCAACAAAAATATTTCACTAATCGAAAGTGTTTGCATATCAGGATCGTAGAGTACCCGACAAGAAATGGGGTGGAGGTGTTTTAAAGTAAGAGATGATGAATGTATATTTGTTTTCGTGTTGTGGTGATGAGAATATATAATTATAGAATGTTTTGAATTTATTTTAGAATTTATAGAGAAAGTATTGATTTTATAGAATATTGAATTTGAATTGAAAATGTAAGGAATTGTATCCATTTACAATTTATAGAATTTTGATGTGTGTTAATAGTTGGATACGTTTATTATATGTTGGTATGTTTTTATCGTGTAATTTAGATTCGTGAATATACTTGGTATGTCAAATTATTATATGTGAGATTGTCTTTTATTTAAATCATCTTTAAAATTATAAAATTAATTCATAAATTAATTTTATAATTTATTTGCGCTAATTAGTGTCTCAAACTATCACCACCATGTATCGGGTCATGTATCTGCTATGCACATCCATAATAAGCGACACTTATTCGCGAGATGATTGTTATATCGTTGGTTTATAAAGTCAATGTTCGTATTCAGTTGAACTTGAGGTGTTATACACCGGTGTTAGTAAGAAAATAGAATTTTTGAATTATGTTTAATTCAACTCTCTAGCTTTTCCCATAGCTAGACGAGAGTACTTAATAGTTTGCTCTCGGAGAGTTTAAACTTTGTATTTAATAAGTATACTTACGATTTTGCGTATCCTTCGATTTTATTCTGTTTTCACCGTTTTTAGTTTTAATTAAAAGAACTTTAGAATTTAATTTTTAAAACTGAGAATTTATTTATTTAAAATATTTATTAAAATTTTTAATTTATAGAAATGAATGATTATTTACTTAAAAAGTATTACGAAAAAATGACTTATTATAATATGAATATTACTTAAATGACAATTTTGATATAAAAACGTAGGGTTTTTATACGAAATTTTAGAGGAGGAGACAAGGAGTTTAATTTTGATTTTATTTTTTGATTTCTTATTTTCTTTTGATTCGTTGATTTTTCTCCTTGTTTCCTATTTGTCATGGGCGTGTCTTTTATTTAAGATCGTTTTATTTTTATTTTTTATGTGATCATAGGTGACAGACGACATGGGTCTGTTTTACATTATCGTATTTTTTATCGTTTAGTTTTTTATGTTATACTCTATTTTTTATTGCTATGTGTGATAATTAAAAAGGGTTTTCGTTTTTTATTGTTTATGTTCTTAAATTATTAATTATGTTTTCTAATTTATTTCTTTATGTTTTTTATGTTTTTATTTTATTGACTATGTTTTGTATTTTTATTGTTGTGTATGATAATTGATA
Source organism: Tipula unca (assembly GCA_951394425.1). Lineage (NCBI taxonomy): Eukaryota > Metazoa > Arthropoda > Insecta > Diptera > Tipulidae > Tipula > Tipula unca. The sequence continues at coordinate 15,614,793 of OX596380.1, read as the reverse complement.
AGGATTTTTCTGTTTCTAATTTATTAGATATGTTTTGTATTTTTTATTTCTATGTGTGATAATTGATAAGGATTTTTCTGTTTCTAATTTATTGAATATATTTTGTATTTTTTATTTCTATGTGTGATGATTGAAAAGGATTTCGTTTTTTATTGTTTATGTTCTTAAATTATTAATTATGTTTTCTAATTAATTTTTTTATGTTTTTTATGTCTTTACTTTATTGAATATGTTTTGTATTTTTATTGTTATGTATTTTCCTGTTTGTGTTTCGGGGATGGCGTTTTTCATTGTTCTAGATTTATCCAGGTGATGCTTCCCTAAAACACAACATAGGCTGGCCCTCAAGGAAGAAATTTTGTGGGGTTTTGAAGAAAGCCCAGAAAATTTCTTTAGGTATATGTATGTTAAACATATGTAAATTCATTTTCTTATATACTAATGTTAGTTGTTGTCTTTGTAATTGTGTTACAATGAAATTTGATATCGTCTTGTGTGGATCCTTGTTGTATATGTTGTTCTTTTTCTTTTTCATCTTTGGTTTGTTATGGAGATCGTTTTTAGGTCTTCGTATTTGTTGCACATGTTATTTTTGCTTATTTCCTCTGTGATGGTTTTGTTGGTTGTTTTCAGGTCATTGTACTTGTCACATGTGTTTTTTGTGATGGTCCTGGTTATCGTTTTCAGGTCGTTGTTCGATTGATCACTTTCGGGTCGTTGTACTTTTTACATATGTTGTTATTTCTTATAATGTTTTTGTTTCTTTTTCCATGTCGTTTGTTCCTGAATGTGATGAGTTTGGGATTTTTATCTTTTTGTTGTCTATTTGTTGTTTGTGCTGTTGTTTGAATGTTTTATCTTTGGTAATTATGTGTGAATAGTAAAATTGTGTTTTTACGTGTATCCCTTTTTATTTTTTATTTTTAGGTTGTTGGCATGTTTATTTTAAATTTTATTATTTTAGGTTTTTATTATATAGTGATGTTTAATTGTTGTAGTTTTTTATTGTATTTAGTTCGATTTTATTAATGATTTTATTATATTAATTAGCGTATTATTTATTGTTTTGTTTATTATTGATTAGTGGTCTTGTTTTGAGTGTTTTATTTTTTATTACTATTTTCATTTGTATTGTTTTATAATTTCGTTTATTGTTATATTTTATGACTACCGATCAAGGTGTGTTGGTGTACCTGTTTGTCTCTCCTTTAAATTGTTCTTCTCATGGTTGATTTTTATCTCGTTTTCTGTTGGAGTTCTTCTTGTTTTATTATGTTTTCTTTCATTGTTGTAACTTTGTCGTATTTAATTTAGCTTAATTCTAATTTTTAGTACTTAATGTTAATTGAGGGTTTTTCTTAATTCTTAATTATTAATAATGCATTTTAATTTTCTTTATGATATATTAATTTTGTATTTGTTTTTTAGTTCTTTATCGATTTAAAAAAATTTGAAGTTTTAGAGTGGTTTAAAAATTTTGTTGTTCAATTATAATTTTGATAATTTGTAATATTTTATGTTTGGGGTAGAAACTGTTATAAAAAATTTGGTTAATTGTTAGTTATAGTTAGTAGTTCTTGTTTCTTCTTAAATTTGTTAGTTTAATTGTAAAGTTTTTCTTATAAGAAGGAAAAAGTTGGATGAATTAATTTTTCATCTTAAATACATAATTTGTTTTATATTATTAGGTTGGTTAATTTCTTTTGTTAATTCTTGACTTTAAATGTTTTATTGGTATGAATTTTGTGATTTATTATTTTTATTATTTTAACTTGTTCTTCCTCAATTGTTATTTTGTTATGTTTAATTGAGAAAGGAAAAGTGGTTTGTTGATTGAAAATTTATTTAGTGATTTTTAAAATTTATTGAATTGAAGAAAATGTATTTTAGTAGAAAAGTCCGGTTTTCTATGATGTTTTATCTTTTGATATATATTTGCAGCTGGGAAAAAGAAATTTGTTAAAACTATTTTTTTCTAATTTTGTAATTTTTGTATTGATATGGAGGATTTGGTGAATATGGAATTCTAGTAGGGAATGTGTTTCTTAATTGGATTTCTTTATTTCGGTTTTTGTTATTTTGTTGGATATTTTGGGTTATATAATTTTTGTTTAATTGATGGGCTACTGAGCTCATTTTATTTATTGAATTTTGTGCTGGGATTGGAGCAGCGGTTTTTGTTTGTTTATTATCTAAATTTTGGTTATATTGATTCATTCGATTAACTTGAGTGTTTTCTGTACTCTGTCGGTTAATTTGGGAATCAAGTTTGTTTGTTTGGTTTTGCGTCAGGCTGGTGACAGTTTTGGTTTGCTTAATATCTATTATATGATTTCGCGTTGGGCTGGCGACGGTTTGTATTTGATTGTATGTCGGGCTGGCGACGGGTTTTGTTTGCTTAATATCTATTATGTGATTTCGCGTTGGGCTGGCAACGGTTTGTATTTGATTATATGTCAGGCTGGCGACGGTTTTTGTTTGCTTAATATCTATTATGTGATTTCGCGTTGGGTTGGCAGCGAATTGATTTTTATTATATGTCGGGCTGGCGACGGTTTTTGTTTGCTTAATATCTATTATGTGATTTCGCGTTGGGTTGGCAGCGATTTGATTTTTATTATATGTCGGGCTGGCGACGGTTTTTGTTTTCTTAATATATAATATTTGATTATTTGGATTCGATTTGTTAACTTGACTATTTTGTGGGTCTGTGATTTTATTGTCTGTGATACTATATTGTTCAATTAAAGGGTTTTTGAACTTGACTTTTTTGGTTTTATTGGATTTTATTTTTTTTACAATGTTATTGTAATGTTCCTGTACCTTATTTGATTCTATTTTCCATCTCAGATTGGATGTTAATTTTACTTTTCTATATAGATTTTGTATCGTTCTATATTTTTCATGTTTGTAGTGTTGTGTTTTTTCGTAGAGTGAAGTCAGCATTTTGTTTACTAGGTATAAGATAGTCATTATGTTTATTAGAATTTTATCTATTTTTGATTGTTTATTAACTATAGATTGAGTGTCAATTTCGCTCTGTCTATTAACTTGAGAACTCGTTGTTCTCGGTCCGTTAATTGGAGGAATTGATCTCATATGTGTATTATGTGCATCTGGGCACTTTAAATTGTTTTTGTTATAAAATATATTTTGATTTTGATTATGAGCGTTTTGTAGGCTCTGTGTATTTATTTTCTTATTAACTAAATAATGAGGATCGGTTTCGCTCTGTCCATTAACTTGAGAACTCGTTGTTCTCGGTCCGTTAATTTGAGGAAATGATCTCATATGTGTGTTATGTGCGTCTGGGCACTTTAAATTGTTTTCATTATAAAATATATTTTGATTTTGATTATGAGCGTCTTGTAGGCTCTGTAGATTTATTTTCTTATTAACTAAATTATGAGGATCGGTTTCGCTCTGTCCATTAACTTGAGAACTCGTTGTTCTCGGTCCGTTAATTTGAGGAAATGATCTCATATGTGTGTGTTGTGCGTCTGGGCACTTTAAATTTGTTTTGTTAAAAAATAAATTTTGATTTTGATTGTGAGCGTCTTGTTGGCTCTGTGTGTTATTTTCATTATGTGATACTAAATATAATTGTGGTATTACACCCATTTGGAGAGAGTTATCGTGACTTGTTTTGTTGCACGGGTCATTTAAGTCGTAATTCTTGGGATCCAACGACGGCGGCTCTCCTACTGCCGGCTGGATCCAGGGTCGTTTCCCTGATCTTGATGCGTTATGTTTTCATTTTCTTGTTGTTGTGGGTATGTCATATTTATTCTCATTTTATTGAACTGTTCTTCTAATCCAGTTGTTCTCTGTGGTTGTTGGTTATGGTTTTGTTGTCTTAGGAATTTACTTCTACATTCTTCAGTTGTGTGTCCACGAGTTACTTTACAGTGTGAACAATATTTGGGGTTTATGTTTTGGTATGGTATTGGTTTGAATGTGGTGAAATTTGGTTGCTGTTGGTTTGTTGCGTTGTGATTTTGATACATCGGTCTATAATTATTTGGATTTCTTGTCTCATTCGTTGGTTGTTTATAGTTTGTAAATTGTGGTTGGTGTTGATCATTATTCTGTGGTCTATATTGGAATGGCTTGTGTTGTGTGTTTCTGTTTTCTGTGTTTATCCTGGAGCGGCAAAAGTTCCATGAATGGCCGAATTTTTTACAATAGCTACATGTTGGTAGATTTGTTTGTTCTGTTCTATTTTGGTAATTGTTTCTATTATTGGATGTTGGATTTGTTGTTGCTGTTAGTAGGTGTTCTACTATTTCTGTTTCATCTATTATTTTACTTAGCTCGTCTGTTTCACTGGTTACCATCTTCTCTTTGACTTTGATGTTAATTAATCCTTTTTTAAATGTTAATATTGAGTTTATGTTAATGTGGTGGTCGTAGCCTTCGTCGATTTCGTCTAAGTTATATTTTTCTTTGTACCCATTTTTATACTTTTCTACTGTTTCTCCTAATCTGTATCCGAAATTTCTGATGGATTCTCCATACTTTTGCCTGGTTTCTTTCATTTCTCTCTCCAATTCATCTAATGATACAGTTGTCAGGTACATATTGTTCAATAGGGTTTTGAGTGCTTGATATTCCGTTATGTTTCTGTTGTTTATTCGTGTATATGCTTCTCCTGTTAGTCTAAATTTGATCAATCTACCGAATATTACTTTTTCCTCAGGTGTCAACGTTTCGTATAGCAGATCTGACATTTCTAGGAATCGTGCTAGCTCGTTTCTTCTGTTGTCCCCGGAAAATTCTGGGATGATATTTGTGATATTCTTTTGTATTTTGTATTGGTCCATTATTATTTTTTGTGTTTCTTTAATATTTTGTGCAACTCTTGTGTTTTGTTCGATTTTGTTGTGTTGTATTTGTTTGGTTTGACTACGGGTGCGGTCTTCTCTATATAATGATGGTTGTCTTCTGCTGGTTGGTGTTCTTATTGGAGATCGTTGTGTTTTGTTTGATTCTCCACTGAATGGCCAATTATTGTTCATATAACTTTTCTTTCCAAATGTGTGTATTTATTATAATTTAGTGTTTTTCTAGGATTTCCAACCTTATTTGAATTTGAATTTTCTGTTAGGATTTGCAACCTTAAGATTTTTATTGATTTTGAATGATGGGATTTTCAACCCTTGTGTGATTAATTTTTATTTGATTTTGTTGAACTTAACCTATTTCGCCACAGGTGCGAATTTCTACAGCGCCAATTGTTTTAAAGTAAGAGTTGATGAATGTATATTTGTTTTCGTGTTGTGGTGATGAGAATATATAATTATAGAATGTTTTGAATTTATTTTAGAATTTATAGAGAAAGTATTGATTTTATAGAATATTGAATTTGAATTGAAAATGTAAGGAATTGTATCCATTTACAATTTATAGAATTTTGATGTGTGTTAATAGTTGGATACGTTTATTATATGTTGGTATGTTTTTATCGTGTAATTTAGATTCGTGAATATACTTGGTATGTCAAATTATTATATGTGAGATTGTCTTTTATTTAAATCATCTTTAAAATTATAAAATTAATTCATAAATTAATTTTATAATTTATTTGCGCTAATTAGTGTCTCAAACTATCACCACCATGTATCGGGTCATGTATCTGCTATGCACATCCATAATAAGCGACACTTATTCGCGAGATGATTGTTATATCGTTGGTTTATAAAGTCAATGTTCGTATTCAGTTGAACTTGAGGTGTTATACACCGGTGTTAGTAAGAAAATAGAATTTTTGAATTATGTTTAATTCAACTCTCTAGCTTTTCCCATAGCTAGACGAGAGTACTTAATAGTTTGCTCTCGGAGAGTTTAAACTTTGTATTTAATAAGTATACTTACGATTTTGCGTATCCTTCGATTTTATTCTGTTTTCACCGTTTTTAGTTTTAATTAAAAGAACTTTAGAATTTAATTTTTAAAACTGAGAATTTATTTATTTAAAATATTTATTAAAATTTTTAATTTATAGAAATGAATGATTATTTACTTAAAAAGTATTACGAAAAAATGACTTATTATAATATGAATATTACTTAAATGACAATTTTGATATAAAAACGTAGGGTTTTTATACGAAATTTTAGAGGAGGAGACAAGGAGTTTAATTTTGATTTTATTTTTTGATTTCTTATTTTCTTTTGATTCGTTGATTTTTCTCCTTGTTTCCTATTTGTCATGGGCGTGTCTTTTATTTAAGATCGTTTTATTTTTATTTTTTATGTGATCATAGGTGACAGACGACATGGGTCTGTTTTACATTATCGTATTTTTTATCGTTTAGTTTTTTATGTTATACTCTATTTTTTATTGCTATGTGTGATAATTAAAAAGGGTTTTCGTTTTTTATTGTTTATGTTCTTAAATTATTAATTATGTTTTCTAATTTATTTCTTTATGTTTTTTATGTTTTTATTTTATTGACTATGTTTTGTATTTTTATTGTTGTGTATGATAATTGATAAGGATTTTTCTGTTTCTAATTTATTAGATATGTTTTGTATTTTTTATTTCTATGTGTGATAATTGATAAGGATTTTTCTGTTTCTAATTTATTGAATATATTTTGTATTTTTTATTTCTATGTGTGATGATTGAAAAGGATTTCGTTTTTTATTGTTTATGTTCTTAAATTATTAATTATGTTTTCTAATTAATTTTTTTATGTTTTTTATGTCTTTACTTTATTGAATATGTTTTGTATTTTTATTGTTATGTATTTTCCTGTTTGTGTTTCGGGGATGGCGTTTTTCATTGTTCTAGATTTATCCAGGTGATGCTTCCCTAAAACACAACAGAGGGATATGCGTATATATTACATCAACATTGACTTCTAAATTGATCTACAAATATTGCGATCGTGGCTTAGAGGTTATTCTAATTGAAGTCAAATCGGGGTCTGTTGTAATATTATTAATGGTTGTTTACAAATCGCGCCTCGGCAAATTTTGTGAAGATCTAGAAAAAATTCTCGCCGAATATTCATTCAACTATGTGACCCTAATGGTATAGAACCTACACATGGAAAGTTTGGTAAACTATTGAAAAGATTTGGTTGTCTATGTCAAAACAGTGAGCCAACGTATTTCACAAGAACTTCGGCTAGTTTGCTTGATCTGATTATCAGAAATAGTCAAAAAGTAATTTTTCTAAATCAAATATCGGTGAGGTTTTCGGATCATGACTTTATATTTTCATATGATGTCGACAACAACAAAATGGAGTCCTCGATTAGTTTCCAATATTACAAAAAATATTGATATTACTGGTCTTATGCGCGAATGTGCAAACATACCATGGGATAAAATATATACCATTTATGAACCGAATGATAAAGTGTGCTTTTTAACCAAATGGTTGTGGCATTTTCAATCGTTTTCAATCGTTGGAAGCGTACTTATTAATGAACAGCTTTATCTGGAATATAAATCAATTAGAAATAAGACCAAGAATGCTCTTAAAAATGCTAAAACACAGTATTTTGTTAAACGTCTCGATCCTACCTTACCCACTAAAACATTTTGGAAACACCTTAATTCCATAACTATGGATTATCCAATAAACTAAATAACTTAAACATCGACTTCTCAGCAGACAATCTGAATAATTATTTTTGTAATCACCAATCAACAGCTGCTAACATAGACGATTTTGAGTTGAGTGGAGCTACTGATAATGGTTTTAGTTTTCGTAATATTGTTATATGAGGCCTTTAGATTAGTTAAATCTAATTCTGCTTGTGAGGATGGACTGCCATTAAAATTTATCAAAATTCTACTACCCTATATAGATGGTTCACTTTCTCTAGTTTCCCTTACGAATGGAAGCACTCTAAACTCTAAACTAATCTACGACCGTCGTCAAACAGTTTTTCTCCACTCAACTACATCTAGTATATGCAAAAACAGTACGGGAGTCCCACAAGGCTCTGTTCTTGGGCCATTCTTATTTATGATGTTTATCAACAATATAACTAGTGTAATAAAAAAATGTAAATATCACTTGTTCGCTGACGACCTGCAAATATATAAATCTTGCGGTGTAAATGACATTCCGAATTGCATGGTAAAACCAAGATATTGAGAGCATTGTTCAATGGTCAACAAATAAAAGGTTGGACCTCAACAGCAATAAAACCCAATGTATATTGATCACTTCATCAGATCGCAACACTGATAATCTTCCCAATATTGTAGTGAGCGGTACAGTGATAAAGTTTTCCGATATACTGTGAATAACTTAATCTACTCCAGACTCCTCCTTTTTTGTGAGATGAATCAGTTTGTGGAATTCTTTGTCAGTTGACTGTAAATGTGGCACAGCAGCATCTTTCCAAAAAAAATACTTTGAGTAATGCCAAGTACAAAGTAAGAACTAGTATTTTATTATTATGTTTTTTTCCTTTAAATTTAATTTAGGCTAAACTGTAAACTTCTTGTATCTAACGAAATAAGTTGGTTACAACTTGTACTATTCATTAAATAAATAAATAAAAGCAATTGTTTTAAAATATTTTTAGTATATTTATTTTTAAATTGAAAGCTTTATTTGCTTTGAATGTCTCCAACTGTATTGTAAATTGTCTATGGACATAAACCATGAATAGTTTAATCATAATGAAATTTATCGATTAATTATTCATTTTGTGAGAAAGCTTTGCGATAAAATCTGTAAAAGCTCTTCAATTTAATCAAATTCTAACTATTTAATAAATTAATTATTATTGCAAAAAAGGTTTGTAACATCGTGAACTAAATTCTAGGTGAAACCTTTTAATGTACAGAAACTTTTAAAGCACATACATATATATATTTTGAACTTACACATCGGTGTTAAAGTTTTCCATACCTGAAAATAAATAAACAAACAGTCATAAGTATATTATTTATAAATTTAAAAAAAATATTTAATTGAGCTTTTTTTAAATAATAAATTTATATCGCAGTAAGTAAGCTGTATTTTAATCAGATAGTCAGAAATCCATAAAAATTTTACCGGTATAGTTTCGTATATCAGTACTTGAAATATAAAGTATTCTTATAAAGCTTTCACCAGCTATATGACACCTACTAAAAGCTTTATTAATTTGGTTTGGTGTACAAGTTTTATAATACCTTACAAATATTGAAAATTAAAATGTAAAGCTTTCAAAGCTTTTAACATTAAAATTTTATTCCATATGGATAAAAATCGGGTAGACCTAACTGGTTGGTGTTTTACGAATTCATTTTTTATGAGTTCATTTCGATTTCCCTATCAGCCTTAATTGAAACTCTCATTCCAAGCCTAAATCGATTGTCACACTTCACGCCTAACACATGACCTTATATTCACCATTATTTGTATAGGCTTACACATAATTATTACTTATGTTCATCATAACGAGGCAACCAATTTTGGCAGAAGAAATGCAATACGTGATATCTCAGACAACTTATCTCTGACAACAAAGCGAAATCTGGCCCAAGTTCGAGCAGCCACCAATTTAGAAGTTTTGTTCATCTTCAGTTTTGCCGATCGTTTGCTTTTATTTTCTTTAACAATGGTAATGACATTTCATATATATTGGATTCAATTTCGAGCTTAATAAATTATACCATTTGTTCGATTCTCAAGCACCTTGTAGAGAAGTCTACAAAATTTGGCAGACGTTAGCGTTCTGTTTACATTTTCAAAATATAACGTGAACATACTCATATAGTAGATTTATTTTCAGAGTGAGTAGAAAATTTAAATTGATACAAACGGATTGAAAAAAATGTTTAGAAGGGCCCATTTTTCAAAAAATGACGACGTGGTCTCCAATCGAATTGTTTGGTCAAAATTTACAATTTCCATTGGTCTGCAGGAAAACTGGTTTGACTTAATGTATTATAAATATACTATGACTTTTTGACACAAACTGCGTTCCACCAATATCTAATTTCATTCTATAGTTTTGGTGGGCCTTTCATATTGGTATTCATTTGGCAACACATGAATCTATTTCTTATACCCAGCGTCAGTGTATACAATTTGTTTCGGTTCATATGGTCTTTAATTCCTCATATTGCAAAATAAGTTAAAATCATGTGCTGCAGTCAAAAACATTGCGTTCAGTGAATACAATGTAAGTAAAAAAATAGATTAAATAACTGCGGTTATGAAAATGTTATATCCCGGCTATGCTGCTCACAATTTTGCACGTGCCTAGTATTATAATATTCATTCTAGGCAAGTATAGGAGTTTATTTTGCCATAGCCCGTTAAAATCAATGTTAACAATGTGCATAGGGCTAGCTTCTTCTCTAGCCTTTCCTCAATCAGTTGCCTCTTTAAAACGAGCCATGCACGTTGTATCACTTCGACGACGATGTTGTTTAGGCTTGGCACTTTACCAATTTTCTAATTCCCGACTTGGCTTCTTCATTACTAAAGTGGTCTACGTTTCTGGTAACTGGTACATTTATTTCATTTGCAATACGCAGGTTTCCTCTAATCCTTGCCATTTTCCATATAATTTAGCGTTCTCAATTTGTATGATTTATATATTCCTTTGAATGTTGCTTATCTATTTGGATCGCTCTTAGAATCATGGTAAAGACAACGGCTTTATGGTAAAGATTGATAAAGAATAGACAGCTTCTATATCTAAACATAATTATACAATCCACAGAACCATGCAAATGTTGGAAGTAGATACTGGCTAGAAAGAAACTATCTATCGTTTTGCTGTTACTTCTTATACACATGTACTCGAGATCATTATCAAATGTGCCTATATATTAGTATGATTCTGCCAATGTTAATAATCGTTCTATACCAATGTTAAATACTAATCCTGGTTTGCTGCGTAATTCTTTGCGAGACAAATTTAGTAATGTACCTCTTAAACCTAATAGAGCTAGAAGAAGCAGATCGCGAGTGATTATGTGGTTTGTGAGATAAAATTAAAGGGATTAACCGCTTTACCTCTTTCCCAAAGGACTAAAAGATCGTTTTAGTATATGAATCCAGAATGAAGCATTTAGTTGGTAGATTGGATAGGCTATTAGATGAAACTATTTAGACCGTATTGACAATCTCAATCATATGTATTCTGGAGCTTAAGTGTTTTTCCTAAAAGATCCGAAAAGTCAAACAGTACCTTCAAAATCTGGATTAAAAGAATGCAAAACAGAGAGCATACTATAGATAACGTAGCTGACGTTACGACTAATTAAGTCATTTGAGATCTCTAGACGAAATGTAAATTTTAATTAATTTTTTTGAAGATTGGGACGAAGCCTGTCTCGGAACAAAACCGTCTCTATATGATTGTGAAGAGACACTTTAGTTTCTTCACAAGCATATAGAGACGGTTTTGCGTTCCGAATCAAAACACTCCGTGCCAATGTTCTAAAAAAATCAAAAACAGTTGGGAAACCGTGGAACAGTGGGCTTGTTTAGACAAAAATGACCCGTATATAAATACTTAGTTTTAGGGGGGACCATTATTGTTGTATTTCTGATAATATAAATATTTTTTGTCACTATCATTTGATTTTAAGTCGAACAAGGGATTGGTACCAGGCCTATCACACTACATTTGAGTGTCGGAGCCTTCTTGTGTGGAAGTTTCGGAAATAATCTTTCTCGTTAGACCATGATCACTAGCTATGGAAAGATATTGATCAACGGATAGGAAAGATATTGATCAATGCAAAAGAAAGATGAAACTTTCGAATTAAGATGTGCTCAGCATTCTAAAAAACCATAAGCTAATAAGTTATATTAATAAACTGTCGTTAATCGAGGGGTGATCGATGGATCATGTAGAAAATTAATGTCGAAAAATTGACGATACTGGTTTCACGCTATAGAGGGACGCAGTTCCATCTGTTTCGAAAATTAGAGCTTTTTATTCTATGACAATAATGACAATAATATTAAGGAAATTACAAGCTGCACTCAGGACTCCTTTAGCAGAAAATAAATTTTATTGTTATGTTTGTGCTCTGACTAAAATTTCACATGATCAATCTCAAGCATATTGAGTGAGTATCGGAAAAAGTCATACTGTTTGGTATAATTGTAAGGTGTGGGGCCATAGTTTCGATAGTTGTGAGAAAAAAATAGGTATAACCTATAGGGAAACTAATAACGATTTAAGTCCTCTCATAATAGTTAATATTCTAGGAGGCTGAAACTTCGTGTTTTTGATCTTAATTCAAGAATTATAGATATGTACATTTACCTTTTTGCTACAATAATATTACGATTGTAATGCCAACGCTAGTGGTGCCCTTCGTTCCAAAACCGTTAATATTGGGTTTTAACTTGTGACAAAAATTCAAAATTAAGCCTGTTAGATACTATCTTGACTGCGATGTGATGTAATAGAACAGGATCTATCGCTATATATACCAACTAAAGATTTTAGAACATACAAAAAAAAAAATCTTTTCTCGCCACCAATGGAATTAAAGGAATTACGCAATAAAAATATCCTCTGCCGCATATAAACCGAATTTTGGGCCAATTTAGATTGACAGAATTTTTATTTAACATCGATTTGTCATACGCCTTTTGACAAATTCCAATTGAGTAAACCTAAAAAAACGGTTTCTCCGTAGCAACTAGTGGTCACTTTCAATTTAACATTATGCTATTTAGCCAACATAGAGTGGGCCACTAATTCAAAGCAGGTCGAGTGTTTGGGGTAGATTTAGAAGTCTTCTATTATTTATAGGCGATATATAATAGGGAAACTTTCGATGAACACATTATAGCGTTACTTACTTAAGTTTCTTCCAGACTGTTATTGTAATATATTTTTTCACTCTAGCCACAATCTTTTCTATAGTATCTCTAACGATTCTCTCAAATCCAGATTGCAACCGGCAATTCACGAATCATATTATATTAGTGAGCAGTTCTCACTGAAGATAAGGATGATGATGAAACAATAACTGCTTCCTTTTGTTAAAAGCTTTCCACCATACTCAACACAAATGTCACACATTTTACTCTTAAACTTCGCAATGGCTTCGATCTGAAATTTACACTGTATATAGATGGAAATTGGTGTGATAAAATGGTTAAGGTGATTCGACATGAGCCACATCAAATATTTAAATTATGCATTAGTTCCCTAAACTTATCAGTATCAAAAAAAAAATACACTGTTCTAGTTCAGGATCAGAAACTGATTTTCCTTTGAGTGGGCACCTCGGTATTCATAAAACACTCAATGGAATTCATGAATATTATTACTGACCTAAATTTTATTACTGGTAATGTCCGTAAAGTCATATGTGAACAGCTGTTAGTAACCGTCTGTGTAATCAGCCAGTAAATATCAACCACTTGGTTAAGTTGGTTTAATCATGCATTATGTGCTTTTTCTATTAACGATATTTTGATAAGTTTTGGTGTCGAATAAGAGTCGGAACGATACACTGACGAGATTAGAATGGTTCCGTTCTAAGCATGAAATATAGATGATCGTGTTGAGTTCCGGGGAAGGCAACTTCAAATTTTTCTACCCCGCTTATTTTTTGAGAATTTTGATACCTGTTTTTCATTGATCAGGGTCAGCAGTAAAAGATAGAACAACATTTTTTAATATAAAATAGTTTTTGGAAATTGGATAATTTCATTTCTCGTGAAATGAGAAATCTTGAATTATTTTTGAACAGGTGTCTTAAAGTCTCTCCACTTCCCAAATTTAGCAAATACGTCAAACGATTTTCAATTCCCTCCAACATGCTGGAGGCATTCATTTTTTAGGAGATGAAAGTAATGGGATTTTTATTTGGATGTTGTTTTTTTTATGCGGCAAAAAAATAAAGCAGCATCATGATATAATGGATCTATAGCTATATACAATGAAAAACAAAACAACAGTCCCGTGGCAGAAAAGAGTTTTTTTTAATGTCCAAGGAGATTTTTTCGATTTAATGCTAGAAGCGTTGGCGATTTTTTTTTTTTAAATTGATTTATTTTATATGCAGTTTGCGACCGCGATTAAGAAAAAATCTAATGAAACTAAACCATCGTCAATTTTTTTTATTGGTATTTTGATATCCACAAATTTTTTTGGATGTTGTTTTTTAATAAATCGATAAATAAACAAACTTTTTTAATTTTGACTCTTTAATGTACAAATTGTTTGCATCCACGATAATCCCACTGCTCTACATGCCCTTTTTCAAATAAATTCAATTTATGGAGGAAGTTGTGCGATTTAAACATTTTATTTGAATTTATTTGATTTATGTTCTCAACAAAAATGGTGACTTAAGTCATATGACTTAAGCGTATTTTATCTACTAACTTTCCACTAATACTACCTAGTAGAATATAAATTTACCATAGCCTATTAAAATGTCGATCACGCATGTATCACAAACCTTAGGAGTAAAACATAAATATCATACCACATCCGCATACATAAACAAGCAATTCATTTTCATTTCCGATTTTTAATGAAAAAATCGAAAAATCCCAATGACGAACAACCCCATAAAACTGAAGTATTTGTCTTATTTTATTGTTATTTCCCAATTTGTTTTGTTCTATATACGATTTACCATTATTATTACCAATTTACGATCATCTTCAAGAAAAATCATAGAATATGAATACATATAAAGGTATTTGTATTTATAGCAAATTTTCACCTTTTCACCATTCCGCCCGTGTACAGCAAATCGAAATCCATTTTTCGTCTACTTAGTTTTCTTTTGTTTTATTTTATTATAATATATGAAAATTTAACGAAAATTTTCCTATCTATACTGTGTCAATTCGACTATACATGTACATACATACTCAGATACACTCAGTTTTCCTTTTGTTTTGTTGAAAAAAGCACCAGAAAACAAAAGCTATATAAAATTAAATTTTTTTGTGAAAATTCTTATTTTCTCGACGAGCTCGGTATTTTATTAATTTTACTCATTTCACTTTTACATGCCGTTTCGCCGACTTTAAGGTGTGTGTGTGGAAAACAGGTGAACAACAACAACCAAAAAATTTAATTTATTGATTGGTTTGAAGAAAAAATAAAAATTTCCATTTTTTTTACCTTACAAGTTTTATTTAATTTTTTTTTGCGCTGCTTAGTCCCAATTTATCCATTAATCATAAATTTTCATACCGTTATTTACGTATGTGGAAAATGTATACATTATATACATAATATACACCAACAACAACCTTGTTCGTATAATTTTACGTACGAAGCACAAGAGTAATTTGAATGACTGTGTATGTTTATATATATATATATATATATATATATATATATATATATATATATATATATATATATATATATATATATATATATATATATATATATATATATATATATGTATGCTGGTATAAGACAGTTGACAGACATTATGACAGAGCGGTATATAGGTATAGCAGAGTGTAGGAAAATAAATGGAAAATAGTGTTTCATGCTCGCCTAATATTATATATAAAAATCGATGTAGGTGTTTAAAGTACAAATATCACTGTTACCAATCCCATAATACACCCGCGCATTTAATCAGACTCGTGTTCCCATCAAATAACAACATTTTTTGGGTCTACCCAAATATTAATATTGCTGGATGGAAGTCAACAACATCCATGTATACACTAACATAAAAAAAAATAGGGCGCTCTTTTATTTATCATACATAAATGAGAATCGTAGTTCGAAAAAAACGCCCTAATTTTTATCTTCAAAAGTTTATTATATTAAGAAACATTTTTACATAAAGGTTATCAATCCAAAGTGTAATTGCCTGAATTGTCCATTATCCAATGATAAAACTTGGTAACATTGGTGAATAAAACCAATTGGGATACATCGCATATTGACGAATTTGGTAGTGCAACGCCTAAAGACACTAAACCACGAATATACCAATGCGATTTTAACTTAACTATCAAGGCGCCGCCAGAATTTCCGGAACACATATTGGTTCCGTTTCTATATCCCGCGCAGTAATTGTTGTCATTTAAATAGGCTGGGAAAAAAGCTCGATTACTGTCACGGCAATCGAAACTATCGTGTATCGGAAATGTGGCTTTCAGTAATATGTCCGACGGTTGGTTGTGTTCATCTGTACCCCATCCCACCACTATCCCTATGGCAAAATTATTATCGTACTGCATAATATTACTGATACATATGGGTAAATCGTAGTTTGAAAATCCTATTAATCTGTTCGTTTTCAAAAGTGCTATGTCATTTTCTAAAACGTGACGATTATATTTTTCAAGGACCATTTTAACGTCGACAGCGTAATTACGGGCATCGACTGGATAATCATTCCCAGCCACAATTTTCAATCGATTAGCGTTTAGTAAACCATTTTTGTCTGTCACCTTCAATCGATATAGCGCTCCTCGTACATGCCAGGGGAATAGTGGTTTGTGTATCACTCTTCGTTGGCCACACTCGAATTGTGTTTTTAGTGCTTTCTTATTGCATATATCAGCACTAAACACAAATCAGAATGACCATTACGCAGAAAATTCAAATTCCGTTTCAAGTACGCAAAACAATCATTACTGATATTTTCAGAATATTCCGCGTTCATTGTCTCTTTTATCCTACGTCTTAAATCAATGCGAAATCGAGTATTCACTAGATGAATAAACTATAGATTTTGTCCAAAGACAAGCTGGTCGAAAAATGATTTCTTGTTATGGAAATCAACAATCTCGTTCAACTGCAGTAATCCAACATCATAGGATCCTTTACGAAATGTTTCATTGAATATTTCATGCGGAATTAGGCGTTTGACCCTGAAACATTACCTTTTTGAATATTTCTCCTCTGTCAGTATTAGTTTCTGAACTTTAAGTTCTGTTACACCCTTTAAGTAACGGTGTAAACAATAAACACTTGTAATCACAAAATGTTCACTAATTAATGTTGCATAGCACAATGAGCGTATGTTACCATTCGGTTTAAGTTGCCCAATAACCATCATATACGGATTTAGAGATGAACGATTTTGGTTATCTCAATTAATTGAAAATTGACTTGTTGTTACTGCTGTTATACGAGATAAGAATGTTTAAACATTTTGTTCAATAAAGTAATGACATTTTGATGGTACGGTGGTGTATACATCATTAATTATTAGCTTTCAACAAGATGATACAGTAGAAATTCAATAATAGCTACAAGTATCTGATTTTTGGTTTTCATACTATCTTAGACAATCTACATCGTGGAGCCATCGTCGCCTACAGCGACCTTTGCGCCTACCATATGATGGTACTCGCTTCAAAGGTGGCTGCTCCCAATACGTTCCAGATCCGCTGCAATAGCTTATTTCATCTACAATATCGGCGATCTTCATCAAATCTCTGATCTCGATGTCAGAGCTCAGTACGTATATACCATCTTCTTAGCGATTTGGGCCTTAAATCACATGCATGACTTTTCTCTTAAATGGAAGGAGCCATACCTCGTATACTCGTCCGTCAGCGTCCAACTATCACATCCATATACATATAACAACGGGGCTCATCAACGCCTGCTATTCGTCGCCCTTCAATACCTCCACCTATATTGTTATCGAGAGTGACAAGAGTGGGCAAATATTTGTACCTACTCAATCCTTCAAACGTGTAGTGGCCACTACTAAAATCTGGTAAGCCCTTGTCCTTTTAACCAGAGATCATGGATTTTGTTTTGGTGGTTATTGTTTCTGTTCTCAACCTTAACACAACACTGAGACTGCGTCTCAATCGTTCTTTACAATCGTACTAATTTTGATGGCATTCCTAGATATTACAGCGCAGACCTCAAACTAACTCAATTGATCGAGTCATAGGCTTGCCTGAAATCCAGGAATACCTGATATACGGGGACGAATGTATAATATTTAGATAGAATCACCCGCAGCAAAATTACTTGATCAGTGACTGATCAATTCGGGTGAAATCCTTCTTGATATTCACCAACCAGGCCCTCCTCCAGAGGAGTGATTTCTATTTAATGTCATGAATTATAGTAACTTGAAGGCGGTACAAAGGAGAGCTATATACCGCGATAATTCTCGCAATTCAATCGGTCTCCTTTTTTTGAAGTTTCGACAGGCATAACATTGCTTCTCTATACTAATGGAATAAGGTCAAAAAGATAGTTCGACAAAGTTTTCCCACTGAATATCAAGAGGTCCGAATTAATGCAGTCCAACCCAGATATGGGCGGTTTCGTTTCAATCTCATCATGGCTATGGTGAATTTCTCATGGGATCCTATCAATTCAAATCACCGCAGTCTAAACTTGAGGTGACTCAACCTCAGTCTGTAACGCATGATGAATACCAAACAGATTGATAAAGTTTCCATTTCTAGTACACCCGAAGAATGGCTTGAAAGTATCGTGCAATCCGAAAATTCCTTAAGATTCTTATCCTAAAGTTAATGTGTGAACTGCGTTCATTGCTAACTATAGTTGTCCTCAGGAACCCCAGCCTTCCTTCACTGTCTCTTCTTCCGTCTATAAATTCATCCGAGCGGATATGATAAAATCAAAGAGTCAACTTGCGCACAATTAGAATAAATCAATTTTTAATTAATGAATTCGGAAACCCGATTTAAGGCTCCTGGAAGCTTCATGCAGTCGTAGATATAACTAACTGCGAAAATTTCAAGAACATTAAGGGCATAAGATCACTCGGAGGATAGATCAAATGCTTAGAGGCAGCATCGTGACATCTCATCTGGGTGGAGCGTCTGCCGGCACATACGTGTGCAGAGGTACACCGCAAGAAGGGGTTTTATCCCCCTTTTTTGTAATTTGGTTATTATAGACCTACTAAACTAGAAGGGCTATCTCTCTGAGTGGCCCAGCAGCTGTGGACTGAACGAGCTTGCCTTTTTTACATGCGAGCAGACTGGGTGTCCCCGCTCGTGATTTCTGCGTAGCTTTGGTGATGAGGAGGACGAAGAAACTTTGCTCAATCTGCTTTACACCTGTCCAATATAGTGTACAGCAGAATAAAATTTATGGAAACTACCCATTTGGACAACCTGACGGATTTTAGTAAGATCGATGTCAAGGGTCTTCCTCAGGATGATTCGACGAGTGGAAAAAACGTCGGGTCTGTATAAAAAACATCGGGTTGCGCTATCAGTGGTTTAAACTGTTAAATAGATTATCACAAAAAAAACAAATTAGTAACTGTGGACGGACCGGGATAAAATCCAAGCTGGGCAGAAGAAATAAATTGTTTAATAGAAAAGGGCAGGATTTTTCGAGGTTGGGTATTACGAAGTGAATGGCGATCCCTCGATAATACACACCTCGTTTCTTCTACTCGCCTTGAAAATTGGATGAATCCATTTTCCAAGGCTCAGGAAAAAAGCTTCTTGGTAGACTTTCGTTCAATATAAATGTAATCGGAAGCGCCAAACTGTCAGCACTATTCCTTACTAGAATCTCTAGTTCATTTGTATGTTTTTGTTGACAGTCAACCGTTCTTCGAGAACTGCTAAAGATAAATAAATTTAGGACAATCGAAATCAATTTGTGTCAAAGAAACAAATTGAAACAAAACTCACCATCAAACTTACTAAATTAAAAACAAATATTCCAGATTATCCATGTTGGACACACCATTTTGTACAGATAACGTATCGTAGGACATTACTCAATCGCATTATATGCTTTTGCGTCATTCAAAAATATTATTTTCTACTTAATCACTTTATTGAATTTGATCTTAACGAACCTACATTTTTTAATCTTCTAAATACCAGACGACATCCATACATATATTATAAAAATGATGTGTATACACAAAATTAAACCAAAAGTGAGTTTGAAACTGTCTATATAGCAAAATATGAATTCCACCATTGTACAATTATTATGCTTCAGCCTAGCGTTAAACTGTGCAATCGCCAAAAGAATAAGTGAATTGAGTAAGTACTATTACCATAAGTAAAGCTTTCAAACCTGTCGATAAAATTATTTAAATTTTGTATTACATACATGAATATAGAATGTGAAGAAACGTTGACGCTACCCACCGATCCACAATCTCTTCACCCGCATGCGATGGAAATTGTAAAAATTAACCAGATGGATGACGTGCAATTTGAAGTAATTCCGATTTGTTTTGGGACATTAATTAGCGAACGATTTGTGTTGACAAGCGTCACTTGTATATGTGTTGCGTCACAGCCGGGCCCGGAGCGAATAAGAGTTCGTAAATTTAAACTCGAAGAGGAACAATATCTTATAGATAGTCATCTATTTAGCGTTCGACAATCAATAATACAACATGATATATTTCAAAATAATGACATCGGATTGATGCAATTGAGCGAACCAATTTCATACCATAACGCCATATCCATTTTTCGGCCTGCTTGCCTATGGACAAAATCTACACTGCCATTGTCATCGAACTGGTCGATCTATGGGAATGTGATATATAAGACTGCTGATGAAAATTGGGATAAAAAGGTGGTGGCTAACCCGGTCAGTATATTAGAAAATGATAAATGTTCCACTAATATTCACAATTTTTCGCAAATTCATCATTCCGGTCTATTGGATTCAGTGTGTGTCAATTCAAGAGGTCGAAAGTTTACGGTAAGTACTGTTACATATCGAAACCTCTTTCAAAACTTAATTTATACATTGGTTTTAGCTTATGTTGGGAGGTGCCATCGTGACCAACGTAATAAACCAAACTTATCTTGTTGCTATTTCATCTGATGTTTTATATAAAAAGGGTTCCACTGTAATCTTGGGAGGTAAAGTTAGCCCAATTATTGAATGGATTGAATCGGTTGTTTGGCCGGTGGGTGAATTTACACTAAAATACTTCTTAATATTTATTTTTATACCAATTTTTTTTATTTTTATAAATTTAAGAATCAACGAAATGTTGCAACGTTTCTCGGATGTGGCGAACGAAAGGTGAATCACATAACTGGTGAATTCCCATGGCATGTAGCTCTTTATCGGACCACACGAAATATTTTCAAATATATTTGTGGTGGAACAATTATTAGCCATCGAACAATATTAACAGCGGCCCAGTGCATCAAATCTCAGCATGGTTTACTACCAGCTGTTCGATTAATTATTGTGGCAGGAACTCATGATTTAAATGAATTTACAATTAATGCACGAAGCTATGGTATCGAAACGATAAAAATTCATGAAAAATATAATTATTCAAATCTGGGATACGATATAGCCTTATTGACATTGAGCGGAGTGATTGAATTTTCTGACTATATTCAACCGATATGTATCAGTAATACATTGGATTATAATAATATGCCAATCGGTGTCTTGACAGGATGGGAATGCAATCAGTCATCGGATCTACTCGTGCAGGCAACGATTTTCATACACAATAATGATTCACATTGTAATTATCTCACTTATTCGAATGTCCACAATTACTGTGCCACATATCAAAATGGCGCGGGTATTAATTGTCCCCAAGATTATGGTAGTGGTATGATAGTTGAGTATGAATCACGTTGGTATATTCGTGGCATTTTGTCGGTTGGTGCTGATCGAAGTGATTTGTCACATAACATGATATTGTTCACTGATGTGCCTAAATTGTTTGATTGGATCATCAGCAATTTAGAGAATAACTAATAAATTTTTAAACAATTTTATAAATATTTGTTTTGAAAGCTCCTCTTTTACAGCACAACTGTATTAATAAATTTGTGTCAGATAATTTGAAAAATATTTTTTCGACGGAAGCAACAAATCAAATTTGTAAACACTTATTAGTAAACACTTATTAAACTGATAATTAATTCCGAGATGTACATAGGTTAGGTTAGGTTTTGGTGGCAATTCAAAAGAGACAGGCATAGCCGGCACCCTCACTCATTGGAACCATAGCTGTTTATAATGCGTTGGAGACTCCTGGCGTCCAGCCTGCTGAGGTTTGTCAGATAATTTAAAATTAGCGTCCCTAGGTATTTTAGTCCGTATTTTATTCACAGGGAGGATTTCTTTAACCAACTTTAACGAGCACGTCACCAAAGTGTAACGTCATGTAATATTATTGGTCTAAATACAGCAGTATAGAGCCAACCCTATCTCTGCCCAATGCAAGTTTTGCACGTGTAGCGGTTTCTTCACTACTTAATTTTAGCTTATTGGTCAGAATAAGACCGAAGTATTTCGCTTTATCTCGGAAGGTAAAATTGATGAAACCCGAAAGTATACAAACCTTAACAAGTAAAGTATTTGATGCATACGGCAAATCTGGATGAGCCCAAGTCACCAGAATCTGCAACGTAAATTGGGATTCATTCTCCTCTGAGCTCGGTTCACTACTAGATTTGTCCAACCAGATTAGATCTATCTCAGATTTCGATTTGCAGGCAACTGTACTAACGATAGCAATCTCGACTGCTTTTGTAAAATCGTGCCCTCTTATATACAACCAGAAGAAGCTTAACAAACCCTTCTGGTGTTCTGAACTGAAAAAGTAAAGGAAGTGTGTGCGTAAAATTAAAAATAAAACCAAAAACACGATTCTCATTTCTGATTGGAATCGATGTTTGGTAGCTCAAAAAGCCTATAAAAAAAGCCTAAGATCCGCACAGTGTGGTTGCCTCCGAGCCTCCTGACATTTTTGTCGGTACGCCGGAATGGAATTTACCCCGTGGACTGATCACTACTGATGTTCTACACTGGATAGTTTTCTCGTTTGCACCGTTCAAATCGAGTGGTCCTAACGGCATCTTAGCTGCTGAATTGAAGGATGGTTATCTACCTATCCGTACTCACCTGCTCAATCTGTTTCAGGCGTGCATTGCTTTTAGTACTGTACCATACGATCCTGGAGCAGGAGTAGAGTAGTTTTCATACCTAAAGCTGGCAAGTCGGATTTTACCGACCCTAAAGCTTTTAGGCCCATTAGTCTGTCCTCTACTTTTCTTAAAGCTTTAGAGAGGATCATCGACAGATTTATTAAGGATAACTATTTAACTACTTCCCCACTCAGTAACAGGCAACATGCTTACAGAGCTGACAAGTCCTGCGAAACTGATCTACATGAACTCGGTACTAGAATCGAAAGATCACTTAATTAAAAAGAGTTTCTTGTAGGTACCTTCCTGGACATTGCGGAAGCTTTTGATACCACCTCGTTTTCTTCGATCACGTGTGTGTACCAATTTTAATATTAATCAAATCATTGTTAGATGTATCGACTCAATGCTCAAGTCCCGTATAATTGAGTCTCAGTTAGATGGCTCATCAGTGTCTGTCAAAATAGCCAAAGGCTGTCCGCAAGGATGAGTACTCTCACCCTTGGCGTGGCTCATGGTTATCGATGAATTACTTGTTAAATTGCAGCGATCTGGGTTCATCGTGCAAAGCTACGCGGATGATCTCATGTTGACAGTTTCTGGGAAATACCTGAACGTCTTATCTGATCAGATGCAGAACGCCCTTAATATAGTGGAAGTTTGGTGTGTTGAAAAGGGGTTGCACGTCAATCCCCCGAAAACTGATCTGGTTGTGTTTTCCAGACGTAGAGACAGTGCTAATATATCTGTTCTCACTCTATTTGGCAGAGCAATTACAAGGACAGAGCACGTGAAACACCTAGGCATTATTCTAGATAGTCAACTTTTGGCAATGCAGAAGAGCCTTTGGCAATTTCTGGGGTCTGACCCCTAAAATGATGTTATTCATCTACAAATCACTGGTTTTACCCTTACTGTCGTATGCAGCAGTTTTATGGTGGCCAGTTATGAAACTGACGTCTTCTGTAGCAAGGCTGGATGGACTGCAAATGACAGCCTGTAGGGCTATAACCGTGGCTATGTCGTCTACTCCCTGTCTTGCTATGGAGTCTATATTCTAAGCCTGCCCGAGTTGATTGAGGGGCATTGGGGCATGGAATACCTTCTATAGACAGTTGTCTGAGTCGATAGTTTTTTTTGTGGATGGCTCTCGTTCAGAAGTCAGTGCAGGGTTTAGTTTCTTATGTCCAAAGTATGGGCTCAGATTCTCGGGTAGTCTGAGCAAACACTGCACGGTTTTTCAAGCTGAAATAATTGCACTTACCCATAGTACAGTTGAGTACAATATTATTATCTACACGGATAGTAAAGCCGTGCTCAATACCCTTAAAACCATTTGACTACATCCAAACTGGTCAAAGAGTGCAAATATTTCATTAATCTCCTTTGCTCCAATTCGAGAGTAAGGTCATAGTAAGGGTTCCCGGTCATTGTGGCGTTGTGGGAAATGAGGTTGCTGACATTTTAGCGAAAGCTGGATCGCGCAGTATATTTTGTGGTCCCGAGCCAGCAATTCCTCTTTCCTTCAACGGTGGTAAGGAGGCTATTCTATTACGTTCGCTTTACTTGAACTGGCGCAGAACGTCGAAAGGCAAAACGGTTCATTATCGAACCCAACGTGAGGGTCACTAAATATGTGTTATCCTTAAAAAAGAGTTAACTCAGAATTCCGGCCACGTTTCAATGTTCATCTCTAACGCATTGGACTAGCTCAGGATGATCTTTGTGACGATTGTCTTTATCCATCTCTTGGTTCAAACTTTTACAGTTTGCTAAAGCTGCAGTGCGTATTTACGAGTTAGGATAGATACGCAAGGTTTGCACCATGGAGCCATTGTGGCATCGAGTACGGAACCTCTGTAGGTTCCAACCGTTTTAATGAAAAATAATAATAAATAAAAATACTTGGGTCATCATATTTTTGTTATTTGATTACGTCACATCGTTGACCACAATTAAGAAATAAAAACAACGCCCTAATTTTGTTCTTCAAGTAGCTAATTTTATTTAAAGTTCGTAACGTTATCTAATTTTGTAAGCAATATTCTTCCTAAACCTTTTTAATTTGCGATAATAACGATTCGATTGCAAAGTTGAAAAGCACTTAAAACGATAACTGAAATTATATTGTGTACCATATAGGTCAAAAGGGATAAGGGAAATGTTATGAAGTTTCTATCAAATCAATATCCAATAATATAGCAAGTGGGTTGGGTAACACGTGTCAAAAACGTGATACCAAACATGTGTTTTAGCCATTGTTGCTATACACATTAGATAGATGGTTTGGTCCAAACAAATTGGTTTTATTCAGGCAGCCAAAGCATAATAAAAACCAACAAATCGAAATTTTTTAAATTTTAAATTTATATAATCATAATATTTTTATATATTTTCAGTTAGTATACAGGGAAATATAATTTTCAATTTTCTTTTAGCCGAAAAATAAAAGGCGAAATTGGAATAGAAATGGAATAAATTGAGCCCAACCCATAATTTGTTTTGCGCCACCAAAATTTCGATTTAAGAGTAGAACCAATTTTTTTTTTATTGGCGTGTTTGATGAATGTCTGAATTGGTTTGCTACTTTGTTTTTCTTTTTGCTTTGCTTCATACAGTCGACTGTTCTTTGTGCTAATTTTCAATTCATCAATATTTTGGTTAGGCATCATTTCACTCGCGCAGCGCAAAAGCTTCTTTTATTTTTCCTCTATATATCTACTTTGTATGTATATATATTCTTGTGCTTGATTATTAATGACTGCCAGTACTCGGTTGTCTATATTTGGTTATGTATATTGAAATTTAGATGAAATGAACGAACAGAAATTCGTTAATGGTGTGGGGAGCTTTCTTTTTCGTTATCTTATGATTTGACAAGCAACCAAATCAATTCTGCTAGACGACGAAAAGATATGGAAATTTCTTATTATTATTATTTTTTTAACAGTTATGTGGTTGTTGGTGTTGTTGGTTTTTGTTTGGTTGTTGTTCATTCGTTCGTTCGTTGGTAGAGAAACGTGATTTGAAATATTCAAACATCTTCAGCACCAAAAAAAAAATAACGTTGTTGTTATGCTGTGTGTTCATATATATACTATTGTATATTATGTTATTCCTCGTGTCTTATTTTCATTTCAAATTGGTTGTTGAGATGTTTCTTAAGTATTCTAGTTGTATTATGTATATATGTACGTTGATTTTGTTTTTGTACATTGGTTATATATAATAACTCGTACTATTATTATACATGGTTTTATATGTATGCTGATGGTGCTTTTGTTAGTTTTTATTTTTGTTTATTTTGGTATTTTTGAGATGATTATCATGTACTACTACTATACTCGCTATACTACGTACATATAAAGTCGAATAAAAACTTAATCAAATGAAATGTTTAAGTTGTTTATTTTGAGTGAGAAGACAATGGTATATGGAAAATTTCTTATATACGATTTGAACGCACAATGTATCTAGATTATTGATGAAATATTGAGCTTCCTTTGCAAAAAAAAAGAGAGAACAACTGGACATCTATTATATATACATAATATAGTTGATCAGATTGCGTGATGCGTATTAAAAATAATTATGTACTTCGAAATTTTTGAGATGATTTCCTAATGAATAAATTATTAATTGACATTAGCATAATTAAAAAAACAAATTAAAACATATTTACAAGAAGAAAAAGCTCATCTTTTTTTTTGCTTTATTTTTCGTTAAAACGAAGCTGGTATGAATATATAAAAGTTTTGGAGAATTACGATTTTCATTTTATAAAATAAATGGGGAGATTTAAAAAGATTTTTATTTTTATTTTGATGATATTATGTATAACGGCAGCAAGTTATATCATTTTGATTGCTTTACCAAACTAAAAAAAAAAACCTAAATGGGAGTCCATAAAGTCTTCGAGTATATTTGATAAATGCATAAAAGCTCATTTGAAACCGCAATTCGGTGAAAGCAAAACAAATTTTGTAGTGCGTTATGTCGCTGAAAGACGCTTATACCAAAACTAACACATTTTATTCTTTAAAATAACTAATTTGGCTTGTTTTCAGCACATCAATTTAAAAATGCAGGTTGAGCTTTCGTTGAATTTTTAATGACACCTACAGATCTGTAAAGTAAACGAAACATCAAATAAGAAAGCTTAACAAACTTAGTATAAAAGCTTAAATAATAGAAAGCTTAATTACCTTTAAATGTTTTAAAAATTATGCCACATAACTGTGAAATATATGTAGATTTGCCCTCCGATTAAAATAATCAAAAGCTTTCGAATAATATGCAACTTAATTCAGTTTAAATTAAATAATTTTTTTACTTAGAAGCTTTTACATTACCGAGTAAAATTAATTACAAAGTAAGCTTGCTACCAATCTCCCAAGATATTACAAAAGCTTAAACTTTTTAAAATATTATATAGGAATTTAATCAGAGCCACCTAAAAATACCGAGCCGTAAGGATGTACCATGATTTCTGTTAAGCTTTCTTTAGAAAACTGCTCTTTGCATTATTCCATAGGAATGAATACACAAAAATGACAATTTTTTGCATGTATAGTTAAATCTGTCGTTACTCTTTTAATTTAATAAAATGTTCTATAACTCGTTTGAGTTTAACGGATCAAGGGTTTGTCAAAGAATGTCAAATCTTGTGTTCCGAATATGTAGTTAAGAAGAGGAGAAAGTAAAATATACATAAATGCTGCAAATATTTCATCAGCAGAGTTTGAAATTTCAATTAAAAAAAAGCTCGTTAAATTACTAAAAACACAATATTTTATAGCTCAGCCACCACAAAATCATAAGTAAAGACTTAATTTATATTCAACTTTCACAAAGCTTCACGGCATTTACCAAATACCATGAGTAATGAAGAAACAATACCTCTTCAGTAATTAAACTTTTATATTTAAATACATTTTATTTTTGTGTATTTCACTAAAAGCTTCTATCTCCAATTGAAAACATGGAAAAGAAAATCAGCATAACAACAACAAAAAATGAGCACAAATTTACTTCCTCTATCTTATGCACAGATTATTGTTGTTCTTCTAAGAAATTTATCGATTTTACATTTTAAATTTAAATTCATAACCCTGAACAAGGAGCAATAAAAGTGCACACGAAATATATGTACATCCCGCACAGGTACAATATACATTGCACAACCAAACATTCAGAAGCTTAATTCTTCGTTTTATGGTTTTAGTTGGCAAATACGTGTTTTTTTTGCTGAGTTGAATATAAAGTTGTGCTTTTTTCCTATTATGGGAATTCACTTTTATTAAATATATTGGTTTATAATCTGACAAGTATTAAATATGAATTGGTACTTTGAGATAATATAGGTTATAGCTTATACGTCAATGAAATAAGAAGTTTAGACTGGTCCACTCATTTTTATCAAATATTATTTTAAAAACGCTTTTATCTAACCTTAAACCCATAAACGTTTCCCAAAAATTAAAGTTAACTAATTTAAAATTAAATTTTACATTTTAATTTACACTCAGTGAAAGCTTTCAATTAAAATTAAAATTTTATGCAAAAAAAGGGGCAAAATACGAAGCTTTAGAATTTTTTAGTAAATTTACGTAATAAACATATGTGAAAACTGAAAGTTCAAAAGCTACTATAATAATAAGCTTACAATTACAATCTTCCAATATTGGTAAGTTCAAGTGATAAGTTATTTAAATTGCTAAGCTATTTTTAGTATAAGTTTGAGAGCTTTTTCCATTCAAAGATATTTTTTTTATTGTATAAACTAGGTTACGCAGTCTCAATGCTGTGTTAAAGTTGAGAACAGGCTATCGACAATTTTTGCAGTTAACTCGGGTGTTCGGCAGGAAGATGCTCTGTCCCCGATACTCTTTAATCTCATGTTGGAGTACATCTTTCGTAAAACTGAAACACCTCAGCGCAACATCTTATATCGCCAGTCCAATCAAGTGCTTGCATATGCAGATGACATATGCGTGATTGGACTGAATAGCAACGGAGTGAAAGAAATACTTGATCCGCTTGTAGAGTTTTCAGCTTCTGTTGGACTCCAGATCAATGAGTCCAAAACGAAATACCTGATCTCTGGTTTTAGAGACAATGGCACACCAGATTTTAGTAGTGGCCACCACACGTTTGAGGGAGTGGGGAGGTTCAAATATTTGGGCTCTCTTATCACTCACGATAACAGTGTGGGTGAGGATATTAAAGTGCGGCTGGCAGCTGGCAGTCGTTCTTTGTATCCTCTAAGGCCACTGCTAAAATCTAAACATTTATCAAGTGCCGTGAAGCTGAAGCTTTACAAAGCGTTGATCAGGCCCGTTGTTATGTTTGGATGTGAAAGTTGGGCGCTGACGGATGAGTACGAGAGATGGCTCCTTACATTTGAGAGAAGAATCATGCGTGTGATTTACGGCCCTAAACGCGAAATAGATGGTACATACCGAGCTCTGTACAATTTCGAGATCAGAGATCTGATGAAGATCCCCGATATTGTACATGAAGTAAGATCTCAGCGAGTACGCTGGCTCGGTCACGTTCTGCGTGCTGATCCGGAACGAATTGTGCAGCGATCTCTGAAAGGAGAGCCACCATATGGTAGGCGCAGAGGTCGTTGCAGGCGACGATGGCTCCACGATGTAGAGACCGACTTGGCCTCTTCAGATTGTCTAAGACAGTATGAAGACCAAGCTCAGGATCGAAACCGTTGGAGTTGTTGATTCAGTAAGGGGCCAGTAATGGCCTTTAACACTGTTATTATTATTATAAACTAGGTTGATCAAATCTATTAACATCTTTCTAGTTTTCATGAGAAATTATGTTAAATAATATAAAACCGTGCAATGTAGTACTTTATTCAGTGCTTTATTGAAGCTTTTATCGATAACTCTAACTAAATTTGAGCCTAGGATGAAAGTTAAACACCAATCAAAACATGTTATGCTTTATTGGTTGAGATGTAAATATAATAAAAGCTCAAAGCTGTCTTACCACTTTTAACCAACCTTTGTGTGGTTCATTTTTTGATTCACATACTACAAAACAAGTGACAAATAAACATAATACTCCGCGAGCGGGTTAAAATAAACTTTACTTTTATTGACTACATATATGTTAAATTGTCTTAACTTATAAGCCGTCCGCCTTGAATATATGTCGGTATTCAAAGTGTTCACTTATCAGGTAAAGTGCAAAGTTTTGCCACCGCTCTTTTGTAGACTCCAGATTGGGTTTTTACATCAGCAACTCGTACAACGCTATCCTTACCGGGGTACAGTTAAATGATCCGACCGAGAGACCATTTTAGAAGAGGTAGGTTATCTTTCTTCAGTAGCACCAGTTGATCGATTGTAAATTCGCTCTTTTTTGCTGATCATTTAAGTGGTTGTTGCAACAAATTTAAATATTCAGAGCTCCATCTGTGCAAGAATTGTTGGTGTAGTTTTCGTAGATGGGCGTATCTAGCTGTTAATGCAACCTTGACATTTTTAACGTCTGGCTCGATTACCGACCGATTATAGACCGCCAAAATGTGGACTTCTGGGTGGTATTGACTTCCATCTAACTCGATCATCTTGACATCATTGGTGGAGATTATCATTGTGTGCTTGAGACTGAAACATATCAAATAACTCTCGTTATTCAGATTTTGCACCGATAAAGTTCGTAGCGTTGTCGCAAAATACTATGTTGCGTCGTCCCACGAACAGTTTTAGTGCGGCGATGAAAGCTTGCGAAGTAAAATCGGTTACGGTTTCTAGATGAACAGCTCATGTCGTGAAGCATATAAATATGGTAATTTACGTTTTTGTTGGTGTTTTCTCTTGTCTTCAATAATGTAGGCGAATCGGGCTACAGAAATCGACCCCGGTAAAGTAAAAGGGCCGTACTGGTATGACTCGTTCTTCAGGTATGTTTCGCATGAGATACTCGTTACTCCTTGGCTTGGTTCTGAAACACCTAATGCAATTATTAACTGTGTAACGATGTACAATTTTCCCATCTAGTGGCCAAAATCGTTGCCTAGTAATGGCCAACAGTGCTTGTGGTGCAGCGTGTAGATGTTTCACATGCAAATAAAACATTAGCATATTAGTAAAAGGAGTATAGGCTTGGGTAAGGGGAGTTGATGAATGGTGGATGGAAGAAGGGAATTCTAGATGCGACCTCCTACACGTAGGAGACCTTGTATGTCTAGGAATGGACTAAGGCGCATTCCAATTCATCCACCGTTAATGGTCCCTTGTTTTTGGTAGTCTTATCTTTAGTACAGTTGGAGATGAAGCGAAGACAATATGCAAATATTCGTTATGTAATTTAGCAAATGACTGCCTTTTGTTCATTTGATCTAGAAAGGATAAACTTGTTTCGCTTGTGAGAAGAACCATTTTTTGGTTAAGACGCTCTGTAATATTAGTGTTCATTGTGAGTTAGATGGCCCAACTATTTCTGGTCATGTAAAAATGTAGGGCCATGAAACCGCTCAGTTGTCTTACATAGTAGACTGGGAAGGCTACCTCGACTGATAATATCGGCTGGATTTTCGGATGCTGGTACATGATTCCATTGGCTACCGTTAGTTAGATCTGTGTTCCAAAGGTGTTCCATGTATATGACGCAGCGGACAGCCAAGACAACATTATCGTTGAGTCTGCCCAATAGTACCCAATTTTTGGTTTACAGAAATAATGCTACGTTATTCGTACGTGTATTGGTTCGTTGGAGAGTTGAGTCATTCCAGTTCGCAGAATTTCTGAAATTGCTGCTCCACCGAAGGGTTGTGTGTGAATGAAAGCTTGTTTGCGGCAATATGATACCACCAGTAGCCGTGCAACCGAAAGCTGTGTTTTGCAGTACTGGCATACTATCGTTAAATTTTATTTGTCCTTCCGACATTAGTGAACAGTATAATTCGGCTCCGATTAACATGTCTATTGGTTGTGGACAATTGAAATTATGATCCGCTAGTTCTATATTATGTGAAAGAGGCCACAGATTGATATCAATAAAGCTGCTTGGTTGATATCCAGTATGAAGTGTAATTGTGACCCAGAATCTAGAAGGGATCTGCATACAACGGATAAACCGTACTTATCAAGTACTAAATCTACTGCTGTTTGTAACTCACTTTTAACAAAATCCGCTATTCGATCTATTTGGCCTGCAATAACATCCAATTTCGATTTATACTTCGCAATTTTACTAATATAAGATAACACAAATAATCAACTATTGTTAAATTTTAATTTTCACGTGTTCGGATTACGAAGATACCACAAATCATCTATAAATAAAATGGTTGATAGTTACCAACACTGAAGAAGATATGTGTGTACGATTAAAATAATCCATCTTCTAAGCCTTCAGAATAAACGTTAGACACAACACTCCTAGATATTGCACAAAAGTACAATGCTGCAATCCTAATGCTGATGTCGATCCAAGAAAAAACACTCTAAATTCCCGAATGAATTAGTTTCGGAATTGTACAATATTATTCCAAATTTGCGATAATTGTTCACAAACTAGATATCACGTCGGGGTCACCAAATTATGTACAAATAAACATAATAATCCGCGAACGGGTTAAAATAAACTTTATTTTTGACCCTTTGGCCTGTAACTTTATAATTTTGATTTTATTGATTTATTTCGTTGATGATGCACCATCAACCTCTTGTATCTATATAGCTCTAGTTGGAATGATATCGTTATTCTCTGAAGGAGAAAGATACGCTATATACTATGTACTGTGGTTTTTTACATAATTAATTCGGTAGAGATATTACGATATTTAAACTTTTACTAAAACGAGCATGTGCTTATAGATTTTACGTTAATTGAAATTGAATTACATGCAAATTAATAAAACTAAGCTAAACTGAATTATAAATATAAATAAATTAAAAAAACAGATTATAAATTGACTAAACAACAAGTTTTACAAAAAAAATATTGAATGCTCTAGCATTAAACACAATAATAATTGTTGCTAAATGAAGATAAACTTTTAACAATTTGTTATTTCTAATTTGGAAAAACCAAATAATTAATTCATCAAATTTAAATTTAAACAGCTGAAGTAATGCTTTAAGAGCTTTCAATATAAATTAACTCGTTAAGTTCAAGATCAATCAACACATAGCAACGTTTTTAATTAAAATTAACCAATTATAAATTTAAATTATTTTGCATGAAAGCTTCTATTTTTGAAAGTTTAAATTTTCCTTAACAACTCAAAAAGCTTTCTGACAAATTTGTCATTTGTTATTTTTTTTCGTAAGAATGAAACCTAGTGAAGCGATAAATTTAAGTTTTAACTAGAATTTTCTTCTTCTATAATTAAGTTTTCTATAATGCTTTAGATAATTAGATTGGGAAACTTTTCACTATATTGTGTAATATTTTTAATAAACATAAAAAATTATAAATTGATGATTTTAAGACAAGTTGTTGTGTAATTTAATTGAACCGTTTGAAAGCTGTATACCATGATAAATGTCGAATAATTGAGTACCACACACAACCATGACCGCAAAAGCGTTCAATCTTATACCAGTACACTTCATTATCACCCTTTGTTCTTTATATATACAAATTACTACCTGATTTGTTAGCCTCCCCCGCCCAATCCTTTAAACGAAAAACTCAAATGGAAAAAGCATATCAGTCGAAATTAAAATAAAAGGAAAACAATTTCACTTTGGGAGCATAATAAAATGATTGATTAGAAATTTGTTTTTCCTTCTTATACATCCTTTTGCATAGATATGCGTATATATATATACGTAACGAAACGAACCAAGCGGACGTAGCTACTGACAAAAAAAAAAGGTTAAAATCCTTTTTAATAATTTATTTAAGTTTAATCATTTAAAAGTGCCTATACACAGCAAAATTTATTGTAAATTATATAACGAAGGATTATAATACATAATAAAAAGGATTATCGCTTAATACGAATTATCAATACATATATAATTGAATGTTTTGAGGCTTAAAAAAATATAATTTGCTTGGTACACACGAATACTTTAAAGACAACATTTTTTTTACTTTGCCAAAAAAAGTTTGTTTTTATGAAAAAAATTAAATTACAATCCCAAAAAATACAAAAACAATGTACGCAAATAAAGCTTTGAAATTAGAAAAGTTTGTATTTGTTGTTTTTGTGCTTTTTTATATACACCAAAAAAACTCGTAATAACAAAACTTTTTACTGTACTTTATTATATTCTTATTTTTGTTTTGATCCGGTCGTCGCTCATTAATGCATTTTAATTAGTTGTTTTGTGTGTGTGTGTATACTGGTGAAAGCTGCTTTTGTGCGCAAAAACTGTGTTTCCTAGAAAAATGACCGGAAACTCGATTTTTTTGAATGTGCGTAGGACGATGCTGCCTTCGACTTTAGTGACAGATTGTATAAAATATGGTGTTCATCAAAATATTTAATGAAACAGATTCGATTTACAAAATTCGATAAAGCTTTACATTCAAATATGGTACTATAAACTAGAAACAGTTTCGAAAACTGAATTAAACCTTTCGAAATTTAAGTTTAGTCTCAAATAAACAATCCGGACTTTTGAAAACAAACATTTCGATGTTTCGCCTGGGCGCAAAAGTTTGTTATTTTTCAAAATCAGTTATCTAATTATATTGTTTGAAAAAGCTTTGGACATGACCAATTGTTTGGTTAGTTTGATTATTCATACATGCACATACAAATTTATAATATTGTAAAAGCATATGAATTCATTATAACACGAAATGTTCATTCTGAATAATTTATACAAAAAAATTATTTGTACTTTTGAACTGGGATACCTAACAGCCTTTTATTTATCAAATATAACAAAACATTTCAAAACAAAATTTCATTCATTTCGGTAAATATCATTGAATATTTCCAATTAGTTAAGTGTTTTCTCTTTTTATTGAAAGCTTTTAATTTATCAGTTGAGCTTAACACTACTGTTTAAGTTTATTAAGTTACGATCAGAATAGCTACCAAATTTTAAAGATTAAAATTAAATAATATTACTTATAAGCAAATTTTTATTTTGAAAAGCTTTAAAATTTTTTAACTTTTGGTAATGTTTCTTTTTCAATGTAAAAACTTATAATCTACTTAAAAAAACTTTACGTTTAAAATATTTTTTAATATTCATAATTAGCTTTTAACATTTAAGTACTATAAAAAAGCTTTAGCTGTACAAATTTCGGAAAGCTTTCAGAAAATAGAATTTTAAATAGATTATTATTCAATGAGCTTTAATAATTTAATGCTGATCTTTTGAATGAACTCATGGATTCCTAGGCCATGCGCGGTGAAACGTTAAAGAATAAAATCGTACGAAGATGCCGAGAAGCGATAAGAGGAGCTGTTAGCTAAAACGGTTATACTAAAGCATCAGAAAATGAACACGATGAAAGTGAGTCAGAAAACTACCAAGTCAACGAATGAAAAATCCTTACATTACAAGATTTCCACAGTCAAACTTTGACCAAATAGGTAAACTGATCGCAAATCAGATCCACATCAGCAAAAATCAACAGCTACAATGGATGATATGAAAATGAAAATAAACAACGGATTTGCAAAATTGTTTACCCAAATTGAGCATCTCACAAATTTTAGTAAAATTACCAGCCTCAACGATGCTAAAACGTTGAAACGTTCACTTAACGTTGAAGAACACATGGCGAGCATGGTAAATATTTTAAAAATGTTTATTAAATCAAAATACATTAAGATCATTATATTTGCTTTCAGGTTTCTCAAATGGCATATGTTGTCGAAAAAGGAGGCGATCGATTTGGTGATGGATGGACATTTTTTTAAGAATTTACTTCGAAACTCAACAAGATTGGTTACTCAAGAGGTAACGCAACTGCGCAAATCTACCAAAAGGAGCAGAACAAAATCATCAAATGTAATGAATGAAAAAAAGTACATATAGAAGAGAAAAGTATATCGCTTGAGCCAATGGATTATTTCCAGTTCGTTTTAATAAAAATAGTTGGTTTTCAAATGGATAAGAATTGAATGTATTCAAATTTCCAAACCTAGATACTTCGTCAACCAGGTGGACGTTACTGGTAATCGAACCGTGCTTATAAAGTTCAATGTATCGTTCTATATAATTGTCTAACAATGATTTAGCAAGAGGAAGAAACATTTTATATCTGTCGTATTTTATAAAAAATGCTCATGCGCGTCATATCTTAAATATTCTTTTAAAACTACAATACTCAAATATAACAAGAATGTGTGATACTCTGTGCCTTTCATGTAGTGTGATAAACAATCTAATCCTCGTACAGCCCTGTGCATTTCTAATGGCATTTTTAATAGTTTTAGTTTTCGCGATATATTTTGAGTATCGGATGCAGAAAACCTTACATCGCTGAATTTAAACTCGCCATTTGTCCATCCTGTTAAACACTTTTTCACCACTCTTACGAACAAATTTAAAATTAGATTTTTTTAAAGTATGATAATGATTAAATTACCCAAGTCTATCAAATATAAGGAATCGCCAAAAGGAAATTGTTGAATCTTATTTATTGGTAATTGTCCTAAAGGTGTATCAAACTTGTGGTGCCCGTCATACATTTTTTTTTGAAACCCCTCATCTGTTCTGTGGTCGCAATTAGTCCTTAAAAAAACTGTACATTTAGAAATATATTCTACCACTATATTTAGAACTAACATTTATTGTATGGCCTCTAACGGTTAAACCATTTTTCAAAAGCTCCATTCATTCATCCACAAACTGTTTTAAGTAATCAGTTAAGCCTATCGGTTTTACTTTACCGCAATAGATACTTATCACCATTGGATTGAAAAATTCTGTGAACTCTTATATATAGGCAAACCATCAATATTTGTATTTAAAGAAATGCTGAGAGAATGATGTAAATTACAGAAATATTCTCTTAGGTAAAACCCTAAACCTTGATGCCAATAATGCCACTCACCAATCGTAAACAAGGTAGTTGACTCGGGTGTTCGTAATAATGTACGTGGATCTTGAGGGATCTCTTCAGGCAATATAGTTGTCAATAATCCCAAAGTTTATGCAAAGCCTGATGCCCTATATTACTCTCCAAAGCCCATAATCATTGTTCTGATTTAAAATTAGCTTAATGTTTCAGAATCCTGTTGAATATCTAACTCCGTTATGAAGTCATATATTTTTTAAACGAATTGAAATGTGGGTTGTTTACTAAATAAAATAAACTGCACTTTTACTCCTTTTAAATATTTGTATAAGCTTTTACAATTTTTTTAAACGCGATTAAGAATTTAATGCTACAATTAAAACTAGATTCATTTACTATAATTTGACAAAACTATATATAAAAGTAGCTTTATAACTATCTAAAAAAATGCTGATGCTTTTAAAGAGTGTAAATTAAAGAATTCAGCTGCAAATTGGGAAATTAGGTCTTGGTTTAGCATAAATAAGCTCTAAAGTAACTTACAACTCCTTTATTTTAGAGCTTATCAGTAAAAACGCATACGACTCTAAATGAGTTGTAATAAAGCTCTTTTATAAGATAAAATTAGTCTGATAGAAACATTTTATTCTGTGTCTAAGAATGTGAGCTTTATAAAATAATATTATTTAGCTAGAGCTGACTAATGAATCTATATATATTTTACAAGCAAATAGAGCTACATTTCTAGAGAAATGATAAATTAGAGCAGCAAGCATTTTTTGTAGACCTAAGAACTATGAAAATTTACATTGTACAGCAATTAGAATAATTTTCTCTGTTCAAGAGCTGTAATAGAGCTCATCGTTGCTAAAACCTCTAACAATTGATACTTGCGGGCCATTCAATATTTTACAAATCTTAAGCTTATGGTGTTCTGTGAATTTTCTATATTTATTCTTAACCTGGTCTCTTGCTTGAAATTTTTTACCGATTAATATTGAAATAAATAAACAATGAGCATATTGTAGATTTTAATTTTAAAGTTTACTGAGCATTAGTAAAGCTACACCAATTGAATTAATCACAAGAATAAGAAAGCTTTTAGAAAATATATGTTTTATTATTTAGAGATGTGGGAATCAAAACAATAGAACCAGACTAGAGTATCACAGTTTCATCCGTATGGTAACTGGTGTTTTGAGTTTGACAGATGACGCGTATAGAAACAATGTACACACTAACTTAATTACAAAGCTTTTAAGTATAAATGCTACAGTTTCCGCCTCTATCATAATATATTCTGTTTTTTTTAAATTAAATGGAAGTACTCCAAACACAATTCATATCTGTACTATTGAAAAATTACCTTATTTATACGTAAAATGTTAAAGGACAAAACTATAATTAAACTGCCTTAAAGGTAACGCGACTATTAAAATAGAAATTTGTGTAATGAATTTAGAAAAGCTTTCAATACAAAATGATTGTAATAAAACTGTTGAACCTTCACCGGCACTCAATTCAAAATACCCAATCAAATTAAAACAAAGCAATACCCAAAAATACTCATTTTACCTAAATTAAATTGGATTCCAACGAACAAACAAACAAAAAAAACCTTTCAATATCGAAAAAAGCTCCGTTGTTTATATTTATCAATATCATTACTATTCCATTCTGAATAAGAATAAAAATAAAAATCATAGGCCGCTCTTGCAAACACAATAAACTAAAATTACCACCTAAAAAAAAAGTTCTATACTTTTAGTATTGTTCCTAACTTTTGTTCTATTTATATATTTTTTTGTTTTTTTTTCAAAAAAACTTTAAACCAAAAATAAACTGAAACCTAGAAGAAAGCTTTTCTATTTATTTCTATACATGGTAAAAACGAAAAATTTGTTTCCAATTCACGTATTGATTCCATGGAAAGTTATTTTTCTTATATACAAACGAAAACAATACACAAAAAATAAATCAATTTTTTGTTTGTTTGTTTCTTGGGCGTGTATGTGTGTGTGTGCACATAAAATTTTAAGTACACATACAATGTATAAGTATTTGTATGTGTATGGTATTGAAATTTTTAAGTGGGAACCATGTTTCTGGGTGCATTTGAAATATAATTTATTATTGAAGCTTTGAAAGCTTTTTTTCTTAAGTTGTATTTTACTGTTTTTGGGCTAAAAATTCTTTCTAAATTAAAATGTAATTTCGATTCGTTAAGAATTTTTAATATCGATTCCAGCCATATAGTGATTGTGTTGAATTCTCTAAATCAAGTGAAATGGAAAGGTACAAATAGAATATATTTGCAGGAATATAAAAATCAACAAATCGGCTATATATCGTATAATCCTTATTTAAGCTTCCCTTCTCGCCGTGTGTTCAATACACACGCAAACGACATACGTTTATAAATAAAAATATAAAACGGATATTTTTGCGTAAATATTTTTCTCTAAATTGTAGTTAAATTGATTCTAAATCCAATTTCGTATCAAAGCTTCTTTTTTTTGTACATGTGTGTTTGTGTATGTTGTGTATACATAAATAGCAACAAAAAATAAAAATAAATCGGTGTATAATGTATTGTACGAAAAAGAGAGTGGAAAGAGGAAAAGCTTTTAACTTATCATTATTTATTTGTCTGTTAATTTAATTGGATATATTTCTGATTTTCCGATTATTTTTTTGTTTTATTAGATATATTTGTTGGTTTGCTCTGCTATTTGCTCAATCACCATAAAAAAATAGTTATTTTGTTGGCTAAACCAGCCAGCATTTATTTTACGTAAATTGATTTCAATGGATTTGAATAATTTATGTATTATAAATTGATGCGAATATAGATAGACGTAGAAACAGTTGGAAAGCTTTTTAAAACATTTAAACAGATTTATACCAGAAATTTATACGTCAAATTATTTCTAGTTTACTGCTTTTAGGTTCAGCTATTTATTTACCATATTCAAATTAATCATTGTACTAATACAGAAAATCAAACCCACAGTTGTCAAAGCTTTAGAAATTATTAACTAATTTCATAGTTTTTAAAATAAAATATTAGCACGTTAAATATGTATAAATGGTGAAATATAAATTTATAATTTTAAGAAATTACATTTGATTTAAAAGCTTGAAAAAGGTTCTATTTTCCAAATATTTTGAATTTCGATGAAAAGCTCTATTTTATTTAAGTTTTACATATTTTTAGTAATGATTTCTAGCATGCCGTAATCTAATCATAATTATTTATTGCTTCAATTTACCATACATACCAAATTTACGCTTTAAATGAAAATATGGCTAATGTATGAAAAGCTCGAGAATATTTAATTACTACGGCAAAACAAGTTAGTGCAAGTTATGTTGTCACTGTATGTAACATCAGCACAAATAAATTAAAAGCTCGGCACATCGATTGAAAATCTGATGAAAGCTTTAATGCTCGATTGAATTTAAAATAAACTTTATACGGGTTCTTTTAATGAAAATCTGCAAGCTTCCAGTTTAGTTGGTACAGCAGCTTTTACATTGAAATACCCGAAACACAAAAAAAATTTGTATGTAATTTGAGAAGCTTGTAGACCTTTGAACCAATTAAGGTAGTCCGATTTGGTTTTATATTATGGACGGTTAAATTCATTTAGCTTTTAGAATGGTTTAAGAAAACGATTTGATTGAAGAGTCAATGTCATTCGAAAATGAAAATATGTCCGACACGCTATATAAACTTCAAGATACACAATACCTTAAATAAATCAAAAACCATATAAACTTTCATGACCTCCTACATATTTTTAATAAAAGCTTATGTAAAGCACCATCAAAGAATTTTATAAATCTTTTAGAAACAGTGAAATTCCTTAAAGCTCGACAAGCTCTCTATATAAACATACGTTCACAATTTCAGGTAATCATTCAAATAACAGTTTATGTCATGTGGTCTCTTTTCTTTGTTAAACAAATTTTATCATTTTAATAATAAGATTTGCAAAAGCTCGTACAAAAATTTTGCAAATTTTCTCAATTTTTAAAATATATATTGTAGGAGCTACCAAATTAAAGCATTACGAATCTGATATTTTAAAAGCTCAGAATATTTAAAATATTAGGCAATTAAAAGCCGAGTAAGTTGTGTTACCACTGGATGAAATATGCCAAAACGATTATTAAAAAATGTGAAGCTTTATTAGTAATTGGAGATTTTTTAATAGTTTATTGTATAAATTCTCACGAAATACATGTTTTTTATTTAAAGCTTTTATATTTTACGTTTACATTCTTAATTTATCCAACTTTTCTATCAAATATCCTCGTCAAAAATGGTACATAAACCAATAATAGAAATCTCTTATCAAGAAAATGCCTTCTCAATATCCATACTATATAAAGCAAAAGGGCTTTTAGACCTGAATGAAGCAAACACAAATGAAAACCTCTGCACAAGTCAATTAAACATATGATGATAGTTTTAACAGTCGTTTGGATTTGTCGCTTATAAAATATATATAAATTAAACTTTACACAACACAGTTTACAGTTGTTGAAGCTTTTGCAATGAAATACGTTTATTTGATTATATTGGCTAAACCAAGAGCTTTTTTAAATAAATGTTGATCTGAGTTTATACTAGCAATATTATAAAATGTGCTTAGACTATCGAAACTTTGAAAGCTTTCATGTATAAATATGAGAATTTCATTCGTTTCCCTTTATTCTGTTTTTTTTAATAATCTTCCAAAGTTCCAAACTTTTATGTAAAAACCAATGTTGCCTTATCTGAAATTCCAAACATAACACTGTAAAAGTGAATTTTTCTGAAGCTTATATCTATACCAATCATTAAGAATTGTTTAAAGTTACCACTCTTCAGAAGAGACCGAGTAGGTCAGATAGTTTTAAAAGAAATTTTTAAGTGAATTGGGTCATTTGATTCCCATGCTATACCTATGGGCAGTGGCGAATTATTGATATTTTGGGCCTCGGGCTAGCATTAAAAAAGGGCCCTCAAACAAATTTCTACCAAAACTCATTTTAGAATATGTGTTATCAATATTTTTGCTTATTTTTGAATTTATTTTCTATAGTTGTTCTGGGGCGCAAAGCTCCACCAATTTTATCTCAGTATGCATATTTGCGTCCTGCTCTTACGCCATTACCAGTCAAATCAAGCACGGTTAAAGGTTGGATTCAATTGACACATTGCATGCCACCTTTGGTATCCTGTCTCAATTGGGTTTCCTCCCGACTCAAACGTCACGGTTATTTTTTTTTCAAACCACTGTGCTATTTGCTCAATAGTTAAAGAACTCTCCGAAAAGGGTTTACAAGAACTGCTCCAAGTAATAAATGCGGCATTTCGACTGAAATACGTTCCATACCAGTGGAAGGTGGCAGAGGTGATTATGATTCAAAAACCTTATAATCCTCCTAACTGTAAAACCTCGTATAGATCAATTTTTCTACTCTCTACAATTTCAAAATTGTTCGAAAAACTATTGCTTAAAAGGTTAAAATCAGTAGGTTTTATAGAGAGGCACTCTACTATAGACAAAGTTCATAGAATTGCCGACTTAATTGAAACAACACTGGAAAAGAAGAAAATATGTTCAAGTGTCTTCCTGGACGTAGTCCAAGTCTTTGAAAAAGTATGACACCGAGGACTAGAGTATAAGCTACACCGAGACCTGCCCAAGCAATTTTACCAGATATTAAAATATTATCTATATAGCTGATCAATACTTTCACGCTTAATTTGAAGATGAGTACTCTGATCTAAAACCAATATCGGCTGGTGTTCCTCAAGGAAGCGTCTTGGGACCAATATTGTATTTACTTTATACAAGAGATGTACCAAATATAAAAGGAACAAATGTTGCAACATTATTTTGCGGATGATACTGCAATCCTAGCAATTGGAGATAGCGTAGAAGAGTCAACTGGTAAATGCCACTAATCCAATTTGTAGCTGGATACGTCAACTTCAAATGCATGTCAAATTCACTAACAAAAAAGTTAATTTCATACCAATCCATCTGAACTCACAGTAAATGTCGCACGCAAATACGGCCAAATACTTAGGCATGATGCTTGATGCTAAACTCAAGTGGAAAGAGCGCGTGATAAAAAAAGAAGAGTTAAACATCAAATACAGTTAAATTTACTGGCTCTTAGGTAGAAAATCCGAGCTAACGGTACATAATAAACTGATATTATATCGGCAGATACTTAAACCTATATGGTTATATGGTATACAACTGTGAGGTTGTACCAAGAAGAGCAAAGTTAATATAATTCGAACCCTTCAAAACAAAGTTGTACGTGGCATTATGAATACACCATGGTACCTTCATAAGGATCTAAAGATGGAATACATTACCGAAAAAATCAAGACCCATGCAAAGAAACATTTACGACTAGCTCACCATCGAAATGCAGATATGCACCGTATGCTGACCAACACAGACCCAGTCACATGGCTTTGAAGGACGAAGCCTTTAGATTAAGGGCAGTGAATGTAATCGTATAATCAGTTTGGAGCTAACCACTGGATGATACTCCACTAAAGTTAACACATTTACTATGGATAAGTTACTCGATGAATTATATATTCAGTTGTAATAGATTAAAAAAAATAAAAATAAAAATAGAACAGTTCGGGAGGAAAAGCTTGTTAAGGTAATTGGCCGCAATTATCAGATGTTATCACTTGGAATGGTGTAACTATCACCTGTAAGATTATGCAATATTGTATAATGGATTTACTGGAAATGAAATTCAATGCATTTAGTTTTTATTATTATCCGAGGCAGAGCTTTTGGTCAAGGCCATGACCAAAAAACGAATGGTATGTTGCCAAAGGGCTCTGGGAAAATTATTGAGGTGTGATTATAGCTGACAAATTGGTGTGCCCTTACTTATTCTCTCAAAAAATTAAATTACATATGTTACAAAAGTTCTAAATTATTATAATTCCATATAATTTATCTCTAGAAATTTAAAATTTCTATAATATCATTTTGCAGAGATGTGATAAATTTAAATAATATGCTATATTAGTGAAAAAACTAGTAAAATAGTTCTCAAATACAACTGTGAACTGGTTCAATCGAGTCCTAACGCTAAAATATCGCAGGTTGTTGACGTTGTTTTAATTATCGACGTTGACACAAAACATTGTATTTGAATTTTTTCTGAAACGCTTCTG
Organism: Tipula unca; assembly: GCA_951394425.1. Taxonomy (NCBI): domain Eukaryota; kingdom Metazoa; phylum Arthropoda; class Insecta; order Diptera; family Tipulidae; genus Tipula; species Tipula unca. The sequence goes on along the minus strand of OX596380.1, from coordinate 15,570,794 downwards.
TATATTTCAAAATTTTTCTTATTGTGAAAGCTTTTTGATATTTTTCAATACCTATAGATAATTTTTGAAAGCACATCAAGTTTTAGGTAACAAAAATCGTATGCGCATAAAAACAACCGTCACATTTTAGAAATGTTTACAGGCCTATAAATTTCCATAATGATCGCAACATTTTGCCGTATACGCACATCCATACATAATTCATTTCCCTTCAAAATCATTTGCACCTCTTAATAATTCAGCCATTATCATTATTCTTCATTACCACCCTATATAAAATACACAAAAAATGTATAAATTTCTATATAATTTTTACGTCTTCCAGAATTTTAATAAATACTTCGCGCTCGCACATAGACAAGAAACACGAAAGCTTTTAGCTAGTTTTTATAGGTTAAATGAACATAAATCAATTTTAATTCTCTTTGTAACACGTGTAATTCACACAGAAACATAAAAAAAATATTTTTTTTTTATTTATTTACGATGTTTTTTTTAATACTTTAAAGCTCCATAAACTTACTTGCGCCTAATAATTTTTATTACTTAAAGAAATATATTGCGTATGTACAGAAACGGAAACAACGGGTTTTCATTTCCCGCCTTTGTGTGTTGAATATTTTTGCATGGTTTTTATTTTATGTCAATGATCAACGTATGTTATTCAGTGTGTTCGGAATATATTCTTAAACGATGGGGAGCTTTTATAACATTTGGCATTTTACATACATATATAGACGTACAATAAAAAAGATGATTGACGTATATTCATATGTTTAATGGTCAAATTTCTATATTTACTTATCATTTCTTGCATGAAAAATTTTAAGTATCATCAACCGGAGAAATGTGTCCTTTTTCTCAAGCATCAACATAAATATTGAAACAAAAATATTTTTTCTAACATACGATGTTTGTAACTTAGTGTCCTTCTCTACATACATAATAATATACACAACGCATATAGTATGTATACATTGGTTGCTGTTGAATTATTGATTGGATTGTTAATTTTCAAATTGGATGACAGAATAATTTATATAAATACGAGTAGTAAAAAAAAGATCCAATATCCTTTCTCGATCCATATTTTTTTTTTTTTTTTGGTAAATAAATATTTACCCATCAAAAATATTTGTTTATCACATCAGTGTATTGCAATCTACAGCATAATACCAATTTGTATTCATTCTGTCTAACCTCATATGTCGTACATAAATCTTTTAAAATTTTAACCGCTCAACATTATGAGGGTAGATTTTCGGCTATATGTACATATATACCCACCTTCTTGAAAAAAAAGCTCTTGATGTCCATCAAATTTCAATATTATATTATATAAACGAGTATATCGTGTTCGTTTATATATAACAAAACAGAATACAATCAATCAATCATTTTTGTTTACATATTATATTTTCGTGTTTGTGTGTGCTTTTAGTAAAGAAAGCACATAGAGCAAATAAGGAAGAAAACCTAAAATCACTTAAAAAAAGCTAACTTACATACATATATGTACGTATATGTATGTATGTTTGTACAATACAAGCAAAATGAATAAATAAATAAATAAAATTAATTTTTGTGGGATTACAATATTCAGGATATACGATATACATGTGTACAAAAAGGATATAAATGTATAGACCTAATAATGTATATTGGATATATAAGAAACAAAACTGAATAATATACATAATATAAAGGTTATGTAGAAGATATTTTAATCATGGATTAATTTAATGGAAACCATTAATGGATATACATTTTGCTCCACTACTACTTTAATTGTATATCTACCAGTATATACATATATTCTTTAATCCACTTTGATGGATTTCTTCGACTTAATTACATTTTCCATAATATACAAAAAGTTTCTAACTATAATGGTATTCCTTGGTCAATAAAAAATGGTTTTGTGTCGTAATATTGTGCCGGTACATTTTATATAGGCTGTAAATTCGACAAAAATTATGTTGATTAATTTTTACAGAATACCACATCAAGAAAGAGAGCGAGAAACAAAGAGGATTTAGTAATTTTATGAACGAAACAAATGATTTTGATGAAAGCTTTTTTATATGTTTTTTAATTTTAATTGCTTTTGGATGATTATTAAAAGCTTAGAATTAAAAATAGGCTTATCTCTTTATATAAATTTAATTTAATTTCATTCAACTTCGTTTTATTACTGAAAATGGATTTTCTTGATACTTTAGATCTCATTATAATGTTGGCAAAGACAAATTGTTGTATTCGTCACACAGTTATACGTTCGTGGGAATATAAAGCTCGAATAATACTATTTATAATTTCTTTAAATATGAAGGTATCATGATTATTTAACTGATACGAAAAATTGAATTTGGAAACCATCGTAAGACAATTTATAAAAATACTATAAAGAAAAATTCCATGTGGGGATCCTGGGAATTTAGATTTTCATCTGTTTTTGAAAAATCTAAATTTCCCAGGATCCCCACAATCCAAAAAAGCGCCTTGATAATGAAGCGGAGCGTTTTCCGTTTCGTAGAAAGATGAGTTGTTATGATTTGTAGAAATTTTAGAACGATGATGGATGAATCTTCTCTCTTGTCGCGACCTCAAAATGTGAATTTTTTCAGGTAAAATAAACAGTGTGATGGCTACCACTAATATGAATGTTTTAAGACTCACTTATTTATTTTATTTTACTAAAAACGCATTATCTTTGGTGTCGGAAGTGGGTTAGCGGATATTGATTCACCGTACGTACATTTTCCGCTATTCCTTGCAGTTTACATTCAGCTAAGTATAACTTTATTATTAAGAATTTAATAAGAATTCTAAAGTTCTAATTCGCAGTGTTACTATTGCTCTGTAACGGGTGTCTAAACGGATCATAAGCCTTTAATCAAAGCAATAGTCTTCCTGAGCAAAAAGAGTCCACGGCAGACTCGACATTTTGGCTTTATCGCTCATAAGCAAAACATGGTTGCTGACACATTTTCACTGACTGGCGATCACGTTTTCACAATCAAGATCTTAAAAATCTAGTTCAGACACAACATTCTGATGATGAATTATTAATCATTATTAATTTCCAAATTCAAATTAGAACACACCAATCGTCCAGGTTCTAAAATTTACTGTGAAATATCAAGAGGTGTAAATCGACCAGTTGTTCCGGCATTTTATGAACATGTAGTGTTCGATGCTCCACATGGTCTGTCTCATCCAAGTATACCAGCATCACGTAAATTAATTTCTAGTAGGTAGGTATTATTGGTCGAAAATGAACGCGGACAACACGTATTCGGTGAAATCCTGTATCGGTTGCCAGAAAATCAAGGTCCATCAACATACACATGAATATAGCGGGACTCTTGCCACAATCCGAAGGTTTTGAGTATGTGCTCACCAATTTTGGTCGCTTTACTCGTTGCCCTGAGGCATACCCTCCTCAAGATAGCACTGCTGTATCTATACTATTGCTAAGACGTTTGTCAAGAAATACGTTTGTCACGCAATACGTTTCAAGATTTGGGATACCTCTTGAAATCACGACAGACCAAGACGGTCCATTTGAGCCTATAAAGCACTTCTCTGAACGCGTTTACTAGGCTCTCGTAGAATTAATACCAGTGTCCATCACCATCAGGCAAATGGTATGGTCAACATATTCCACCGACAACTTAAAGCTTCGGTCAAAGCTCGAGAAAATACCATTAAATGGAGCATTGAGTATCCTGTCGTTTTACTGGGAATACGAGCAACAATAAAGGATGCATTAAAATACTCCCTAGCTTATGTTTATGGTCAAGCCCTCAGATTACCAGGAGAATTTTTCGAGACAAGTTTCAAGGATAGTTCCGATCCACATGACTATGTCGAAAGGGTGCGCGTAAGGTAGGTGACATTAACATTTGAAAACGATATCAGCCAAATGGCCGCCACGGCTACGCTTGCAGTACCATACCCTTTTCAAATTTCCCACGACCAATCCGCACATTTGCGGATGTATTTCCTCGATAACTTGAATCGATTGTGGAGTATTGGCATGGAGCTTATCTTTCACGTGACCCCAAAGAAAAAAGTCTAAAGGTGTTAAATCACAAGATCTCGGTGGCCAATTGCGATCACCTCTTTGTTGTTTGTGTGGCACGTAGCACCGTATTGCTAAAATTAAACGTCTTCCACATCAATATCTTCCAATTTCGGCCATAAAAAATCATTAATCATAGCTCGGTAGCGCAATCCATTCACCGTAACAGTTGCACCAGCCTCATTTTCGAAAAATTTAGGTCCAATCACACCGCTAGCCCAAAAACCGCACCAAACAGTAACACATTGAGGATGGAGAGGCTTTTCAACAATCATTTTATGATTTTTTGAGCAGCAAATGCGACAATTCTGCTTATTAACGGAGCCTCCAAAGTAAAAATGGGCCTCATCACTCAAGATGATTGATCAATGAAAATCCGGATCATTTTGATGCCTTTGAAGTACCCAATCAGCGATGATACGATGTTTATGGTGATCGAACGGCTTGAGTTCCTGTGTTAACTGAACTTTAAAAGCCTTAAGACCTAAGTCTTTATACAAAATATGGTGTAATGTCGTTTGTGGAATGTTTAATTCCAAAGATCGAGAAACCTGGGTTTTCTTCAACACTACGGGCTATAGCAGTAATATTCTCAGTTGTTCTTGAGCGACGCAAACGATTTCGATTTTTCACATCACTAACTTGTCCCAACAACTCAAATTTTCTCACCAGTTTCACTATTGCCGGCCGAGCAGGTGCTTCACGACGACCAAAAAGTGATAGAAAAAATACATCGAAAGGTCACGTAAACTTCAAAAATACTATTACATATTTGTTGTTTATTTTTTTTTTTTATTTGAGAGTAAGTAGTATGGTATTTGTTTTCTCGTTTTCTTATATACAAGCTCGTTTAACATTCTTGTAGTGTAATTTTGTATAAAGGTTTTGCCTAAAAAGATTCAATGTAAAATATCAACTTAAACCTGCCAAAAGCTTTAAAAAAACGTTCATTTTTGTTTTTCAATAAACTAAAAATTTAGCGTTCAACCAGAGCCACCTATATATACAGAGCCGTAAGGATCAGCCATGTTTTTTGTCGAGCTTTTTGTAGAGGAACTACTTTTTTCATTATCCAATAAGGATCAATGTAAAAATGACCATTTTCGAATTACTTTTCATCGATGAAAAGTTAAATCTTTCATTTCGATAAACACTTTGTGGAATTGATTCTATATTGAAGCAGCACATATCGGAAAGTCAGAACCTTAAACCGCTTAAACCTTTTATTAATTTAATAAACATTAAATCAAAATTAAATATGATTTTATCATATTTATGTAAACATGAATTTCTTTGAATGTGTAGGTAGAATAAATAAATAAAACATATATTGTCACCCTTTCGATCGATGATTTTGTCTCTTTTTTAAGAATTAAATCTCACATTTTTTTTTTTTAATTTCGCTTTTTCTATTGCGATCGCAGCATGCTCGTATAAAGCATTATTCTATTTCCTTTTATACATTTGAAAATGTATCACCACATATGTCTATTTCATTACCTTGTAGCGAAATCGCGAAAAGGGATAGAGTGCAAAATTATTCCAATAGGCTGAGATCGCAATAGAAAAAAATCAAAATTGGATTCACGAAACAGCGTAAAATTTAAAAAGAGAACATAAACATCGATCGATAGAAAAAAATTGTGATATAGACAACTTACAACATGTCATAGGGAGTTCCAATAACAGCTGCACAATTTATTTAGAACCATAATAATAATAATAATAATAACCGTGTTAAAGGCCATTACTGGCCCCTTACTGAATCAGCAATCTGGCTCCAACGGTTTCGATCCTGAGCTTGGTCTTCATACTGTCTTAGACAATCTGAAGAGGCCAAGTCGTTCTCTACATCGTGGAGCCATCGTCGCCTGCAACGACCTCTGCGCCTACCATATGGTGGCTCTCCTTTCAGAGATCGCTGCACAATTCGTTCCGGATCTTCATCAGATCTCTGATCTCGAAATTGTACAGAGCTCGGTATGTACCATCTATTTCGCGTTTAGGGCCGTAAATCACACGCATGATTCTTCTCTCAAATGTAAGGAGCCATCTCTCGTACTCATTCGTCAGCGCCCAACTTTCACATCCAAACATAAGAACGGGCCTGATCAACGCTTTGTAAAGCTTCAGCTTCACGGCACTTGATAAGTGTTTAGATTTTATCAGTGGCCTTAGAGGATACAAAGAACGACTGCCAGCTGCCAGCCGCACTTTAATATCCTCACCCACACTGTTATCGTGAGTGATAAGAGAGCCCAAATATTTGAACCTCCTCACTCCCTCAAACGTGTGGTGGCCACTACTAAAATCTGGTGTGCCATTGCCTCTAAAACCAGAGATCAGGTATTTCGTTTTGGACTCATTGATCTGGAGTCCAACAGAAGCTGAAAACTCTACAACCGGATCAAGTATTTCTTTCACTCCGTTGCTATTCAGTCCAATCACGCATATGTCATCTGCATATGCAAGCACTTGATTGGACTGGCGATATAAGATGTTGCGCTGAGGTGTTTCAGTCTTACGAAAGATGTACTCCAACATGAGATTAAAGAGTATCGGGGACAGAGCATCTCCCTGCCGAACACCCGAGTTAACTGCAAAAATTGTCGATAGCCTGTTCTCAACTTTAACACAGCATTGAGACTGCGTCACTGTCATCCTGCACAGTCGTACCAATTTTGTTGGCATTCCTAGGTATTCCAGGGCAGACCACAAACTCTCTCGATTGATCGAGTCGTAGGCCTGCCGGAAATCCAGGAAAACCTGATGTACGGAGATGGATGTCTCATAATATTTAGATAGAATCATCCGCAGCGAAAAGACCTGATCAGTGACTGATCGATTCGGACGAAATCCTCCCTGATAGTCACCAACCAAGCCCTCCGCCAGAGGAGTGATTCTATCCAATAAAATGTATGACAGTAACTTGTATGCTGTGCAAAGGAGAGCTATACCGCGATAATTCTCACACTTCAAGCGGTCTCCCTTCTTGAAGATGGGGCATATCGCGGCCACTTTCCATTCATTAGGCATAACTTCGGTTCGCCATACTAATCGAACAAGGTCGGAAAGACAGTTCCACAAAGTATCCCCTCCGAATATCAAGAGCTCCGAATTAATGCAGTCCACTCCAGGTGAGCGGTTTCGTTTCAATCTCTGCATGGCCTTAGTGAATTCCTCATGGGATGGCTCCTCAGTGCAAATCTCCGCAGACTGTTTTAGAGGTGGCTCAACAACAGTCTGTGACGCATGATGAACATCAAGCAGCTCAGTAAAGTGTCCACTCCATGCGTCAAGTACTGCGTCGATGTTGACACAGAGGTTTCCATCCCGGTCCCGAATGGCGGTTGACGAAGGCCTGAAAGTATGGTGCAATCCAGTAATTCCTTTAAAGAAATTACGTGAACTACGCTCATTGCTGAGTTGTTGTACTTTCAGAACCTCGGCATTCCACCATTCTCGCTTCTTCCGTCTACAAATCCGCTTAGCTACCCTTCTTGCAAGAGCTGCCTTGTTTTTCCTTGCGATTGTGAGACGTTGTTGCACTTCATTATGGGCTATATTTTGTTGCTCAACTGCAAGACGACACTCGTCATCAAACCAATCATTCTTGGGTCTGACTTTCACTATACCTAAAGTCTGTTGAGCAGCACTGACAACCGAAGTTTTCAGTACCTCCCAGATAGAGTTCACGCAGTCAGACTGGTAATTAGCTCCCTCAATGTTGTCGCTGACAAGATCCTGATATCGTTTCTTTTGATCTTCATTTATCAGACCTTCACAGTCTTTACCAAAATAAAATAGTACCGTGCCAGAAGAACTGTGATAGTCATGGTGTTCCATTTAAAATGTAAAATTCAAAATTTACGTTGAAATTGAGGTGAAATTAGTTTGAGATTTATTCAAACAAAATCATGCAGCTTCTATTGAAATACCCTTTAAATATTTTATTTTATTCACAAAAATATAATTTAAAAGGAAACATAACCACACTTTTACTATTTTCTCTTTTCGTCTTGCAGTTTAATTTTATTGCGTTGGTATTTGTGTGTATTTATAACAATTCAATGGAGAAATGCTTTTCTTTCTATAAATTTTATTAATAAATATATCAAAAATTAAACAACTTCTTTGATCAAGCTTTGAATCAATTATAAATTGATAATTGTAGATTCTATTTCAATGTTAAAATACTTAATCCATCGACATTTTCATTGAAAAATATCGCACCGAAAAAAATTTTTTTTTCGTCAATTTTAGTTCCTCTAGAACAAGCTCAATTTTTAACCTTAGGGCTCTGTATATATAGGTGGCTCTGGTTCAACTTGCCTGCAGTGAAATTCAAGATAAGTAATGATCATCTATAATAAAAGTGCACCAACTGAAAAAAATTGTTGGTTTCTGCTGATAGATGTTTATTGTGAAGTTGTAAAAGCTTTCAAGAAGTCACCGATAACTTCCGTTTAAACGCGGAAAAAATATTGTTTTCAAACACAGCTTTTTAATAAAGCTTTTGATCCAACCAAAAATAACACATTTTAATTGTATAATTTGTCCTCGAGAACCCAGTTTTCGTAGAGTTGATTTTTTTAAAATATTAGTTTTAACCAGATACTTTGTCTTTTTATCTGAAATCACTAATCAACAAAAGCTTTGAATAATAGTTAATAAATAGCCAGTATAATTTAATAGATGTTTACTTTCATAGTTCATGTTATGGCCACTAGATTTCAATAAATACTTCTGTCTAATATATTTATTTTCCTCTTACGATTTGGTGGCTTAAAAACTAAAAAATGTTCGTGGAACAATAGTTGGTGATGGTGTTTATTTATTTTTACTCTAGTGCGATTGAATATACAATTCGTTACGAGAATTCACGTTATTAGGTGTTTTTAGTTCCAGATTCATCAAGTCTATTGAATTTATTGTAAGTTCACGATGATAAATGTGGCTTTCCTGTATAAACGAGTATGTAAATAATTATGTATTTGAAATATGTATATATGTATGTACTATAAATTCTTTCAATTCCAGTTAATATATTTTGCATATTATAAATGGAATGTTCATATATACGTTTCCAAAATCTGCGTGTTCTTATCTCACGCCATGTACATTATATACATCTATGTACAGTGTATACCAATTGTATTTTTGGTGCGCGAAAACATTAAAACCAAAATGTAATAAATTAAATATTTTATTCCCATAAAATTTTACGAGCGTTTTTTTTATTTTTACTGCGTTTTGTTTCGTTAAAATAAATATTTTCCAATTTTCCAAAATAATAAAAATAAAATATGTATTCGTATATATATCCATTTACACTGGATATATGCGCGCTATTTTAAATTGTCAACGTATGTACGATTCAAATGGAAAACAAAGCATTTTTGAATAAATAATATTGTTATCCATATGTACATATGTATATATACCCGCATATAAAAGCTCGAGTTTTTATTTTATTTTACACTCACAGAAGTGATGATACGACGCACACACTTTCGATTACTTAATATATAATAAAAAAAAATATTTGATTCGCGATTAACCACTATACACAATATACATACATATATGGAACAGTGCGAAAAAATAACTTGTTTTCGAACAAAAAATTTTCATTCAATTCTCACTTTTTTATTTCAACTCCCTGGTTAATTCAATTTTTGAGCTTCTTCTTTTTTTTTTGGTACAGTGAAACGAGAATAAAAGTTTTTCAAAGAAAATTCGAATGAAAAGTAATAAAAGTTTGTTTTTTTTTTTTGCTGATTTTTAATAAAATGACATTCAAAAAACAATGAACGAATTTTTTTTGTTTTTGTTTTTCGGAAAATCGTTTTATTGAATTTTCGTTCGATAAGGTGAATAACACCCTCTTGAAAAATATTTTGTACGAAAGTATTTCCTGAAAATGGACTAATAAAAGAAAAGTTTTTGTTTTTTGGAAGGAAATTGATTTTAATTTGGTTTTTTATCTGATTAGGTAACCGATTTTGGAGAAAGGAGCATATATTGAAACCTTAAAAGCATAAAGCGCAACTTGATTTGCTTTAACTTATTATATTACTTTTTGAGATATTTGCATTAGAGTATAAGCTTTATATGTAAAAACTTTTCCTTAAAATCCTGTTAGGGCATAATCGAGAGCTTCCAGAAACCAAAAATAATTTTTGGTTCTATGATTTGTTTCATTTGTTTTGGATTAATTTTTATAAACCAAATGTGTTATTTCAGATTAAACAGATTATTATGATATATCAAAGTTCTTAGCTTCTCATCATTTCTAACATCACCAAATGTTAAATGTGTAAGAATCAAAGCTCATCCGATTGAACTATTTAGTAGTTTACCATGCTTAATCGTTGCGATATCCAGACATACATGTACATTTTAATATTTCGCGCCACTGGCCAGCTACGAAAGGGCGCCATTTAGCATTTACCAATGTTGTACCTGGAGTGCCCACAACTAAAACTCAACCATCTGAAAAGTCAGGAAGTAAACCAGTCACAGGGTTGTGCTGAATATATTATCAGAATGTTAACAAAATGGCTTCATCCAAATCATCCAAATTTTACTGCTTTGTTCTACAAACAAACTACCAGATTTATGTAATCGATGAAAGCTACTTCAATCCTGGAATAAATAGTTCTGAATATTTTGGACACGACTATGTTTATAGATGTGATCGCAATCTTGAAACTAGCTTTAAAAAATTGGGCGGGGGCTTAATCATAGCCGTGCATTCTAAACTAATGAGTGCTGCAAATTAGTCCCATTGAGCAGATTTGCCGTCAAGACTAAAATTAATACATACCTCCTCATTCAAACAGTGATTATTATGCAACATGTGTCAATTCGATTGAAGAAGTAATTAATACACGAAATTCATCCCATTTACTCCTTGTATACTTGGTGACTTCAAACTTCCAAATATCATCCGGAATTTTGGAATTTAATTGTATTCTTCCATGCAATATAAAGTGAGATGCAGAATCTCTATTCGTTGATGCCATGCTTGGATATAATTTAAACCAAATTAACACCATTGCTCATAATCTGATAATTTTCAAATAGAATTTGTACTTATTGAACGTTTACACATTATCATTGAAATATAGTTTACCAAAGTCAATCATTCAACACCAGCTTTCCGTGATTTGTAGCAAATCCATCATTTCTTACTGCATCCTTTAAGTGAATATACTCATCGACACGAAATTTCTTTTGGTTGAGGCGAATGTAGAGTATTCTTGCATACATATCCACCAGATACTGATAAAGCAGTTGCTGGTAGAGTAGAAGATGATTTATTTGATTTTGCCTCACCATTAAACGATAAGAGTATAGTAAGACATGGCTAACATGATATTGTCATCTTCTCCTCTTAGAAAAATGACCGGATATTGCAGTGCATCATAAGATATGTGCGTTTCGCTGATTCTCTTAAGCTCATTGTTTCTCATCTTCAAGGCAATATCTCTATTTTCGAAGTCATATCCATCAATGATAATGGCAACTTCATTAACTGTTGGTTCATTGAAAACTCTGGCATGTCCTGTGTGTGGTTTTTTATCAGCTATTCATGTCATCTTGTATATTTTCGTCTAATGCAGTTTTGAATGTCCTCACGTAGTGATTGTGTTCATGTAACATCTTCTGAAGTGATGTGATTAATTTTTTATCGATCCCAGATATAATGGAGCAACGACTATTAACTTTTAACTGATTTTTCATCACCCAAAAAGTAAATCTGTAGGAATTTTGCATCTTCGTGAGGCAGCGGAAGAAGTGAACTGCCTTTTTGATACACTTGGCCTTGTATGAAGAAAGTTGGCATGAACCCTTTGTTTTTATTCATTGGCACGGATCTACCAAATGAAGTCATTTGAAAGCTTGAATTTTGTTTCCATCTAAGATTGAGAAACTCCTTTGATGTTTGATGATCACTATTCATCAGAATATTTAATGGTCCTGGTAATAATATAAACCGGGTGTTTCTCCTTTAAATATGATCTCCGATGAAATTACACTTATTGTTCAACTTACCAATAAGAACTTGCCGAAAATTCATGTATTCCAATGACGGATCATAATGAAATGCTTCTTCTTTCAGGTAAAGCCAGTTGTTAGCTCTCAATTTTCTTTGTCACTCCCTTTGTATGTGTAGGCGGACATGAGTTACATAAGGTGTTTCGATTTGCCGTGACTTGATGTTCCTTTGTCAATTTGCTTCAAGACGGTCGGACTTTTCTTCAATAGTTTCGTTTTTAATAATGAGGTTTGTTCTCTACGTTTGTCTGCTTTAAGTTCTTTTTCTTTCTGAGCTTCTGAAGCATTTTCGCGTGATACTTTTTTCTTTTTCGTATTAATACGGACTGGATTATACAAGGCACGTCGCTTTGTGCGTATTTTTCATTTTTTCTTATTTTATTTTTAATGACTTGACTATTTACTGCTTTAGTAGAAATTAGGAGACCATTCCAAATTGTCCAAGATCACCTTCCTAACACGCTCCGTCTATAGGAAGAGTTTAAGGGACGGAAATTCAAAGTTTAAGAATTATGTAGTATAGATACACCAAAGCTTTGAACTCCATGTATATACCAACTAATAACAAATCACCAAGTGTTCACCCCCCTTGGTTCGATGATCGGCTTATAAATCTAAAAAATCGTAAGTGTAAGGCAAATACTAAAATGATAAAGTGAAGTCTGGAGGCTGACAAGCGGTCATTTTTACCACACAGCGTGGAATTTGATCTTTATTTCAAATTTAAGTACACGGCCTATTTGGATGGCATCCAGAAAAAAATTAGAATAAATCCCAAACAGTTCTGGAAATACCTACAAACGTCAATATTGGGTACAGCAATTAATCAAGCGGTAACTATTAATCACTTCTCCAGCCATATCTGATGAAGACATTCTATCCGTATTGAAGTGCTTTGGAGACGGATGTGGGCCAGACGATATACCCTCATCTATATTAAAAACGTTTGCATGTATTTTGGTAAATCCGTCGCGCAAACTTTCAATTAGTCATTAACCACTGCTGTGTTTCCGGAAAAACGGAATGTCTCTAAAATAACACCTATTATTAAATCCGGAAAAGGTGATGACGTTACATGTTACTGAGGAATATCCACATCATCATCAATCCCGAAATTATTGGAATTATAGTTGGAACTACTACTAACCTGGTTGAATACACAAGCAAAGTAATAAATGAGATTCAAAAACATCATCAAGTGGACGTAGCTATACGGACTTTCTATATGTCATCATAGAGCACTCCAAAGTCTATATGCATTCGGATTTTCATTCGATTATATTACATGGTTTGAGTCATATTTAACAAGCCCTCTGCAATATGTAATAATTGGCAATAAGTAAAAATTTACCATACGATTGGCGAAATTGGTGATTCTGATAAACTGCAAGATGACCTCAATAGGCTAAGCAAGTGGTGTGATCAAAACTCATTACTCTTAAATATCAAGAAATGCAAAATTATGTCTTTTCATCGTAAAAAGAATCTAATAATTAATGATTTGAGAGTCATCTTCATCGAAAACGTTAGTTTCAACAGGCACATCGATAACTGTCTTGCTCAGGCTGAACTGGGGACTTCAAGGATATTCAAACATTACTTACACTTTATTTCGCTTATGTATAAGATCTCAAGTGGAATACGCCACAATCGTCTGGAATCCTTAATACGATGCACACATCAAAATAATTGAAAGCGTTCAAAAAAAAGTTCTGATATTTCTGTTTAAAAAACGGGCTGGGATTATGACCACAACATACCTTTCTATCAAAATGTTGCTCGTTTACAACCATATTATTGCTCCTAGGAACGATCGCAGTTGTGGAACGTTTTAAGATGCCGGCATTGATATTATTGCAGAAATCTTTGATGGATCTGTAGTGATGCCCTGGCTTTTTATATAATCATTCCCAAATAATTGATTTCGTTGCAGAAAAAATTACATTTCGTCAACTTCACTTGGAATCCGTATGCTGCCAATCATTTAAACAATCGTTTGATGATTGCTTTGTGAGTCTCCTCATCCTTAGAGTGAACGAGAATATCATCGAAAGTTCCGTCAAGGCCGGCCAGCATAGCGTCCATTATTTGCTGGAAAATGCCGGGCGGATTTCACTCCGAAAGGCAGACAGTTGAATGTGAAAACTTTCTTGTGGGTGTTGTAGCATCCGACAAATCGATTTTGCTGAATACTTTACTGCCAGCGAGCTGCACGAACATTTCTTCTGGACTTGGAAGTGGGTATGCATTTGTTTTTATGCATAATTTTATTCCAGTTGAGTTGTTGGCGCATATGCGTATGCGCCCGTTGGGGCGTTTGACCGCGGCAATGAGTGCTGCCCATTCCGAGTACTCAATCGGCGAAATGTTGTCGAGTTTCAGAAGACGATCAAGTTCGCATTCAACGCCTTCCAATGTAGCGAATGATGGTGTTTCGCTGAAGATGATTTGTGCATCACTTTTCAAATCCGTAGTGAACACTTCAAGTTCTGATTGTGTCGCATGGTAGACATTGCATATTTGGTTTATCGGACGGTCCCAAATGCCAAAACGCTCGATCCAATCTATGCTTATAACATCAAGCTCATGTAATATTTGTGACTAAATATTTACCTAGAATATACTTGCCCGATCTTTTTAATCCCTATTTCACAGTCAAATTCTGCGATAATGGGGACGCTGTCCTTTGAAGCTGATTTTATTCCCATAGGCCTGTATGTGGTTCCAGGTGATCCCAGAGTTTGCCATGTTTGCTCTGATATTATGATTAGATCGGACGCGTGTTGATCTGTAGTTTCACGCTGGTTCCATTAATCTCGACGTTTATGTATTTCCGTCGGGATGTTATGTCGCCATGGTTTTTTTCATTGATAATTCCGTTGACACGTAGAACCTGTGATCGTGCAGGATGATTATTCGGCTTGTTGGATGTCGAAACTTGCAGTTTATTTAATTGGCAATAACCGTCCTTATGTCTTACGTTATGACATTGGTTGCACTTGTGTCGCAAATTTGCAGTTTCGTTTTATCTTTAGGTTGTTCCGATGGCGTTTAACGGTGCGGTTCTGTCTGCTTCATGGTGTTGATGACTGGTTGAGAATTGAATCATGATCGCTGTTTTACGCTTGAGACTTAAAATGCGTTGTGTTTCGGCGATTAGTTTCTCCCCGTCCAATTTTGCGTGAAGACTTCGAATTTCAGCGTCTTGTGAAGATTATAATTCGTTTACTAGTTCTGCATATGTAACAAAATCTGTGTTCGCACTCTTTGTGGCTTGAAGACACTTGTGTTGAGTATTGAATAACGATCCTTGTTGTCCAAAAGCGTCTTTCAATTTCTTCACGACTTCAGCGAATAAAAAATCCTTCGGAGCTTTCGGAAGTAACATGACTTTGAATCTGTTTTGAGAATCTGCGTCCAACTTGCGCAAAACCAATCGGATTCTTTCTGAATTATTGAGGGCTTTGGCGTTTTCTTGGAATATTTTCTTGTATCGTCGATACCACGCCTCGAATATGTGTCCCTCGTCTGGTTCGTAACGGAAAACCTGCATGCTGCTTGCAAGGCTTCCCATTCGTTGTTCACCACTTGGTGCATTCTTACCGAAATCCACTTGGTGCATTCTCAAAATCGATTTCTTTACTTAAATAAATAAATTTCTAGTAGCTTGAAATTATTTAATTCAAATATAATTCCGGCCGCCTGGAACGCAGGTGTTGAAATTTTGTTGCCGGTAAGGTATTCGCGCACCTTTTTTGAAATTATTTTTTATTGTCGCCTGCCTAAATAACACTTTAATTGAACAAAGCTTACTCAATTACTTTTTTCTTTTGAATATAACTTGTAGGGGGTATTTCTTAAGAACTTTGTTTAACATTTTCAGAACGTAAAAAAATGTATTGTAATGAATAAAATAAATTCAGCACTACCATGATACCTTTTCGAAACAGTACTCTAATTTTTACCATTAAAAGCGTGGTCATATACATACATATATGTACAAATCTATTTAATTACATTACCAATACATTTTATATAATTTGTCACATAATTTATCATTCAACCGTAATAAATATTTCCAATCAATTTACAACACACAAAAAAAAAATTAATTCGGAAGCAAAACCAAATTACGAATAAATAAATTGTTGTAATTGACTTGTGAATTATGTGCATGTAAATTAAATTCCTCCCCCACCCTCCCCCTCTTCCAAAAAAAAAAAAAAAAATTAAAATAAATTTCCAAAATTAAACGCTGCATGTTTAATTTAATCATACAGAAAATTTCCCAAATACACAAAATTCCAATATTCAGAGAAATCATTTCCACATGAGAATAGAAAGTAATTTTGTTGAAATTGATTATTCATAATATTAATCCATATGTATGTATATGTATATCTGTATACGGAAAAGAAATGATTATTGATATGCAAATTTGATTTCCACATATATACGTATGTATGTATATATGTATATGTACATATAAATTTGATTTTCCTACATTTCATCGAAATAAAATAAAAACATTTCTTTTTTGCACCACACACAACTTTTGCGATTAAAGCTCACAAATCATAATCTTTCGTTTGAACTTAACGTATTTGTATGTATGTATGTATGTATTCAGTAGACATATATTAGACACACACACACACACACACGATGAGATAAAAATTATTTAAATTTTTTACTTCCTTTCGAAAAAGCTCAAATTAACTTTTTTGTTTGTTTCTTTGTGTGCTATCGTGTGCGAGTGAAAAATTATAACAAATTTCGATGGGAAAATTATTCAAAGTCGATTTTTTGGTTGTTCCATATACAGGAATACCTCGTTTAACGTTGTAAAATTATACGCACTGAACATATGTTCCACATACATATGTACATATTATTATGTTCCATTTTTTTATGTTCCACACATTTAAGCATTCTCAAACAAGAAGTAAACTTATTAAATTGTATTAAAATCTACCACCGGAGCAACACGAGGTATACCAGTATCGTATATATATAAACATATACAAACATCCTGTGTGTGTAACAATTCCTACATACAAATTATCCGCATTACATTCAAGATAATATAACAACAAATTTTGATTGATTTTCATTCAATACATGCTACCTGGAAAAGCTCGTGTATACCTGAGCTACGTACACAAAACGAAATAAATATATTATACATCAAAAAAAATCAACGGGTTGTAGTATGTTGTGTTGTTGTTGGTATTCGGAGAAACTTTTTTTTTTTTTAAATCGAAAAGTGGATTTTTCCACTTCACTATAAAATTGATAATAATCTTTTGAAATTTCGTTAAAAGAGAAATGAGTTGAGATTAAAAAAAAAGGAAAATAATTTTCCTAACAAACAGCCTATTGTTAACCCTTTTTTGGTTGTTGTTGTTGTTGGCTGTATACATATATAGTGTATGCATAGTTCATTGCTGAATATATGGTTTGATATTGTGTGCCCTCCCTCGTTTTTAGGGAGGCCCATTTTTTCCTCAGTATACATAAGTTTTTTTCTTGATGATTATGTTTCATTTGGATTTCAATTCACGTTTTTAGTTAACAATCTTATATACGAAAAAAAAAATGAAAAATTTCATGTGTGTGCGTGTGTGTATATACACGAGTATAATATATATACACAGAAACTGATATTTTAAAAGATAAACAAACTTTTTTTTTTGTTCGTTTTGGTCGGGAACGAATTAAATGGGAAGAGCCAGCGTATATATATGTATGTATGCTGTATATACACACGCATACAAAAGCTCTTCGCTGAAAAATTTATATTTTAAAAACGAAAAATTTCACAAGAAAGGATCATAAATAGTCCAACGTTGTGAATTTAATTTTTTATTTTGGATGTATTGAATATAAATTTTGTGCTTTAATACTGTTTTCTTAAAACACTAATTCGTAGTATTTCTTTTCTTGTTTTGGGATAATATGTAGTTCAGTTGAAATTATTTTGAAAATTGATTTTATTATGGTGATTGATATATATTTTTAGCCTTTAGTATATATTATAGGATTAGAGACTGTGTGGAATTTAAATTTTCAACGTATTAGACCGAAGCATGCTATATGTTCAACATGATTTTTGGAATGAATATAAAAGATTTTTATAAGCTCCAAAAAGTTTCAAGCTAAAACCAATCAATATTAAAAGATTATTGATTTAAACTACGAATAAAGAAGTGTTTAGGTTTTGTTCCGACATAAGATCCTTGTATTGCGAACCGTAAAAGAACATGTTACCACATTTTGAGAATATAATGAGCTTTTTGTATCAGGGCTTAAATCTCCAAGTTTTTCATCATTATTAAGCTTCAAGGTTTTATGTAAAGTTTTGAGAATGTAACATTCTAATAGATAACACATAATAGTAAGAAGCTTTTAAAAATCACTGAAAGCTCGCACATTAAAAAATACCAAAATTCAGGAATATGGAAAAAACCACACTCAGCTCTAAAGACTATAAATAATTAATGTTTACAACTAGTTTTGAAACACTTAATTCTTCAGTATCCAAGTCGAAACTTAATTTAAATTTGTGTTATTAAAATTTGATTACGAGCTTTAACAGATTTAATTGGAAGCTACATTTTTTCAAACTCCTTAACTACTCAATGATATTTAATACTCAATCCTGTATATTGAATGTGATTTGAAATTTATTAAAAAGCTTGATTGCAAGAGTTGCATTCTACTGTTAGATATTAAACGCAACCAACATTGAGAACCAACCTCTCAATTTCAAGAAAGTAATGTGGCACGAAACGAAATGATGTTTAATTGAGATATTTGTTGAAGATGGATATTTATCGACTATCGACATCATATTGGTCTAGAATTCTATACTCTTGTTAAACTTCTTGGTCATGTTAGCAGAGAAATATCAGGCATGTGATTCTCATCATGATGCTGTCGGAGGCAAAAACGAATATTCGGTAGTAAAAAAAATAATGCTTAAAATGATTGAGGTGAAAACCGCTATAATGGGTGACGCCGAAATGAATTATGTATATCTGAAGGTTGGATCTGTCGGTGTGGTTTCTGTTGCAAAATACGGAACAAACATGATAGAAGAGCTGCTGTGCTTACCCTGCCAAACCCTGTAGGGAAAATTTGCAAGTGAGTAACGACCAAGGCAATAACCTTTATCATCAATATTTTCAATTTTACATCAAGACGACATCGCTAAAAAATCAGCCGGCGGTTGAATTCAAAACACAGTTAATTAATTGAAATAAAATAATAATTCTCGGATGTTTTGTGGTATCAAAAATTTATTTAGTCCTAATTCATGGTTCGTCAGATGCATCGGAATTAGGATTTGGTTGTGTGATTTAACTTCCATTCGCAAACGACAGTATTAAATATTTTGTAAAAGTTTGTTTAAAATCCAGAGTGGCTCTACTTAAACAACAGGCCATTCCTCATCTTGACTCAAAGATAACTATTCTTTTTAGCTATTGAAATATTGCCAACCGAATCAGTAAAATTCAAGAATTGTCTCCGAATCAAAGTTGGTGTTATATGTACCAACGTCACAAAATTCTGTTGAATTTTGACATTTTTAGAGTCTGATTTAAGTTGATTAGGATTTTCATTTCCTCTAGAATTTCAGTACAAATGACCAAAAACTTTTTATTTTAAAGTTAGCTCAGATTTAATTAATTAATTAGATCTTTGCGTCGAACTATTTCAAGAAAGTCTGTAATTCTTTTCCTCCGTGTCATTTTTGTTTCGGTACTAACCTTTTACAAAGCTTTTATGGAGCTTAGGAAAATGTTTTTATCCAAAACGTTTCAAAACTATCAAAAGATATTCTGTGTTAGTTAAGATTTCTGTGTTAGTGGTTAGTTCGGTGTACCGTGGGTATAAAATCGCTAAATGGTATATAAAACGTGTTATGGGATTGCGCTCATCTTAATATGTAGATGAAAACCTAAATTTGCTAAATTGAAGCCTGCCTTCAAGGTTTTTAACTACAATATCGGACATCGCAAACGATTATTCCCCTCTTACTTCACGACAATTAAAAGAAAGTATTAAAATACCAACTTTCATTTTTAATTTTTTTAAAAAGATTTGGCAATGCTAACCTTCCAAATTTTTAAGAACAACTGCGACTGGCTATTTATTTTTTAAAAGTTACCAGACCTATATAGATGCTGACTTTATGTCCAAATGTATGGCCCAGTAGTCGATTTGAAAAAACAGGCGACTCTCATTTTCACTTACAATCCTTGTCGTGAACGCAACCATCACTCAGGTTGATACGCCAACTTTAAAACATTTCAACGTTAACAGAATTTCTTATGAGAACAAAAGAATTAGATAGAGAACTACCGAACACAAACCACTTACTACTTTATGACCCAATTTACGACATTCACCACATCAAAGGTAAACAAAGCGTGGTGAGCGGCTATTTGTCTCGATTTGGTGAAACAATTCTTGTCGAATGATTCCACGAGCATCTTAGAGCCGCTCTGTGTAACACTACCCATTGTAGTTCTGATCTCCCTACCGCATTATTGGGTATTCTAACCTCATTCATGGAAGACTGCAATTGCACCACACCAGAACATACACTTGCATGTTCAAAATATCACGGCCCCTGTTAGTTCAAATTTTATAAGGCAACTGCGTACGAATATGAAAGATTTAGGTCCTACAGAACCAGGAAGTTATGTAGCGGCATAACAATTTACATAAATCCAGTCCATTGTATTATGGTTCAGTAAACAAAATAGTTCATTTTGGAGCTCAGTGACGAATTTTTCTTCAACACGTTCGGATACAAAATCGGCCCCCAAAGGTTTCATAGTTCTATGTAACAAGTATGTGAGAATTTAGGTCTGAATTTAACTTTGTTGGTCATGGTTTATCTCTGTTACAGGAATTGAACCATTTCAGTAGAAAAATATTAGTCATTTCAAGATTTTGGTCCACGTGCTGTCGGAGTATTTTGCAATAATCTCAGTATAATTAGAAAAATGCATCACTGAAAGTGAGTGAGAATGAAGAATAGAAAGTAGCATATGTTAATTAGAATTTTTGTATGGTAACAGTAATGACTAATACTGGCACCAATTATATTTCTGAAATTTAGTCAAAGTGGTTTGCTCCGCCCATACAAAGAGGGCTAAAAGGTGCAAATGGGTTCGGAACTTATAATTTTTTTATTGCATTCAGAACAGAACTTCTTGAGACTGTTGCAAAAAAAGGATAGCTAATACACGCATAATATACTTTTAGATCAAGACGATTTCATTAGAATCAGCCAGTTTTGTGCAAGAAATTAAATTCATCAACAGTAAATAATGTAAAATTTTGTCATTTAATCGTATTTTGCAACAACTTAGAGATCAATGGATTCAATTCGATACACTGGACCAACAGCAACGCATCGTAAGTAGGATTTGGTTATGTGATTTAACTTCTTCGACCACAATAAAAAATCTGTGGAACTAGTTGATTTAAAATTCAAACCAATTCTAAGTTAATTAGGTTGAAGTTTTTAATTGGGACATATTAAATTTGATTCATCGACATAAGCCACATTTGTGGCCAACCGAATCAGTCAAATCTCGCAGAATGGCCTCCGATTCATTGTTGGTGATATGTTCGGATGTAGTGAATTATGCTGACTTTTGGTATCTTGAGGATTAATGCGGAATGAATTTTTAAGGTCTGATTTATGGTGAATAGGTCCCTTGTTCCTTCGAGTAACCCAACTAATCAGCTGATATATTGTGCATTCTTCGTTTTATTAATAATTCTAAAGTTTAAGGATTGTAGATAATATAGAGGTGAGCTAACCGAATATATTAATGATATTCAATATTCACTAAACTTGTACCGCAATTTGAGCACAACTGTTTACTATATTATGGAACTCAAACATTACTACACAGTTTAAAATCAGAATAAACCTAAACTATTACACCAAGTGCGGTGTGCAACTTAATCGTCGTCTCCATTAGTCAATCTAGTCTTGTGTATGTTCAAAAATCAAAAATGATTTATATTTGTCTTTTCATTGTAGTTAAGAGTTGAACCATTCATTTAGAAACTATCATGGGTCAGCATCAGTTTTGGGTTGCCAACAAAAATTAATTTCCCACCGAAATTTTTCCTAAAAGTATATTTATACAATTTTTTTCTTGACCCGAAAACGACTTGACTTGACTTTTCAAAACGACGCCAAAATATTTTGTGCTAGTTATCAGATCGTATATGGCACGCTCTTTATACTTCGATGGCCTTTGCGAATCCATAGTAAAAAGTGGAAAATTAGAGAAATACCACATCTAAAGTTGTGACGTGCCCCAATCCAAGGCTATTATCGAAGTTTATAGGCAATATCGAATGATCCATACTATTATCCTGATCCATAAATAAAGTTCCATTGTAAAAACGTCCACTTCAAAATAGAAATTATGTTGCTTAATGTCACATATTTAGCTCATAATTCTTCAAAGAAAATTTTAACCATCGAGGTAATAGGTAGAATATTCAACTAAAAAGAAAATATTTGGGAATTATGGCCTAAATTAGATAATTAGATAATTTAAAAAAAATGTTTTGGGTTTTTGCAGATCTCTTCTTTTACGCTGTTTGAATTTTTTAAAAGTTCCATTTGAGAGTAATTATAGAAGCAGCTGGCACACATTCCAATACCACGTCAGAACCAACTGCTTTTGCGAAATAATTTTCACAAAATTAGAGATACGTTTTATTTTTTATTATAACCTTCTCATCGGTTGTATTGATCATGAACATGTAAACAAAATTAATTTTAGTCGCCTTATCACTAATTTCACAAATTTAAAAGTGCAAGAAAAAAATATTTTATTATTTTTTTTTTAAATTCCAAAATTATTAATTTATCGTTTAGGTTACAATGTGAGGGTTTGGTAAGGTTTTTAATTTATTTATTATTATTTATAAATAATAAATAAAATTAAAAAAAAAAAAAAAAATCGTTACCAGATTTTAGTCAACCTTCCCAAGCACTCACATACTAAAATACACTAAAAATTGTGTAGCGCTGAGCAAGAAATGTTTTCGTGTATTTTATTATCTGAGTGCTTGGAAAGGTCGACTGAAAATTGGTGTTGTTATTTTTTTTTTTTAATCGTATTTTAGTACATTGTTATGGCTGTATTCAATTCCACTCAGGCGATACTACAGTTTGTGTAGTTTAACACCAATAATTTTGTGATTTTTGTTAAACGCTTAACCACGTATGGCGAAAAATCATGTTACCCATATGTTGTAATTACGTTTTTTAATTAATTTATTTATTATTATTACTATATATATTTTTTGCAATGATCTTGGCATACTCTTCAACAACTTCATAAAATATTAAAAACTGTTGTGAATTTTGATGATTTATATAAAGAAAATGCTCAAAATTTATTTAAATACGTCAATTAAAACAAATTAAATTGTTCAATTATATTATAAAAATTAACGCTCACCTGAATTTATTATCAGTAGTAACAGCGCCATTTGACATGACGCCATTTTTTACCTCCTTAGAAAAATTCTTTTAACAATTTTGTTAAAACACAATTTCATTCAAAATTTTATTAATTTTTTATTAATTTATTTTGTTGTTGTTGTTGTATATTATATATGTATAACCTTTTATATTAAAATATTATTTATTTATGTAGCACAGAAGAAATAAAACGGTAAAATAAAAGAAAATAATTATAAGAACAAATTAAATAAGGAATAAAAAAAAAATTAGAATTTTTCTCACAATTAAAAATAATATTTTTTCATTTTACACCTTTATTTTTCATATTAACACTTTGCACAATTAAAACAAAATATTTCTTTTAGATTTTTAAAAAAGAAGGTACGGAAAACACCACAAATACATACAAACACAATCACAAACACACTATATATAGCTTAATACAATATACAGAGAGCGAAAATGTATTATTTTTAATAAAAATTAAATAAGAAAATAGAAAATTAAAATTTTAAAGAAATAAAAACAGAACGCGAAAAATTTGTTTCGTTAATTTTTAATTAATTTCAAAAAAATATAAAATCATAAAAGAAAAATAATTTTTTTTATTTATATTACGAATAAAATTTTCCTTTGCAAATTTCCATGATTTTTCACTTTTTATAAATATTTTCTTTCTGTGTGTTTGTTCCCACGAAAAATGAAGAACAATTTTAATTCTCGTTTTATATATTTTATAAATTATTATTGTTTTTCATTTGTTTCGAAAATTATTACGAATTTTTTTTTTTTTTAATTTTTAATGTTTTCTTAATAAAATAATTTTCTTTACTTAACGCGTATTTCGCGCGGCCGCTGTGACGTTTGAGATGTATATGGTTGTTTGTATCTGAAATTCGAAAAAAAAAAAAATTAATTTTTAATTTGGCAAAATTAAAAATGTTCATTTCGTATAATATGTTTTTATTGATGTAAAATTGTTTTTGTTTGTTTGGCTTGGGGCGTCGAATGTTAATGAATTTCTTAAACGATTAGACGGACTTTTCATGAGTAATATTAGCATTTCATTGTTTGGGTGGATACTAAAGGACAGCGCGTGCAATTCTTTAAAAACACAGCGAGATAATAAAAGATCATTGAATTTATGTTAGGAGACCTGAATTTCTGCATAATGAGGAATATTCTCTGGCATAAACATCAGCTCGATACAAAAATAAAAAAACGCTCCAATTTTTTTAATTTATAGGTAAAAAAAATTAGGGCGTTTGTACCAAAATCGAAGAAGTCAAATTCACTTGTTATGACTTATAACTGTAAGAGCCAAATCTTTAGTGTGGATCATATCTGAGTAAGGTAAACTATCTATGGTAAACTCATGATAAATGATGAATATCAATAAAAATGATAAATTTGTACGCAACAACTAAATGTTATTTAGTTAACGATATATGTGCTATACTCTCACATTAGTTAAAAGCAACTAATATATTGCTTCACCTTGATTTAAATTCATATTGAACTGCGAAGAGTCGGTTGGCTGCCAAATAACACCAGACAAAAAAACCTTTGATAATCCAATTAGCTGGCCATAAATCGAGTGATTAAATGCGATCACGCTATTGGAACTTTGAACATTGAACATCAGTTAGACTGAGAGACTTACCAACAACTTAGTTAAGAATACATCGAACGAAGTTCATGAACCACACTGTATTTCATATTATCCAAAATATTATTTCAACCAGCGAGTAACAGTGACTGTAAATTAAGATAGGTTCCACAAACTGTTATTTGCATAGTAGAACAGTGATAGTTTAAAAAGAGATTTCTTAAATACATCAGACAATCTGGTACCTTTAATATTATTGAAAATTATTTAAATAAACTATAAGTACATAGGTTCCACTTTTCCAACTGTGAAAGGTTCCACCATTCGAGAGTATCACCAAATAAATCGCTTTTTTACTACAACTATCAAATTATTGGTAATTGATCTTAGTATGTCGGATGAAGCAGGCCAACTATATTGACTTCCTAATAACACATTATTTTGTGGCCCAATAACTTATATGTTAAACAGATTATAACTTGAATTGTAGGACATTTTTCCATTTTCTCAAATATTATGTTCCACACAATTCATTTCAACTCAATTTTTTTTAAAGCATCTCAAAGCAATTATAAAAGCCTAAATTAAGTCCCACAAATTGTATTATTGTTCCTAAATATACGCTCCACAATTTTCAGCATTGATTTGGACTTTTGTAAACAGTAGCATAATATTTTTATTGATTTAAGATCAAAATGAGCTGCCCTGGACTGACTTTGCTGAAAGGTAATATTTTGCGTCAACCAGAAATGCATATTCTCAAGCAAAACACAAATTATCATTATATTAGATTCAAACTACTTCGACTTGGAAATGGCCATACAATACTAAGCACCATTTACATTCGTATGTATCGATTTAACTGATTATTAAACAATTAACAAGATGTAGAATTTGATGTGAAACGATTAAATACCAAAATTGTTGTGGAGTGGACAGCTAGTGGATTCATACCAGTATCGAAACAAGCAAATAATACTACGAATGTAAACTCGGGCCCAGCTCTTGTGAAAAAATAAGAACCGACAAGCGACGATAGTTTATCGAATGACAAATTTTATCTACTATTTAACAAATATGGGATATAAAAGTATTTCCGAAGATCTGGGCTTATTAATGGAATTTGCGAAGATGCATCCAAAAGATTGTCAGGCCAGAGACACATGCGTGGGACAAACTGAAAATGCCCTAAAATCCACCATGAAAACCATAGAAAAACTATAATTTTATAAAGCTGATAGCAGCTAAATTACAGCAGACAAAGGTGTATAAAAAATATTTTTTAATCCAATCCGCCGGCCATAAACTAATGCAGGTTACATTAACAAACGGACATGACATACCTGTGAACGGCGTCAAGCTATTGGAACAATTATATTTTGTTATACTTTTGGCAAGAGCACTGGAGTTCCCAACGAACGCGTCTTGGTCTTTGCATGGAATCTTGAAAAGGGAATGAGGGACTTCCCGCCATTTAAATAAGGATCCCTTAAACCAAGTTCATTAACAGAAAAGTAGTTCATATTTTCCAAAGTATAAATTATTTGAACATAAGTTCCACATTTTTTTAAGTATATAACATAGAGTGTCGCCAAACAAATCGATATTTTACTAACTATATCAAATTATTGGTAATTGATCTTGGTATTTTAGATGAACCAGGGCAGTAAGACATTTGCTCATTTTCTCAAATATTATGATATATATATAAATATCAAAGCTAAAATAAGGTCACACAAATTATATTATTATTCTAACACGCGAGAATCAAATCCTAAATATAGGCCCAACAATTTTTCTGTATTACGCCATTTGTATCAGATTATTATTTGAAAAAGTAATAAACATTTTTTTCATAATTTGAATTATGTTCCACCAATGAGATCACATGGTTAAATAAATAACATCTATTTGAGCTATCAGATTCTTCATAATATTTTATACGAGTCAGTTATATTCCACAATATTTTTCTGTAACCATTATTGAGTTTTCGAAACCAAAGCTTTCAATATTTTTAATATCCATTATTGAAGCTTTCTAAAACTTTTCCAATAAATATTTTATTGTAATTTAAAAACTAAAGCTTACATTTAATAAAGCTTTTATGCGCATTAATATATTTCTACAATTTTTTATCACCTAATATTTACTTCCATTTGAGCTTTTATTTAAATACAGTAATTACTGTGCTTGACCGTAAAATCAAACAACTATCAACAATTTTTAAATGGAAGCTTTTCATTAATAATTTATTAATCTGCATTTTTTTCACTGAGAGCTTTCCGAATGATAGCGCTATATGTTTTAATTGTAGTAAAATTAAAACAATAACTAATGGTGGTTTCTTATTTTAAGCTAATTTTATTCATAACACACATTTTCATATTTAGAAGCTTTCAGTGATTAATTAATTGGTTGATTAATGATTAATTTATAATTAAATTAATAGTACTTTTCGCAAAGTGGTTTAAATAATCCGGAATGTACTATTCTGATGTTACCTCTAAAACGAGATTTTAATTAGTAAATTATAGCTTTACAATATTTAGCAGATAATAAATAAAAGCTTTATAAATTTAAAAATGGTTGATACTTCACACCAAATAGACAAAAAAGTAGCAACATTTAACTTAGTTAGAGTCACTTATATTCCACAACATTTTTCCGCAACTAATATGTTAAAAACATTGAACATTTCACTTTTAAAAAAGTAACATATTATGATCCACACACGTAATTTCCACTGTTAATAAAAAATTAACAAGATTGATTGTTTTAAAAATCTTGCATATCATTTTTTGTAATCATACGTGGCTAACCACCAGTTTTCAATGGTGCATTCAATTACCATACATATTAGAAAAATTATTAAACCACAGCTAAACTTAAGTCCCACAAAATTGTATTACATTTTAGATAGGAACAAATTTGATTGCGTGTTTTTATTTTTTTAAGCAAGTCTTTGTAGGATTCTAGTCATATTTAAAATTTACGTCATTGTCAGTCATATTGATATTGTTTGGCTACAAGTTTACCTTAATTTACCAAGCTCACATTGCACATCAAAGCCATTTAAAAAAAAATTATATTTCAAAGAAATAATGAAAATGTTGGTTTAAAAGCTCGGTTAATATACTTTTTTTTCTTTTTTTTTAAAGGATTTGGCGGCATAGACACTCTTTTGGTCCATAGCCTTACCTAAACATTCACACAACATTCATTCAATCCATTCATTCATCCCATTCACAAAAGTACAGTATACCATCTGCGCATTGTATAGCTCCATGTCACCCTGTACAGTGACATGGAATATGGGTCGGCCCATGCCATGAGTTCTACATTCCAACAGAGGGTCATAGATGTTTTCAATTTAATCACCGATCGTAATCGGGAGATGAAAAATCCCTTTTCCATCCCGCCTCTGTTGGGATTCGAACCCAGTACCTCCCGATCCAAACGTCGCAGCTTTAACCACTGCGCTATTTGCTCGGTAAATATTACCAGCCCCCAAAAATTTTTGAGTTTTTTAAAATAACTTATTTGTTAAATATATTTAAATTCTTTTGAGGAAAGTGGAAATTGTCTAAGCTTTTTAAATATTCATTTTCAAAAGCTCGAAAAAATTGTATTTTAAATGATTTTTAAAGTGTTTGAAAATTCATCTGTTAGCTCAAAAGCACTTATTTCTGAAGCTTAATTTTTTAAAG
Source organism: Tipula unca (assembly GCA_951394425.1). Classification (NCBI taxonomy): domain Eukaryota; kingdom Metazoa; phylum Arthropoda; class Insecta; order Diptera; family Tipulidae; genus Tipula; species Tipula unca. The sequence goes on along the minus strand of OX596380.1, from coordinate 15,541,811 downwards.
CTTTCCAAACTTTTGATTAATACTGTGTGTCAAATATAAAAAAAATTCGATTTGAAATGTAAGTATTCTTATACTATAATTAAAATTTGAACTTTTATTTGAAATATTGGGACTAAGCAAACGTTTTTATTTGATTGAGCTTTTCCTCTGGCAACAGTATTACTTAATAATCTTATATTTTTAAATCTTATGAAACAGTCACAAATTTTAATACCAACAAATTACATCAGTACCGAAACACACATAAGCAGCAGCAGCCAAAATATAAATTCGTTAAAAGAGATAACGAATAAAGTGAAGAAACGCAGCAGCAAGAACAAATAATAACGAGAAAAGCACAATAGATAAGAACATCTCCTATCAACACCCCTTCCTACCAGCATATATACCAAGGAATAAAAATTGAATCTTAAATATACCATAAATATACATATGTGAAGCTTTTTTTGTTATTTTTTATGTATTTTCATTTGTCTTTTTTTGTGAATGCTTTAAACTTTATGTATATATTATGTATAGAGCTTTTCCATTTGGTTTTATTGATAAAGCTGCAAAAATAAAATAAAAACGAGAAAATAATAGTAATAAAATAAAACAAACAAAAAACTCGATGTTTTTGGTGCTTTTAGGGAAAAAGCTTCATTTTTTTATTATTATTATTATTTATGTTTAGTTTAAGCAGCACAAACACCAGTTAAAAAAAATACGTGAATTAATTTTTTGTGTTGTCGTTAATTTTTTTTGTGTTTATGTTCGATTTTCGAGATGATTGATGCATACTAAATACACCTGTTTGATGGAAAATATGCAAGATTTTATAGTCGTCGCCCCAAATTTATGAGTTGTTTGTTGAATATGTGCGCCATATACATATATATATACAAATAGAATCGGATCGTGAATGATTTTATGGTAGATTGGTGCGCGCGCTATAAAATTAACAGATTGTTCGATATTCTAAATTGTTAATCGTGCTTTTCATTTATTTTTTATTTTTGAGCTTTTATTATTATTTTTTGTTTGTTGTTGGTTATTTTGTACGTGATATCATTAACGTGAAAATTCTGTATCGATTTAATACCAAATATAATTTGCATTCGCCGTTAAATAAATATATCGTACATAGTTAAATAAATGATTGTTAGCATTATGTGTACTTAAATAAATATTATACGACTGGGAGCTAAATAAGATCTTATAGAGGCGGTTTGAAAAGAAAATTTTATGTTTGGTATTCAAGTATGTCTATATAAGGTCAAATGTTGACATATTGATTTGTTATAAAAAAAAAATACATCACGTTTTATAAATAGAAATTAACCTATCATCAAGATGTTTTATACGTCAAATATATACATGAAATCTAAAAAGTTTCATATCATGCTGATGATGATGATAGATAAAATAAGAGATTTTAATCCGCAACTTTGTTTATTTTGTTTGTTGTAAAAACGAATTTAACATTCAAATCACAGTTTTAATTTGAAACGTTTCCAAAATACTTTTAAATCAATATATTGAAACTATTATCTATTGGTTTGGAGAAGGAGAATACGCACGACTTATCGCCACATTATATCGAAAGCTTTAACTTAATACACGCTGTGCCATAGTACATATTTATTGTAAATAATGATCAAACCGTACAACCAATCATTAAAGGCTAACGATTTTTTGTTTCTGTTGTTTTGGCTCTTGTGAATTTTTTTTTATCGTAATAATCATCACCATCGGTACAATATAATAGTCAGTTAAATTAAATTGACACAAAAAAAAAACCAAAAAGTGTCAACTCAGGAATTTTTTGCCCCCAGCTTTTCGTCCCATTCGTTTTGTGTGTGAGTGTATGGATGTATGTTTTGTGTCTTGTGTTTTATTTAGCAAATCGTGCTGTTTTCCTTTCGATTTTCGACGAGTTTTTCTCAATATATAGTGATACAACATTTGGTTGTTTTGATGACAATTTATATTTTTCCACCACACACTTGCTATACACGAAAAACATACGGATCAACCTAGTATGTATATTATGCGAAAATTTAAAAAAAAATTCGTTCGATAAAATAAGCGAACCGAAAAGATGACAAAACACGGTATATTTGTATGATAGTACATGCTGTGTATATAGATAGAAGACAACTTAAAAATTATGTATTTGTTTTATGGGATTAAAGCAATTTCTGGGTGAGCTTTTTGTATAAATATAATACGGAAAAGTGGAAAAATCAAAATAAATATAAATACAAGAATAGCCGAATCACAAGGAATTAAGATTTGTTTGCGAAGATAAATCGGGGAAGTAATTTATTTTAACTGCAGGACTTGTTTTGATTTGGTGGTACGCGTTTGGTGGTGGTGGCGGCGGTTATTATTTCAATCGGATTATAAATTCAGGACAATTGCGGTGTGAATTTTTAGTATTTTATTCCGTTTTTGTGAGAGTTAAATAAATATTTGGTGGAATTTAAATTAGGCGAGATAAATTATTTAAAATTATAGAGCGTAGCAAATTTATCAGTAGGGGTATACTTTATTATAATAATATCTGGAATCTAGACTAAAATTATATCGCCATAAAATACTCGCATGAAACGATACAATAAACTAAACCCAGAAATAATCAGGGAGTGGTTCGGTAGAAAATTATTAATGTGTTGAAAGCAGTTTAATTTATTTAATTTTTTTATTTTTGCCTAGCTATAATCATTTATCACCTTTATCTAAAACCATCAAAAATATAATATAATACCAACAACAAAAACCTAATTGAAAATCAATTTTAATGCTTTTTTATGACTCGTACATATATAAATCGATATTATATATATTTTTATAATGTAGAGACAGAGAGAGAGAGAGCTTTTTGTATATAATGTTTGGTTTAAATTTTATTTTTATATAGTCCATCCGGGACAAATTTGGGTTTAACCTTCAAAAAATCATTACAATCCAAAAAAAAAAGTTTGTGCCCCAAAGCAACGCTAATTAAATAAAATGAATAGTGTGTGTGTGCGTGTGCATGGCTGTGTGTACGATACGTCTAATTAAGGTGTGAAAATTTCCATTTCTCCATTCATCAATTAATTTTTTTTTCTTTTGGCTGTGTGTGTTGTTGTCGTTAACCTTATTTCGTTTTTTTTTCGTAAATTTATATTCGTCCTGAGACTATTGACATTGTGTATGTGTATGTTATATTCTATGTATTTAGTATGGGTAATTTATATAAAAGCTCGATAATAAAATTTAAAACTCTTGAGACATATTAATGATGTGAATACATATGTATATACATCCGAAGATGGATGGATCTGTTTGTTTATATTTAAAAAAACTCGTATTGAAATACGTCATTTAAAGTCTAATTCAACTTGAGCTTTTCATTTATGTTCTATTAAACCTCTACATATACCTAAAACCCGATAAAATTTTAAAACTAAAGGTTTTAATTTAATAAAGTTTTCATTCAGTCTATTGTTACTGAAAAGGAAGCTTTTGAGAGCTTTTAGTAAATCCTGATTGTGTAATTAAAGCAATTGAATTTCAAATGTACACCATCTTGTAATTTAATTAAAATTACCGTTATTGAATTCTTCTTCTCTAAAAAATATTTTATTATAATTTAATAAATAAAGCTTTTATTTAATAAAGCTCAATTTTTTACTTTCATTTGAGCTTTTATTTTAATACAGTATTTGTCTAACTGTGCTTGATCGTAAAATCGAACAAGTATCAACAATTTTTAAATGGAAGCTTTTTATTATTAATTTATTAATCTACACTTTTTACACTGAGAGCTTTTCGTATAATAGCACTATATGGTTTATAGTGAAATAAATTATTTTAAAATTAAAACAATAACTAATGGCGGTTTCTTATTTTAAATTAATTTTATTCACAACACACACTTTCATATTTAGAAGCTTTCAGTGATTTACTAATTAAATTAATAGTACTATTCGCAAAGTGGTTTAAATAATCCGGATTGTACTTTTCTGATGTCACCTCTAAAACGAGATTTATTTTTGTAAATTAAAGCTTTACAATATTCAGAAGATAATAAATAAAAGCTGTATAAATTAAAAAAATTGTTGATATTTCACACCAAATAGACATAGAAATATCAAAATTCAAATTAGGTTTAATATCCACAATAAAATTAAATTAACAGAACTATTAAAGCTCATCGATTACCCCAATATGTTAAAAGCTCAGTTTTCATTATATTACAAGCACCCCATTACAAATATAACTGACACAGTCATCAGTTCCATCTTACATAATAAATCGCAATTTAATAAATAATTTTATAATATCGAGAGCTTTCGAAGGAACTTAAAATGTTTTATTAAATAATCATCAAATTCAAATCTTGAACTGATCTTCAGGAGATTTTCAATCCTGCGAACCACTGATTTTAATAATATACCTGAAAAATCAATATAGGATTCCAAAATCATTAAATTTAATGAAGCTTTTAATTGAATTACGACAATCCAAGCTATTGTTTATTTTCTAATTGAATAGTAAAAACTTTGATTCATATTACGTCTACTTGATGCTCCAAGTTTTAGTTTACACATAAGATTTCGAAATCTTTTAGTGCATGAGAACTGATAACACTTTATGTAACGCTCATTTTGCACCTGGACTTCAAATTAATTGTTCTTCATATTGAATGAAAACTTTTATAATTTATAAGATATTGATAGGAATGGTATTCAAATACTCCAGATGTTTTTCGGATGTGACCGTTTCATCGAAATGTCTCAAAATTTGTATTAGACAATAATTTTTGCGCATAATCAAACAAAATTCTGCAAGATCAAATAAAATATGTAAATTTTTCTTTTAGTTTATTCTGAAATAAAACGAATATAAATTATTTGAATTTTCCAAATAAGTGCTACAAAAGTTAAAAGCACACTTATATTGATTTTGAAATTAAAGCTTTTCTTCCCGAGATTCTAAAAACTGACTAGTTTGCTGTCTTAAATTAGATATGTTGAAAGCTTCAACTTTCATTACACCTTATTAAAATGTACAAGGGTTCTTTGAGCTTTTATTTAAATTCAGTATTTATCGAATTTTGCTGGCACCTTAACTGCCTAACACGACAACGTGGTAATCTGCAGGTTAGAGTTTGTAAGTTTCTTTGAAATCAAAACAAAAATCAACGATTTGAGCTTTTACAGCAGAAGATTTTTGTTATAAAAATACTAATCAGCAAGTTTTTTCAATGGCAAAGCTTTCATAGAGGACAGATTTTAAAAAAATCGTTTTAGACATATTTTCTTTAGAACAAGCTTTTAAATTGTTTTTTGGTAATTTTTTCTTACTGAAACAAAACAAAAGAAAATTAGAACCAATTTGAAATAAATTTATTTTTGAATGCTTTCAATAAAGAGTATAACTTGATTAAAAATCATTTTGAAATAGTTTTAAGCAGGATGTTTATTCATAAGCACGAAATAAAATAAAAGAGAATTATTAAGAAGCTCAACGTTTACAAAATATATTCGAAACTACAAAATTTAATGCGATATAAAAAGCAATTGATTTCCAATTGTACTATGCTATAACTTTGAATCATTAGAAAGCTTTTAACTATTTATGGACGACCATCGAGTAATGCAATCTAATGGTGGAATTTATAATGGTTGCTGCTTCAATAGCAACAATCCCGCTGGAGTATGTAATTTTAGACTAAAGTGCGAATATATGAAAGTGATTACTCTTAGCCTTCGATGTGTAATAATATCATTGACTGAGTCTCTTGAACAATCGTGAATTTCTTAAGCTAGTTATGGTATCGTCTAAAAGTTCATCTTCCATGGTTTCTTCTTCGACGGGGTCTTGTTCAACTTTTGATTGCTCGCTGTACTTTAGATTAGCATCGCATTTATTATGCAATTTATCAGTACTAAGAATTTCATTATTTATGATCTGTATTTTAAACTCAAACTTTTAATTGCTCTAAGGATGTGAGCTCCGTTGTAACTTGTGACCGTGTAAACGTTTTTTAATTCGACCCCGTACATGTTTAACACGTTCTGTATTTCTACTAATATGGCTAACGTCTTAATAATTATAACACCTTGTTCTAAAAATTGAACAATAATCCCCAAAACGCTACGCTTGGGTCCCGTCGCAGAATCTCTAACTGATAAAAGTTGTTCACGTAACTCAGATTTAATTTTTATTATTAAAGCTGTGGATCTTGATATTATTTGCTGTAATTGCAATTTTATGCTTAGAATTGGTGTTCAAATTGTCGAGAATAGGATTTAAGATTTTTCGAAATCCTGAATATCTAAGAATTAAAAACGGTTTTCCATATTTGTTCATTAACATGCACTTTTAATTTCATTAAAGGTCAATTTTACATTTGGTATGTAATGACGCTCTGTGACAATAAAATGCGGAAGAATTCGGTTATTGTCAAGTTATATCGAAACGTAATTAAATTTGTAATGTTATTGAGGAAACCATAGCGTTATTGTTACGTTATTTCGTCAACGTTACAATATGTTATCACTCCCTGGACTAAAGTGTCGATTTGTTTATAACATACAACTTAAAAATTTCACTAAATGATTTATTGTTTTCCAAATCTTCCAGAATCTTTAGTTTTTCTTGCAAGGAAATTGATTTTTTATTTGAATTCATCGCTACGAAATGATGCCATTGACGAAAAATTATGAATCAAAAAAGGTTGGCTTTATCGAGAGTCGCTTTTAGAAAAAGTCGCTAATACAAGGTATAGCTTAAATCAAGAATTTACTGTAATTCAAATCTAATATTGCTATGACTACACAATCTTCGTTTTTAGAATTATACCATTTTATATAATAATTAAACTACACTTAAAGTTTCAAAAACTTTTCGAAATTTATCATATCGTGCAAAAAATTTAAATTATGAATTGTTCAAACTAGTCAAAAGCTGTAATTTAAATGTATAATTTTACAAATATAAATATTTGAAAGTAAAAAATGCAAAAGCTCTAAATATTAGTGGTAAGCAAACAGTAATCAACTAAGTTTTAACATGCCCTAGGAGAGCTGCTTTAAAATGTAAAATTGAAAGCTGTTGATAAGTTTAACATCCCGCTATCATTTTTGATTTAATTTTACATTGTGACGGTCAATAAATGTCTTAAAAAATTAAAATTACTAAAAAACATTTTGGAGCTTTTTGCGATTTTAATTGATAAGTAACCAATAAAAAATAATTTTAACATCTAATATGACTACCTCGTATATTTAATTCTGAACAAACAACTGTTTTGCATACAGTCACAAGAAAGCTTCATAATATAAAAAATTCGTTAGACCCCAAAAAGTCAATAAAAACTACTTTTAAATATGGATGCACCTTTATGTATATACATGTGTACATACAAAAAAGGAAAAAAAAATTAAAGCTCACAGATGTAAAATTTATTTTTTGGTTACTAAATTGGAAAAATATTAACAAATTAGATGACAACAACAAAAAAATTAAATGTATTTGTATAAAATTAACCCTTTGATCACATAAGGTACCCACTTTTATTTTTATGTCTATTTGTGTTGTCGTACAACAAAAAAAACGAAAAAAATAGGAAAAAGCTCAGACACACATTTAGGCCAGACATATTATTATGTACCATCATGGTACCATATTTTATTTTTCGATTGGTTTCATTTTTGGAATGTTCGATTCGGTATGAAGATAATGTTTTTGTTGGTTATCCATTCGGCGAACAAACTAACAAAAAAAAGTTGCTTACTTGCTGAAAAAAGCTTATATAAGAAATATTTTCGTTTATCCTATGTGTGTATGTTGTAAGCACTGTGCCAATATAATGCGGGGTAGTAAATAGGAACGTAAATATATATTAATAACAATAATAATATTAGAAGCTTTTCATGTTGTTTTCCACTTGTTCATCGCTTTTGATTATCATCATTTTTTTCGGTGCTTTGTTATTATTATTTTTTTTTTTGGAAATATTTTCGTGTTGCTGTTGAAAAATTGGAAAATAACACAAAAGACGAAAATCATTATTTTTTGATTCAATCTTGATATTGTTTTTCAATACATTTCCCATTTTCCTCGACATACCGTACAAAAACAATAATATTTGTGCTTTTTCTTATATTTGTGTATGTATGTATGTATGTATATAGTGATTTTTTACCACATATTTTGCTCCTCTTCGAACAGAATTAGACATACATACCTCGGTGTATATTATGTAACAAAACGAACGAATAGAAAAATTTGCTGTGCTGTTTGTTTGATTTTCATATTACGAGATTTTTTTTTTTCTGCTCTCGTACCCTTATGTGATAAAGATAACGACATAAAATGTATCAATATAGGCTATATAGCATTAGAGCTTTTCGTCGTTTTTCTCGTCGTTTGTTGCTGTTTTTCATCTCATTTTTCATATACTTATGTGTGTACATATGTATATATAGTTGAAATGAAACAATATATACGTACATTACATACATAATATAGGTAAGTTGATGTCAATCAATCCTATATACGTAATGTAATAATATTATGTTACGAAATGATAGATTGTATGTCATTTTAATTTATGAATTTTAAATCAGAAATATGATTTCGATTGTTGAAATATGATAATTTTTTGTTGCTGCTGCTATTTTATGCGCAGGATACAAGGTACGATGAGTATGTTGTATTATGGGCACATAAATGTGTGTAGCCTATATGTGCCATGAATACCATAATATACAACATAATAATATTAATGATTTACCTGAAGTAGATAAAATAATATGAGCTACGTATATGTTTAGTTATTTAGTGTGTTGGAAATTGTATAGGCTTTATTGGAAAATATGTTTGGTTTATAATTTATGATTTGACAGAATTTGTAAAAAATATTTCTAACATAAAATCAATAACAAGTGTTGTTAGTTACAGAAACATAAACCTCGGGAAAAAAAACCAGGCTTACTTTTAAATGAATTAAAGCGGACTGAGGTGGCCCTCTTTACCAGGAAGCACATACTTCTTCAGTGTAGCCCGCCAATGTTAAATGGTAATCGTTTGACCTTTACCGATAGAATGAAATATATCGGGCTACTTTTGGACAGCAAGCTAAGCTGGAAATCAAACATCTTAGAAACATTAAAGAAAGCTACTATAGCACTCTACTCTTTCAAAAATGCTATTGGAAATAGATGGAGTATGGAGCCCTACATAGTACACTGGTTCTACGTCTCAGTGGTCAAACCTATACTACTGTATGGGGTTGTCATTTGGTGGCCAGCGTTAAAAATTATGGCTAACCTGAAACTATCGATGAATCTAAAAAAAAACCCTGCTTATGTATAAGTGGAGCCCTCAGGAGCCCACCTACCCAAGCTCTTTTGATTCTCTTTCATCTCACTCCCTTGAATCTTGCGGCCAAACAGGTTGTATCTTGCACAGCCATTCGGCTGAAATCTATGTCTATGTGAACCTGTAACAACTTAGGGCACTCATCTATCCTGTGCAACAGGGGTATTCCTGAAAAATACCGACGAGTTTCCCACCAAAGAAGACTGGGTGAATGAGACGGTTATGGCCAATCAGGCGATAAACTTCCTCACGGATGGCTCAAAAAGGGATAGAGGGGTTGGCACTTCAATATTGTAGGGAATGTAAAGGCAGGCTGGATACAAAGATACCGCTTGCGTCCTGTAAACTGCTGCTTTAGGAAAAAGCCATAACAGAAACGAACGACAGAAACTGTACCTCACCTGTCCTATAGTCTACCGTACAGCAGAATACAGTTTGTGGGAACTTTCCATTTGGACGATCGGACGGATCTTAGTCAGATCGATGTCGAGGGTCTTCAACGCTTCTTGGTAAGCTCATAGGATGGTTCGATGAGTGAAGAGGAGGTTACTTAAATGTGGTATAGCTACGGACCAAATTGTGACTATGGTAATTTATTAGGATGGCCACCCAAACCTAATCTAACCTAACATAAAAAGTCGATTTTTAAATAACAAAATTTTATGAATGTTAACTCGCACGTCTTTCTTCCATTCTACATCTTAATTTGCAATTTTAATTTTAATTATAAATATAAAATTCGATTTTAGCGATAATCAACTGAAAAGTTTCTGAACATTTCTAAGTTATCAAGTTTACTACCCATCAGTACTCATCTGCTCAATCTGTTCCAGGCTTGCGTTACATTTATTACTATTCCACGATCCTGGATCAGGAGTAGAGTAGTTTTCATACCTAAAGATGGCAAGTAGGATTATACTGACCGAAAAACTTTTAGGCCCATCAGCCTGACCTCTACTTTTCTTAAATCTTTAGATCATCGACAAATTAATTAGGGATAACTATTAAACTACTTCCCCTCTCAGTAACATGCAACTTGCTTACAGAGCTGGCAAGTCCTGCGAAATTGCTCTACATGAACTCGTAACTAGAATCGAAAGATCAATTAATTACAAAGAGTTTCTAGTGGGTACCTTCCTGGACATTGAGGGAGCTATTGATATTATTTCGTTTTCTATACGATTACTCCATACTCAAGTCTCGCATAATTGAGACTGAGCTGGATGGCTCATAAATGTCAGAGTGACCAGAGGCAGCTCGTAAAGACGAATACTCCTAGATGTCAAAAATCGAAACGAATCATCATTAAACTCAACGTGAGGTTTACTAAATATGTATTATCCTTAAAAGAGCGCCAACTCAGAATTCTGAGTCCTGCATCTCCAATGCATGGGCCTTGCTCAGGATAGTCTTTGTGACGACTGTCTAGAGGAAGTGGACGACTGCCTACACTAGCTTTGCAGTTTTCTAAGGCTGTAGTGTGCTCCTTGCGAGTTAGGATAGATCCTCCAGGTTTGCTTCTAATTCTTATAAAAAAATTCACAAATTAATTTTTTTTCTGCCAGTTAATAAAATTACGGGAAAAATAATTCTCTTATCTATATTGCTGCTCCTGGTGGTGAGTACAAAAAAAATTTTTTTTTTCTGCTGAGAATTTTCTACTGTCTTATACAGCATGTCAGGAAGGAAGTATACATTAGTCAATAGACTCAATAAGCAAATCATATTTAATGACTAATTCAATAATTGACTTAATAATAAATCACAAATACGATCAATAACGCAACGAGTGCTATAAACACCATACTGTAAACAGGATGGGATGAAATAGTCCTCTGGATGAAAATCTAGTAATGACGCTGAGATACTTCTAAATTACGGTTACCTCACTATTGAATACAGTATGTGAATTCTCTTTGAGCAAGGGGAGGAAATTCACGAAATTATTACATTCGCAAAATTAAATGTTATCTCACAGTTTATATTAGAAAACACCAAAATCGACTATGCTCGGCGAGAGTTAAATAAACATAACATAAAATTGAACTCGCAAGAGCAAGTTTGTTCCATCCTACAATTAAAAGCCTATTATAATCAAAGAATGTAAGCAACCTATAACCACATTCTTACCAATCCTAAAATTCATATGACTATAACAAAATCTTGTCAAACATTTGAGAATATTTATTTCTGCCAACAAAAGCAAATATACATCCACAATAGAGTACATAATATACATCAACAAGTATTACAATCCTTTAATACTATCGTTATAAACGAAACTTAACTGGAAACAACAATAACTAACCTACAGGAAATTCAGCAGCGCTAAGAAATATCAACTGTCTTCATATGCTCAATAGCAGCTTAACCCGTACTAATAATAATAATTACATTGATCATTAAATTTTCTATGCACGGAAACACTTCTTCAAATTAAGAAACATATTCGCTGAGAACAACTTCAGACCACCGCGGGAGGAGTTTACGTTACGTAAATCACGTTCATCAAATAATAAATCCAATTCTACAGGGAACATAGAAGTTTGATATTACATACTATGTCACCAAACAAAGGACGTAACAAAACGTGGGAACAATGGGAACACCCAAGAAATAGTTTTCTCATGGTTTTCGGCTAGCATCAGTAAAACAATGTATAACTATCAAAAATATTAATGAACCCTTTTTTAAAGTTAACAATAACAATTATTAATGTAGACATTGCTTATAAAAACGTAAGCAAGCATCAAACTCGTGTTAAATGTGTTATATAAAATACTTTTGGAATATTAAATTTATTTATTTTTTTTGGCCACTCCGTTCCCAAACAACAACCCACAATCAGGGATGGGCGAGGTAGATTACACCATCTAATCTACGCGGTTGCCGATACGTAACATATTACGTTGATTACTTGGCAATGTTTTTTGTCACCGTCGACAATTAAGACTACGTCATAAAAACCACGATATTTTACCGTTTTCAACTCGAATGAACCAGTACAAATACAGCATCTTTTTTTAAATTTATCACATCCCTGTAAAATGTTAAAAACAACGTTAGGAATTGACATATATTAATTTAGTATAGTTTTACTTTTAATTTTATTTCCTCTTGTTATGGAATAATATCAAAGCTTCGAAAAACAGATACAAATTCTTTTGAAATTCTGTTTTAAATCCACTTAAATTTCGTTCTAAAGTGAAATTAAAATTTGACTCAAATTCTTATACCTCAAATTATAATTCAAAACCGATACGCAAACTCAAATAAAACAAAATATTTTTTTCCACTCAATGTTTGATTTTTAACTCGATTTAAAATTTGAAATGCACTCAAATTTTGTTGAAGTCAAAGTGAAATTATAGTTTATTTTCACTCATGTACAAATTCATCTAAAAAACCAATAAAGATGTTGGCTTAAATTCATACTAGAATTCTAGCTGGAATTTCACTTAAACAAATCCACTCAAAAATATACCTAAAGATACTTCGAAGTCTATATATGAGAAAATATTTATAAGTTAAATTGGACTCAAATAATCTATAAACAGTGTTTAACATTTTGCTCAACGTGACTGACATAGTAAAAATTGTACCCTGAATTTATCTAGAAAAGTTCCAATCACAATCAAATATAACAAAATTTTATTTTCTATTCAATATTTCAGTTCAAATACAACTAATATTTAATATTTAATATTTAATATTTAATATTTAATATTTAATATTTAATATTTAATATTTAATATTTAATATTTAATATTTAATATTTAATATTTAATATTTAATATTTAATATTTAATATTTAATATTTAATATTTAATATTTAATATTTAATATTTAATATTTAATATTTAATATTTAATATTTAATATTTAATATTTAATATTTAATATTTAATATTTAATATTTAATATTTAATATTTAATATTTAATATTTAATATTTAATATTTAATATTTAATATTTAATATTTAATATTTAATATTTAATATTTAATATTTAATATTTAATATTTAATATTTAATATTTAATATTTAATATTTAATATTTAATATTTAATATTTAATATTTAATATTTAATATTTAATATTTAATATTTAATATTTAATATTTAATATTTAATATTTAATATTTAATATTTAATATTTAATATTTAATATTTAATATTTAATATTTAATATATAATATTTAATATTTAATATTTAATATTTAATATTTAATATTTAATATTTAATATTTAATATTTAATATTTAATATTTAATATTTAATATTTAATATTTAATATTTAATATTTAATATTTAATATTTAATATTTAATATTTAATATTTAATATTTAATATTTAATATTTAATATTTAATATTTAATATTTAATATTTAATATTTAATATTTAATATTTAATATTTAATATTTAATATTTAATATTTAATATTTAATATTTAATATTTAATATTTAATATTTAATATTTAATATTTAATATTTAATATTTAATATTTAATATTTAATATTTAATATTTAATATTTAATATTTAATATTTAAAATTTGAAAATGCTACCTTATTGTCACTCGTATAATTATTCTAAATCAAATACAGATTTTAGCTCAGATTCATAAATCAAATAAGAGTAAATATTTGTAATTTAAATTGCACTCAAGTTTTGTTGAAATCTATACATTAAAAAGTCTGTACAATGCTTTTAAATTCAACTCAACTCCATATTAAAATTCTACATTGAATTTCACTCAAAAAAATTCACTCAAAATATTTAATTTATCATTTAGTAAAATTCAAATACCTATAAAAAATGAAATTTTGAAAAACGGGAATTTTTACTCCCACCTTTCGAGTTCAAGAAATGTTTTTCATTTGCTAGTTTTCCTCGGTATGTCTTTTCAGGTGCTCGGTATTCTGAGCGACCAATATAGAGCAAATGTAGCCTAATGTGCATCTATCCCTTGACACGGTATTTTATATTTTAAATAAAATTTAAAACTTCAGCAGTATGGCTAACATCAAGCAGTATGGCTAACATCAAGCAGTATGGCTAACATCACGTCTGCCGAGTTTCCTTGCAAAATTAGTTGTTTCAGATTCTTTCGATTTTCGAGCTAGTTCATAATATTATTATTTGAAGATTTGATCTTTTCAATCCATTATAGTTTCAATACGATTTATAAATTAGTTTATTTCTAATTTCATTCCAAAATGTGTATGCTTAAATGGGAGGAGAATAGAAGGAAGAATGAATGCAGTTAATTGTATAGTTTTTTATAAGATTTTTGTTAGTTTGCACAATCGTTTTGGAATTGATAAGATTTTGCAATGAATCTTGTAGTTAATTTAATGTTCCTTACTTTTAAAATTGTCTAGTTTAGCAAAAGTAGGAGTGGAGAACTGTGAGCAAACGTAGGTCACACGCAAAACGCAGACATCGCAAACTATTTTGATCGCAAATGACAGATCCTGAATTTAGTAATGTATTTCTTTTATTAGTGGCGTGTGATTAGCTTCTATATCATATAAAACATTCATTCGCTTTGTAAATCAAGGATGAGGGAGGTAGATTACTAGAACACGTAGAGTATATTACTGGGCAATATTTTTTGTCAACGCCGTTAATTGTCGGACAACATCAACCACCTACGATATTTTACATGTTGAAATTGAATGTTCACAGTTCACAAATGTTTTAATTTATAAAACAGTTATTCAATTAAGCTGGATGACAAATAATAATCTGATTAAATTTAATTTTATCTCCCATATAGTGTTGTGAAATCAAAAAATGCATGACAGACTAATAGACTAAAATTATTTTTGTGACTATTCAGATTAAAATGTACATAATTCTAAATGTCTTAAAATAGATTATACATTTTTTTTTTATTTACAACTTTTCTTACCTAAAATCTATCTTGAAGAGAGATTAAAATGAATTGGAAAAGATTATAAAACTGTCCCATCCGAATCGCATTAAACCTAAAAGGAAATCTGGCTACCGTAGATTAGAACACGTTCACTCTATAAATCGTCTATATTATGGACGTTTTCTACGTTGTCGACACGTCAAGGTAGAAAATAATAGATGGCGCGTAATTGCTCATCACTGCTCACAATGGAATTAAATAAATAAGCTATCAGTCCAAAAACCATAACTTAATCGACTGCGGGAATTGTATGCAATATAATACTGTTTTTGAATTTATAAATTTTGTTTAATTAAAAATATTTTCCAATTTTGAAATATTATGGCCTGAAACTACTAAAGATATACGTTATGTAGAACCATCTCTGTGATCGGTGCTTTAGTCAGAAGAAGATTACTAAATTTTAATAAAAATTAAAAATAGTTTCGAATCAAAAATTCATACACTTTTAGTTCGACCTGCTATAGGCATAAGTTAAACTAAATTAAATTTCCAATAGGTACGACAATCACGTATGAGTCGCCAACCTTGGGGCCAAACATTTTATTGTGAATTTATTTTATTCTCAATTAAAATACTGGATATAATCTTTTGTGATATTACAATTTTTCGATACCAAATTTTTCTCAACCTTTCCAAGTACTCACATAGAAAAACGCAGGAAAAACTGTCTTGTATCAGTATTAGACCATTTTTCGTGTGTTTTAATATATGAGTGATTGGCGCAAGGTGGACTAAAATTTGGTATCGAAATTTTATTTTTTGTAAATTTTAACTTTTTTAAATTTTTAAATAACAAACGTAAATTTTAATCTTAACGCAAAGTTCAACTCACGGTTATTTATGGTTTTATATATCAATTTTTGGTTGGATAGTGAAATGAACAGAGTGGACACTAAATACTTGAATCGACTGCAGGAACAGTATGTAATATTATACTGTTATACAATTTAAAAATTTTGTTTAATTAAAAATATTTTTCAATTTTGTAATACTATAGGCCTAAAACTACTAGAGGTATACGTTATGTAGAACTATCCTTTTGATCGGTGCTTTAGCCGGAAGAAGATTACTAAATTACAATAAAAATTAGAAATAGTTTCCAATCAAAAATTCATAAACTTTCAGTTCGTTTTATAACATTTTATTGTGAATTTATTTTATTCTCAATTAAAATACTGGGCACAATCTGTTGTTATTTTTAACGGCACGCGTTCAATTAAATAATTTAATAAAAATTGAATTTATTAATTAATATTAATTGAATAACTGTTTTATAAATTAAAACATTGTTAAAATCGCCCTCAAAATATACCGACCGGCCCGAAAAAAATTGACATTTTTAGTTCGACTTTCATTTTTGCCTTATTTTGCCGTGTTCGGTTCTATATTTCATCGTATTTTTCGTGTTACTACGAATTTGTATATGGTACATATAGTAGAGAACCACACTATTTCTTTAAAAGGCTTTTTTCGGGGTAGCTTTATTCGGGGTAACTTTTTCGGGCTAACTTCACAACGATACATATATAAATCCAAAAATTGGTCTACTTTCACGGTAATATATTATTTATTTATTTTAAAATTACAACAACAATAAATAACTACATCCCATGGAGGGATTTGGCCGCCTCAACGATCTTCCTCCAAACAGTTCGATCAACTGCAAGAGAACGCCAGGCACGATGACCGAGTGTTACCGAGTGGTCCGATATTGCAAACGAAGAACATATCCGAGCCATCTAAGCTTTGCTGATTTTATGAATCCGATGATGTCAACTTTATCGAGGTCATTTCTGATCTCCTGATTCATACGCATCCTGTAGGTGGCTCCCTCTTGAATGGGACCGAGAATTATACGAATTATTTTACCATTAGTAACAGTAAGTTGTTTGATGTTTTGCACTGTTAGTGTCCATGACTCGCAACCAATGGTGATAACTGGCCTTATCAGCGCTTTGTAGATGTCCAGTTGCACTTTGCGCGATATTTGGGGAGACTTGAAGATTTTGGTAGCCTGCTGCAATCCTGGATGCGATGTCGACAGAAACGGAGTTTTTCTTATTGATCGGGGATCCTAGATATTTGCACCCTTCAACTTTTTCATACTGTGTGTCTCCAGAAATAAAATCATCACGTGGCTGCCTTCTGGCAATCACCATGTATTTGGTCTTCGCTTCATTGATCTGAAGGCCAATTTATTGGGCTGTCAATTCCAACGGAAGGTGGACTTCTTTGAGGGAGATCATGTTGCGACCCATAATGCAAATATCATCAGCGTACGCTAATAACTGGGTTGATTTGTAATATAGGCAGCTGCGCTGCGCTTATTAAGCTGAAGAATTATAAGCACTCCTGATGTTATCTGGAAGGCATCCGAAATGTTGTCTTATATTTGCACCTTATATTTTGAGCCATTCATCAAAACCTGACACAAAGAAACCAATTTTGACGGTATGCCCGGATAGGTACCATAACGTATTCCTCTTAATGTTGTCGTATGCCTGCTGGAAGTTTACGAATGGACTGTGCACAGGGATGTCCTTTTCATAGCATTTTTCTAGTACCATCCTCAGAGTGAAAGTTTGATCGGTTGTTGATCTGTTCGGGCGAAAACCGCATTGATAATAACCCAAGATCCTCTCGGTGTTTGCTGATAACTTTGCCGCGACTACTTTGTCCAAAACCTTGTAGCCTGTATTCAGCAAAACTATACCGCGGGAGTTGTTGAAGTTTAACCGGTCTCGCTTTTTATGAAGCGGGCAGATAAGAGATGTCTTCCACTTTTCTAGGATTTCTCTTGTAGATCAAATTATTGATATGAGCTTAAACATGCGGTAAAACAAATAGAAATCTGCAACGTTAATATCCCGTGGAAGTAAGAGAGGTTGTTGCTCGGAAGGTGGTGCCTGTTTGTTTAGAAGTGAGGAAAAATACCTCCGCCACACTTCAAGGACAGTTTTACTGTCCATCAATAATTCATCGGATTCGTTGCGGATAGCGCTGTTACGCGAACGAAGGTCGGTAGCTATAGTTCTTTTATGCATAGCGATATCTATCTCTCAAGCTAGAATTCTGGATGTTAAGCACCTGTTGTTCATACCATTCTCGTTTCTTTCGGCTGCATAGCCGATTTTCCTTTTAGTCATGTAGGCTTTGTGAGATTGTCTGGTTCTTTGATATAGATTTCGAAGACGTGCGCGATCTTTCTCCCGAATTGCACCTAGACAATCATTTTACAACTAAAGATTTTTAGATCTGGATGGAGTTCGGCCTATGGTGGACGTTGGGCATCGGAACCGCCGTTTTGATTATGTCCCACTATTCTTGAACGGAGTTAGGAAGTGGTTTATCCTCCTAGATTCCCGATGAAGCAGTCTCGAAAGCGGTGGAGAGGCAAAATTTTAATTCAGCAACTACTTTTAATAATACTACTTGAGCCCCATAACAAGTAGAGATTAAATTAATTGCTCGTTGTCCTGTCATTAGATTTCCATTTGGCTTTATGGATGCGTTTATGTGGGAAGTACGTGCTGGCGACCACCAAGTTGAAGAGCAAGGCTAGCTCCGTGTTACGCGTCCCGTTGTTATTTGAGGTATGGTGCAAGGAGTTTGGGCCGATGGTACTACGATAAGTGCTGCCCGCACTGCCAATTTGAGCATTGAACTTGGCCTAAACAATTTTAATGTCATGTTGCGGAATTTTGCTCAAGACGGTTTCAAGTGCTATATAGTAGCATGAACGTTCACAAATGTGATGTTAAAGTGAATGAAATCAGTCACGAATTGGCGACATCGGCTACAGGCACTGTTTGCAATATTATACAGTTATTGATTTTAAAAATTTTGTTTAATTATAAAAATATTATATATTGTAAATAGTTTGAAAAAATAATAATTTCAATTTTGTAATACAAATATAAGTTCCTAAAACCACTAAAGGTATACGATATGTAAATTCATGCTAGAACTGATAAAATGTATTAATTGGCTCAACGCAGATTGGATATAATATATCCACTAATATTAAATTACGATTTAATTATGCTTTAGAAAAAAATCGAACTAACACAAAGCTCTATAATGTTTATTGCCGCAGTAACATCGATTAATTCGAAATATCAATTTTTGTACAAAGTTAAAATACATTTTAATATATTTAAAAATTATAATTATTTTAATATATGCAATTACTGTTAGGAAATTAATGAGAATAAATAATAATTATACCGCGGGAACGGTGACACCTTCATTGACTCTCGCCCGCATCCGATTATTATTGTATTACTCGCATTGAACAAATCAGAGCATATTTTATCATACAGCACTATGAATTTTTGTGATAAAAAAGCTCTCAAATAATTTACATGTGTATTTGTATTTATTATGAGTTCAACTAAGCAAATATCAATGTTCTTATATATAACCACTTCTCAAGGTCTACAATGGCAAACTTTTCAATTTTCTCCAAATGTACGAGTACGATACGATACATATACGTATGGATATGTGTATACGTCGTTTAAACATGGGTTTTATTTTTGTTTTTGTAATAATAATAATATTATTTTATAAAAACATTATGAAAGAGCTTTTCTTAATATTATTTGCGGAAATTTTTATTGATATCATTTAATTTATGAGTAGCATTTTTTTTCGATTGATTTTTTAGCACACGAGTCAAAATGTATATGTATATGTACATGTGTGCTCATCTGCTATGCGAAAGCTGCTTAGAATTGTAATAGATATATGGGTTATTGATTTATATTTACCATGACATTAAGCTTTTCTCATATCTTGTTTGGTTATATATACTTTTGGGTGAGTGCGAGTTTAATCAGCATACCACATCTCTTATATATGCGTACATATATATATGATATGTGAATTCCATAAAACCGAAATTTACTTTCGTAGTATAGCTTGTAGGATATAGAAGCAAAAAATTAGTTTATCATTTCGTACATAACATTAAGTAAACAACAACTACATTATGATTATTTTTGTGTTTATAAATGTATACATATATACAGTAAGTATTATTATATCTTAGAAAGTTTAAGCACGCATATCCTTAGGATAATTGAATGATGGAAAAATTCTTTAATACAACATCTAACATACATACTTATATACATACCTACAAGGATGGTATAGCAATTTATTTTTGTATTCGGATATGTACATATAAATATAAAAGCTCGCGCTATATGTTCAAGGTGGTTTCTTATTTAGAAATTTATTTTTAGACTTTATACTCGCATGTGTACATGATGATATCTGTTGTAATATATTTATATATATTATGATATGTGGGAAAATTTAATTTTAAATTAACTTTGAATATTATAAGAAGAGTGTTTGTAACGAAACAGAATTTTTGATGTGAAATTTGTGGGGAAGATCAAGTGTCTTTCATTAATTAAGCGAATTATTTGAAAATTCTTATACGTTTATGTATATATATGAGAAAGTAAGCAAGTTAAATTTTTACATATTGTATTAAATTATGGATGTGTTAATTATTAAGTGGGTAGTGGGTTGGGTTAAAAATTGGGGTTATAAGCAATTCAATCGATAACATTTCTTGAAATTAACCGTCACCGCACGGTGAGGCAGCATCATCTGCTCTTCTGCTCAAAATAGTGAAGGATGAGCTAGATGACGTTCTAACCCAAGATCCTTGGGTCACTGGTGATCGGACACTTGAGCCTTGAGCCCAACTATAGAGGATTTGCACGTGAAGTTAGGTAGGATTCGGCCCTGAATTCTTTCTAAAAATAATCTAAGCAGTGGTCAGCATTGTGATAAGTAACCATAACGATCGTTTCTAACTTGATGATGGATAGTCTCTTATACTGGGAAGCATCAGGTGGAAAACTGGATGTTAATCTCAGCCACCTTGCTCGTCCAAAGAATCAAATGCCACAGAAAATACGACCTGACTACTACGACATAACTAAGAACAGCCAGAGATGTCAACGCAAAGTGCTTTCTACTGCCCCAGTCATCCTCAGCTCTCTTCAACAACCGGATGGTATTTCGACCACTACTAGTGCGAAATCATAATTGAGACCCGTTTTCTGGGTTGTTAGAGAGTCAAGAACCTGGTATGATTAAATTTTAAGTAGTTTCAGGTTATCTGAAAATCAGCCTAAAATTATGCAATAAATGAACCAAAGTGACGACAATTTTCATACTTAATGTGGGAACACCTTTCTTTACAAGGCAGCCCCAAAGAAATTAGACCCATCAGTTTATATTTTTGACTAATAAAAACACTGGATAGACATATAGGACATCTCAATCGCGGTGCTGAGAAATTTGGCTAATCTCAAAATACAGTTTGCAAAGGGAAATTATCTTTGGACATAGCACTTCTTCGAATAATCTTTGGAGTATAAGGACTGGTAGTACAAGTGACACCGCTCATAATAACTCGGGGACTTTCAAATCTTGTAGTGGATTGAACCCTTAGAGATTGGAACGAACAAATGATTAGACGCAGGAGGGCAATGACTCCAAAGTAGTTTCCTATTCGGATGATATTACCATTAGTGCCTCTGAATAATATCCCAATAGCCTTAGTAAACTTATGGGAAATGCCTTGTGCAAATTCAAACTCACATAAAACTGAACAGGCTTCGTCTCCAGAAAGTGCTAACATTGATCCTCCTGCTTTAAACGGTATCAACTTGATCGTCACAGAAAAAGTAAAGTAGTTTGTTCTCATTTTGAACAGAATACTAATTGGAAACCTTATATATACTGGAAATGGGGAAGAAAGCTACGGTATAGCTTTATTCTTGCTAAACTTCCATTGGAAGAGGGTGGAGTGGCGTTCCGCGTCATACACAAGTTCTCTAATGACTAATAATCAGATCAACCCTATTATATGGGGTTACCGTCTTAAGGCCTGCTCTGAGAATAACAGCCAACCAACAGGAAATATTAAATCAAACGAGCTAGTTCGGCTAGAGAAAAAACATTGAAATACCTCTTGCATCATTCATACTACTGATTCCGGAAGCAGCCAACAAGTTAAAGACGGCAAATGATCAAACTGTACTTTATGGCTGACAGCCCAACAAGTTTGGCATGGTTTGAATTTGGTAAGATCTAAGCAGTTGATTTCTTGACGGCGGCCGCAGGTCTGGTTGGTATACGAAGTCATCACATTGGCACAGTCTTATCGGCAGATGTGCAAGGATGAGGATTTTTTTCTACTTGACTACTGTCATCACTGTGAGGATGAAAAGAAAGAATATTAATCAACATATATCAACAGGATGAACGTCAGGAGTATTCACGCTTTGTAAAAAGCTCAAAACGGTACAATGAATTGGTGCGGACCGAAAAAACTTGTGGGAATGCAATGCGGACCTGCTTGTTTTAAATTTTATCTGAAATTTGATTGCCTATGGTACAAATAAAATCGGAGGTTTGACTGGACTATAGTTAAAGCCGCCATCTGCAAAATTCTTAAGCGGCGAAAATAGATTTCTGGATTTCATTAAATTTTCTGGGTTTGCATTCCCCTCCTTTTTAAATTATTTAGAATGCCCAAATACTACATTTTAGTGTCAAATATCATGCATCCTGCTTGCTGCAACTCTGTAATTTAAAACCATTCTTGAACGAGATTCGGCATATCACCTTTGGAAATTCTAGAATGATATTTAATCGGTGACGTAACATTGCGAGTAGAATTTGAAGGAACGCTATAAGTTCCTATTTTAAAAAAATATTCCATCAAAGCCGTCACAAAAATCAATTTGTGACGAAATAATTTGGGCACAAAACTAATGTGGTATTAAATCCTATGCTTTTGGAATGGATAACGAAAGTTCACTCGAGACATTTGAACCAGTAACCATACACGATATAATGTTACACAAGCTATTAATTAAAACAGTTTTAAAGGCCATTACTGGCCCCTTACTCAGTCAACAATTTGGCTCCTGCGGTTTCGATGCATGGTCTTCATACTGTCTAAGACAATCTGAAGAGGCCAAGTCGTTCTCTACATCGTGGAGCCATCGTCGCCTGCAACGACCTCTGCGCCTACCATATGGTGGCTCTCCTTTCAGAGATCGCTGAACAATTCGTTCCGGATCAGCACGCAGAACGTGCCCGAGCCAGCGCACTCGCTGCGATCTTACTTCATGTACAATATCGGGGATCTTCATCAGATCTCTGATCTCGATATTGTACAGAGCTCGGTAGGTACCAAGCTATATAGTTATTTAATTTCTCTTAATCCAATAGGAGGTACTTTACAGAAAAAAAATCTTAATGAAAACATCATATCAAGTAAGGAACCCGTGAAATGGCCTGCAAGATCTTGTGATCTGTTACCGTTAGATAACTTTTTAATGGGTATCTGAAATCACTTGTTTATATCGATAAACTATAATCGATTCTTGCATTAGAAGCGAACATAACACGTAATTAACGGAATATCTATATAGAATGGATCATCTAAGAGCCAGCCGCGGACAACATTTAAAAGAAATTATTTTCAAACATTAAATGTCATAAACCGAACTTACGTAACAAATACAATTTTTGATTATTAAATTGATTTTAATGCGTTTTATTTCAATAAAAACTTCTGAAAGCTCTAATTGGATCACCCGTTAGTAACAACGTACTTACATAATAAATCTCAGGTACTGCAGTAACTTCTCTAAATCACATATTGTTTACTGGTGGTGTTCCACAAGGATTAGGGCCGCTTTTGGTTTCATTATTTGGAAATGACTTAGCACTAAATGAATACGGTGGCCCATATCCATACATCTGTCTATATAACCTCAATTAAAACCTTAGGTACGTAACTAAGTGGTCGCAATATACTGGTATCAATTTAACGTATAGCTCCGGTGGTATTAAATGATGTTGTTATCTCATAATATATAGAGAAAATAGGGCTAATTTTTGACAAACATTTTTCTTGGAATAGTGACTTCAATCGCGTACATCTCTAACTCGGCTATGCTATGCCTCGTCCATTATAGGAGTTTTCAAAATATTTGCCTCGAAATATATGACGCGAACTAGTATCCCTTATTTTTTCTCATTTCAGATCGAAGTTAGATCAAAAACACTTGCCAACATTGAACAGAAATTAGAACTGTGCATGTACATAAACAATAAAAACTTGACATACACTTACTAATTTTACATTATTTGAACACTTTAATTAATTTTATAAACTTAATTCACTCAATCGAATTTTCAAAACTGCATTATCGTACACTAAATGTCACCCACAACACTTTGTTTTTGATTTTTCATATTTTGACAGACCGATCAAAATTCACTCGCAAATTTATTATGAATACATTTATTTATATTTTTTCGTCTGGTTTAGAACAAATTCAAAATCAAAGTTCATTGAGTTCAAACATATTTATAATTAAATGATAAAGTCGAAACTGACTGAAACAAAAAATTAAATTAATTTGTCCATGCGATGGTTTTTGAGAAAACATCTTGTTATCAATTATATCTTTAAGAACATATAAGGTCTTGAGGATGATTTGATGCGCGTTTCATTTGTTTCAGATTAGAATTTTGTTGAGGTCAAATAGTTATAGTGATAAAAGAAAGATCGCAGTTATAGTTTGGAACGCTGTTCGTGATAAAAATTTGAGTAAAGTGAAAAAA
Source organism: Tipula unca (assembly GCA_951394425.1). Classification (NCBI taxonomy): domain Eukaryota; kingdom Metazoa; phylum Arthropoda; class Insecta; order Diptera; family Tipulidae; genus Tipula; species Tipula unca. The sequence continues at coordinate 15,516,837 of OX596380.1, read as the reverse complement.
TGTATTTATATGGCAATTAAGAATTCCTCATTGTTGAAACGATTCATGGAAACATAACCTATGGGCAGACGGCCAATTTGAGAGTCAACACCGCTCATTTCACTATCCAAGAAAAAAATTGTTTATAAAAACGTAAATTCAGCGATTTGAAACAAATATGTATTACACCGTTTATGGTCTAACACTTGCATGATAATTTTTCGAGTATTTTACTATACGAGTGATTGGAAAGGCCGTATCGAACATTTTTAGTTTCTTAAAATTATTAGTTATCGAATTTTATAAAATTTTAAAAAATTTTAATCCTACGATTTTGGGAAGAACTTCCCTTCTTTGCAAAAGCAGCAAATACCTCATGAAAACCTTTTAAATTTTCTTGAAATCGGTTTTAGTGTTTATTTGGATAAACAATATATACAAATAATATATTTCAATATGGAAGAGTTTATCTGCCACTTTGACATTTAAAATTAACATAAAATATAATAAAATATCCAACATAAATGTTTTTATGAAGAATAAAACCTATTTCGAATTAAATACTTGCTAGGTATGTATTATATCAACATAAATTTTTCACTTTAAGTATAAACATTAAAAATTAAAAGCTCATTTTTCATCAGCAGTTTATAAATACAATTCTGTAAGGATAATTATATAGTCATAAAGTCAAACGAGTTTCAATTATTCCGTGAACTCTAATAAATAACTATACCTGTCTGCCAGACCCATTATATATATAATATAGCTATAACGTTTAACATAACTTTAATTATAAATCCAACAATTTAGTTTTAGTTTTTGTTTTAACACGAAGCTTTATAAAATATGACATGCTACGGAGTATATAACTATATATAAACATTTTAGAAAAATTATTAACTTAATCTCAGCTCCCACATTTGATGAACATTTTACATTTGGAAGCTTAAATTGAATCAGAAATATTTTAAAAGAAATTAATTGTTGAGTTTTATGAGCCATAAACTGCAGGTATAGCATAAATCTGAAAGAAAAAATTTAAGCTTTCTTATTCGCCTGATAAATAATATTTTGTTGTGGAAGTATTTTAAAAATTAATTTTAAAATATAATTCCATCCTAAATTAATTTTGTTGGTCTTAAGCCATTAAATTAAATATATTTGAACGATCAGCACAATACATGGTTTTATGTGATTTTTATTATTTTAAATAAAAAAATTCGATTAAGACTGTTAATCTAAAATGTTCATGTCAAGTAGTTTTTTAAGAAATATTATAGAACTTATAATAAATATATACATATATTCGTTTATATTTAATAAAATTGTGGAATTCAAATAAAACAAATATATATAGCTAACTCAGTTCTAAATCAATAGGTTAACATGAAGCTCTTATTAAAATAACGACTAGTACATTCGATATCTGAAAAATTTCATAATTTAATAAAATATTTGGATAAGATTAGGAAATTGTAAAGTTGAACGCACCAACTAAATACCATGAGTCTAATTGAGCTTTTATGTCAAAATATTATGATAGTTTTTTGTAATTGATTAAAAAATTTTTAGTCTGTTGTCTCCGCCATAAATGCATTTTTTTAAATATTGTTAGGGAAGCTTTTAGTATTAAAATGTGCTTTTACGACATATTTTCCTACCAGTTTCAGAAGAATAAAGCACGTAGTTTTATGAAAACTATATTTTTAAATTAAAATTATGAAACATAATATGAAAGCTTTTAACAAATATATAAAGCTTTTAATATAAACAACAAATAATTATCGTACAAGTTTTTTTGATGTGTTTTAAGTATAAGAAGCATTCGATAATTTGTAATAGCGTTGGGCTTTACATGTAGTACTGTGAAATATCAGCTTTCATTAGAATTTAAATGTCAACACATATATACGTATATACATTCATACATCAATATATGTAGTTGGTAACTTACCCAATGACAAAAGCTCAAATAAACCGCACAACCATGTTTAATGCACTAATTTTATAAAATAAAACTTTTATGTAGAACTGGTAACAGTAGAATTTAGTTTGACCTGGTAGTTATATCCTCAATGTTTCTCTCGAAAACTACAAGAAAAATATGTATTGGTAAGGTTTCACGGCTTAAAAAAATTAAAAATCGTACGTTAAAGTGATCTGAACAATTGAGTATACATATAGCTGACATTTGAAATTAGTCTAAGAGCTTTTAAGAGTTGAAGCTTTATTTAGTGTTCATATCAATTCCATTATTTTTATTTATTTATTATTTACGAGAACTATCGTAATACCTCTTATAATTTTTTTCTGACTAAGCTTTAATTTGTGTAGTTATGATAAGAGCTTTACGTGTTAATTGGACTTTTAAATGTTGCTAACTTCTATTAAACATTTCCTGACAGAGTGACAGTCCGAAGAGTACCTTATTTCTGAACTAAGATTTAAAAAATGGAAGCTGTTAAATATTTAGAAAGCTTAAATTGACAAATATTAGTAGATGTAATAGTAAAAATGTCTCAGAACTGTTTTGTTTATATAGTTGTATCAGTCACCGAGCAGAGACCACAACTACTTTTGACAAGCCATCTTCCCGGGACTTTGATAAATTTAAGTTTGGTTGAGCATTAAATATCATTTACAAATTGATCATATTATATGATTTCACTAAGAGTTTCAAACCAACAAATATTCATTAAGATCCCAATACGCTTAAACTAACAAATCGGGCTTTTCCGAAATAAAAATCATGAATCTATTATGAATTCTGAAACTTTTTAAAATTATTCAAAATATCAATTATTCAAAAAACCAAATTACGACCGCACACGTCTCAACAGAATCGATTTTAAATCTAATTATTAAAATAACTCTTTAAGCTTTAAACAAAAGAAGCTTTATTTAGCGTCTTCGAATAGTGTACATAGCCTGATAGTAAAAATACATAGTTTTCTGAAGCTTTTATGTTTCAAATGTGCTACACGATTAAGCTATGTGTGCATAATTTTTATTTATTATTTTTATTCGTTTATGTTCCTTTTCTCATCGGTATCGTAGAATGGTATTTCTGATACTAAACTTAATCGGCGTAAGTTTGTTTTATTTTACTTAAAAACCTAGAATATCACTAAAATTAAAGTTTAAGTCTTTCAGAATTTCATATTTTCTTACGAGGTTTTAACAATGATTAAACTTTTAGCTTTGGATATCTACACCTAAATCAAATAATTAAATGGTATGTTCGCTTTTATAAATTTATATGTTTCAATTGTTTAACTTAACGTATAAAAAGCTTATTTAAAATATTTGGTATATTATTGAAAAAAGCTTTTTTCTTTGGCCAGACACGCTCCGGTATACTTTTAAATTTGGCATAGCAATTGTTTGTAAATGATAAAAGTTTAAAATTTGGTATTTAGTTTTATTAGTATTGGATGACTTTCACACCAGCTTTTTATCCTAATATATCCATATTTTAAAACTATTCTTATAAAACCAATTATGAAAGCTTTTAAAATTTAGACCGCTTAGTGGACCGTTATACCTTTTAGTGATATTGTTTGTAGTTTAGAGGGGCCTCAACATTTTCTAGTGTGGATGAGGTTTAAACACTTTTAGAAGTTTTAATACCAAAAAATTTGATAAAATGCTGAAAGTATTACGATAGATTAAAAGCTTTCAAACTAAAATTGAGGAGCTCTTTGGCTTGACAGTGAGCATTTTGCGTAATACCAATTTGTAGTTTGATTTTGTATACTTTTTATAAACCAACTATTTTGCATAGATTTGACTAAGACAAACTAAATGAGCTTTAAACTTCAGTAAATAACTTCCACGCTTTCACCATAATATACCATTGCAATCACTCTTCTTAGTTCTTAGCTCTGTATGTACCACATACAATTTAAATCATTTGATCCACACACAAAAAATATATTACCGAACTTTTATTAAAAAGAGAAATGAGAAGAAGAAAACTATAAATAGCTTCCAAATATATATTTTGCTCATGCACACAGCATTCTCGTTTATCTCCAAACAAAGGAAAATCAATTCTGTTTATTAACTATATATAGCAACTATAAGAAGCACAACAGAAGGAAACAAAAAATTAAATAAAAACAAAGAAATTTTAAAGTTCATAAAAATAATGATAAATTAGAAAAAGCTCTCGCTCTTTATATTATATCCGTTCCCTGTTCGCGCTCGCCCATAAAATCATCCATAAGAAAGTTTAACATTTCTCAGAAATTTTTTTTCTGTCTGTTTTTATTTTAACTTTTCTGTATTCAATTTTCCAAACACTGTTGTTACTCTTCAAAATAATAAAATAAAAAGCACGGAAATAAAAGCACAAAATGTTAAACGTTTTGTCGTTAAACTTTTATGATTTTCGCATTACTATATATATTTTGAATTATTTTGTAAAAAAATCTTTGGAAAACAACCAGCTGAGCAGCAAAATTACAAAAAAATAAATTAACAAAGTAGAAACAAAAAGCTTGACAATTTATTTATATAAGATTTAACTTATATTAACTTTTTTTGTGTCGTATGCATAGTAAAATTCAAAATTTGGAGTTTTGGTATCGCGCACGAGTAGCACATTATGATTGACAGTTAATTCCATGTCATAAATTTAATTTGCCAGTAATTAAGTGATTAGAGGTTCATCAACGATATTTTATTTATACTTTTTTTCACAAAATTGATTCTCATCAGGGGGTGAAATCGTTTTTTTAATGAATACATTTTCATTTGAGAAATTAAGACGATGGAAATTTAATGATTCATATCAATGTGTTGTGTAGTTACAGTTCAAGTAATCTTATTTTATAATTTTGTGTGTGGGAAAATTTTGTTTTAATTTATTTGATCGTTGAGTGACTCATGATTGTTATCATAATTTTAATAAAACTCACAATACAATTTCTGAACGTATATATACATATAGTATCAAATTTTCATCTAGAATAGGGGAACGGAACATGCAAAGACTATAACAAAAAAGGGGCCGAAATTATGTGCTCCCATAAATGTCAAAGCACAATATTTATTTTTTACAGGTCAACCTTTTTTTTTTTGTGCGAGTGTGTGTATATGTGTGCTTTTTGTGTCTGAGTTTATTTATTTGTGATTCCATTAAATTGGATTCAATGATTATTATCAACATGATGATTTTTATCATTTCTACGTTGTTACGATTATTATTGTTATTTTTATTATTATTTTAATGGCTATTATGAAAATGTAATAATATTTATTCATATTGATGTTAATGCTGCGAGCGTGTAGGCGGTGTTAGTGTTATAGTAAATTGTGAGTTATGAAGATATGAAGAGTTTGATAATTTCACGTATAAAGCTTAATTTTTAATTCATTATTGGAATACAAAAAAAAATATTAAATTTGATATCTATTTTTTATTCATTTCAAATCTTTAATAATAAAAGCTAGATTCTACAAGAAAATAGAAATTTTATATTCATTGATATGAATTAATTATTAAGAGTTACTTTAAACCACTTATCAGTATTTAAAAAATTGAAAGGTCGATCAATCAGAGTTTTAAAAAGTTCAAACCATGGTACAGAGCTTTGGATTTGTATAATTTATTACCCAAACTACATTAAATATATTGAGACTTCATATTAAATATTATATAGATTTAAGTCTCGGAGCTTTTATAATTTGTTATTTCATACTCAATGCTTAACTATAAAGCTTATATAAATTACACCTTTGCTTTAAATCATTAAATTGTAAGCTGTAGTTTAAATTTTTAGTTTGGGAGCTTTCAAAATCCTCTAGTTAATGATTTAGTGCTTCCAACTTTTCAGATTAAGAAATCTCTCGTACTATTGCAAAAAAATTGGTTCAATAAGAGAGAACTTTTTAAAAGCCTTATTAAATTTTTTATTGGTTAGAAAGATGAATTTCACTAGATTTTCCTAAACTAAGCTTTTTATTTTATGGTATTTTTTATTTATGAAAGCTTTCTTTTTATATACATATACAAAAACCAGCTTCATATTTTAAATTTAGCATAGTAAACGTTTTAGAAGAAGTTACTTTTATTTTACTGCATGCTTACACTTTGTAAATTTAACGCGTAAATTTGGTATCAATTTTGTCCTCGTTTTACTTTCGGCAAGCATATGGTGTTATCCTGTTCTGAGTTATTCCAAGTTGTAAAAAAAAAGCTTTTTTACAATATTGATTGGAAGCTGTTTTTGATTCCAAATTAAAACACTTTAATTAATATTCGTTATCTTTGATTTGCAGCCTTGAAAGCTTGGTGATTTTGGTACGAAGCTTGCCATTTTCGAATAGTTTAAAATAATCAATCTTAGAAAAAAAAATTTTTCAGTTTGCATTAAAAACACTTTTCATATTTCTATTTTCATGAAAAAAAATTTTTTCCAAATTTATTTTTTCGTTTATTTTCACACCTACACTAAAATGTACTCTTAAAACTACTGAGTGCTTATAGTTAGTACAATTCGACACTTTCGTTAACCTTTTAAGTGACTGCTTTTAAGATTCTCATGTTAATAATTTAGTTGTTCCAACTTTTGAGATTTAAATAAAAGCTCCCGAATAATTTTGCCTTAAACTGACTAATATACAACTTTTTAACGCCAGAGTTTAATTTTCTATATTAAGCTTTTTTGTTTATTACATTTCTCACTCTGAAAAGATTTATATTTATCGGTACAAACAATTAGCTTTCATTTTTTAAATTCAGCATAGTAAAAGTTTAAGAACTGTATGACAATGTTTTTCCTTTTTTTATTTTCGGCAAGCAAATTGTATTATTCTATTCTATACAGCTAAAACTTTTTCAGTTAGCGAATACAGCTTACATTAAAACATTTTATTTAAAAATCATTACCTTTGAGTTATAGCCAAGAATTTCCTATGAATTAAAACAATTAACAAGTGGATTAACTATTTTTTTCGATTTTCATTAAAAAAGCTTATAAAGTTTAAAATTTTAAATTGTTACATAAAAGCTCCCTTATTTTTAATAATAATCCGATAATTGGAAATGTGATAAAATTGTGACATAAAACTACATAATTGATTTTTGAAGTAAAGGAGTGATATTTTTTGACATTACCAAACTCAATCATCATCAGAAAAGCTTATATAATTTTAATTTTCATTTAATTTAGAAACTTACACCAAAATGTATTCCTAAAACTACTGGCAGGTTAAAGTCAGTACAATTCGGCATTTTCATTAAAAACTTTATGTTTAATATTGAAAGCTTTCAACAAACAAAAATTTTGAAACCGATTCTTCTGTTTTTACTTAATTACAAAAAACACCTTTTGTCAATTAGAGAAAATGGAAGGTAACTTTACGATTCTTATATTTTCTTTACAGCTAACCGCATTATAAAAATATCTCTTGTTAGCATTTATTTAATTATTTACTGTTTTCATTTAACTTAAGCTTAATAAACTCTTTTTTTCAGTATCAGTTTATTACATCGTACCATATTAAATGAATAATTAAGTTTTAAATTTAGGAGCTTTTAAGATTATGAAAAGTATGTACAAAATTATTTTTAAAATGTACAACTATAATTTGTCATCAGTATACAAAAAACCCGTCGCTTTTTGACGTAAACGTAGGTTTAGAATAAAAGCTTTCCCGAACTTTTATAAGAAGAATTAATTAAACTTTGTTTTTTTTTTTAATTTTTAAACTGAAAAGTGGTTTCCAGTTTTAAGGGTATTAAGTTACATTGGTCGCTTCAACGTAAAACGAAAATATGGTTTAAGCTAATCACAATTGTTATAAAAATCAATTAAAGCCTTAACACAATTTTGTGTATAAAAGCGAATTATAAAGCTCAAAAATAATAAATAATTATAAATCTCTGTGTATAAAAGCTAATTATAAAGCTCTTTTATAAAACTTTAAACCTTCATTGCCCTTCAACCTCAGTGTATTATTCAATTTTATTTTATATTATTCATATAGTTATTCGATTGCTCAATAGACGGCAGCTTGTTTAATAATTGTGTAATTAATTTTAGATGACGTGGTGGTGCGCTAACTCAAATATTTAAATTTCAGACTGCTTAGCATATTTGTACATAATGTTTTCACATAAAAGTGTGTCATCAGTCAAATTTTTGTAAAATATCGCTGTACAACACCAATTATAAAATTTAAGTGATTTTTATGTTTGGTTTAAATGCTAATTCAAATTCATGCTTAAATTTTAAATTTCAAATACGAAATCAACTTCCAATCAAAATTCTGGTGAAGCTGCGTAAGTCAATATCATATTATTTTGCTTCAGATGTTGAACGGACCAAACCTATAACATCATTACATGATATTGTATTGTTGTAATAAAAAAAATAAAATGATTTTTCTATAAATTTAGCCATTGTCGGAATAATAATTGAATTTTTATTTTTCCGAAATATTCTGAGAATTTTGTCTGATTGTTGACTTATATGATCTAGAGGCGGTAAAAAAATAAGGCGTCGAAACATCTTATAAGAAACCAGTTAGTATTCATAGAATATACATTTTCAGATAAGTAATTCGATTTTTGAGGTATTTCAACTCACCCATAGCTTGAGCGTTTTGTTCAATTTAATTAAGATGGATTTTTGCATGTGTAGGAGGAAAATCGTTAATAATAAAATGGGCATATACGGTTTCATTTCTTTAAGAAAATTTAGCTTTTGGGCAGTTTAATTAATTTTTTTGTTTGTTCATATATTCAGATTTGCTGAGCTTTATGTTTCCTAAAGCACTTGTTGCGAAGTCTGTTTAGTTCAATAATATTTTCTGCATTTATTTAAATTTAAATGAGACAACGTTATATTATTACTGGGGTTTGAATTTAAAAAAATGAAATTATTGTGATTTGATTTTTTTAAATTCGAAACTTGCCTATCAGTTTTAATTTAACCTGACTTAAAACGAAATTGTGTTGAACACATTTCATTACTGAAATTAAAAAAGATCGCAAAACATTTCATTTTATATAGAGCAACAATTTTGAGATTAAATTTTTATTCATTTCTAATTTAAACATCCACTAGTGCGGGCTCTAGAAGAACAAAAAAGAAGATTTTTTAAATATCAAATCAATGAATACTAGTTGTAGTCTGTATTTCCAATAAAAGAAAAAGTTTTGCTTCTAAGTATTCAATAAAAAGCTCGTTTAATTAATTCTTTAAACAAAAAATTATCCAAAAGCTCTTAAGCTATCACTAATTTTTAAGCATTAGCATAAAAGCTGAGAAATGAATTCTATCCTAATGACAAACTATACTCTAAAACCCGAAAGGTCAACTCAAATTATTATTACCGAAACGTTCATAAAATTGTACAACATTTATAAGCTTTTAAATTTGAATAAATTCAAGAGATACGGTTTAATTAAAAAAAATATCCATGTACCACTTACCACGAGAATTAATAAATTTTTAATGCAATATCTATATTACAAACCTCATTTTACTTACATAAATAAATTTTGAAGTTTTTGTTTCAAATTTCCGTTAAAAGCTCTATTAATACAAAAGTAATAAATCAGTTAACAATATTGCTATTCAAAATTTAGTCTAACCGGTCTAAAGAACATTTCATACAAATGATCTAAAGAACAATTACCATTGACTCTGCATTCACCAGCCTAACTAATATTAACTTATAGAGATTGACAGAATCGTTATCAACTACTAATTCACAACATCAGCTTGAAACGGTGTCTTATCTTGATGTAAATTGAACTATCGCCACAGTAATAATTGAAGAAACTGTACTTACGATTTCAATGCAACCTGCGGCTGTTCTTGAATCTAATTCAAGTCATTTAGGTTTAGGAATTAATAAAACTATCCAATCAGAGAATCGGAATCGGTTATTGAATCCGTATTAGAGATATCAGATGATTTGAATATACGCGTAATTCAACTTAGATGATGGCTCTTTGTCAGCCGCATAACTCGGTAACTGATGTGTGTCATTTAAAAAGCTGTGTGATAAAATAATTAACACCAAAGAAGTAAATACACAAAGAATTACCCCCAAATCATCTTATGGAATACACTACGATTATGTGGCGTATAAAATAAATATTCCCAGGCATTCTTTTAATAACACCTTACACTCTAAACTCTGGCCTGCTGGTCTGTTGGTAAAAGATTTGAATGGGGCGAAAAGAAGTATTTGTTTTTTTCAAAACTCCGGATGAACCACAAACCTTAATGAGAACTTGTACCCTACATGAAACAAATGCATCTACCGAATCCCGAAATCATCAAATCCTCGAGAAAAAAACTGATACACTGCCTTACTCAGCTAGCTCATTATGATCGCTTAAAGTTTTTGTATACGACAATGTGAACCAGGTATATTTAGAGGATCCTGTAGCTGGTCATCGTTATTTGGGGGTACGATGGAGACATTTTAATAGAGTTTGATTCAGATAAAAATCGTTTCAAACCAACCAAAAGCAACATATTTTGTTCTAATGCTACAGAAGTAATGTTGAAACGAACCATTTTTGAAAGAATTGATAATCTTACTTTACCTCTGGATGAAGGTAAATCTGATATCATATCAATTCAAGCAGTTCCAGGATATGGTAAATCAACGTGGAAAGGTCTGGCCCTCAGTGCTACGAAACATGACATTAAAGATATAAAAAAAAAGTCGAGTCTCTGTGTAAGGATGCAGTGATAAATTTTAATGATATCAAAATCAATTATCGGACGATTTCATCATACCTCAAATGGCTCTCAAAAATATTACACTGTACATGCGTTGTGCATGCGTTACAGCCTATATACCACGGTTTCTGCACTACCAATACCATCACAAACTCTGTTAGTTTTCATAAAAGTGTATCAATTACGGATATCCCAGTTTTACCGGACACGTTGTACCTAACATTTACGAAAGCCGTAAATACAGTTGAAAAGCAAAAGTTAAAGATTCAAGTGAATTATACCAGTGAAGTTATTATTTTATACTTATACCAGTGCAGTTATCAGATTAAAGTGAATTATTTACTTGAATTAACTAACTTCAACAAAATTGGAACTTTTTGAGAGCATACCTCATGCATTAGTACCATTAACACGACATACACGGAAATGTTGTTACTTTGCACCAGTGGAAGGCGACCAACTGTACACATTTGTGCGTAGAGCCATTCATGCCCCCCATACAGAATCTTCAACGAACTTTTGCAAAACTCCACTAACGCCAAAAACGAACAACTTGATAACAATAAGAATCTAACTATTTACTTCCAAAATATAAATAGAATATCATAAAAGGCTGTATAATTCCTCAACTTTGTGTTAAAAACGTTATTTCCTGTTAATATAATATGTGAGACGTCCCTTAACAAAGAGATTCCCAGTTCTGATTTCTTTCGTCGTACTCGTGGAGTACTCATCGGCATTAATAAATCAATATCAAATGAATGGATTAATCCTAACTTAGAAGACTATATATTACGTAAGAAATGTTTAAATTTCGCTAGTTCAGATTGATAATTGCTTTGTTCAGAATAATTAAAAATATCTAAGCTTTTACGATGCACCGATAAAGTTGATTTAAATTTTAAATTTTTCTCGCGATTTGAATTTATTAAGGGCTACGAAAAAAATTATCAAATATAAAACTGGTGAAAATAATTTTTTGAAAAGCTCAGTATAAAAGCTAGGCCTCGTAAATATGTTGAATGTATGACTGAATAATCTTGGCCAAGTAAAATATTTTCAAATTGATAATATTTTAGATTGTATAAAATATATTTTGTGTCTGGTTTTTAAATGAAACAAAAGTTTAGTTTGGTTCTAAACTTCAAAATAAAAGAGAAAGTTATCTAAAATTAAAATTTTTTAAAGTACTTTTAAAAAGATATTAGCATAGAAATATTTAAGGTACCTAATGGCTTGTGTATTTAACGAATAACTCATGTTTTTCTGCACTTTAATGTAAGGAATCATTACCAGTGTTATCGATTGCCGGTTGAATAGCGATATTCTTTTTAATTTTTAAACGTAATTTTATTAATTTAGTAAATTTTTTTCGAAAGCTCGATGTAGTTGAAAGTTTTGAAAAGCCTAAATTTAAAAATATAAAAGTTTTACAATAATTTTTAAAAGCTCATAAAAATGTATTTTAATTAAATTTGGTAAACTTGTAAAATCGACATATTGTAGATATTTTAGGTGCTTATTGGAAGATGCTAAATTTTAACGTTTATCAGTTTTAAAATATTGAAACACACACAAAATGTTTTTGTTAATTTTGTTAAATCGTTTTCCAAGAAAAACCTTGTGCAAGCTATATCCATAAGCTTAATTCGATCGGGTTCGTTAGCATATTCAAATTTCGTTCAATCGTACATTAACCAAAACCCAATTATTCTATCGCTTGGCAAACTTCCTAAGTTATACCCATTGGGAAAATATATCTCCTCCCATTTTTTATTGAAATTATTTCATTTAAAGGATTTCGAGAACAAGACAGTATAATTATGCCTCATTTTCGTTAAGCCTGTTAATAATTTAGAAAAAAGGATTTTTGAATGAAAATTTACGCCAATGCCGATTCGTAGTATATGTTCCGAAGAAACCCGGGCCCGATTTACTCAACTATTTTAAACAAATTTATTAATTTCTGTCCTCAAAAGAAACTATAGTTAACCGAATTTTTGATGATTTTGAGTTCCGAACATTTATTGGACGCAATATTATTGGAAGAATTTTATGAGCTACATCCCTCCCTATATATAATTCAACTGTAGAAAATAAATGCGAAAGTCTATAAATTTAGAGTAGCTTCAGAAAATTTATTTTGCATGATCTGCAAACTTTTTATTTTAGTTTTGCCGGCTGCAATGGCATAATAAAAACGCGAATGAAAGATAATAGTAAATCATTTTTAGTATGTGGGATGGAATAAAACTAGCCAATTTTCTATATATCAGAAATGGAATTGGACTAATATTTAAACAAAATGAATTAATGTGTTCTTCCCAGGTCATACCATTACTCCAAGGTATTTGTATGTATCAGAATACTCAATAATAACCTCCGTAACTTCTAAAACGGGAACTTCACAATATGCCATAGAATGTAAAAAATGTAGATTTAATGAAATTCGGTGAGATATGATTCAAATCAAAATATTGCACCACTTTGCACATAAACCATAGTCTGAGGACAATCTTTATGTTCATAAAAAAATGCTAGTACCATCCGCAAACCTCTTAAATTGACCAGCGAGATGTAATTGGGCAATGCCGGTTGATGAAATTTAAAAATAATAATGGCACAAGTACACTTGTGGGGCACCACATTTCATAATTAAAGTGCAACTTTCCATACCAACAATTATGCAATAAACTGGTTCCTACTATGAAGATAGCTTTCCAACAGATTATATAAGAAATGCAACGATATCAGAACCTTGTCTAAATTCATATTGAAATGCATAAAAAAATCTAGAACCATTCAGAATGGTCAAATTCAACCATTTTACTCATTTACGTCTGTTACTTAATTAATCACAAAGAGGAATAGATAGTTATGATTCAGACGTGATTGATCTCGTGGTATAATAAGTTAAGATTAAAATTTCCGAAATTTTGTCATTCAGAAGATTCTAAATTTAAACGTTCATGAAAATCACCAATCAATAGTAATTTTGATTCTCTAGAAATTTGGGATATTTTTCAAATTTGGAATTTTAATTCGGATTTCAGACGATTTTTAGATTTTCGGAATATATTCCAAAAAATTTTAACAAAATTTTAGCGGATTTCTTCGGATTTTACATAATTTATAAAATTCCAAGAATTTAAGAAAAAATTTTTAAATATTAGAAAACTTCTCAAATTGCTTTAGTTAACTTTTAAATTTTGAAAAATTTCTTTAATTTTTAGTTGACTTTGATTTTCAAAGAATGTTTTAGGAAGAGCCAATTTTTCAAGTTTGAATAAACTTCCACTAATGGTAAAATAATTGCAAAGCTTTGAATAACAATAACAAAAATTTAAAAGGACTTGTCTATACAGTTCTAATTCCATTATTGAAAGAACTATGGTATGCGGGATCCGAATCAGTATTGGGTCCGATCTTTCCCGTAAAATATAAATCAAGTTCTGCGATTCTATTAAAGCAATTATGATTGACGGCTCATTTGATGGGATTAACATTATAATTAAACAATAAGATCAGCTGTAGGTTAGATTATCAGATTAATGGCTTTTTTTTAATTCAAACTCTGCTTTTCTAATATAAAATACTCGGTAAACTTTGAATAGTCGAATAGTCTTTCAAACCTGGCAGGATCTCTTTAGAAATCTATCTATTAAAACAGCTGCCATTCCTGGAACGAAACTTGTTATGAATGTACAGTGGTGATGTTATCGTGATGTATAGGATGCATCATTAAAACAACTACGTGTTGTTTAGCGATATTATCATAAGCGGGCTTCCATCATTGGATTACGACCCAATAGAGGTTAAGTTAAGATAAAATCAATACATGTATGGTTTCGAATTTTAAAATGCAGCAAACTTTATGCAGCAAAATGATTCGCGAAATTCGCGTTGGTCACCACGTAGTGCGACTGGTGTCTGTTGCTTCATTTAGTTTGGAAATATTCGAACTAAAAGTGTGGTGACTGTTAATTTTATAATTCGAATCTGCTTACCATACTCGATTACATACACGTGAAACTGATATTACTAACAGATCACTTGAAAGTTACACTCAAATTTTAATATTCAAAATGAAGTTGTACCTGTTCGGTTAAGCCTGGTATAACCAACTGAGGGCCATTGCTAAATTACAATTATTTTCCAGAATTTAGAAAGTGGAATTCTTAAAATATTTAATGAATAAAGTGATTCTGAACATAAAAGCTTTTATGACCAAAATAATTTGTACCAGAAGTTAGAGCTGAAAGATCTGATATCTTGTATTTACCGAAATATTGGTCATAAAATGCATCGAAATAAAAGCACGTACGAAATGTTTTGTAATAATAGTTGAGCTTTTTTGACTTAATATTTTTAGAAAGTTTAGTTCAGCTTTATACGTCTGCGCTTAGTTGTGAAATGGCAGAATATCACTAGCTTGTTACAATATTTAGTTTGTTTTATAAAAACGAATTATTTGGAATCATGAGTTAACCTAAAATTATTAACAGTTTGGCGTAATTAGAAACGGTATCTTCAACAGTGATGACCACAAAATGTTTTAAATACATTTTTTTTAAATTCAAAGCTATCAGCTAAATAATTTGTATCTAATACTATTAAGTCAGCTCCAGTTGTACCACAATTCTAGAGTACCAGTTGTATTAGAGATTACGGGAATACCAGTCAAAAATAATTTGTGTGGCCATTCCTTCCTGAAATTAAAATTCAATCTAATCGTATTGGATGTCATCAAAGAAATTTTATTGCTCTTATTCATCGGTTAAAATGTTACGTAAGGCGTACCCGCATAGTGCGAACAAATCCAAACATAACATTTACTCCATTTTTTACAACAATTATTTCTTGAGTTCTATGGACAATAAATTCTAGGGACACTGTAAAATTCCATTTAAGTATAAAAAACTGATTTCACTGCGGAACTGTTTTTGGCTGAGGTATTTGCTACACCGATTACGGTCATCCCTAATTTTTGTTCAAGTTAATAAAAATGATTTTTTCGGGAATGGCGGACTTTTAAAATTTCAGAATTGAAACATTTGTTTTAAAATTTAAAAGTGATACGCGAAATAATAACTCAACTCAGATAATTCACGATTCACGATTAGCGATCGAATTTCTAATGTTTACGAACTGGATCTTATGAACATGACTAACTATATGATGCGCAGCAATTCACTATTAAGATTTCAACCAGTGAGATGAAATACGAAACTAAAAAAAAGCGCCAAAATCATCTAAAATTTATTGAACGTGTTACAGAATATTAAAAATTTAAGATTTACTTCCAGTATAATTTAAGCTTTTCTCAAAATCACTTAACACACATGATATTTTGTTTTTCACCTATGTACACAATAGAAAGGAATAAAAGTAGGAAACGTTATTCAATTATATGCCAAATTTATTTGACTCTTCCTAATCCTGCCTGCATAATATATTACACCACTTCATAGCTGAATATATAGGTCAATACAAGTTTCATCCATCAACTTATAAAGACATCAAAACGTCACCCCAACTTTTTTGAGACCGCAATAAATATCAAACGGCTCAACGATATATCTTATATACAATCAATAAACGAAACTATATATTCAACTTAATAATTAATGTCACATGTGCTGCTATATTATTATCCCAGAGTCAAAATACAAGTAATATTCTCGTAATCAAAAGTTTTGCGAAAATGGGTGGTACGAGTATATATTATACATAAATGAAGATAATCATCCATTTTTTCCGAATGAAAATATCCCAAAAAAAAAAAATAAAAATAAAAAAGGAAATCCTATCACCAAACAACACACAATGAAAACTCAATTAACATAATTAGATTTTATGCCTTGGACATAGAATCCCAAAAATCTGTATGGTGTGTGTATATAAATGTATTTGTATGTAGGTTCTATTTATATATACGAGTGTGTAGAAAATAATGTCAAAATACTCAGTAAATCGTGGGTGTGTTTTCTGCTAATTTTCATGTTTTATACAATTTTTATTTTTATTTTAGCCATCTCATCAACAACATATGACATACATAAACATACATTCATCCGAAATAATTTAGGAGTATTACTCACTTCGTATTTAGGCTAAATAATTTTATTTAATTTTTTTATGTACGGCAATTTATCACAACCAATCCTATTTATTTACTATGTAATGTAAACACACTATATACATAAATTTTCCACAACAAAATTTTTCACTAATCACCACGGCACCATAATTATAATAATGAGCTTTTATAATAATAAGCTTTTATTTACTTCACTTATTTTATTTATTAATCCACAATCACTTTACATATTTTTTTTTCACTGCAAGTTACAATTACAACACTGTGAAACAAATTTTCCACAACCCCCGCCTTATCGGAACGATTTTCTTCTTTTTATTTTCATTTTTTATTTGCAATATAACTTTCTTATAATTTTTTTTATTTTTTTGACTTTTTTGGGAAATTTTCTTTGCGAATGCCAAAACACAAAAACACTTTCCGCGAAAATATAATAACAAACAAGCACTTTATCTATAAACAGTTCTGTACACCGAATTATTTAACTCGTCCGGAGAAATAGAATATGGGTTTTGGGAAAAATAATTTTATGTTGTGATAGGACACACCAAATTCCTTATTTATTTATCCAAAATACACAACCCAACAGAAATTTTTTTTTAACAATTTTACCCTCAACAGTATATACAAGAAAAACCGTTTAATGCACAACATATCTGTGAAAAGCTTGTGATAAAACTAAACGAGAACGAACACGACGGGGAGACGAGAAAAATGTTTCCCCCTCGAAATCGAAACAAAAAGAAAATCCTCGTATTCCATGAAATATAAACGTTTTGGAAATTTTATGGAAAATATAAAAATAAATTTCCATTCATAAAATTTCGTGTCATGCGCAAATTTTCCCAAACTTCCCCTATATAATATAGACACACTATTTGTGTACTAAAAAATTAATTGAGAATCGAGAAATATATTTTATGATTTAAGATGAGAAAAATAAATCGTGAAAAAAGTGAAAATTTAAAAACATAAAACGCATACACAAACGTCGCCGTCGTTTAAGGGAAAACGTCTACATCGCAGAAACAAAAACAACTATACAAATGTGATCAATAATGAAAATACATTACACCCTGTGGTTAGAAACAACATTACCTAAAGCTGTCACATGACAAATTGTCTCTCATATATACATATATTTTATAAATACGATTGTGTGTCGTGTTGCATACATATAAATACATACATACATATACGCTACGTAATTTTCTTTATTTTTCACCGGAAAATTTATGAATATATTTTGGATATATTAGAATTTATTGGAATATTTTTGTTCAGTTTTTTTTTTTTTAGGTAATTTAATATCTAACCACCAGGTGCTTGTAAATAAGCATCATCATCGTGTACTATCAATCTGAATTAGACTTTAATGGTTTCGAAGAAGTTCTCTGAATATTTTATATATATATATATACAGGGAAAAGAAGAAGATGATGATTACTGTTTCGGCGTATTGAGTATTTATATTTGATTTATGATTTAGAATGTCTCGAAAATTATTGACAGTTAGAAAAGTTTTGATGAACAGGTGTATGAAGTCCTTGAAAAGCTCATTTTACTTTAAAGTTGATACTTCGTGAAACATATGTCTCTTGTGTTTGATATCTCATTAAAATCTCGTTTCAATTAAAGATTTTCAAATTTTGTTTGTGAGCTTTTGTTGTAAAAATTGCTAAACTTTTACTGAGCTTAGAAACACAGTAAGGCCACTAAAATAGGCGATTTTTTAGCAGAGCTTTTTGAAATTAATTCTATAGCATATTACAATTATTATAACTTTCGAAAGCTTTTAACAAAATTTAAATTTTCCTGAAACAAGTGCTGCAAATATGAATACCAATAATATAATTATCGTCACCTTGATGAGATTTTGTACCCTTGTTTAAATATTTAACTATAATAAAGCTTTCAAAATCTCGAAATTTTGAACTTTTATTTTGGAACTTTATACTTTAACAAATATATTTAAGTTAACGTGTTGATTTTCAAATTGTTTGACTGATCAAAAGCTTTGTTACAAATTAATGAGAGCTTTTTAAGTTTTACTTATGACTTTTAAAAATGTATATTGTTTGATAATGTTGGTAAGGATTATTAAATAACAACTGTGAAATACGTCCTTAGTAAAAAAATTGGATAGGTTAATGTTTTTTTTAAACTTTCAGCACCTATATAGGAACCATTAAAGCTACATTTGTTTTAAATTTATGCTCTTATGCTATATTATCTATCATGCATTTTCAGAAATAACTAAATTTAAGTTTTCCTGGAACACTGGGTTCGGTACAATAACACAAACCCACGGCTTCGAAAGCTCAAAGCTCTCGAAAAAAATCAAAAAATATTCAAAGCTTTTAAAATTGAATTATGTAAATGATTAGTACATAACATTTGGTTATTATTTTAAAAGCTTAAAATTTTACACAAGCTTTACGTGTATTTCATTAAGTGCTCCAAATATGTTTCCAATCATCGTCATTTTGATGAAATTTTGTACCTTTGTTTACATATTTAATTACATATAATAAAGCTTTCTAACGCTCGAAAACTGATTTTTTTAGTTATGAATTTTATAACCGATCTAAAGTTTGTTATATTAAATTGAATAGGTCCAAATTGCAAAAATGGGTTTTTAATTTAGAACTTTAGAAGTTATGCATTGTTATTGAAGCATTCTCATTCATGCATGAGAATGATTCGAACCCAAAAATTAATTTTTATATATTTGCTATTTGATGAACAAAAAGCTTCACTTTAAACATTTTATAAACTATACTTTTAAAAAATGTTAAAAGTTCACTATTATAAGCTTTTAGAAATTACTAATCTTATTTTATATGGTGCAAAACGATCGTATCCAAATACTCTAATGTAATAATTTTGAATGTAATTTGAATGATAAGCCACTTAAGAGAGCTGGGTATTTTGCTACACTTGTATAATGTTCATACAAAATTGAGATTTGTTGATGTTCTCAATTTAATCACCGATCGTAATCGGGAGATGTAAAATCCCTTTTGCACCCGGCCTCTGTAAGGAGTCGAACCTGGTACCTCCCGATCGATTCGCTTTTTAATTATTAAAAATAAAATTCTGCAGAAACCCCCACAGGGGTGCAATGTACATACATATTTTTTGAATTTATGTCAATTATATTGAAGATTTGGGAATGAACCTATTTTCTGAAAACTTGGTCGCAATTATAGAAGCTTTTAAATAACGTTTAAATTGAAATACCAAATTGTTTTGTTTGAGCTTTAAAGCAGTAATGGCACAATAGTTGACGGTAAGCATATTTAATTGTATCACTTTGCAGAACTTTTTGTAGTTAATTGGGTCGTGTAATGCAACTACATATAATACACTCTGGATGGAATTCAAAGCTTTGCTATTCTCTTAGTCGTTCTTTTAGTACCTTTAGTACCTTTATGTGTACTTCAAAGTTTTACTAAAGTCGTAACTTTATAGCTTTTTGTGGAAAATTAATATCCAAGCGGAAATACAAAAGAAACGGTAATATTTCATTTATAGCTTCCTTTTTAGCCTATGAAAAAAGATTGTTGAAATGAAGTTCTATAAATTAAACTTCAGAAAGCTCAAAGCTCTTGGAAACAATTAATCAATTTTTAATTAAAATAGGAATGCCAAGTGTACAATAGTTGTTTGCTTTCTAAATATAAAAGTTTTCAATTTTACACGAGCTGTTCAAGCTTTTTCATTAAATGATTAAGTCATTCCTACAATATAATTATCGTTACCTTGATGAGATTTTGTAGCTTTGTTTGCATATTTAACAATAATAATCTTTCGAAACCTTTAAAAGTTTTATTTTTTAGTTATGTTAAAACATTATTTTTTAACGAAAGCATTTATATTAAAGCTTTTTTTATCAAAGCCTTTGGCCAAGCGGAATATTTGTTAAATTAAATGTACGAAAACCTCAAAATTGCATAAAGCTTAAAAGCATTATTAAAACTAACTTTTAATTGCACGGGTGTGAAGTTTGTCCTAAAATTGTGGTATTTTTTCTGAGAATGTATAGTAGTCAAGTAAAAATATTTTGATAAAAATAAAGCATCATACCCAAATCGGCTCATGTATTTTTGACTAGCTGAGAGTTGCCTCTAACTCAAAATATAATTGTTGGGATGTGGTACAATTCTTGGGTGTCTGTTTATAAAATTCAATTTTAACACTAACGCATACAATATGCAAGTAGACGTATGAAGTTTATTACAAATGTGCTCTAAATTCAGTGAAAGCTTTTATGTAAATTAATATGTACTCAATATCTAATAGAACTTTAAAAGCTCCTCCATACTATGAACTTCATTCATCAATAAATGATTAATTCTGTAAAATCGATTTTGGTTCTGTTTTAGAAAGCCCAGTTTCAGAAATACAAGGCTATACAATTGAAAGCTTGACGGAAAAATTACGGTAGCTTTCGGAATGATGTATGTGAAGTTATCCAGGAAATTAGAATTTTGAAACAGGCTACTCTAACAATTTTATAGCTCATGTGTGAAGTTCGAACAGCTCAGGAATTTTATTTATTATTGATTACAATTTATTGTAAGAGATTCCCCTTTATACCTTCATATACGAGATGATAAATCAACGAATAATATCTTAAGAAATGTTGTACTTTCAAGAGCAGCACAAAACATTGTGGTTATAACTTTTCTGGTTTACCGAAATTAAAATATTGTTGGATGAAAGCTGTATGGTTTTCGAAAATCGTACTGTGGCAATCTGCCTAAATAATAGTTTTGAGCTGGGTATATCAACAGGCTACTTAAAATCTTCCGTGGCAATGTGCCTAAAATTTGCTAGAGGCTCAAAATATCTTAACACAACTTTTGAATTTTATTTTCACTTTTTTTTCTGGGATATTGACATTAAAAATTTGTCGGATCAAAGCTTTATGGTTTTGAGATGGGCATATTTACCAAAGGTATCAAGGTAATGTGTCCAAATAATGGCTGGAGCTGAAAATAAGTAAATTTTATTTTATTTTTATTTTTATTTTATTTTTCGTCTTGTATGTTGAAATTAATAATTTGTAAGATCAAAGTTGAGCCTAAAATTTTACTTTTCATTATTTGAGATTTTAATTATTTATAGTATTAAGAGATTATTAAAGCGTCTCAAAAATATGGTATAGGATTATATAAAATAACTATTTTTGTTAACTTATTGTATTAAATTGATGGTTTTTAAATATTTACCTCAAAACCAATAAGGGGCTTCAATTGAAAAGATGTTTTTTGAAAACATGTTCGCAATTGAATAAGCTTTTAATTAAAGCATATATTAAATTAATTAAAGCAATAATGTCATAATAGAGGCCGGAGAACATATTTAGTTTATAAAGCGGTTAGTGTTGATTTTTGACTATCCATACTTTAAACAATTTTGTTTGTATTCAAAACTGACCAGAGCAGTTAGAGATTTTATTATAAAAACTTTACGATAAATACACACATTCAAGTTTTTTACTGTTTTGTGTGAGCACCTCCTTAATGTAAGAGCTTTTAATGATTTTTCAAATTAATTCAAGTTTTATTTACATTAAATATAACGATTTTTCTGAGCTTTCAGCTCAAATATTTAGAATTTCGTAAATTGTACAATAATGACTAATTAAATTTTGCTAATTAAGTAGTTATGTAGCTAAGAACTAATTAGTTGCATTTCGTCTGGAACTAAATTTTTTCTCAATTAAAAATTCATTTATTTTTAAAAGGACTTTTTATATTTTGTTGTAAAGTTCATAATACTCTGTATATTCTTAATCATAGATTCAGCATTAATAATTTTTAAAAGCTATTAAACTGCTTTATATAATATAAATTAAGTTGATTAATCCTTAATTCCCAAGCTCCT
This sequence comes from Tipula unca, assembly GCA_951394425.1. NCBI lineage: Eukaryota > Metazoa > Arthropoda > Insecta > Diptera > Tipulidae > Tipula > Tipula unca. Next base: position 15,494,148 of record OX596380.1, on the reverse strand, counting down.
AATTGCGGATTAAACTTAATTTAACTTTTTCTGAAGAAACTGTGTTTTGTACAAGGAAAAAACTAATCAATTTTTGTTTGCTTTGTTAATTGCTTACAATTTTACACGAGCTTAACGAGCTTTTTATTAAGTGATCCACATATGTATTTTAAGTATAAAATAAATTTTGTAGCTTTGCTTACTTATTTAATTATAATAAAGCTATCGAAAGCTCATTTGAAATTTTTAGTTATATTAGAACCTTATATTTACTTTAACAAAAGCATTTAAATTAAAAATTTTATTTTATCAAACCCTTTGGCCAAGCAGAAGTTTAGTTAAATTAAATTGTATATATCCAAACTGCTTAAAGCTCAGGCAATTGTTATAAAATTTTAATTAGGTATTTTAAAAGTTAAATTATTATTGGAACATTGTTCACATATGGCAATTGTGCATACATTGATAGACATAAAGCATACCACTTTATGGAGCTTTACTTATTATATATTACTGATTTTATTAATAATGTGCTTCATAAACCTAACAATTAGCGGTTTATCAGATTTTTAACAATTTCTACACTTTCGGTCAGACGTTTGAAGCTTATATCCCAAATGTGGCCTAAATTTTCTTTTTAAATTAAAGCTTTGAAGTAAATTAATTTGTTTGAAGCCATTACCCTAAGGAACTGTAAAAGCTACGCCATATATATTATGATTTTAGTTTATTCAATGTATTATGTAAACTATAAATTGTCCTGTTTTATAAAATACAATTTTATGAAATTCAAAACGAAGCCCATTTAATTGAAATCGCTCACATAAAAATTGGGAAAGCATTCGGAATGACTTAACTAGTAAATTGTACTCATACGAGATAAAATTGACCCGATTGGCAAAGATACACCACGAAGCTTAAAATTTAACAATTTTTTGTTCGAAATTTTAATTATTTATAATTTTGAAAGATATTTTGAAAGCGTTTGAAAAATATAACATAGGGTTAAACCAATTACAATTATTATTAACTTGATAATCTCGAGCTTCTATTTAAAGTGATGGTTTCTAAATATTTCCGTCAAAACCAAAAAGCTTTTTTAATAATTCGTTTTTTGGAAACTTGCTCGCAATTGAAGAAGCTTTTAATCAAAGCTTAATTTGAAAAACCAACACGTTTTGCTTGGACTTGAAAGCAATAATGTAACAGTAGCGGGCGGTGATCATATTAATGTGTATCACCCTGTAAAGCTTTTTGTAGTCGATTGAATCGAATATTACAATTATTATCCCTCTGGAAGGCTTTATCGAAGCTTTGCTATTCTCTTAATGTTGGGTTTTATTTATTACCTATATACTTAGCTTTATTTTAATTTCAAATACTTTAAATTATTTTGGTTTAAAGCTTTTTTAAACATATCCAAACCAGCTTTTGTATTCAATGGTGGCCAGAGCAGTTAAAGATTTTAATGTGAAAACTTTACCTTAAACAGCACATGTTTAAAAACATTTTCGTATAATCACCGAGTTTCACACACGACCTCCCCTCTCCTAATTTTAATGATATGAGATTTTAGTTCAAAAACTTATTTATTTGAGAAAATACGTCGGCACCAAGATAAAATGATGATGAAGATCCATTATGAAATGCATTGAACGATTTGACGGTGGGTCCGACACCGCGAAGTACAATATAGCAAATTCGAACTGATGCAGGAGGAAAACATTATTTCGCCGTTTCGTCGGTCACTGTGCCTACTATATAGAACGATCATAAATACTATACTTCTATTTCCAAGCACTAGTTGTAGTCACAAAGAAACATGGGAAGATGGAATAAAATGAGAGAGTGCATCAAGCATTTAAAAATTTGAGAAATTCAAAACCAATTATTTTCGATATTAGAAATTCGGATAAAACGAAAAATGTAAGACGACACCCCAGATTTGTAATTGATGTATGTTGGATGTTGTATTATTTCGAAGTTGGTTTTCGTTATGAACAGTTGTTCTTATACGTAGTCGATATTAAAACATATTTGGATGAATTAATTTATATAGCTTACTGAACAAAAATGCTTGCACACGAAAAATATCAATTCCCAGCTATACCCAAATTTGTAAATCTTGGCATTCCAAGAAATTATACCACCTTGGGTAGGGTATATAGGGTAAATATTTTGATTATGATCCCACGTAAAATGTGGCCTAACATGATGTTTGGCAAATCTTTATTACAGTTCAAACCAAAATTTGTATAGCCCGCTAGCTAAACTAAACTAAAGAAAATTTAACTTTCTGACCGACAATATTAAAATTCGATTTTCCGACAAAATTAATTATACTTTTAATTGACTTTTTAAATAAAAATAGCTTCGTATTGTGTTTACGAATAATTTTTATAGAATTAAGATCTGTACATACTAATTATATTGGAGTTATACCAAAAATATATAATCAGCTTTCGTTTTCCTGTCGGTAAGGCGCTTTACCAGTGAACTGTAATTAATTTGTAATAAATTCTGGCCCAAGTTTTATCTCGATATCACAATTATATCAAAAGTTACAAAGTGGCGGTGTAAGTTCAATTTGAAGTTACATTGCCCCCGGTTTTCTCGCGAACGGCAAGTGTAATAAAATCGGGACCTGGTGTAATAAATTGTAATAAATTATGGGCTAGGTTTCGTTGTGGCGGGCTGATTTGACTGGTGCAGCTTTAAAGCACTCAGGACACTTTATTTATTAATTTTTATTTTATTTTTGGTTTGGCTTCACTTTAGATTTCTTTTTCTTATTTTTTTGATCTTCATTCGAAGGCCGTCCAAAACAAAATCTCAAAAACTATACCCGCACAAATTTTCGTTTGCATTTCCGTCTGTCATCAGATTCATCAAACCGATGGTCATGCTACCCAACCAGATCGTTTGATGATCATACCACACAGATGAAAATGGCGTCATCTATACATATAATTTCAAGAGTGATGTGTTTGCAACCATAATCAAGGAACAAAACCACAAGAGAAATTAGAGTGTACGGCATTTTTTTTAATGATATCCCATCAAGCAATGATCACGAATATCGATCCGATCGTTACATCGTGGGGAAGACCCACACCACTCAGATGTCTCGTAAGCCGGGGGTAATCGGAAATAACCTATCGAAATTTTTATCGCATAATTTAGATTAGTTGTTTTTTTCAAGTACGTATTGTCATTTGAGGAACTAAATTGGAATTGATTGATATATATATATGTAATAATTTTTGTGTGAACATCTTTGGTATGATAAATTCGAGCCTTAATAATAGCTGGTGTAAATTTTGGTGCTAATTTAGCAGAAAAGTTGTTTATGGCGCTGCTCTGTGGGAATATCGTATGGAAAACATTGGAACATATTAAATTCTCGATGTTTGCTCCGTGAATTGTAAATTCTTTCATTTTTTAAATGAGCATTGCGAAGATGTTTTAGTACGGACTCTCGCACTAATTCCATTGGGGAAGATTTTGTTACCACTTGTGCATCGTTGTCTTTGGCATGTCCATGGTGTTCTTATGTGTTTAATTCCATATGCTCCCATAAGATTATTAAAGAGATGAGATAAGAATTGCTTATTGTAATGTATTGATCCACTGTAACTTAACCATACTATACATACTACCGTTATGTTAATAACAGATTTTGTAATTAGAATATTCGAGTTGATCATTCGATGTTACGGTGGCTAATTGTTCACATCACCAATAATAATAAAGAAAATAAAAGTGTATTTTATTATTAATTATAAATATATGTTACAACATAACATTGGCGACGAGGATAAAAACTAGTATTATTAGTGCCATAACATTAAATAAGTTGTGAAACAAATAAGGAGCAAATTGTTTATTAAATATATTAACTATACGATATTATTGACGACATGTCAATTGGAACCATGGAACAATTTGATGTACGAAAAGGAGCCAGCTGGCAAGCCTATTGCCGTCGTTTCGATTTATTTTTCGAGGCAAATCCGATCGATGATGTCACTAAAAGGCGGGCAATTTTTCTGACGCTATGTGGAGGACATACATACGAGCTACTGGAATCCCTTATAGCTCCAAAAAAGGTTAGTGAAATAGTGTATAAAGACATTATTAAACGTCTTACTGACCATTTTTCTCCTACTCCGTCGGAAATTGCGGCCTTGTTTAAATTTTTCAAACGAGAGCAAATGCCTGAAGAGAGGGTCGCAGATTATATCGCCGAACTGCGACGACTAGCAAAAGAGTGCAACTTTCCAACCGGAAGTCTCGACCGCATGCTCCGTGATCGAATTGTATGTGGTATAAACAATTCCGCCTTACAACAACAGTTTCTTGCTGATAAGACCTTGTCCTTGGAGACAGTATGTGACAAAGCCATCGCTGCCGAAGCGGCTTCTCAAGATCACAAAACGATTAATGATGCTCATCATCAGTCAGGTCAAGTGAAAATTATTCAGCAACCACGGCACCCGTTAAACAACACTCGTGCCCAAGCCACAAGTTTTAGCCGTCGTGACCAAAACCGTCAACCACGTGGATCCATTCAATGTGAAAGCTGCGGGGAAAATCATTTGCGTTCTACTTGTAAACATAGAAGCAGCGTGTGTAGTTTTTGCGGACTAATTGGGCATCTACAGCGAGTCTGTCGTTCTTTTCCTGCCAACCGTGAGGAGAACAAAACGAAATCCAAGAAAGTCAACCGACGTAGAAACTTCGTCAAACAGGTATCCATGTATAACGACTTGAGAACGGACACAACTGTGTTAATCAATAAAGTGCCTTGCCGTTTTGAAGTCGACTCGGGTTCCCGACATACCATTATTTCGGAACCGACCTTTAGATCTATTTGGAAGTCACCACCAATTCTCCAACCATCTGGATTAAATCTGAGAGATTTTCAACAAAACCCGACTTGGTTTAACTGGTTTGAGCCTCTGGGAATCTCCATCCAGGGAGTACAATCAATTCAATCAGATAAATTCTCAGACATATTGGAGAAATACCAGCACCTGTTCTCTACTGAGCTTGGAGAATTTCGTGGTCCCCCTGTTTCGTTAAAATTGGATCCAACCGTTGTACCAATTCGCTTACCAGCTCGACGAACTCCACTCGCCCTTCGTGTACCAATCGAAGAGGAGCTTCAGAAAATGTTAAACCAAGGAATTTTAGAGCCTGTTGACTACAGCGAATGGGCGACACCCATTGTCCCTGTTATTAAATCTGACGGAACAGTACGGATTTGCGGGGATTATAAATCTACCGTCAACAAAGCGCTTTCTCCACACTCATTCCCGATACCATCAGCAACTCATTTGTTGTCCACGATGCCTAGAGGTTCAATATTCGCCAAGCTGGATTTAGCCCAAGCCTACCAGCAACTCACCGTTGATGATGATACTGCTATGGTCCAATCCATAGCGACTCACAAAGGGGCTTTCAAAGTGAAACGCCTCCAGTTCGGAATCTCAACAGCTCCAGGTATTTTACAAAATTTTATTGAAAACTTACTTCGTATGATTTCAGGGGTCATCCCATATTTTGACGACGTCATTATTATTGCCTCTTCTGATGATGAACTTCACCAAAGATTGAGCCAGATTTTTGAACGACTTGATGAAGCAGGAATTCATCTTCGGAAGGATAAATGCGTAATTGGATGTGAAGCCGTCGTTTTCCTTGGATATAAGATCGACGTCAACGGTCTTCGTCCCACTGCAGAAAAAATTGAAGCTATCCGAAATTCACCGCCACCGACAGACAAAGGACAACTTCAGGCTTTTCTTGGGCTCTTAAATTTTTACCACGCATTTGTCAAAGGGAAGGCTACCATCGCAGAACCGCTGCATCAACTTTTGCACGACAACACCAAGTGGTCGTGGTCTGCTGAACAGCAGAAAAGTTTCGACGAGTTGAAAACCGCGCTTTCAACCGACAATGTTCTCATACCATATGATGAGAAACTCCCATTACTGTTGTTCTGTGATGCCTCGCCATATGGCATCGGTGTGGTCCTTTCACATAAGGTGGGGAATAATGAGCGTCCAATTGCGTTCTATTCTAGGACACTCACAGCCACCGAACGTCGGTATGCGCAAATTGATAGAGAGGCTCTGTCAATTATCGCCGGCATTAAAAAGTTCCACGATTTTGTTTATGGTCGTGAATTTACGATCGTGACCGACCACAAACCGCTCCTCGGATTGTTTAGTCCAACTAAACCGACACCGCATATTCTGTCCCCACGAATGATGCGATGGAGCGTATTCCTAAATGCTTACCATTACCACCTCATCTTTAGGCCAGGGAAAGAGAATGGCAACGCAGATGGCCTTAGCCGCCTACCCAATATGATGACACAAATCGTCTCCGAAGAAGAAGAGGTAATGCTGATTGAGTCGCTCGAACAGCCTGTTGTTGTTGCGGAGGACATCGCAAAGGCAACGAAAAGAGATTCCGTTCTTTCACGAGTGCTCTCATGGTGTATGAGAGGATGGCCTGAAAAGGTGGAAGACCAATACAAACCATTTTGGATTCGACACAATGAACTGAGTTGCATCAAGGATTGTCTTCTCTGGGGCCAACGCACGATTATTCCATTGTGCTATCGGAAGACTGTCCTTAGTGCGCTGCATACAGCCCATCCGGGGGTAGTGCGCATGAAATCCATGGCGAGGAGCTATGTGTGGTGGCCGAAGATTTACGAGGATGTCGAGAAGATTGTTCGCTCTTGTACGCCGTGCCAAGAATCTCGACCCGAGAACTCCCAAGCAGCTATACATTTTTGGGAGGAAACGATAAGACCTTGGTCGAGAGTTCACATTGATTTCGCGGGGCCATTCCAGTCAAAAGTGTTTTTCATCTTAGTAGACTCGTACTCCAAATGGCTAGAAGTTCAATTAGTATCATCTACATCATCAGCGTGTGCCATTCAATCGCTGCGCTCTATCTTTGCCACGCACGGTATTCCTGAAGTCATCGTGAGCGATAACGGTACTGCCTTTTCGTCAGTCGATTTCGCAAATTTCTGCAAAGGAAACGGCATTCTCCACACGTTTGTCGCCCCCTTCCACCCGTCATCCAACGGGCAAGCAGAACGAATGGTACGGTCCACCAAGGACTATTTGAAGAAAGAGAAAAGCGGAGATATTCGTCGTAACTTGGCAACATTTTTGCATCACCATCATGCAACACCGTCGACCAGCACTGGAAAAAGTCCAGCTGAACTTCTTTTCAATCGTCGTATTGGAACTTATTTCGACCGTCTTCATCCGGATACGATAACGATTTCAAAAAGAAGAAACAACGATGAACGAAATACCCGAACACTATCGGAGAAATCAGATGTCTGGGCCCGAAACTATGCGACTGGTCCTAAATGGATCCCAGCAATAGTCACTAAGACAACTGGACATGTCTCATACCAAGTCGAGACTGAAAATGGCAGCATCATTCGCCGACACATTGATCAATTGCGCTTGCGCGATAATCAACCAGATTCACTCAATATCATCGATCCATCATCAGACGTACCATCAACATCGAGTGACGTCATTCTACCATCACTACCAGATGATACCACCGAAGTTCAAAATCAACAGCTGGAGCAACCAACATCTGCTAAACCGACCAAAAGCCAAAAAACAAAATTGATGAAACTTCCAATCAACCCAGATGATATCCGTCGTTCTGAAAGAGTACGAACTCAAGCATCTGGTAATGTTCCAGCCACAGGTGGAGGAATGTAATATATTGATCCACTGTAACTTAACCATACTATACATACTACCGTTATGTTAATAACAGATTTTGTAATTAGAATATTCGAGTTGATCATTCGATGTTACGGTGGCTAATTGTTCACATCACCAATAATAATAAAGAAAATAAAAGTGTATTTTATTATTAATTATAAATATATGTTACAACATAACACTTACCATCGTCAGAAATAATGTATTCAGGAACAGAATACACAGTAAAAACTTCTTTTTTCAGGAATTCGCACATTGTGGCGGCTGATGCTTCTCTCATTGGTTTTAATAACAGATATCGAGAAAACTGATCTAAAACAATTAGGATATAGCAATTCCCATTCCGGGAACGAGGATATGGGCCTAAAAAGTCTAAATAAAGTTGTTGAAATGGTCATGTAAGTCATGGTACTCACCCATATTTGGTCTGGTACAATAGTTTACAGCCTTACACATTTTGGATGACTTGCAATTTTTAATATAGTTTTGAACATCTTTTGCCATTCCTAACCAAAAAAAATATCGCTTTAACAGCTCAGATGTTTTTGCAATATCCATGTGTCCACCAGAGAGATTAGTGTGTGCTTTTTTTAGTAACGCAGGAATGCAACGTATTGGCACGACTAATTCCCAGTGTGGGACAAATGAGGATTTCACTATTCTCGACTTTAAAGGTGGCGGTCTCAATTTTTCTTATTCTCTCCAAATATTCTTAATCGCTCATTTGAAATTTAGGAGAATTTAGGTGGCACAAAATGCTCGTGATAAAGCATCGGGTACTACATTCAGAGAACCCGTACAATGCTCAATATTTAAGGTAAATCCTTGCAGTTTGAGACTCCATCTGGGCAAACGTCCCAATAAGTCAGATTGCGACATAAGCCACTGGAGACCCGCATGGTCAGTTATAATAGTGAACTGGAATCCCTCAATGTACGGTCGGAAGTGTTTCACTCCCAGTACAGCCGCATACCACTCCAGTTCAATAGTTGAGTATTTGCGTTGTGCACCGTTTAGCTTTTTTGAATAATAAGCTATTGGGTGTTCTACGTTATCTGGCGACTAAAATAAAACATCTCCTACTCCAACAGACGAAGCATCGACTTGAAAGAAGAATGGAAGAGAGTAATCTGGATGTATTAACACTGGTGCGGAAGTTAGAAGTTTCTTGAATTCGTCGAATGCCACTTGATCTTTTTCGGTCCATTGTATAGTTTTCTTGGACTTTAACAATTCTGTTAAAGGTCCAGCTGCGGTGGAGTCCTGTACCACCCACTCATGCCCAAAAATCGTCTTAGTTGTTTTAAGTTGAACGGTTTTGGAAACTCTTCAATAGCTTGCACTTTTCCTGTGTTTTTTTTCTATGTTGATGGTAAGATTAGCACTCAAAAGCTCGATGTGATCCTCAAAATTCAAGACGTAATCAGAATATCATCTAAATAGACGAATACTTGGTCATGATATTCGTGAGGGATCACTCGATGCATTAGTCGACTCATGGTCTGTGGAGCGTTACATAACCCATAAGGCATAACAGTTAACTATAGAGCTCTACCCGCTACCGTAAACGCAGTTTTGTGTTTGGCATCATCACCGAGTGGAATCTGCCAGAATGCACCCTTATCTAGACTTATCTAGACATATCTAGACTGGAGATGTATTCAGTATTTTCCAAACGACTCAGAATTCCCTTGGCAAATGGAAAAGCATGAGACTCTTAATCTCAGGGTCGTGGGTTCGAGCCCCACGTTGGGCGTCACTATAACGATTGCAAATGCTGCCGGTGGTGACTCCTGAGCATCTGATAATATGTGACCGCAAGGTCACAATATTTAGAAAACAACACTAAGGCAACTTAATAACTCATGCAAACACAGCTTTTTGATGGAAAGCACATGTCAAAAAGAATAGAGAAGAATTTGGAGTTTAGTACATAAAGGTACACAATAAAACAAAAAATTTTTAAGATGCACAAATAGGATAGCAATAATAATTAATCATCTGCATTTCATGTCTGTGAAGTTAGCACGAAGAGTTAGCACGAAAAACACACTGGGAGCTCTAGTGGTTTCAGTCATGGATATTATCAGCCTGTACTAAAGTTAGCACGAAAAATGAATTGTTCATATAAGATAATTTTTAAGCTAGCACGAAATCAGAACAATAATTAATTAAGTTTGAAAATTTTTATTCTGTAATATTTTATACATAAATAAAATATTATAAAATTGAGTTAAATATTGTATTTCACAACAAACATTGAATCAATAATATTCTATTCTAATACTATAAAGATTAAGGCCAACCTGGACTTTTAGTACTTTCACATTATTTCCCATAGTAAAATTTTCCATTTGATGTAAATTTGAATAATTCAGTACTCGAAAATGCGTCATACAAAAATTCTGACCACGGGCATGGAAAATGTCAAAGGGTTGTTCTTCAACCTGGAATCAAAACTAGCCTTGACATTTTAAAGATTAAGGCCAACCTGGACTTTTAGTACTTTCACATTATTTCCCATAGTAAAATTTTCAATTTGATTTAAATTTGAATAATTCAGTACTCGAAAATGCGTCATACGAAAATTCTGACCACGGGCATGGAAAATGTCAAAGGGTTGTTCTTCAACCTGGAATCAAAACTAGCCTTGACATTTTAAAGATTAAGGCCAACCTGGACTTTTAGTACTTTCACATTATTTCCCATAGTAAAATTTTCCATTTGATGTAAATTTGAATAATTCAGTACTCGAAAATGCGTCATACAAAAATTCTGACCACAGGCATGGGAAATGTCAAAGGGTTGTTCTTCAACCTGGAATCAAAACTAGCCTTGACATTTTAAAGATTATACCGAATTGAGCTATTGAATAATTCCCATACTCATTTTTAATTTGATGTAAATTTGAATAATTCAGTACTCGAAAATGCGTCATACAAAAATTCTGACCACGGGCATGGGAAATGTCAAAGGGTTGTTCTTCAACCTGGAATCAAAACTAGCCTTGACATTTTAAAGATTATACCGAATTGAGCTATTGAATAATTCCCATACTCATTTTTAATTTGATGTAAATTTGAATAATTCAGTACTCGAAAATGCGTCATACAAAAATTCTGACCACGGGCATGGAAAATGTCAAAGGGTTGTTCTTCAACCTGGAATCAAAATTAGCCTTGACATTTTAAATATTACACCGAATTGAGCTATTGAATAATTCCCATACTCATTTTTAATTTGATGTAAATTTGAATAATTCAGTACTCGAAAATGCGTCATACGAAAATTCTGACCACAGGCATGGAAAATGTCAAAGGGTTGTTCTTCAACCTGGAATCAAAACTAGCCTTGACATTTTAAAGATTATACCGAATTGAGCTATTGAATAATTCCCATACTCATTTTTAATTTAATGTAAATTTGAATAATTCAGTACTCGAAAATGCGTCATACAAAAATTCTGACCACAGGCATGGAAAATGTCAAAGGGTTGTTCATCAACCTGGAATCAAAACTAGCCTTGACATTTTAAAGATTAAGGCCAACCTGGACTTTTAGTTCTTTCACATTATTTCCCATAGGAAAATTTTCCATTTGATGTAAATTTGAATAATTCAGTACTCGAAAATGCGTCATACAAAAATTCTGACCACGGGCATGGAAAATGTCAAAGGGTTGTTCTTCAACCTGGAATCAAAATTAGCCTTGACATTTTAAAGATTACACCGAATTGAGCTATTGAATAATTCCCATACTCATTTTTAATTTGATGTAAATTTGAATAATTCAGTACTCGAAAATGCGTCATACGAAAATTCTGACCACAGGCATGGAAAATGTCAAAGGGTTGTTCATCAACCTGGAATCAAAACTAGCCTTGACATTTTAAAGATTAAGGCCAACCTGGACTTTTAGTTCTTTCACATTATTTCCCATAGTAATATTTTCCATTTGATGTAAATTTGAATAATTCAGTACTCGAAAATGCGTAATACAAAAATTCTGACCAGGGGCATGGAAAATGTCAAAGGGTTGTTCTTCAACCTGGAATCAAAACTAGCCTTGACATTTTAAAGATTAAGGCCAACCTGGACTTTTAGTACTTTCACATTATTTCCCATAGTAAAATTTTCAATTTGATATAAATTTGAATAATTCAGTACTCGAAAATGCGTCATACAAAAATTCTGACCACGGGCATGGAAAATGTCAAAGGGTTGTTCTTCAACCTGGAATCAAAATTAGCCTTGACATTATAAAGATTACACCGAATTGAGCTATTGAATAATTCCCATACTCATTTTTAATTTGATGTAAATTTGAATAATTCAGTACTCGAAAATGCGTCATACGAAAATTCTGACCACGGGCATGGAAAATGTCAAAGGGTTGTTCATCAACCTGGAATCAAAACTAGCCTTGACATTTTAAAGATTAAGGCCAACCTGGACTTTTAGTTCTTTCACATTATTTCCCATAGTAATATTTTCCATTTGATGTAAATTTGAATAATTCAGTACTCGAAAATGCGTAATACAAAAATTCTGACCACGGGCATGGAAAATGTCAAAGGGTTGTTCTTCAACCTGGAATCAAAACTAGCCTTCACATTTTAAAGATTAAGGCCAACCTGGACTTTTAGTACTTTCACATTATTTCCCATAGTAAAATTTTCAATTTGATATAAATTTGAATAATTCAGTACTCGAAAATGCGTCATACAAAAATTCTGACCACGGGCATGGAAAATGTCAAAGGGTTGTTCTTCAACCTGGAATCAAAATTAGCCTTGACATTATAAAGATTACACCGAATTGAGCTATTGAATAATTCCCATACTCATTTTTAATTTGATGTAAATTTGAATAATTCAGTACTCGAAAATGCGTCATACGAAAATTCTGACCACAGGCATGGAAAATGTCAAAGGGTTGTTCTTCAACCTGGAATCAAAATTAGCCTTGACATTATAAAGATTACACCGAATTGAGCTATTGAATAATTCCCATACTCATTTTTAATTTGATGTAAATTTGAATAATTCAGTACTCGAAAATGCGTCATACGAAAATTCTGACCACGGGCATGGAAAATGTCAAAGGGTTGTTCTTCAACCTGGAATCAAAATTAGCCTTGACATTATAAAGATTACACCGAATTGAGCTATTGAATAATTCCCATACTCATTTTTAATTTGATGTAAATTTGAATAATTCAGTACTCGAAAATGCGTAATACAAAAATTTTGACCACGGGCATGGAAAATGTCAAAGGGTTGTTCTTCAACCTGGAATCAAAACTAGCCTTGACATTTTAAAGATTAAGGCCAACCTGGACTTTTAGTACTTTCACATTATTTCCCATAGTAAAATTTTCAATTTGATATAAATTTGAATAATTCAGTACTCGAAAATGCGTCATACAAAAATTCTGACCACGGGCATGGAAAATGTCAAAGGGTTGTTCTTCAACCTGGAATCAAAATTAGCCTTGACATTTTAAAGATTACACCGAATTGAGCTATTGAATAATTCCCATACTCATTTTTAATTTGATGTAAATTTGAATAATTCAGTACTCGAAAATGCGTCATACAAAAATTCTGACCACGGGCATGGAAAATGTCAAAGGGTTGTTCTTCAACCTGGAATCAAAACTAGCCTTGACATTTTAAAGATTATACCGAATTGAGCTATTGAATAATTCCCATACTCATTTTTAATTTGATGTAAATTTGAATAATTCAGTACTCGAAAATGCGTTATACAAAAATTCTGACCACAGGCATGGAAAATGTCAAAGGGTTGTTCTTCAACCTGGAATCAAAAGTAGTCTTGACATTTTAAAGATTATACCGAATTGAGCTATTGAATAATTCCCATACTCATTTTTAATTTGATGTAAATTTGAATAATTCAGTACTCGAAAATGCGTCATACAAAAATTCTGACCACAGGCATGGAAAATATCAAAGGGTTGTTCATCAACCTGGAATAAAAACTAGCCTTGACATTTTAAAGATTAAGGCCAACCTGGACTTTTAGTTCTTTCACATTATTTCCCATAGTAATATTTTCCATTTGATGTAAATTTGAATAATTCAGTACTCGAAAATGCGTAATACAAAAATTCTGACCACGGGCATGGAAAATGTCAAAGGGTTGTTCTTCAACCTGGAATCAAAACTAGCCTTGACATTTTAAAGATTAAGGCCAACCTGGACTTTTAGTACTTTCACATTATTTCCCATAGTAAAATTTTCAATTTGATATAAATTTCAATAATTCAGTACTCGAAAATGCGTCATACAAAAATTCTGACCACGGGCATGGAAAATGTCAAAGGGTTGTTCTTCAACCTGGAATCAAAATTAGCCTTGACATTTTAAAGATTACACCGAATTGAGCTATTGAATAATTCCCATACTCATTTTTAATTTGATGTAAATTTGAATAATTCAGTACTCGAAAATTTTATATACTATGATTATTACAATATTTTAATTTTAATTTTAATTTAAAATAAATATTATGAAATATTTTGAAGTTTTTTTTTATTTCAAGATATGTTTATTGTTATCTAATACCCAATTCATTGTTTTAGTACAATAAACAAATTATCCAAGATATAAACCACTAGAGCTCCCAGTGTCAATTTCGTGCTAACTTTTCGTGCTAACTTCCCACCGGTTGCATTTCGTGTATCTGGAGTAATTCATCTGGTGGGCAAAATTATTTCTCAATTTAAAAATTCATTTATTTTTAAAAATAATTTTTTATATTTTTTAAATAAAATTATCGCTCATTTTTTGACACTCCAATTATTGTTGTTATATCAATTTTAATTAAACATTTTATATTTTTATATAAATTATATATTAATTCGAGTGTATAGTAATGTGCAACATTTTCGATTTTTGGTGTGTAAAATGAAAAAATTATTCAATTTTTTACGTTTCAGTTGAATTAATTTGATTTGTTTATTATTTAATAAATTGTTTTATATAAATAATATTCGTAATAAATTTTTGTATTGTACACGATTTATAGCTTTTGGATTAATAAATTAGTGTATATATATGTATGTCAATTAATTTTGTGTTCCCCAGCTATTGATTGATTTTAAAAATTTTGTTGTGCATGTCCATACAATTTGTTGCCACTTTGATGCCGCGTGCACGATTTATTTTATACTTAAAAAAAAAAAATTAACAACACCTAAGGGTATATCAATTTAATATTATATAATATGCATGTCAAAATCGTGTGTGAAGTTTAAATTGACACGATTAATTAAAATATATTATTTTGTAAATATATATGAAATGTATTGTACCGTACAACATGTCAAATGTAGGTATAATGTAAAATTTATGTCATTTTCACGATATGAGTATCGAATTAAATTTATACATACACTAATTAGTGTGATTGATATACTTATATAATATATTTCAAATAAAATAGCTAATTAACTATCCGCACAATACACTATATAAAATATAGGGTTTGAACTTGATTTAATTATTGTACATACATAACATACAATTTATTTATGTGACATGACAGAAAATAGTTTGACAGAAAAATACTAAATAAATTCAAAAATGAGTGATATGGTTATATGTCCAAAAGGTTTTGTTATCTCGTATTCCAACACGATAACAGCAGTTGCAGAAGCGCATGCAAACATAAATTAATAATTTATATATTTGCAAAAGAACTATATATTCCAGATGAACCAAGCACTTGATTATGATCAACATGTTGAACATGGTATATATTGTTTACCTATATATACACGTATGTACAATGTAAGTACATATAAAATACAAAGTTTATAAATGTTCATCAATGTCCAGCCAAATGAATCTACGTAATCATGTATTTAATTTTAACTTAAACTATTGAAAGTGTTGGGTATTGAATGCTTGCAGTAACGTTGTGACTTAAAATTAAAAAAATCTTCAGCAGTTAAAATATTTGTAATCGCTTAGTTGACAAAATTTCTATAAGTGATCGGATTCTGGCGTCAACAATTATTTGAAATTTAAGTTATGAGCCTTGCCTAAAAGTTTATACACTTTTAGCTTCTATCAAAACACTATATAGTTTTTATTGTTTGAGTCTATACGAACATACTTTAGTTCAACAAAGTCGGGTGTTGGCCAACGACGAAACTATATGAGTATGA
The DNA here is from genome assembly GCA_951394425.1 of Tipula unca. Classification (NCBI taxonomy): domain Eukaryota; kingdom Metazoa; phylum Arthropoda; class Insecta; order Diptera; family Tipulidae; genus Tipula; species Tipula unca. The sequence continues at coordinate 15,478,195 of OX596380.1, read as the reverse complement.
ATATGTGTGGTGATAAAAAAGTGTAGAATTAAATACACATGCATATAAAAGCTAAACAAAAGCACGTTACATGAAGTATCGAATTAAGGAAAGTTACAAAATAATTTGCGGTGGGAATATAGCCATGTACTCGTGCAGGGAAGCCATCGGAAAGAGATGGGACCTGAAGCCGGAGCTGGTACACTGGCTATTCACTTCCGTAATAAGATTTCTACTTATGTATGGGGTGAGTGTGTGGTGGCCAGCTCTTGATAAAGTAACGTACAAAAAAGGGATGCATGCTGATAAGTGGGACGCTGAGGACAACACCAACACGTACCTTGGAGGTCATGCTTAACCTTCCCTCCGTCGATATTTATGGTTAGCAGATGGCGGCGACTACGGCCACCCCACTATCAGCCATATCTCAGTGGAAATGTCTTCAGACAGGACACTCGACAATAATTAGATCGCTAAGGAAGGAACTGGCGAATCTAGACTACGTTACACCAACTTTGTGTTTCGAGAAAACGTTCCGAACTTCCTACCGCTCAACGGAATCTTGGAGGAGCGGGTTGGTTGCGGAAACAGAATCACTGCAGTTCTTCATGGACGTCATGGGGAACTGCAGGGCGGACGAACTAGCGAGTCATGGTACAACTGTCCAACTGCTACCGGAAAGGGCAAAGTTGGGAAGGCCCATCAGGGCACTCAAGGCTGTGTAAAAAGGAGGCAGTAGCCTCAGCGAATGAGAGGTGGACAAACACCCTATCATGTAGTGTAGTAAGGCAAGTCTGGCCAAAGCTGAACTTGAAACACTAAAAGACACTAATCTCCCTACGTAGACGTGAACTAAAAACGATCGTGGGGATACTCAGAGGACACTGCCTACTTGGAGAACTTGCGTGAACGCTAGGTCTAGAAGCAAATGACTTTTGCAGAAGCTGTATATGGACGTGGAGGAGGAAGAGACGGTAGTCCACCTCCTATGCTCATGTCCGGCTTTGGCACACAAAAGATATGAATATTTGGGTAAATTCTTAATGGACTGCCTCTCTGATCTCGAAAACTGTAAGATGCGAGACATATCACGATACATAAATATAGCTCAAACTGGTTCTCATAAGAGTAATAGGGAAGTAGATCCTGTGGTATCACAACGGACCGTCTAACTGTGCTGTAGCAGCCACTCAACCTAACCTAACCTAACCTAACCTGTGGTGGGAAAGCAGTTACATGTCTCGCAAACCTAAATTTCATGAATATATATATATGAATTCCAAGAATGCCACCACAGTATCCTTTGCTAGTCCGAATCCGTAAAAAACTCAACTGTTTGCAATATTAACATAATATTAACATAAGAAAAAATGGATACCGCCAAACGAATACCGGACACCCGCTCAAGTACCCGGATACAAGATTCAGGATCGGCACATGGAACGTATCGTCACTTTGGGAACCAGGAGTTAGAAGGCCTAAGCACGTGCAGGAAGGTGTATCGGTTGAAACTCGTTGCTCTTCAATAAACTAGCCGGCTTAAAAGTGGATACCATTTGCCCCAGGGATATACGTTGCTCAACAGTGGAGATGACCTCAGGAATCTTGGAGCCTGATTTCTTCTTGGGCCGCAGCTTTAAAATATAAAAGGCTGTTTTGGATTTCCAAGCAGTCAATAACCGATTGTGTAAGCTTCGCTTGCACATGAAGTTACCCAACCGGCCGATAATTTGTGTACACGCGCCCACAGAAGTTAGCCCAAGATAAGCACTCGTTTTACTAAGACTAGGACGATCTTATGGGATCTCTTTACTCGACCGATAATGGTGAGAGAATGATGTACTTTACAATTGCGCACGACCATACAGTAGCAAGCACATTCTTCCGACATAAACAAATACATTAAGAAACATGACCACGTGTTAATTGCAAATCAAACTTATCGGTCAGCAACTAAATACGTAGGCAGCGATCATTATTTGGTTGCTGCAAAGCGACGATGGAAGTTTTCGTACAAGTCTGGGAACACAGCGAAACGCATAGAACGTTTCGACTGTGAAGGTCTGATAAATGAAGATCAAAAGAAATGATATCAGCATTTTCTCAGCGATAGCATTGATCAGCTAATTGTCAGTCTGACAGTGTGAAATTTGTTTGGAAGGTACTGAAAACTTCGGTTGTCAGTGCTGCTCAACAGTCCATCATGCGTGACAGACTGTATGGCTTAGTCACCTCAAATACAGACTGCAGATAATTTCATTGAGAATACATCTCATGAGGAATTTGCTAGGACCATGCAGAAACTAAAACGATACCGCTCACCTTGCGTGGACTTAATTAAATCGGGGCTCTTGATATTCGGAGGGAATACTTTGTGGAACTGTTTTTTCGAACATATTCAAGAAAGGAGACCGCTTGAAGTGTGAGAATTATCGCGAATTAGCTCTCCTTTGCATAGCATACAAGTTACTGTCCTTCATTATATTTAATAGACTTACCCCTCTAGCGGAGGGCTTAGTTGGTGACTATATAAAGGAGGATTTCGTCCGAACAGCTTAGTCCCTGATAAGGTGTTTTCACTGTGGATGATTCTACATATCTAAATATTATGAGATATCTATCACCGTTTATCAGGTGTTCTTGGATTTCCGACAGGATAATGATTCGAATATAGGAATGCCAACAAAATTGATGACCAGTGACGCAGTCTCAATGCTGTGTTAAAGTTGAGAACACGGAGTGTTTGGCATAGATCTGCTCTGTCCACAAAACTTTTTAATCTCATGTTGGAGTACATCGTTCGTAAAACTGAAACACAACATGTTATATCCAATCAGGTGCTTGCATATGCCCATATGCTTGCATATGTGATTGAACTGAATTGCAACGGTGTGAAGAAAACACTTGATCCGCTTGTAGAGTTTTCAGCTTCTGGTAGACTCCAGATCAAGGAGTACAAATCAAAATACATGATGGTCATAGGGACACCTGGGTATAGTAGTGGGCACTAAACGTTTGAGGGAGTGAGGAGGTCCAAATATTTTGGCTCTCTTACTACTTACTATAACAATGTGGGTGATGATATTAGAGCGTGCTTTGTATTCTCTGAGGCCACTGCTAAAATCTAAACACATTTTAAGTGCCGTGAGCCTGAAGCTTTACAAAGCGTTGATCAGGCCCGTTGTTATGTATGGATGTAACAGTTTGGTGCTAACGCATGAGTTCGAGAGATGGCTCCTTACATTTGATAGCCTTAAACTTGAAGTAGATGGTAGATACCGAGCTCTGTATAAGTCGAGATCAGAGATTTGAAGAAGATCCCCGATATTGTACATGAAGTAAGATGTCGTCGAGTTCGCTGGTTTGGTCACGTTCAGCGTGCTGATCCGGAACGAATTGTGCAGCGATCTCTGAAAGGAGGGCCACCATATGGTAGGCGCAGAGTTTGTTGCAGGCGACGATGGCTCCACGTTGTAGAAAACGACTTGGCTTCTTTAGATTACAATTCTAAAACTGTATACGAACCAAATTGTTGTTATAGTAAGGGGCTAATAATGGCCTTTACAACCTGTTTTTATTATTTTATCAGGAATCAGGATTAATCATTCTAGATAGAATTTAGAGCCACGATTCTATAGCTGAGAAAATAGTCAATAATCACCGAAATAAGTGTGAAAAGTAAACAAATGTATTTCTCGCGCCAAGGTAATATATTTGTATTAAGATCAAGATAGTACAACGCACATAAATTAGAGGACGGTGCCGTAACCCCTAGGCCAGCGATTACACGATTCACTTTCCAATTTATTTATTTAGAATCGGCTTGTCACTAAAAAAATATTAATTATCTATTTATAATCCGAATTTTCTTTAATCCAGTCTATATACCATGCCACCTTAGTGAAATAGATTGGAACATCCGTTGAACAGAAAGGCGTCGACGTATTATACAAAATTATTCCAATTTGAGTTACAGTGTTGTTATGTTTGATTACCAACGGGCCACCATCATCACCCATACATGGAACGCCACCGTTTTCACCAAAACCACATAATATATTTTTTCGACGAATTTGCAAATGATTCACACACTCCTCGACGGGTACAATACGAATATCTAATTGTTGTAAATTTTTATTTGCTTCAAGCTTGTAAATTGATTTAACGCCCCAACCAGTTAATATCGCTTTTTCGCCAAAATACGAGCGTTTGTAATCCCAATCGGACGGTAATTTTACGATTGCAATATATTTGCTTAATGTAATCGGAGACGGTAACTTTATTAGGGCAATATTATTAAGGGATAGTTGAAAATCCGGATATTTGTGGGTTATAAATGTTCTTGATTTCATATAAATACGATTCTTTTCCGATTTGTGAATGCAGTGAGCACCAAAAATCAGTTGCGCCGATACAACACTATATAATTGAGAAGAGTTAATAAAATTGATTTGCTTAAATAAAAAATATATTATGCACGCTTACTGGCTCAAACAATGCGCCGCTGTTAAAACGTATCTGAATGTGATGAGTGAACCACCGCAAAATATTATTCTGCCATCGTCTTCCTGCAGGTATATTGCCACTTGATATGGAATAGAGTGACATTTTGCTGGTTGTCCTCTTACAATACGACCTTGCACATCAACACCACTTGACGTGTCAATGAAATTTGGTCGTCCCAAAAATATTAGTACTAAGTAATGTATGTAGTTCAAATACATTATTAAAACACCAAATGAAATTGAACAACTATGCTTTATGTGCACAACAAACTGTCGTAATAAGATTAAGTTGTGACGGAACGGTTTAATAAAATGAGTAATTAAATTTCAAGCACATGACTTAATGAGTAGTGGTATAGTGGATATACGTTGCACTTGTTATTTAACGGACGTGTGTTACTATATAACCATAGAGCTCAATAAGTGATTAACTATATCTAAGGCTTACGGTACCATTTGTGATTTTACTATTTTGGAAAAGAAATTTAGTTTTTGTAGTAACCAACAGTCGCTATTGTGTCAATCGGTTTTTCCAAAAAGGTTTTTGATTTAGAATGCATACCATAATTCGCAATAAATTAATATTTGAAGTTGGAGGTTTGCAAACATGTGGCTTTAAAAGCTATTAATTAGATTTAGAGTATATAAACAACTGTTTTACATGAATCGTGTTTTCAAAGTAATATCATTTTAAAAGCTCATATTAAAAAAATCTAAAGCTCTAAATTAAAAGAACAGTGATTTATTTAAAACGAAGCTTTAAAGCTTTAACTGTTCACATTTAATGCCAGGAAAACATTGACAATATCACTTGTCTTTGTGTTAGTTGTAAGTCTCCTATCGGGCTCGTCCCCAGGTGGTGGATAGAGGGTTACTCTTATTGGTTCACCGGCGAGTGTAAGTGGGAAATTAAATACCACTCGTTGACCAAAACTTGCGAGAAGCACCTATTCAGCAGCAGGGGCAGCTTCAAATAGCGTCTGTTCCTAATGTATGATGCGCCTAAATTCTTACTTGGCCGTAGATATAAAATGCGAGGGGAATCCCCGATAAAAAAAAACCAACATGACCGGAAGAGAAGTGGGTAATTTTACATTGTAGGAACTCGGAAATCTAGTACCGGCGAGTGTCAGGAGTGATCGAGTGCCCATTCAATCAAGTGCATATATTAGAGAGCATAATCGGTAGATTGCATAATCACGGAATATCAAATTCATTCCAAAGAAAACCAAAGAAAAATAAAATATAGATCTCTAGGGGAGGCTACAGCAAATGAAGCAAGCATTTGCCAAGCTAATGCGGGAAAATTAATAAAAATTAAAATTAATACAACTTCAATGGTGAGGATGAATTAGGTTGGGAGACGAACTGGACCCTAAAGGGGAAAAAACAGCCCAAGAAGCGTAAGAAAAGAAAAGCTGAATCGTCACCTGAGGCTGAATAATTTAATGGTATAATAGCGGAACTACAAGTATAGAACCAAAAGTTGTTCAACCCGTGGTCTATCAACCAAAAGATACTAAATCTACCAACAACATTGCATCAAACTTGGTACAACCGAAAGGAAAACCACCCCCACTAATAACTATTGTGGGGGTAACTAGTTACCCAGAAATTCAGTCACTGATGTAAACGGTTACTGGCAAAGAGTATAAGGTAACAGCGCTTAACAATAACGTTTGGAAAATTAATACTCTGAACTCAGATACTTATACAACCTTATCTATGAACTTGAATGCTGAAAAGGAAGAGTAGTTTATCTAATATGAGGACAAACAGCCCCGACCTATACAAATTATGGCGAAAAGTTTACATCACCCTTGCTCAAGCAAAGAAATAATGGAAGGCTTACAAAATAAAGGTCTTTAAATATTAGATGCTGGGAATATTGTTAAAATAGAGAGAACAAAAAACCAGGAAAGAATCTAAACTTTCAGTAAAAAAGGGACTTCTTGAAAATTCAATGAGGAGAATCACCACATACCCCTATACAGAAAATGTCAGAGATTTAATCACACCCAAAGATATTGTTACAATCGGGATCCAAAATGTGTAAAATGCTCAGGTGAACATGTACAATAGGGAGAGATGTGCCAGCCAAGTGTATATACATGGGGGCAAAGAAGAACATTTGCTCAGGTAGAGAAAGGATCGGGTTCAACCAAATATATGGGCTCTGAAAATAACCGAATTATGGAAAACATTATAAATAACACTGAAGTTATTACAAAGCGGTTAGATGACCAAAGTAATCTGAACAACATGATACTTGATCAACTGAAGAAAATGCAATTCCCACAAGGCAATCCGATTAAAAATGTTAGGTAAGATCACAATTTTCAGAATATTAATCTGGAAAAAAAATATAAAACACCATGTTGAAACAAAAATTGAAGAAGAAACAATGCAAGGTACTACTGTAAAGATCCACACTAAACACACACACCTTCCTGTCTCTGTAATATACTGTCCTCCCCGGATATTGTAATATACGTGAATGTAATTTTATGATTAGTGATGACTTTATTGCGAAAAACCACAATTGGGAATCTAGACTTACGATGTCAAAGGGTAAAGAATTGTTTCAAGCAGGGCAGAATCAAAATGTGAATTTGACTGTGGTGGTTCCCTAACATGCTGGCCCGATGACGAAGCTAAGATTCCGGATCTTATAGAATTTTTTGTAGTAATATATATCTCAGAACCACTCTCAGGGTATATCTCAGAACCACATCCACGTTTAAAACAGCAATTCGAAGACGAATTGGAACAACTAAATGAAAAAATTACTAAGCAGCTTTGGTAAGCATCCTCACTATACAAAATAAGAAGATGCCTAACATACCCTACCCAATGGAACTTAGAGAGCTGGTAAGTAAAAACGACGGACAAGTAAAACCTGGCAAATTAATCGAACACCGGAGAACAAAACAATTCTGAACAATTTATGTAACAGTCTCAATTACCTTCACCCATTAATGACATTTGGTTCATTAGCAAACTATAAGGATTTTCCTGGAATTTTTAAAGCTGAATGTTGACAAGATGTCGAAAAATTTAGTGTTGTGAAACATGGGCTCTGACGCCAGACGATATTGGTAAGTTTAATACAAAGGTAATATACACTGTGTTGTGCACTGTTTATCTTGAAAAGATTCTGAAGTTCATAACTTAACCCAAATGCGATATTATATTTAGGCATGCAACAACATTTTTCATTTTTTTTTAGGAAAAAGCCTTTAAGTCTTGCCGAGATTGGATGCTCTGGAAAACTTTCCTTCCAACTTTTACTATGACACTGATGAAGATTCTGGCGAAGAATGAACTGCACGACGAAGAAAATAGGCATAAACTGATGGTTGACGTATCACCGAATTAGGCACAAAAAAAAATTACGCAAAAGTGAATAGGAGAATTGTTTTTGAAGTATGCACCAATTGGAATGAATATTTCTAACGATGAAGCCATGGTTCGTTTTCAAGATCTTTTATTTTCACTTTTCTTCGATAATTTTTTTATTGGCCCGAATCTAATAAAAACACTTATACAGAAATGCAATGCGTTGGAACAAATACGCTTCGAGTAAATTAATTTTAGGTAAATGGAAGGATAGCAAAGTTGTTTACCTCTTGTCGAATGCTGTTGGAACACATCAATTAGTGACAGCACGCCGATATGCACATTCAGAGCGGAAAAAAACTGATATTCCGTCATAGTCGTTCATTACACCAAATTTATGGGCGAAGTAGATCTATTAGATCGACATATCTCGAACTATCGCATGAGCATACAGGGGAAAAAATTGTAAATGCCGATAATTTTATAGATTCTAGATTTTGCTGTTTCCAACGCATGATCCTTGGCTAAGCCCTATAACTGCTAAATGAACCAATTAGACTCTCGCCGACGGTTTTTAGCGAGGGCTTTACTATAATTCGTCATGGGAAAATACAAACAAAAGCCAAATCAAACACCCAGAATATTTATGAAAAGGAGCAAATACTAACCAAATAGTAACCAATGCCATCCACATACGCACTTGACGTGTGATATATGCAATATTACATTACACACCAAATGCTCATCGACTTTCCATAAATTAATTTTTAATTTGTTGAATTTTGTTATTTTTGTATAAGCTAAATCAATAAATAAATAGTATGAAAAACTTAAAAATTGTTTCTAAATGCCCAGTGGACACCACCGTATAACTCCACTCCCATCGAATACCTAATATTTTATTTTTTATTTTCTTATTCATTTGGCTAAAATAAACAATAAAATCCCCAAAAAGTTGTAAAATAAGCAAAAAACCTTTGTCACTATGGGTAAACCAGTTAAAAATGAATCAATCAATAGATGTTGAAAATAATTATGATTACTCACTGTTGAAGGCGACAGAAGGACTCAAGAGACCCAAAATGCAAGTGCCTCTTTTTAAAAAGGATGATGGGACACGACCAAAAGTTTCCAAAGAGTAGGCTGATCTGTTTGCGGAGTATCTCCAGGAAACCTTCCAACCACTACCAAGACAAACTGCCAACGAAAATATAATGTCAATTCACAAACTATAGATGAGTTTGACATACGCCCAGTAACTCAAAAATAATTTAAATAGAAAAAGACAAAATAACAGGAATGTTAAAGAATCGCCAGGGTATGACTTGATTACTTGCCAAATTTTCAAGGCTCTACCTGATAAAGGATTTCGTTAGATATGCATATAATCAATGCGGCCTTTCGGTTAAAATATGTTCCGCGGAAATGGAAAGTAGCAGAAGTAATCATGATAGCAAAACCTGATAAACCGAACGATAAAAAATTAAACATTTCGTAACCGTCAATTATGCCAAAAAAATTGGAAAATTTATTACTAAAGGGACTTAAACTAATAATTGTGGACCGATAACTAATTCCTCCAAATAAATTAGAATTCAGAGAAAAGAAAGTTAGGACGTAAAAATTCCTGGACGCCGCCAAGCATTCAATAAACTTTGGCACAGTGATCAAGCTGTATATAGATCTACCGAGGCAATTCTATACCATACTAATATCTTATTTGTCCTAACCAACGAACTAAAGAAAATCTCTGTCGGCGCCCCGCAGGGGAGTGTCTTAGGCCAATCCCCTCTATTTACTATATACTAACCTTAAATGAAGGAATCATAGCCACTTTTGTAGATGACACAGCTCAATTATGGCGATTGAACGTCGCTGATGCAACGAGCAAACTCCAGAAGATTACCAAAGCGGTTTGTAACAAAACGTTGGCAAATCATGCTTAATGAGACGAAAGTGACACATATAACTTTTAATATAAAAAGGCTTGTACCATCTACCGATAGAAATTAACTCACGACAGGTGCCATATGCAAACACAGCTAAATACCTTGGCATGACTCTTGATGCCAAGCTTAAGTGGAGAGAGCATGTCACAAAGAAAAAAGACTTAAAAAAGACTTAAAAAGACAACTTAACATAAAGATCAGAAAAATGTATTGGCTCATAAGTAGAGGCTCTGAGCTTCCAATGTTCAACAAGCTTAGGCTATATTGGCAAATACTGAAGCCGATACAAACGCCAAAATAATACAGACGTTTCAAGACAAGATTCCTCGTAGCATCGTACGGATAGAGTGCATCATATATGAAATAAAAGTGCATGCCACCAAGCACGAAATAATATTCCAAGAACATGGAAACCAGGGCTATATTTGTTATATGGTAGAAAACTCTGTCGTTGAAAGAGGAGTCCAAAGAACGAGACCACTTGACCTAGTGAACTTACCAAATTAAAATTAATAAACAGATTTCATCAACTAAGCGACTGATGAGCGACTGATGAGCGTAGTCGCAGTTGTAACAAAAAAAAAATAACACTTGTCATACACAATGCTAATGGTGGCTTGAAAGCTCTTAATAAATTAAATTTTAATTAAATTTTTCATATGTGAACAACTCATTTTACTTGAGTAGTGTTTTCAAGCCAATATAATTTAGAAGCGCATATTAAAAATAATCGAAAGCTATAAATTAAAGGAACATAGTGATTTATTTAAAGTTAAGCTCTAAAGCTTTTATTGTTCACAGTTAATGCTATTAAAACTTCGGTCATAGCACTTGTCACAATGACAATGGTACCATAAATTGCGTCAATGAAACTGTAACTTGTTAAAATTGAACAAATTTATTCAAATCGGACGCCAGCTCGTTCTTAAACTTTTTGATATCAATCCTCTGCACTGACGGACTCAGCACCAACATTACATTCCAACGTTCTTCAAGCTAAATAATATTATTTGCGTCTATTTTTTATTAGTATTTTTTGCCACAGAAATTTTCTACGTACAAAGAATGTACTGGAATAACACAAATTACACATTTTCTCTAGGCAGTATATCAAAAATATCACCGCAAAAACCTTTTTTGTAATAAGCATATTTTCATATTATACCCAACTCCCAACCCAAAAAATTCTATATAATCTTGACCCAGATCCATAAACGTATAATGAATTACACAGCCAAACTTTTCCAAAAGCAATAAAACCGCACAAGCATAATGTGACATCTCTTTAAATAACAAACAAACAAACCTAAAAAAAAATACATTTCATTTTGATTTACAGTATAATTCGCCAACTATTCCTCCAACATTCATAAATCTTACGAAATAAAATATTTTTCGTAAAAATTGATTCAAAATCCTCATCTCTCTTCAAAAGTTCCTTCACTACATACGTATGTACATATACAATAACAACAACACACACACAAAAAATCTTATAATTTTTTATTATGTCCTTAAATCTGTATATAAACTCGTATACCATATTCATTCCATATATTGTTTCAAAACATTTAAATTAATATCTTTTTTATACATTTTTTATACTTATATATCCTTTTTTTGGTTTTTAAATATTTTTGTATATGTATCCTTCTTATGTGTGTATGTATGTATATGTTTTCGACAACACGAGCTCTCTTCCCATAAAATTAAATAAAAATGTAACCACAATTCCTTATGGTGGTTTTTGAAGATATAATAAAACACCAACAGAAAGGAAGAAAACAAAAGGGATAAAAGATTGTTAGAATGGTGTAACGCAGTCGATTTTTTGGTAGCCTTGAAAAACAAGACAAAAAAAGAGTGATGTGTAAAATGAATAGGAGGCTGAATGGATTTAACGGGATTTGGAAAATGTTTAAGGAGCTTGGTTGATGGAAATAACAGTTTGTTTTGTTTTCAAGATGACAGCTGAGTATTATTTGGTATAGAATTTGATATTAAGGATATTTAAGAAAATAGACAGTTTTTTGACTGTATATATACTTATATACATACTTTAGATCATTTATCCACCAAGAAACGATAACTTATCGCGCTTTCTTATAATATATGAGCGCTATAATCTAGTTTACTTTGAAAGCTTTCACAATCAAACATTACTTATTTATATCACACTTGTGAAAGCTTAAAACCTAGTAAAAACTAATAAGCTTATACTTGTAATCCAAGTACAACAAGAACTACCAAAATATTGTAATTCCTTCGATATTAAAATGAATTTCTATTTCTGTCGAAAAATATTCATTTAGGAAAATCCTATTTAAGCTTTTTTTTGTGCATGAAATTTTATCCATTTTTGGCAACAAAAAAAAAAATTTGTCAGACACATAAAACGACGACGGTATATAAAATAAATTTCTAATCTTTATCTACAAAATAGAATCTAAAATTGGTAAAAGGCATATAAAATTACTATTTTATGTGCTTTTGGAGCTTTATTTTAATTTTATGTGGCTTTGATTTTTATTCGATAATTGTACAATTTAACATTGAAATGTCTACGTATATTCGATATCCTATTAGAATATAGGAACGATTTATATTTGTATAAATTACCATCATCGAAATAAATCAGTGCCTATAAAAGCTTTCCTAACCGAACTTTAAAATTTCAATTGCATACATTTAAAACAATAAATTGAAAAAAATAATTTGGAAAGCTTCCCAGATTAGGTATCTTTAAAAAAAAACTTAGAGTAAACATTGATTGGACCATTAAAATACTGAAGCAAAGATTTCATACCAACTTCCAACAAATCTAATAAAATTTGAATAGCAAAAGATTCATTTTTTCCATGGTTGTAGAAAATCAAGACAATCACGACTTAAACAGTTTATGTTTCAAACAAGACATATCTAAGTAAAAAACTGTATAACGGTAAAGCGCATTCATAGTAAATGTATGTATAGTCAAATTATTTCTTATTTTTGCTTTGAATTGAGAGTGAACTAACTAAAAGTTTCATGCTTCCGTAAAATGCTTCCAATAAAATCCTGAAATTTCAATTTAAAACAACATTTAAATTTAAATAAATCCCTTTATTTTTTTAATATAATTAAAGCTCAAAGCTCGTAAAACTTCGTTAACGTATGCTTAAATTTAAAGGTGACCCTTAATCATGTCACAAAACCAAAAATTATAACAAGGTGATTTAATATTGAAGCACAAGATCAAAGATAAATCTGTGAATATTATCTGTGTGTGTTCCTTAATATCGTGCACAATTTGGGCCTAAATAATTTATCTAAATAATGTGAGCTTCGAAGATTTGTATGAACAATTTGTATTTCAAAAAGCTTATTTCGGATACCACAGCTACATGTTTCAAAATCTTTTTTATTAAAGCTTACAATAGCTTAGAATAGGTTTCCCCGAACTAAAAGCTATTGAAAACTAATAAATTTATTCGAATTTAACAGCTTTCATATTTTAGCCGAGTGTTATAATCAAATTTTGCTTTTATTATTTGAGCTGATAATAAAATTTGTAGCTTTCAGCAATTTTGATCATTTAAGTTATTATCAAATAATTTAATTGTTAAATCATTGTTTAGAAAAATGATTCTACTCTAATCTTATTTTCCATTTAGAACTTTAAAAATCAACCTTGGTGTTATCTTGGATAGTATAAACTTTCCTGGAAGAATCACCTGAACTACAAGCTTTAAAAAGCAAATTCTATAAATTTTCAATGTGGAAAAGCTTTTGGAAAATCCTGTGGTTTAAGGCCTATTTCCTTTATTCTTTTACGCCCTAGTATTAAGCCCCATTTCTTTTATTTATAAATCACTGATCCTACCGCTACTATCGTACACGCTTCTATTGTGTGGTGGCCAGTGGTTGACCTAAAGGCTTGTGTAGCCAAACTTAATGGTCTACAAAATCTTTGACCTTTTGTTTTAGGCACAACCTGTTCTGCAGCATACCACCTGAAGTGCATTGGGGCATGGAATGTGTTTGGTGTTATCGTGAGACATAGACAAATTTTTAAAAAATTGTTTTCATGTTTATCAGAAATCGATAATGACAGACTATTGCCTGAATTCCTTTTTTTTCAAATTTTTCTTGGAAGCTTATCCTTCGAGAGATTTGTGGAGTTCGCAGGATTTTATCAAGAAATTAGATGTGCCCATAGTCTTTTTTTCTGATAGCTCTCGTTCTAACCTCAGTGCAGGTTTTGGAATCAACTGTCCTTGAACTAATCTGAGACTTTTCGGCAGCCTCGGTTCGCATTATACTTTTTTCAGACAGAACAAACAGCGCTGATATTTAGTGTTTTTGAGGCTTTGAATGTTCCTGTTAAAAACCAAAGGATATTAGAGTGTACAGATAGTAAAGCTGTACTTAACTTTTCAAGAAATCTCTTGACTATTTCCAAACTCGTCAAGGAATGCAAACTTTTCATGAACCTTCTTTTTTCTAACAATAAAGTTACAGTCATGAGGGTACCGCCTCATTGTAACATCGTAGGCAATGAGATCGCAGTTTGTTTAGCCAAAGCTAGTTCCCAATTAGCTTTTATTTATTACCGGTTCCTTTATCTATCAACTACGGTAGGAAAGCTTTAAAGGACTACGCTTTGAAAGACCTGAGGTTTCAGTGGCTTGCGACTTTTAAACTGTCATTATGCGAAGTACTTCATTATGGAGCGAAATTTGAGGTCAACGAATTGTGCTTTATCATTAAAAAAGAACCAGTTAAGAATTTTGGTAGCAATTCTTATGGCACATGGCCGTTTTAAAGAATATCAACATCGTATGTGCTTAGCTCATGATATTATTTGCGAGGGCTTCCTTGAGGAGAATGATGACTACCTCCACTTCGTCAGCAGTTGTTCAGGTTTCAGTTCCATTTGGCTTCAGATATTCAACATTAGGTCTTTTAATTTAGATCAGTTGTCCTCTTTGCCTTGGCCTAAACTTATTCAGTAGGCGAAAGCAGCAATGCGCGATTACGAATTGAGATAGAATCTTTTGTGTTTGCACTATGGGCCTTTGTAATATTGAGTGCAAAAATTTCGCGGGTTCCAACCAATTTTAAAAATAAGAATAATCCAACCAAACATCGTTATGAGCTCAAACGTACAAAAACAAATTATGCCAACATAAGTTCATCTGTTTTTTTAAAAAGGAATTGTTTATTTAAAACAACTTTTCAAAATGTGAGATTCTAATTTTTTACGATTAGCAACATTAAACTTTTAACAGAAATCTAGTTTATTGAAATTTAGAAATGTTCTTATTTTTGATAAGTAATGCAAGCAAAATTTAGTAAACATTTCATTTAGATCTCAGAAAGCTTTCACTGTTGAAACCAAATTATTTTTGTGCCTGTCAGCAGTTTTGTTCAACCATTTATTAACAAATAATTAATAATATACTTTGTGAAGCGAAGAAGCTCGAACTTAAAATAAATTAAAACAAGTTTTTAATTAGACTTGATATTTAATTATTTATTTTTAGTTTATCTAAGAATACAACTAAACTATTTTATAGTTAAAAAGCTTAATAGTTTTAAATCTGATTCAAAATTAAAAGTTTCCTGTAGTTAACTTACATAACAAAAATTATAAAAAGCTTTCAAAGCCAAATTAAAATAGCTTCTTTTTTATTTGTGTGTTAATATCGTATCAGTCATTCTTTACGCTATTGTAAATTTTTTTGGAATTTTGAGCTTTCGTATTTCTGTTGAGCATTGTCGGCAAATTTTCTTCTAGAACCCAAAAAGCGTTTACAATTTGAGCTGACAATGAAATTTTAGGCCGTAAGTTTGTTCATTTAAGTTATTTACAAATAATTTAAATTATAAAAAATAATTTGGTAAATCCTGAACTGTAAAGTGAAAATCAAATAAAACCGTTTATTTAGTTTTTATGTTTAAAAAAATTCCTAGAATTTTGGATTATGTAGCAGTTCAAAGCTTTCATTATTTATGCCACATAACAAAAATTATAAAAATTTGGTTATGAATTAAAAATCGAATAAAGAGCAAACAAACAAACTCCACCCACATCTTAAATGTAGGCAAAAAAATGTAGACAATAAATGTTAACCTATGTTTTAAAAACGAATTGTTTATTTATTTCAAAAGATTTCTGTGCTTGCGTTTTATTATCGTGTATAATTTAAACACAAAATGAACGCTCTACAAAATGTGAGATCCGAATTTCTGAACGCTTTCACCGTTTAAATGTGTACCTCTCCTTAGATTTGTTAATTTGACTTATTTACAAATCATTATTAATATACTTTGTGCAGAGAGGAAGCTTTTAAAGAATAACTTGATGTTATAATAAATTAAAATAAGCTTTTAATTTGAATTCATCAATCAGAAAATTGTTTTTGCTTGTGCTTTAACATCGTATATAAAAACCAACATGAAAGCTCTACAAAAGATGAGTTTCGATTTTTGGAAAGTATTTTGCAGAAAGCTGTTAAGATTTTCAGAAAATTTAGAGTGATTATAAAAAGTATTCTTTGCTAAACTCTTCCACTTTAATGCTGAAGAATTGAAACCGTGTGCATCAATCAAGAACAACTGAGAATATTCCTGTAGCACTTAGTGTTGAAGAAAACCCAGCTTTGTCGATTCATAGTTGATCTTTGGAATTAGACATTCCATAAACGACATTACACCGTATTTTTCATTAAAACTTTGGTCTTCAGGCTTTTAAAATTCAGTTAACACAAAGAATTCAAGTCGGTCGATCACCATTAACCTCGTATCTTCGCTGATTGGCTCCTTCAAATGCATTGGGGCTCAGAAAATCCAAGAATGCATTTTCAAATGCCTCTTCATCCTCAACGTCTCACTGTTTGGTGCGGTTTTTGGGTTGGCGGTGTGATTGGACCTTACTTTTTTGAAAATGAGGCTGGTGCAACTGTTACGGTGAATGGATTGTGCTACCGAGCTATATGATTAATGATTTTTTCTAGCCGGAATTGGAAGATATTGATGTAGACGACGTTGATATTCAGCAAGACGGGGCGCTACGTTCCACACAAGCAACGAAACAATCTCAATTTTGCAAGAAAAGTTTTCTGACCGTGTTCTTTCACGAAGATTTGGCCACCGAGATACCTTTAGACTTTTTTCTTTGGAGCCACGTGATAGATAAAGTCTATGCCAATGCTCCACAATCGAATATGAAAGAATAAGATCGATTATTATTTATATAAATTACCACGCATCGAAAATAATCAATTCCTATAAAAGCACAACTTTTGGATATCGAAAAGCTTTCCTAATCGTACTTTATTTTTCAATTGCAGACATCAAAATTAATAAAATGAAACAAATAATTTGGAAAGCTTACAAGATTTTATATCTTTTATAAAAAGCTTAAAATAAACTATAAGATATAGAAGATCTAAGTAAAAAGCGTCCCCTATTTATATTACATAACAAAAAATTATAACTACTTGATTCGCAATTCAAATAGTTGCTTTGAGCACAAAACTAGCAAAAATGTCGACAAAAGCCGATTTAAAAACTGAAAAATGAATTATAATCAAATGAAGTTGATCTATGTTTGTAATTTAATATCGTGTACAATTTGAACCTTAATAAATCCTCTACAAAAATGAGAGTTGATCTTTTGTATGAACGATTTATATTTAAAAAGCTTTATTTCGGATACGACAAGGACAGGTTTTAAAAGTATTTTCATGGAAGCTTAGAAAACACTATTCGACTACAAAAATATTGTATTTTAAAAAGTACAAATAAAACTACATGCCAAACATATATAAATTTATTTGAATTTAATAGTTTGTTAAATACATTTAAATAAATTCGTAGAATTTTAGATCATATTGTATCTCAAAGCTTTCAATATATTTATATTGTTTAAAATTAAAATCTTTCAATATTTATGGAACAACAAAAATTATATAAACTTGAATTCCAATTAAAAACAGAATAAGGGAGCAACCACACACTCGCTATCAGCTTTAATGTTTGAAATAAAGATTTTATCGACAAAAGCTCATCTACATTTTAAAACGAATAGTTTATTTAATTCAGATGGTTGTCTGTGTTTGCGCTTTAATATCTTGTATAGTTTAAACTTAAAGCTCTAAAAAATTAGGGATTCTATTTTTGGTATGTACGACTAGGTATCGGAAGCTTTTTTATACACATGTTGAAATCATTTTTAATGAAGATTAGATAAATAATTCGATTTAAAAAATTCATTGGAATTTAGAACCTTTCTAAATTTTGCCGAGTATTGTAGGTAAATTTTAATAACATTTTCATTTAGAACCCGAAAAGCTTTTACTATTTGAACCATACTTTCTTTTAAATTATTTACATATAATTTATAATAAAGGAACTTTGTGAATAGTGAAAGCTTTTAAGCCAGAAACGATCCCTAAAAATTTCAAGTATATTTTATGCATTATAACTAAACTAAAATTATAGTTCATATCAGACTCGATGTACAGAAAACACTAGGTTCGATTATAAAGCTTTACAAATATATAATAGTTTAATGATGTCGAAAAAAGCTCATGTACATTTAGAAAGTTAATGATTTAGTTTATTCAGAAGATTGTTTATGTGCGTTAATATCGTATATAATTTATACCAAAATAAAAGCTCTTGAAAATGTGAGATTCGAATTTTTGTCAGAAAGTTTTCTTATATATTTTAGAAAAAAAAATATTTTGCTAATCGCTTCCCCTTTAATCCTGAAATATAAAGATAACAAAAAGCTTTAATGATATTTTTACTTAAAAAGCTTTTAATTAAAACAAAATAATATAATCTCCTAATTAAAATTGGTAAAAAATATAAAAAATGATTTTGAAAACCTTATAACACGAGATTGGCAAATAAAGCTCTGCATGGACAAAAATTTGAACTTACCAAAATTAGATCCAAACTGCTGGCAAATTTGATGGCGCAACAATTTTCTACCGGTTTAGATTTTTTTTTTTTTTTCTAAACGAACTCCATCGCATTTAAAATTAATTTTACAGTAATGTATGCTGTTTATATGACAAACAACGAACTTTTTGGCAAAATAAACACTTTCCATTTCAAAAATCTATTTTCACATATTTTTTCAATATAAAATATGTTAAATAAACAATTTATGATTTGTTTGTGCAAGATGAAACGTTTCGATAAGCCAGGAAAATTCAATTCGCAACCACAAAAAAGAAAATTCTCATAATTTTTCTTTATTTGATTTTACACACACACACATGTTGAATGTAAATCAAATGTTGTTTTTCCTCCTATAATTTTATTATGTTTGTGTGGATGTGTGTGTTGTGGCCCGTGTATATTGTACATTATAAATACGAATATATTAAATTTAAACTTTTATAATGGTTGGTGGTGTGTGTGTGTGCTTTTTAGTGAAAATGTGAAGATATGGCACTAAGGATGCGAGGCAAATGCAATAAAATTAAAATTGCAATATGGCAAAAAAAGACAATACAGAAACGAGCACAAAACTATCTAATAATAATAATAATTTATAATATTTGTGTGCATGATGGTTAAAAGCTCGTAAAAAAATATAACATTGGTATAGTTTTTCCCTCTCTTTATTTAATAAAAATTTATATCTTTTAAATGAAAAACAAATAAAATTATCATAATTTTAATAACAAACACTGTAAAATTATTTCAACCTTAAAAATTATAGCTTCAGCCTTTGCATAGGCGAATACTTTTTTGTTTGTTACTCGTCCTCGCTTCATAAGAAAATATTTACTTAACAAAATCTGTAAAAACCATAATTTAACAACCGTATATATAGTTAAGTATATAGACCAGCAAAACAAAGTTAAGCCACACCATCAACCAACCGCACCGCATATAAACTTACCAAAAAAAAAAAAACATACAAACCAAAATAACGCTAAAATACAAACAAATCCTAAAACTATAATAATCCGTTTGCTGAATTAAAATATCCTTTTTTGGTTCTATATATTGTATATGTATGAATCATCCTCTATATTCATTTGTTTCACTGTGGAAAAAAATGAAAAATAAACAGAATTTTCGCGACCTAAATATTCTTGTGCTTAAAAAATTTCTTTGTTGTTTTGTGTTACATTTACAACACACAGCCTTAGAATATGTATATATTGGTATATGGTATGTACGACTGTGTTTATATGGATAAATGGAAAAATATGTTGCTTTTTTTAACAAAAATCTACATTAAAAGATTAACAGATTCTGGAAATGAAAAACGGGAAAAATTATAAACATATCTGTGTATATATATATATAGAGAGAGAGAGCTGTGAAAGCTTTTTGCACAAAGAAGAAGAATTGATAATAAAAAAAAAATCCGCACCACAATAAAATAATAAAGGAATGAAAAACTTCGGAAAATTTGTAAACTACTATACGCTACTATTATTTTGCTATGCTAGGAAATACAAAAAAATGAAAAGCTCAATGCTTCTATTCTGTAATTTTCATTCATTTCCGCTTTATTTATATTAATTTTCGTGTTCTATATTCTATCTTGATACATGTATGTATGTATATACTGCTATACACCATTTACAGTAGTTTTTGTTAATTTTTTTGGCAAATTTCCATTTTATTATTGTTTTTTTTTGATTTTTTGTAAAGTAGTTGGGTTTTCCACAAAATAACAGCAGGAAATTATTTGCACAGTAATTTTTTGTTATTAATAAAATTTAAATTTGTGATAAATCTAAACAAAAAAAAAAAACTTTTTTGTTTTGTGTTTGCGGGAAATGGGTGTAGTATAAATGTATCGTGATACATTTTCAAGGTGAAAATGTTAATGTATAAATTAGTGACATTTGACTAAATTAAAAAAAATTAACCGCAGTGGTTTGGGTATACTATGCACAATTGATGTATTCGGTTTTCTTAATTATTGAGCTTAAATAATGAATTTGATCATGATGATGATTGAAATAGAAATAAAATCTTGTTAGGTTGAATGTTGATGAGAGGGAGAAAATGTATTCATCTCAATAGATATTGATGGATTGACATATTACAAATGGATGCGTTCAATGTCAACATCCTCGCTGAAGTAATTTTTCAGTATTATTCCTTTTTCTGTTTTATAACAATTTCATTTGTTTTACAATGCTAATATTCATGTCTGATTAAAATATATTTGGCTGAGGGCCCAAGAACTAAATAAATAACAAGAATCAATTTACTTTAATTTTTCACAAAACCAATTTAAAAACCACTAAAAATTACTTTATCTCTTTCATAAAGCCTTTATAAAATTAAACAACTTTGGTTTAGCAATGGCTTTAGTTAAAATATCTGCTGGCATATTATCTGTTAATACTTGCTCTATATTAACTTTACGATCCCTAACTGAGCTACAAATAAACTTATATTTAACATCAATATAGTTGGCTTGATTCGAATGATTGTTGTTCTTGGGTAAATCGACCGCTCCACCGTTATCACAATGGATCGTAATTATATTTGGTGCAGTTGGATTCAGATCGTTGTTAAGATTCTTCTGCCACATAGCTTCTTGAATACATTCAGTTATGGGCATCCACTTCATGTTGACCTTTGTTCGTCGAAATCATTAGCCCAGTCTGAATCACAAAAACCAGTTAATTCATTTGACGATATACTGTATGTGATGCCCAGGCACTTGCGCCTTTGTGCTCACTTGTGCCTTTTAGATATCGCAAGATTCGCTTGACAGCAATCCGGTGGGCTTTCCCAGGATTTTCGTTATACTTGCTAAGTAAATTAACAGCAAAATTAATGTCAGGACGAGTTACCGGGGCAGCATAAAGCAAACTGCCTGCCGCTTCCCTGTATGGAACGTTACGCATCTCATACTTCTCATTCTCGGTTTTCGGACACATTTTGTAACTTATTTTCTGATTCAAATCCACTGATGTAAATGTCGTATTTGCATCACTCATACTAAAACTTTCTATGATTTTTTTGATGTATTGTCTCTGATCGGCTATAGTATTCTTGTCGCGTGTTACTCTTATGTTAGTGATCGATAACGGCTTACCTAGGTCCTTCATTTTGAAGTTTTTGTTCAACTTTTCTTTAAGGTGATTCTCCTTTTCGATGTTAATAACGTAGCAACGATTAATTTGTAACCGCCTGTTACACAGTAGATAATGCACTGATCGACTTGTGAATCTGACTGGATTGTTTTAGCCCATAAATCGATTTCATCAAACGACAGTAACGCTTTATACCACCATCAAATAATTCCGGCTGTTCCATGTAAATTTCGGTATCCAATTTACCATGTAGAAACGCCGTCATTGCGTCCATTTGGCTAACTTTTAAATCAAGCTTTACAGCCATTGCTAATAGATACCTAATTGAATTGTACCGCACTACAGGTGAGAAGAGTTCGTTGTAATCTACACCTGCAACTTGTGTAAAGCCTTTTGCCACAAGCCTTGCCTTATATCGCACAATATTACCGTCTGCATTGCGCCTTGTCTTAAAAACTCATTCACTTATCACTGCCTTTTTATCTATTGGTATTTCTAATAAAACCCATATTTTATTTTCACCTATCGAGTTCATTTCTTCATTCATTGCTTAAATCCAACGATCTTTCAAAGCACATGACATCGTTTCTTTAACGGTAGTTGCGGATCACTTTCTTCAATCGCAATGTACGAGTATGTGTACTTTTGCTTTTGCAATTGTGCAATTCGATCAGATGCATGCTTGAATTGATGCATTCTCCGGGTCAAATGTCGTATCATCATCGGCCGATTCAAATTCCTATGAAATATTGGTTGACTCGCCATTCGGTTCAATCGTTGACTCTTCCAAGTTTTTTACTGGCACAGTAATCTGCTCACCAAGCTTTGCAGAAGCATCTGACTCTGGGTGTCTACCAGTAAGTGACTCCACTCGTTTAGTGATTGAAGGATCATCCAATATTTCCTCCCTTGACTCAAAATGGCTGCTTACGTTGTCTTCTTGCAATGATACAACAAATTGATTAGTACTTTTCAATTCCAAATCGCTTACCTTATTGCCATTTTCAGTTCCAATAAATGTCACATCTCTGCCTACAATCACCCTTTGTGTCGAATGATTAAACAAACGATATGCCTTTTGAGTTGTTGCATAGCCAATAAACGTGCATTCAATTGCTTTATCGTCGACCTTCTTTCTCCTGACAGCTGGAACGGGGTTGTTTATGATTTTCTGTTCAATATCCCCAGTACATTCAATTGACAGCTTCTGACTATTTGCCACTGTGACTTCACTCACTTGCGGCTGCGACCTATTCACAATTAGAGGTTCATAATTCGAAATGTTTCCTACACCGCTATCAAAGAACCAATCGTCGGGCGACACACATTTCTGTGCAACAAAAGAACTATACATAACTGTCTTTTCGTTTTTTAAATTCGGACAATGTTGTCACCGCATTCATAACACATTATTCTTTTCTTTGTCGATGATTTGCCAAATGACTTTCTTTGCTTCGCTGCAAATATTTTAGCTTCTTCACTTTGCTCAAATTCGATTTCAACAAAAATGTTTTTTAAAATAATCGACCGAAATGTCTTTGCCTTTTGCCTCGATTGTCATTACCATTGGTTTGAATTGATCCGGTAAACCACACAAAATCGCATACCCGGTGGTTGTTCATCGAGGTTAAAACCGGCACTTTTCAAACATTGTGTTAGGTAGTCCTGCACAGATTCGTAATTATCTAATTTCTACGAAATCCATTGTTTCAACAGCACTACTTTTCTAACGACACCGCAGGCTGCGTGAATCAACGCGAATCCACTTAATTTGATCTTCCTCGCACGTCAGTTGCAGCTCATCTGCTCAGTTGTTGAGACAGGAGAAACGCATAGAGCTCACGCAACTCTGAATTGGCTCCAATAAAATTGTTTCCGTGGTCGGTAAAATAGGTTTGCAGAGTTCTCGTGTGGCCACCAAAACGATTGAAGCACCCCAGAAGTGTGTATGGGCTGAAATCTGAAACTGATTTGAGATTAATTCTTTTCGTGACGAAACAGCTTGAGACCACCAATCCAACAGCAAGATGTTGCGTTGATTTGGTCCATTTGTGTCGGTGCTGAAGTGACAGCAGATCATCGGTGGACAAGCAACCCCTAAAACTTTCTAATTTAGAAGTGTCCTGCCGTGAATCAATCAATATCATCGAGACAGGTATAATAATTGATCCGACCGGTCGTGAGGTTAGGTCCATATGGGATTTTGCAAGTTTCACTCTCGCTTCATGAAGGAAACCAAAATTGGGAGTGTCCACTTAATTTGATCATCCTCGCATATCGGTTGCAGCTCATCTTAGCAGTTGTTGAGACGGGAGAGACACATAGAGCTCATGCAACTGAGAATTGGCTTCAACAAATTTGGTGTGGTTATCGGAAAAAACACGTTTGCAGATTCCTCGTGTTTCCACAAAATGTCTGAAGCACCCCAAAAATGCTAGTGAGCTGAAATTTGAAGGAAATTCGACCTGAATCACCTTTGTGACGAAACATATGAAAATGCATAAATTCATCTCGTTGGTGGTTTACCCATGCCAGCTCACGAGCTTTAATGGCGTTTACCGCGAAAAATTAATCAAACATTGGATGTTTCGAAATGTAGGGATAATGATCGAAACGATAACTTCTGCACTTGAAAATTCTCTCCGACCGATAGTCTCTCTGCACAACTTGAACGTTTTGGGGAGCTCCAATTCATCCAATTCATCGAGTTTAAGAGGATCAATAAATTTGAATTTCGGTCAGAGCTATAATCGAATAATGTAGGCAACGATTCATCATATTTTTCTGAAATCACGTTGTGAAATTTAATTTCTGCACAAAGTGTTGACAAGACCAAAACGATTATTTTTCGAGTAGGAAGGCAGGCCTATGGCTACATAGATTGGATTAAATGAACTTGTCTGGAAAGGTAATTTTTTGCACGGCAACAATTCGATTTGAACCGAACGTTTGCTATCTGGATGGACATGACCAAAGAACGTTTCATCAATATTAATGTTCATATTGTAGTAAATTTTGTGTGTCAATTACACGAGTAATACTGCTGCACACAATTCTAGGCGAGATAAAGTGGCCTGCTTAAGTGGATTCACTCAAAATTCTGAACAAAGTAGCTTGATCGAGACATGGCCATCTTCTGCAAACGTATAGCACTGCACCGTACGGGCGATCATTATTGCACTGGCAAATCCATGTAGTTGTGTGTTAAGTGGTTTATGAACATATGGCAACCGATCTTAAATTTGTTATTGTATTACTGATGAGACTCTCTCGATATGATTGCCAGTATGTGTGTAAATTATGGCGAACTGATCATTCCCGGTCATAACCGCCGATAAAAATCGGGAGCTCTACGCTTGTATATTGTCACTTATATTCAGTAGGTTGGAGTTCAGTTGAACAGGCTTACCCTCACCGATTTGAGTTTAACATTGTGCCTCTTTTAAATACTTCAATTACTCTTCGAATTCAGAAACAGTGGCCATGTATGAATCCTACTTTAGGATTGCTAGGATCAGCAATCCTAATCTTCCAACCGGCAAAAAGAAAATCATAAAACAAAAGTATGCCAAAACGGGCTCTAGATTGTCCAGTGTGGCTATCAACAAAGAATCCCTATTTTAAGTGTAAATTTACGTTTACGTCATAATTTGGTGCATCCATTCAACCCTATAGTTAGTTTTACAAAAGCCAATAATTTTTCTGAAATTTTGAAAGAAAACCAAATCTTAGCCCTGCTTAGGTCTGAAATATGGTACGTTACTGGTATAGAAAATGTTGTTGCTGATGCGTTGTCTAGAATAATTAATATCCATCTAAATTAAATTGGAATATCAAAAAATACTGAGAAGTACTTACTGATACAAATCGCTGATATGTAGAGTAGAAACACTGAGGCAGACTACATTCTCTATCGCATTCAGGAATTCGTGCTTTCCGAAGGTTGATATACTCTAAATATTACTTGCCGAATCTTAAAGAAGTTTGTGTATGTTTGCCTGGAAAAATTATTATCTCATTTCCAAGTAAAATACACCAATTGATTATAATCAAACAGTTCAATCTATATGCATTCCAAAATCGTTGGACAACCGCGAATACGTTTCTGTGACGGTTGAAAATGTTAAAACTGGTGTAAGTTATCCCTACGATGGGTCTTATAAGATTATCCGTCGTTTCAAAAAACATTTTCTTATTCTAACTTACTACAAAAATAAGCATTTCAATAGATGGACAAAAGCCTGGGTCCCACTAGATAGCCTGGGGAATCTAGTCCTCAGATGGAGGAAGATCGGTGTGATACTCGGATGTAACCCAAACTGAGGAAACATGGACTACTTACTAAATACCAAACTTGCAGTATGAAATATTAAAGAAATGTTAAAGGAATATTAGCCGCCAAAGCCTCCTGAGCTGCCAGCAGCAATTGTTTGTTAAAATCCACTATCTCAACATGGGTACTGTAAAAGAAAACCGGTGGATGCTCTGGTACGTACGATTGAGACATTCATATACTCTCAAGACCTCTGTTTGGTCGCATTGATCTCGATGTTGAGGGCAACTGGAAGAACGTTAAATTGGGGGCAATCTGGGACAGATTGTTAGGCCTATAGATTATTTACCCTGTAAGCAGATTATCAGTAAATCAAAAAAAAATTAAATTGAATAAAATCAAATAATTGATGGCAGTGACGCTAATGCGAGTCACTCAATTTGGGGAAGTACAAATATCAACAGGCCATGTGAGTTACTCCTTGATTTTATTTTAAGTACTAACCTCAACATATGGAATATCGGGCGCTACAAAAAAAAACAAGAAATGCTCAACATCACACTTGTATCAGATTTTATTAAGGAGATGGTGTTAAACTCGAAAGTCTCCGAAGACCATTCCTTTCCTGACCATTGTAATCTCCTGTATGAAGTGGCTACAAAACTCAATAATAAACCATCTTTCAGGGATAGGAAGAAAACTGACTGGGCTTGCTGTAGGACCATTCTTAGTAACTCATTGCTTGTATCGGTTTCAAACCCAACTGCATCTATACAAGAGCTTTATGTTTTATAGTAAACAAGCTATCTGATGCTTTTAACAAAGCTATGTTAGGTGCATGTCCTGCCAGTATGCCTTTGGGTTAGCCTCGACCACCCTGGTGGTCCGTTCAAGAAACCGAGGAACACAGATGCTGCTGCAAATAAGGACTGCAATAAGGAAGTTCCCTAAACTTACAAATATGTGATAAGCACAGCCAAAACCAGAGCCTGGAGGGTATACGGTGGTAATTTACAGGAGTCCTCGGAGACTTCCATCCCGAGTTATCTTCAACGATCGGATGGTTTATGGACTACGTGTAGTGGGGAATCCCAGGAGCTACTATTAGAAACGTAAATTATTTCCCGGAGTACTCGGTACTAGCACCGGAGAGGCCGTAGTAAATAAGGTTAAATCCTATTGACAATAAACAGCATTATACTTGCGGATATCCAGCGAACAATTGATTAAAACATACGCTCGCTGGAAGTATCTTCAAAGGCCTAGAACTTTGTCACTTTCCTAGAAAATTAACTGAAGTAAAAGTAATATTTATATCTAAGGGTGAAAATAGTTTCATTGCTTTCCCAAAGATTTTAGGCCTATACACTTATCTTTTTTTCCATAAAAATTACTAAAAAGACAAATAAAGGCTAACATCAGAGGCCCAATCAAGCCTGACGAGCTATCGAGATATCAACACGCATACTGTAAGGGACAATCTCACAGGGAAACAGCTGTCCCTTCCTTTATTGGCCCTATTGAGAAATCACTTGGATATTAGGAATATTCATTGGTAACTTTCTGGGATATATCTGAGGATAGACGAGTCTCTCAGAGGCTGGATAAATCAAATGCTTAGAGGCAGGATAGTCACAGCTCACCTGCGTCAGGCGTCTGCCAGCAGATACGTGAACAAAGGTATACCGCAATATGGGGTTATATCTCTCTTCTTTGGAATTTGGTCATTAAACCAAACCTACAGAAAATGGAGCTGGTCCTCTTTACCAGGAAGCAAAAACTTCCCCAGTGTAACCAGCTAATATTAAATGGAACTCGCTAGATCTTTACCGATAGAGCGAAATACCTGTGGCTTCTGTTGGACAGCAAGCTAAACTGGAAACCAAACATCTTAGAAAAAGTAAAGAAAGCTACTATAGCGCTATACTCCTGCAAAAATGCCATTGGATGGGGCATGGATCCCCACATATTGCACACAAAGCCTTGCGGCCAAGCAGCCTGCATCAGCCATTCTGCTCAAATCCATATCTATTTGGGCCTGTAACAACATAGGACACTCATCTATTCTGCGCAACAAGGGTATTCCTAAATCTACCGACCACGCTATTCTTTCGCCATATGTTGAGGTGAGATTCCAAATTGAGTTTCTCACCAGAGAGGACTGGGTGAATGAGACGGTTATGGACAATCACGCGGTTAGTTTCTACACGGATGTCTGAAAAAGGGATAGAGGGGTTGGCTGTGGGGTATTCTGTGAGTCAGTAGGAGTTAACCTCTCTTTTCGTCTTCCCGACTATTGCTGTGTTTTTCAAGCTGAACTAATCGCGTTAAAGAAAGTCATGGGTTGGTTGATTTATAATGTAGTATCTACGAGGGATATTCGCATTTTTACGGACAGCCAAGCTTCTATTAAAACGCTACAGTCCCACTTCCTGACGTCGAAGTTAGCCCAGAACTGTTTGGCATCTTGGTCTACATTTGACCGGTTCAGATCCGGCCAACTGATATCGCTTTGACGGCACCATATTTATATGATCGTGAGAGCTATAACTGGATAAGCTCTCATTGGGGCACATCCGAGCTGACTGCGTGTTCCCGCCCATGATATCTTATTTATTTTATTTGAGATAAGTCTACAAATATACGACTTGAGATTAAGAGATTGACTCTACATGTTCGAGTTTTAATTGACCATCTACACATTATATAGCCCCATGTCAGCCTGTACTGACATGAACGATGGTTCGGCTCATGGATTCTGCGCTCCAACAGATGGTCATAGATGTGTTCTTAATCACTGTGATATTTGCTCGGTTAACTCGGTATGTGTCGTAGCTGTGGTGATGAGGAGGAGAAAGGTACTGTAGACTAACGTACAGCAGAATAAAATGTATGGAAACTTCCCATTTGGACGATTTTAGTAAGCTCGATGTCAAGGGCCTTCAACGCTTCTTGGTTAGCTCAGGATGGTTCGACGTGCGACGATTTTGTACCATTATATAAAATATATTATGTGATGAGTTGGGATATTTTTGTATTTTTAAAACACCCACATAACAAACGACTAAAATACAATTCACTAGAACCAATTGAACAAGATTTTCAAGAAATTTCAAATTAAAGAATATTATATTTTCTGTAAAATTAAATATTCTTACATATAGCACCATTTAATTGCCTGTAAACATGTTTATACTTCAAACTCAAATCTCGCACTCGAATGGCCACTTGAAACGAACAAATATAGAAAATTACTTCATCTCGCACTATATAACACAGCATCATATACCGGAGGGTGGAAAAATATACAAAATCAAATAAAATAATAAAAAAAAACATAAGAGTTTTAAGGTGTTTTCGAAAACGCGTTCACCCAACCACCAATCGTACAAAAAGCTCCCTTTTCTATTTCCTAATATATTTTTTTTTATCTAATTTAAATATTTTATTGTTATTATTGTTATTAGAAAAAATGTTTCCAAATAAATAAATAAATTTGGTTTTATTTATTTTTATTTTTTTGTGATTGAATTTAAAAATAAAAAATAAAAAACAGGGAACACAACAACGAATCGAAACGAAAATAAAAAAAAGCTTTTTATTGTTATGTAGCTTTAGGGAATCATAGAAAATGTATATATATGTACATAATATACCGTATTCGTATATATGTACGATGAATGCGATTCTTATCGACAATATAGCAATAATAAAATCTATATTTGTTATATTATAAATTATTATTTTAATTTAGAAAAAAAAAGATTATGAATAAAAAGCTCTCCCCTATATATAATTTTATTTATAATATATGTATACTGAGTATAAAAGCACCATAACAAAAAAAAAACTCGGTCAATAAATTTCTAATTAACAGTTTTATTTATAACAAACATAAATATTTATTAGACAAACTTTATGTTTAAATATATACATACATATATACATATACATATTTTGAATATAAATTGAAAATTTACGCTTTTACATATATACATAATATTATGATTGGTCGAGTAAAATGTTTAACATAATTAAATTATGTTAACATACATACATACTCGTATATAACACAGTGAAACTATCAAAAATAATAAAACGACCGACTGTTAAAAAAAATGTTTCAAAAAACTTTGTATATACGAGTATATACAAAGCTTTTACAAATACCAAGCTTTTTTCATGGTAATACATTTTAATAAATTGAACTTTACTATCTGTATTATTATTTCTACTATACACTAATAATATCTTTATATATGCATAAACTATAAAACTTTAATAAAATAAAATAAAAATTAAATTAAAATAACAAAAAAAAAAAATTTATTCCAGTTTTTGTTATTTTTTTTAATGAAACCGTCGAGAAAAGTAAATTTTTCATAATTTATCTTAGATGAAAAGTTATGTTCTACTGATGTTATTTTTTTTTTTTTTACATAAAGCACAAAAAATGATGTAAAAATTTACGTTAAGGAGGAATACATTAATATTTTTAAAAGTCTGGGAATTTTTTTTAAAAAGTTTACAACTTTGTTTGATGGTTGTTATTCTAAGACTCTCGTAAATATTTGTGGGAATAAACCAGAATCGCTCGCTCAGTATACAGTTTGAACGCAGTTTTATACATAGAATAATAATATTTGTGGAACCTATGTTCAGTATTAAATTTTACGCTTATCAATTAAAATGGAAATGGTGTTAAAGTTCGTAAATTTAAAGAATGTTAAAGTTTCCCAAAATCGAAAGCATGGCCAAGTGTATGACTCTACGAATCTTTTCGTATTAGTCTGCCGGAAAAGCTATTATTTATAATCGCATTACATTCCACAATGAGGCCGAGTGGACTTTTGATAAAGGAATTCAAATGGAGACTGGACCATTAACTTAACATTGACCATTTCAAAACCTATATATCCATTTATTATTTTGTATGTAAAGTACAGCATTCAATGTATACTATCGCCGAGCCCTCATTTTATATTGTCCTTATAGCTGTCGATTCAACAATATGGAGTGAATATTGGGCAAGATAATTGAACAATTTTATAACATTTTGTTTGACGCCATACATTTATTTGTTCTTACAACACTAAAAATACCTGCAATATTATGAAGCTCAACTTACTTACCTCAAAAATATTAAAAATAACTACCTTGTAATTAACCAAAGATTTCGTCACAGATTTTTTGAAACCGGCAGCTTATCCTAGACTTTTGATCATATACAAAGAATACAGTTGGTATAACAAACTCCCAGGCATTCTTATTAAGTACAACTTAAATAGTTATATACAAAAAAAATTATTCTGCTTAAAGGTTTGGCCGCGGCCTAGAAATTTTTCATTGGGATATAATTTGGGATTCTCTAAACTACCTGTGAGACTAATATGAAAAAATTCTGCCGCGTTAAATTCCCACAATATTTCATCCCAATCTAAAAAACAATTATTCTGGCCAAAATTTTGGGCGGATTGGAAATTTCTCATCAAGATATTATTTGGGACTCTATAGACTACCTCTGAGACATATATGAAAAAATTGATTGTGGACATAGTTTTGACCAGGAGATTTCTTTTCGGAATATTATTTAAGACTTTCTGGGCTACCTCTGAGCCAAATATGAAAAAAAATCTGAAGCGTTAAATTTATGCAATATCCTAAACTAAAAAATAATATTCTGGCCAAAGGTTTGGAAATTCCTCATCGCGATATTATTTGAGACTCTCTAGTCTATCTCTGAGCCAAATATCAAAAATGTATCATATCCTAGACTAAAAAAAAATTATTGTTGGCCAAATTTACATTCCCGCAATATCCCATCCCAGACGTTTTCCCACTTAACTTAAATATAGTTATATAGGCGCAATATTTTCATACTTTGCTCATAGGTAGCCTATAGAGTCCCAAATAATATTTGAATATTTTATGTCAATGCCTAGACTATTTCAACTTGTTGTATGCACAAAAAATAAACATCAACCACCCTTGCCGATTTAACTAGCAGTACCATCAAAGAGATCGAAAACCACAAGCAACTTGATGTAGCTTGTACCACTTCGGATTCTTCGACTACAACTTTGTCTTATGGTTTAAATCATACTTGAGCGGTCTTTGGATCTTTACATTTTCGTCAACAGTATTACCAAAATTATCCAAAGCTCTGGGGTATATCTGCCACCTGTTCATTCGTATAGAAATGAAATTTTACTCAATTTCCTCGTGTTCGAAACTTTCACGAAAATAATGATTATGCATTTATGTGCTTCGTCCGTTAGTTACATTCAGAGTTTTCCCCAGCCTTATTGCACTCTGATTGTTCATGAAAAATGTTGGTTTATACATTTCGACCAACAAAAGTTCAGGTAGTAGAGCTTTCAACCAGACCAATAGTCCTTACAGCGTGCGGTGCTGCCATATAATCCGATTCTCACTTTATGATCCCATTTCCAAACGTAAAAAAATAGCCAGAAGTATAGATTGACCTGTTTACTGATCACCTGAACAACAAGCTAGGTTTGTCCGATCTCTCAATCGATTCCTAACAATATTTCCGATGTCGAAATTACACAATGTACAAATTCTGTTCCATTGTTTGATCTGAAAATGCGAATTTTGTGCTTATCATTTTTTTCCTTTGTCTTAAAGTAACGAAAATACCTGGAATTTGTTGATTTCTCCTTTGGACTCTTGAAGCTTCCAAGATGATGATTTCCATAAGTCATGTATAATCTCCATCGATAAAATTAGTTTCCTTCCCTTGTAGAAATTTCTTAACGTGTGTGACGTTTTGATGTCTCATGCTCATGCACACCCACAATCCGTTTGTGAACCAATCTATTGCCATTAAAATAAAGAATGTTTATAAATCATCTTTTCGTTTTGCCTTAATCGTCGCGCCGTTTCCAACTGTAAACGTTTCAAATTATTTTAAGATTGTAATTTATTTTTGTCAGCAGAGCTTCGATACTTTCGAATTTTCCTTGTGAACTAAGCCGAAGTTCTTCATTATCCTTGATCGTAGATGGTCTGTATGTATGCGATCTCGTTGATTCCCATGCACAGTGGAAATGATTGTATTCCATAGATATATTAGGATCTGTGTGTTGACCATTGAATATCGTATTATTGTACGATAGGAGAAACAAGCTATTTGCCTTCGCTGTTACTGGTAATACGCAGTTTCGCAGTTCATAATTTGTTGTAACGGTTGTTTCTTGCAGATAGCAATCGTGCTTTGGCATTTAATTTTTTCCAAGCAACAATTTTTGTATCATAATTCAATGTCTTCCAAAAATTACTTCATCCGAAAATTCCATGTGAGCCAATTATTGTTACCCTCCAGTAGGGCTATTCCCATTTTTTCGGTATTCATGGTATTTTTTTTAAATAATATATTTTCTCACCGAATAACAAAATCACCCCATGATCTCTGGTGATAGGGACAATAGCACATCAAATTTTAGTAGTGGTTCACTCACGATATCAATTTGGGTGAGGATATATTAAAGAACGGCAGGCAGCAGGCAGTTTATGGTAAATGGTACATACCGAGCTCCATACAATATCGAAATTAGAGATTTGATGCAGATTCCCGATATTACACCCAAAGTAAGCTCTCAGCGAGTACCTTGGCTCCGTCACAATCTGCGTGCGGGTCCGAACCGAGTTGTGCTGCGATCTCTGAAAAGAAAGCAATTACTGCTGGACCAGCCTCATTTTCAAAAAAGTATGGTCCAATGATGCCTCCAGCCCAAAATTCGCACCCTGTGGATGCATTTGTTTTCACATATCGGTTCGCCGTACCCCAAATGCTTTTGGCGATTAACAAAGCCATCAAGGTGAACATAACTTTATCGTATTTTGTATGAAATTTTCGAACTGTGGCTGACAAACTTGCATTATTTTTAAGATATTCTTCAATAATGAAAATACGTTGTTCTATCGTGTAACGCTACATTTTTACTAACCCTAACCTCTCAGCTAGCAAATTATTTTTTTTGGGGGTTGCCAACACTTTACTGCACAAATGGCGGCAAATTCAAATCTAGCGTTATGTTTGGGACACCCTTTATATGTAATGTTAATCTATCATTTTAAATTGTATTGACTTTGTATCTTAAGTCAAACTTATGAACTTTGTACTGTCTTGTATTAAACCTTCTTCATTTAAATTGAGACACGTGACGAAAACTCGCAATAATTGAAACTTTAGAAAATACATAATGACAGATTTTTATCTAATTGGCATATTTTTTAAAATAGAGTTGAAAGCCAATCGATGAGAATGTACATATTTATAAAAATGTTAAAGTTTGATTTCTCAAATCTTTAATTAAATTCCAGAAAAGCCAAAAACAACGTCAAACATTCCTACCACATACATGAAAGTTATTGTTTAAAATTCATACTGACATATTCGCCACAGCTAACAAGTCTAAAACAAAAAAAAACTTTATCGTTTCTAAAAATTATTATAAACATTTCAGCTTTTTTGTTTTGCTTTCGTTAGAAGCTTGTTACAACCAACTTTTTCTGTTCATAATTAAAAAACGTGATAAAAATTAAAAAAATAAATAAATAAATAATAAAAACAAAACGAAAAGTCAAAAAAATACTTTGGACACCTACTTTTCCGAAAGTAACAGTATATATAACAAAACTTCTGATAAAATTCAATTTCAAATAGAAGAAAAAAAAGTTCGTATACAACGTGCTTTTTAATGAGAAAGCTTTTGGCTTTCTATGTATACATATATAGACTGATTATGTTACACGTTTCCATTCGAAAGCATTTTGGGGGAACACATTTTTGTCGTATTCTTTTCGACAAAGAAGTTATCATATACACGATAAGGCGATACAAGCTGCATATAAACTGCAAAAAAAAATATTCTCAAAAAAGCTTAACAAAAACTATTTTATTTAATTAATTTTTCGTATTTTAAACTATATATATAGATTTTTGTAATAAAAGTCGGATTGGTACATTTTCTAATATACTTACTTAAAAGCTCAACAAAGATGTTATCCACACAAAATCTTGTTTTGTGTGAAATACACTAAATACAATTTTTTATTTTTCACATACTCATAACATAATAAAATAACAAATTGAATGTTTAAATATTTAACTTTTTATTGTATTTTTCTTTAAGCTAAATAAAAAAAAAATATTCGAAAGAAAAATAAATTCCGAACAAAGAAAATTCTATCGTTTTTCGGTTTTGTTTTTCCTCGTTCACAAGAAAACAACATTACACTCAATTCAATTTGTGTTGAATTTTCTTTGTTTTGTTTTTGTTTTTGTGTGGATAAATCTAACAACAACAACAATATTAACAAAGAAAATTATATTATATTTTGATATCATATACACAACACAACAGTTTTGCTTTAAGATATGGATGGTTGTTTTTCATTCGCATCTCATGTCCATCATGAATTAAGTGCCAGAGGTAGTTTTCAATTGTATCCCAGCTCATCATAATTGGACTGAGAGATAATATAATACCGTATTGTGTGTTATGAGGTTGTGAACAATTAGAGAATGGTAAAGACTTAATTACAATGAATTATTATCATCACAACATATTATATGCCCCACAATATAAATATTTAACTAAATTACTAAGTCGTTAAATAATATGATAAAACAATTAACTTGCTCAACATATTATGTTCCATACAGTCGATATAATAATAAAAAGATGATCAACAAATTATTAAGGTTTCATCGACATTATTGAAACGTTTAAATTTGCCTGGGAGGTAATCGTAAACACACAGGTTCCACAAATGTCGTCCAAAATAGTTGAGAAATAAAATATTTAATATATTTATCAGAATTAAAATCTTCCAGAGCGTAAGACTACGTCGTGTTAACTAAGCGATAAATCAAAAATTTAAAATAGGTTCCACAAAATTTAATGTTCTTCAAAACGATAAAACCGAGAACCCAAAAATATTTTGTCTGCATTTAATGGCATGGTCGACAAACTTCAAAGGTTCAATAATTTTATTTTGCTATTCATGCATGATAACCGATAAATCCAATACTGAATCGGTAATGGTGAAAGGGAAAATGAATGAGTTCCACAAATTTCATATATTACTTTACAATTTTAAAAAAAATTAGAAATTTGAAATTTTCAATTTAGAAAGTTGTATTAATATCCAAATATTTATAATCCAAATACCTTGGATCAGTGCTAGACTATTTTCCGCATGTTTTACAATGTGAGTGTTTGACAAGGTCGACTAAAATTTAGTACAGAACATTTTTGTTTCAAATAATTCTATTTATTATAATTTATAAATAATAATAAATTAAAAAGTTCTCAACCCCAAATACAATCGACCGTTCAAAACACTTACATATTATAAAACACAAAGAAAACGGTTTAATAATGACGCAAGACAATTTTTCGTGTAATTTACTGTCAATGCTTGGAATGGTCAGCTTAAATTTGGTTTCAAGAATTTTTTTGTTTATTTTATTTTTATTTAAAATTATTAATAACAGTGGAATGAATGGTGTGGGCTCCTAGTGCGCTTAGTTACTCGAGATGCCACGATGTAAAAATTTCTACGGAAAATGACAGTACTGTAACAACGTATCTTGTTATATTAGGTATCAAGCTTCTCATAGAATTACTTTCAATTATTTGTGGGACTTGCAGACCAACAAAAAAATCATAATCCTTCATTATTTCTATACTATGTATATACAACATTTTAATTACAAAGAATGGAGTAAAATTATGAAGAATCGGTTTCTCGTTTATGGCTGTACTGAAAAAATGATTTATTCACGCTATAAATATAATTTAGACCCAATTTTTGATATTCATTGTGTTTGTTTTCCAGAAATAATCGTGATCCCTTTTCTTCCAAAAACGATCTCCCAGAGCGTCAAACTAATCACTTTCAAATTAAACCCACATATCAATCCTGTAATTTGCACAAAAAATGATTATTTACGTTTTAGAAGGAAAAATGTTAACGAGATATTCAAAATTTTAAAACTATTCCAAAATGATTTGTAGCGTACCTCAATAGATCAATCACCTTATTTAAATATGGTGATTGATTTCGTGTTACCTAAACGAAAAATCAAAAATGTATAATAGGTTCCACAAATTTTAATGTTCTTCAAAACGAGAAAACCGAGACACCAAAAATATTTTGCCTGCAATTAATGTCATGGTCGACAAACCTCACAGGTTCATTAATATTAATTTGCTATTCATACATATATGATAACCGATAAATTAATACCGAATCGGGAATGGTGAAAGTAAAATGAATGAGTTCCACAAAATTCATATATTACATTAAAATTAAAAAAATTGAAAAATTTGAAATTTTGTTTTTTTCAATATTGAAAGAAATGTGATTGTCAATTTTAACAAAATAATTCAAATTAAAAAAAAAATACATGTCGAGATCGAAGTAAGATGTAACAACTGCGCTCATTGCTGAGTTATTATACTTTAAAAGCCTCATCCTTTTACCTTGCTCGATTCTTCCGTTTCTCCTAACAAAAACATCCCTGTTATCCTTCACGATTGAGGCGTTGTTCCTCTTCATTATGGGCCTTATTTTATTGCTCGGCTGCAAGACGATACTCATCACTGAACGAATCATTATTGAGTCTGTCTTTCACTATACATAACCTAAAGTCTGCCGAGCAGCACAAATAATCAAAGTTTTCATTACCCTTCCGACAGAATTCACACAGTTAATATTGTAAGTGCCATGCGTTTCGCTGTGTCTCCAGACGTATACGAAATTTGGATTTTGTTGAACCAAATCGTGGTATACTTATATGCACGACCGTTATGTTCATTGTGTGAACATCAGTCACTGAACATCCTAACGCACCAGGGCATTTCTAAATCGGAAATGCATTAAAGTCACCGCCTGAAGAGGAACAATTGGAATCTCAAAGTAATGTTCTTTCGCGTTGTGGAGATCGATCCAGAGTATGCGTTCTCAGTTCTGGCATAAGGCGGTATACGAATATCTATATATCGGTTACAACAACAAACTTAGTGGCAACAAAAGAAACCAAATCTCCAACAAGCAGACATTGTATTCGTCGTAACATTAAATACCGTCGACAATCCTTGAATCAAGACACCAGTCACAAAACTGTCACCAGCACCAATCCAAAAACCAGTAAACGATTAGAGTAACAAAGCAATAGAGATGCTTCCACCACAGCTTGGCTACTATAAACTTTCAATGAATGGGATGTAAGATCGAATTTGTAGCGAAAAAATAGTAATTGATAATCCCATTCATCCTGATCAGTTATTGACAAGTGTATGAAGATTGGATTAACACTAATGGACAAGGCCTACACCAATGTAAGGTCTAGGAACTGTGTCCTCCAAATACAACAACATCAGTGGCAATTCAACTACATCAAACAGGATAACTAATTTCTGATTCCTAAGGATTAGCGTTGCTGAAAAATAAAACGTTAATAAATCAAAATGGTTTTCTTCAAGTGCTGACAGGAGCAAAAAACCATGTAATCCATCCAGCATTACAGTCGCCTTAACAGCTGGATCTAGAAATATCCATTATATTAAACAGATGACAAAATCAATCATCATTCCAGGACATGGACTGTACTTACAGTTGCACCACCTAAATCAATATTGATGACCGCGTGAAGGCACGAGCAAACAATTTCAATGTAATAATTGCATACGAAATACCCTTGGTGCAGTCTTGGAATTATCACCTATATGAAGTGATACTGGTTCCAGTAGTCCGCGCAATAACATACACAAGTCCGATTCCACCCATCGATCAGGTACATGAGCAACGCAGGATTATTTCATCAAACTACATGCGCCTTGTCGTTTCGGCTTATAGATCACCGGAAAGATTTCTGGTTGAACCAAATAGCATAAATATATATGTAACTAACATTCCCACAGACTGTTATTATCTTCAATTTCGTAAAATTTGGTATCGAAATTTTTTTTGTTTGTTTGCATCATTAAACAATTTTAGTCTATACATTATCAAGCACTCACATAGTAAAATACACGAAAAATTCCTCTGGGTCAGTGCTAGACCATTTTCCGTGTGTTTTAATATGTGAGTGCGACAAGGTCCGACTAAAATTTGGTACAAAACATTTTTTTTAAAGTTTAACTCCATTTACGATAATTTATAAATTATAATAAAATAAAATGTTCTCGGCACCAAGTACAATCGACCATTCCAAACACTTACATAGTAAAACACAAGGAAAACGGTTTAATGACGCAAGACAGTTTTTCGTGTAATTTACTATGTGAGTGCATGGAATGGTCAGGTTCAATTTGGTATCGACAATTTTTTGTTTTTTTTTTTATAGCGCCTAGTTACACGAGATGTCATAATGTAAGCAGTTCTACAGAAAAATGACAGTACTGAGTACAGTAACAATGTATTTGTTATATTTTAGGTATCAAGCATATTTTAGAATTATTTGTAGGATTTACAGCCCAAAATAGCTAAGCTTAAAATTCAAGAAAAAAACAATCATAACCCTTTCTTATTTCAATTCTATATAAAGGAGTAAAATTATGAAGAATTGATTGCCCGTTTATTGCTTATATACTAAAAAAAAGGATTTATGCAAGCTATAAATATAATTTAGACCCAATTTTTGATATTCATTGTGTTTGTTTTCCAGAAATAACAATAATCCCTCGGAATATACCATTTATTATCCCATTTGTATTCTCTTCTGGGAATCTGAATAATAATAACAATAATAATTCCCGACCATTGTTTGTGCAATATCTATTATATGTAATATACATTGTGCGAGTACAACACAATACAGTACATACACAGGAACAATAAAACTAACGAGTCATTACTAAACATATAAATATATTCGTAAAATATGAAAGGAAATGGATTCTAAACAATGATGAATCATTTCTATGTGTATACGTATATATATGAGATCACAGAAATATAATTCCTGGACAGTTGTGATTGATGAATGACATTTTCGTGTATGATATGAAATTTATTTACAATTTATAGCCTTAGCGTATATTATGTATGTATTTGTATAGTGTTAGTTAACACTTTGCTTTGTGCCCCCTCTCGGATTATAATTTTTTAATAAATTTCATCCTGTATATAAATCGTACGACACCTCTGGCGTCACGTCGCAAAAACATAAATACTCATTTTCGGTAGCGTATTATCGACTTATATTATACGAAAAAAGCTATATAAAGTTAATAAAATAATCTCCTTATATCATAAGACCTTTTGTTCTTAATAAATATTATAAGTAATATACGTATATAGTAGTATAGATAGAGTAGTTTCGATTTACTATAATATTGGGATAGTTTAATAGATCGTGTATATACCAAATATAATTTTTTATTATAATATTCACATTGAATTTAGATTTTCAGACGTACATACACTATACACAAATTCGAGCCCTTCCCAAAAAGGTTGATAAGTAGTAACCTTTTATATATATTTATAAACACCATCTCACCCTGTAATAGATTTACCCTCGATCTATTATTTTGCAGGGTGGTTTTATGTCAGATAAATAAATTCCACCCAAAAATATCAGTAAAATATATTTGTTTTTTTTACGACACAACAATAACAAACAACATCGTATCGAAAGTGCGAGATAAATATAAGATTCCACATAGTATTTTCAGGGGGTAAAGAAAATTTACCTATACGAGGAGGCCAGACCCTATATACACACATTTTTATTTTTAAAATAACAAACAATCGAAATATTTAGTAGTAGTGTAGAGTATAGTAGTGGTGGATAAATAGACAGCCAAAATATCAGGTAATCGAATAACAAAGCAAAAAGCTTTTGAACTACTATGTACTTTAGGTACAGTAAAGCAGCATGGTGGGACTATTGATTATCAATTTTTTTTTGTGTATATGTGTATAAATTGAACGACAATGAATTAGATGTTTTGTTTGTTATATGTTCTCATGAGAGATGGGTTACCTATGTTATCTTAAAGACATGAAAATAACTGAACGAGAAAAAATTCGAAAAACACAAAATGCTATATGAACTGGAATAAAAGGTATTTCGAGAAGGTTTTTCGTATTTTCTTTTTTTTAATATATCCTGTTTTGTGTGTGTAAGGGTTGTCTTGTATATAAATACGATGTATCTGTATATGGGCGATGATGGATTATCGGAAATTGAATTGTTAGATAATCAAATGAGGATTTTGTTTTTATTATCTATCCCATTCGGAAAAGATTGTTTTGACGATAAAAAAAATGTTCTAGGGTTCTTTTGGGATATCTATGAATAGTTTTTTGATGTAATATAATTATTGTTATTATTTATATGTAAAAAATGGAAAATATGAAAGCTTTTATATTACCGGGGCTTACTATTACAAAATCTGGCTGCTTTGATTTGGATACCGATTTTCTACTAACTATTACCTTTTAGTACGTTCATAGAAACTCTTTATTATGAACTTTTAAGAAAAGATTTGGAAATTTATTTGACTAATAATACGCCAAAACTGACACAAAAGCGTATTTCAAATTTAAATATTTAAAAGCTTTGATGAGCTTTAAAAACAGAAAGGATAAGGTAAATCCGATAGAACTCGATATGCTACCGCAGAAAAATGTAAAAAATCACAATTCAAAATAATGCGATATATTTAAATGCTTTTGAAATGGCCCTGCTATTCAAATATGTATTGTGTCCTTATAATGTGATGGTTTTTGAAATTATCTTACTAACGATAATCTATTCAAACTTTTTATGAAAAGCTTGATATACATATGTATGAGAATTCATTTTCAAATTAAATCGGTGTAAATATAAGCTGACATGGGTACGTAAATATAGATGGAGGCGCCTTAAATAACTAATTTCATTCAATACAAAACATTATAGATTTTTAACAACAGTTTTG
This sequence comes from Tipula unca, assembly GCA_951394425.1. Taxonomy (NCBI): domain Eukaryota; kingdom Metazoa; phylum Arthropoda; class Insecta; order Diptera; family Tipulidae; genus Tipula; species Tipula unca. The sequence continues at coordinate 15,436,111 of OX596380.1, read as the reverse complement.
GAAATAAATTAGTGGTTGAAACAATTGAAAAAAAGATATTTTGTGACTTGTTTGTTTGGATTTCAATTCAATTTTTGGATTCAACTCCATCGGCTGTAACCCATAGAGCGTGTTCGAAAAAACTTTTTTTAAAATTGATAAACATGAAAGCGTTTATGCCACCTAGGCTGATTATGTGGAGACTGTACGAGTTAGATAAATACTGAGCTTTAATTTCAACAGTTGTTTTCAAATAATTAGAATAATATCAATATCCTTGTAAAAGCTTACGAAATTTAAAGCATGAGCTTTCAATATAAAATTACCACAGCCGTTATACTAATAATACGACCTGATTGAAAAAGGGAACTGCCATAAGCGCAAATTAAATTTAATAATTAAACGGTTTTTAAAAAAAGTAAAGAAAAATGAGGAAACCTCGAATGTCCTCACAATTTTCTATTAATTCCAAATTTTCCACGAGGAAGACACGTTACAAATTATTTCTTACTTCTCTTTCCGTAGCCCCGACTACATATGTTAGTGAATGTGCTCTTTGCAGTGCTTTTATATACTATAATATCTTGAAACTTGTGCTGCTTTAAGTCTGAAAATAATTTCCAAATTAAACTTTAATTCACTATAAAACAAAATAATTGAAAAGTTGTCATAAAAAACCAAAGCTTTCGAAATGATTCGGTCTTCTATTAAAATCAACTAATCCATCATACAACTAATTGAAGAGCAAATTTTTTAGAAATTAAATAACTAAAAATATCTGTGGATTGTATAAAAAAAACTAAAGTTGGGCGGATTTCTCCAGCACTCAATGCCACTAATAGGCCCACGGTGCCATACCCGCACAAACACATACATATACTTACAGATTAAAAACACCTAATCGTGATTTTTGGTGACCACCAGGTATCGAACCTGAGACCCTCGAATAACAAAGCAATGACGCTACTTACTGAGCCAACGAGGGCGGTGATATATTTACTGTATATATTTAAAATTTTCCAAATGCTTTTGGTTATAGCAAAATAAAAACAAAAAGCAAATGAAAGCTTTACTTTTACTTATTTTTCTATCATTAATTTGAGTTCTGCAAACCTTGAAGTTTAAAAAAGCTTAAATCGAAAGAAAGTTGTTAAGCTTAGGTTTGTTATTTTAATATACGCTTCCTAAATACAGTTAATGTTTTTTCAGCAAGCAACTTCATGACTCTCGGCAGCACGGCGTGTAAAAAACTGAACTCAATCCGTTTTCAAGAATAATTTTATTGATGGTTTGTATACCAAATAATTATTTAAAATAAAAATATAAATGGTTTCAGGCTCGCCACTAAAAATCTAGGTTTATCGGTTAAATTCCGAAGAGACAACATTGCGGAATTACTAAATTATATATGTCAGTCAGGGATGAGCGTTTACGCGTCATCTAATATTTTCTATGTCGACAACCCGTAGACTACGTCGACAACGTAGTCAACGTCGATAATATTGACAATTCCTAGAGTAATATTGTAAATTAATTCTAAACCAGTGACCCAATTTCGAAATATGGACGATGTTTCTAATAATTATTTGACTAATAATACGCCAAAACTGACACAAAAGCGTATTTCAAATTTAAATATTTAAAAGCTTTGATGAGCTTTAAAAACAGAAAGGATAAGGTAAATCCGATAGAACTCGATATGCTACCGCAGAAAAATGTAAAAAATCACAATTCAAAATAATGCGATATATTTAAATGCTTTTGAAATGGCCCTGCTATTCAAATATGTATTGTGTCCTTATAATGTGATGGTTTTTGAAATTATCTTACTAACGATAATCTATTCAAACTTTTTATGAAAAGCTTGATATACATATGTATGAGAATTCATTTTCAAATTAAATCGGTGTAAATATAAGCTGACATGGGTACGTAAATATAGATGGAGGCGCCTTAAATAACTAATTTCATTCAATACAAAACATTATAGATTTTTAACAACAGTTTTGGAAATAAATTAGTGGTTGAAACAATTGAAAAAAAGATATTTTGTGACTTGTTTGTTTGGATTTCAATTCAATTTTTGGATTCAACTCCATCGGCTGTAACCCATAGAGCGTGTTCGAAAAAACTTTTTTTAAAATTGATAAACATGAAAGCGTTTATGCCACCTAGGCTGATTATGTGGAGACTGTACGAGTTAGATAAATACTGAGCTTTAATTTCAACAGTTGTTTTCAAATAATTAGAATAATATCAATATCCTTGTAAAAGCTTACGAAATTTAAAGCATGAGCTTTCAATATAAAATTACCACAGCCGTTATACTAATAATACGACCTGATTGAAAAAGGGAACTGCCATAAGCGCAAATTAAATTTAATAATTAAACGGTTTTTAAAAAAAGTAAAGAAAAATGAGGAAACCTCGAATGTCCTCACAATTTTCTATTAATTCCAAATTTTCCACGAGGAAGACACGTTACAAATTATTTCTTACTTCTCTTTCCGTAGCCCCGACTACATATGTTAGTGAATGTGCTCTTTGCAGTGCTTTTATATACTATAATATCTTGAAACTTGTGCTGCTTTAAGTCTGAAAATAATTTCCAAATTAAACTTTAATTCACTATAAAACAAAATAATTGAAAAGTTGTCATAAAAAACCAAAGCTTTCGAAATGATTCGGTCTTCTATTAAAATCAACTAATCCATCATACAACTAATTGAAGAGCAAATTTTTTAGAAATTAAATAACTAAAAATATCTGTGGATTGTATAAAAAAAACTAAAGTTGGGCGGATTTCTCCAGCACTCAATGCCACTAATAGGCCCACGGTGCCATACCCGCACAAACACATACATATACTTACAGATTAAAAACACCTAATCGTGATTTTTGGTGACCACCAGGTATCGAACCTGAGACCCTCGAATAACAAAGCAATGACGCTACTTACTGAGCCAACGAGGGCGGTGATATATTTACTGTATATATTTAAAATTTTCCAAATGCTTTTGGTTATAGCAAAATAAAAACAAAAAGCAAATGAAAGCTTTACTTTTACTTATTTTTCTATCATTAATTTGAGTTCTGCAAACCTTGAAGTTTAAAAAAGCTTAAATCGAAAGAAAGTTGTTAAGCTTAGGTTTGTTATTTTAATATACGCTTCCTAAATACAGTTAATGTTTTTTCAGCAAGCAACTTCATGACTCTCGGCAGCACGGCGTGTAAAAAACTGAACTCAATCCGTTTTCAAGAATAATTTTATTGATGGTTTGTATACCAAATAATTATTTAAAATAAAAATATAAATGGTTTCAGGCTCGCCACTAAAAATCTAGGTTTATCGGTTAAATTCCGAAGAGACAACATTGCGGAATTACTAAATTATATATGTCAGTCAGGGATGAGCGTTTACGCGTCATCTAATATTTTCTATGTCGACAACCCGTAGACTACGTCGACAACGTAGTCAACGTCGATAATATTGACAATTCCTAGAGTAATATTGTAAATTAATTCTAAACCAGTGACCCAATTTCGAAATATGGACGATGTTTCAATGTTTACAAATTTTATTTTATATTTTGCATTCAGGGTTTCGAGCCAGCAAATTTTCGGGTTCCAGTTTTGGTTCAGGTTCATTGAAACAAAATAATTTAATTCGGATTTTTAATTTATTTAATTCAAATGTTTTCGTTTAAACGGGCGAACAGAATATCTCTTAGTGATATCACATTTAGGTTCATCCTGTGAGGAGGTAAATTTAATTTTAGTGAAGAAAATGTTCGTTAAATACTTATTTGTGTCGCAGTGACCACTAACACAATTTGAGCCGCTACATGGAAAATGGAAGTTCTATTTTATGGTTTTCCCATCACTCCAAAATATTGTTTAGCTTAGGGACTCGTGGAAATATTTCATTAACTAAAATCCTGTTTCACGTTTAATTCAAAGCTACTCCGGCTGTCCAAACTGTTTGATATGAATGGTGTATTAATTGTAGCACGCTCTTTATATTTTAAAACCAGTTCGACCATGTTTGATCCACTTTCCGATGAGGTTGCGATTGGTATTGCACTTAAACTTTCCGCGGCTTGGCTTTGTACCTATCTTTCCAATTTTGTAATTTTTGGGTTAATATTGTTACGATCGTGGCGACATCTATGTTTGAATAGCGACACTATCGTTAATGTAAAATTGTTATAAAGTAGAACAGTATAGAGGTGTCTAGACTTATCTAGACTAATCGAATATTCTGGACATTTCTAGAATGGTTAGAATATTTGGTATAAATACGCGACAAACATTTGGGAGAAAATCAGTTTTTGTTTTAACCGTGAGAGTGCTAATAGTAATTAAAGTGTTTATAAAGTAAAATAAAGTGTTATTAAAGTGTAATATAGTGTTGTTAAAGTGTAGAAAATAATTATTGTGAAGTTAAATAATTAAGTTAAATAAGTGAAATAATTAAATTAGTGTTTAATTGGAAATAAATAAATTTAGTGTGTTCTAGAATTTACATCGTTTGTTTTATTCACAATCCAGTGATCGAACCTTGAATTTGACAAGGCAAAAACGTAACAATTGGTGACAGCGGTGGGATTGTGAATTAAAAGATGATTCTAGACGAATTGAAGATTTCCGATTTAAAGGAAGAGTTGGAGCGACGTGGTTTGTCAACGGTCGGCCAGAAAAATGTATTGAGGCAACGATTACTTCAAGCATTAGAGCTGGAGGGTAATGATCCGACTAGTTATAATTTTGATGAGTCGACATTTTCCGACCACGCAGAAGGGGACGAAGAGAATGGAGAAAGTAAAGAGGCGGTAGTGGAGGTAGCGTCGGTATCTTCTGGAAATTTCGATATGGCGCAGTTAATGGCAGTTATGATGAGAATGGAACAATCTAGTAATCAATTAAATCAGAAAATTGATCAATCAAATCAGGAAATGAAAGAAATTAAGCAGTCGGTGGGCGAGATCAATAACAAAATGGATGAACAATTCAATGAAATGTATATCAATTTACATGAAGAAGTAGAGCAAATTGAACAAAAATTACAAAAGGACATCCAAGGGTTGGAGCAGAAAGTTATGAATGGGAGTGAACAAGTGGAAGAGTTACAAGAGAAAGTTCTAGGCTTCGAAAAAGAACTTCTTTACCTCAAAGTTAACGGAACAACGTCGCCAGTATCTCAGCCAATTCAAGCAATGAAATTTAAGCCACCGATATTTGATGGTACAACATCGTTTGCGGTTTTCAAATTTCAATTTGAGACAACGGTTAATCAAAATGGGTGGAATGATGCAAATCGGGGAACAGCATTAATAGTGGCTCTAAAAGGAGAAGCGGCTGAAACACTGCAGACTATTCCGCAGTATGACCGTAGTAATTACAACGAAATAATGAAGGCGTTGGAGCGAAAGTATGGAAGTGACCATAAGCGAGAGATGTATCGTATGGAGCTGAAGAGCCGAGGTCAAAAGATCGGAGAGACTCTTCAAGAATATTCCGCAGCAGTCGAGCGGCTAGTGCATTTGGCACATGTGAATACATCTCCCGATTACATGGAGAGGATTAAGATGGACGCATTCATCGATGGAATACGGGATCCGGAAACACGTAAAGCAGTGATGTTATCACCTAAGGCTACTTTTGCCGAGACCATCGCGTGTGCTTTAATAAATGAGACTGCGCAGGCTATCATAAAACCGTCGCTTAAGGTACGACGAGTAGAAATGGATAGCAGCACCAACGTCGAGCGGTCGGTTCCAAGATACAGGTAGCAAAATAAAATGTTGGACATGTGACAAAATCGGTCATATGTCGAGACACTGTAAAGAAGGAAAATGGAGACGTACAAGATCGCGATCTCCTATGCAACGAAGAGTATTAAGTAGAGAGCGAACGTTGGTCAAGGAAGATGGCCAAGAACGAAAGGAGTCGTTAAACTACAACGAGTCAGCCTAAAGGGGCAGAAGCTGACTCCCACAACCAATTGCCCCATAACCTCCATCCCTATTTCGAGATTGGGACGAGTCGGTGACAGCTTAACAATTAAAGGAAGTATTGACGGGAAGAGCTGTGTTATTACCCTAGATACAGGAGCGGTGCGCACGTTTGTCCGTGAGGATCTAGTAAAGGGAAGAGTACTACCAGCCAATGAGTTGAAATTACGTACAGCCACAGGAGAGAGCGCAGACATAAAGGGCAGGAAGCTTGTGAGAATTGAGATAGGCAATGCTCAATTCCAACACGAAGTGCTGGTCGCAAAGATAGTGGATGAAGTCATCTTGGGGATGGACTTCATGAGGGCGAATGGCTTCGTGGTGGATGTTGGAAGAGGAGTATTGGACTGTGATAATTTCGAGTTACCACTGCGAGTGGATGATGTGGAAACAACTACTAGGCGGGTAATAATAGAGCAGCGGGAAAAGCTGCCACCGAATTCGGAAACAATTGTGTGGGGGAGACTGGAGGGAGGTTCTGGGCCACCCAGGTTGTGGGTTGTAGAAGCCAGTGAAGAAGAAAGCGAAACCAAAGGAATTATGATAGGGAGGACGTTAGTAAAATCAGATAACGAATGTAGGGTACCGATTAGGACCCTAAATCTCTCGGAAAAGACAAAAACAATTAAGAAAGGAACTGTTATTGGTAAATGTGAAGAGGTATCAACGATAATGAAATGTGAGCAGAAAAATCCGATTAGAAACACCGATACTCAAGGACAAAAGCAAATAGTAGAACACCTCATGCAGAAATGGACTGGGGATCTTACCATGAACCAGAAAAATTCAGCACGACAACTGTTCGAACAGTATAAGTCGATATTTTGCAATACACCGGATAATAATGGAAGGGCCAACATGGTGAAACATCGAATTGATACCGGAACGGAGACACCTATACGCCAAGCACCGAGAAGGTTACCTTTAGCAAAACGAGAAGAGGTGGATCGAATGGTAACGGACATGCAGGCAGCTGGAGTGATTGAATCATCAAACAGTCCATGGAGTTCACCAGTAGTATTAGTCCAAAGGAAGGATGGGAAAATGCGCTTTTGTGTCGATTACCGAAAGCTAAATTCAGTAACGAAAAAGGATAGCTACCCATTACCAAGGATCGATGACACGTTAGACACATTGTCAGGGGCTAGAATGTTTTCAACATTGGACCTGCAAAGCGGGTATTGGCAGGTGGAAGTCCAAGAGCAAGATCGTGAAAAAACGGCGTTCAGTGTGGGTAATGGGCTATGGCAGTTTAACGTGATGCCATTTGGATTATGTAATGGCGCGGCAACTTTTGAACGACTTATGGAGCGCGTGTTAAAGGGACTGCACTGGAAGACTTGCCTCGTGTATTTGGATGACATCATTGTTATGGGAAAGGATTTCGAAGAACACTTAACAAATTTGTCAGAGGTATGGAAGCGATTACAATCAGCCGGTTTAAAGTTGAATCCGAAGAAGTGTTCATTATTCAGAACGGAGGTAAAATTTTTGGGGCACAAGGTAAGGACCAATGGAATCCACACCGATGAGGACAAGATATCAGCGGTAAAGGACTGGCCAAGACCTAAAAATTTACGGGAATTACGGAGCTTCCTCGGATTGTGCACTTATTATAGGCGATTTGTGCCAGGATTTGCCAATGTAGCAAAGAGCTTACATGATTTGACCCGGAAGAACAGAGCATTTGAATGGAATGACGAGCAAGAGGAGTCATTCAATGAGTTGAGAAGGCGATTATGTACGGCACCATTGTTGGCATACCCTATACCTGGTGTTAAGTTTATTCTTGACACCGATGCAAGTAATGATGGCATCGGAGGGGTGTTGTCGCAAGAAATTGAAGGGCAAGAAAGAGTAATAGCTTATTACTCGAAGGTGTTATCTAAACCAGAACGTAACTATTGTGTAACTCGTAAGGAATTGTTGGCTATAGTGGAATGTGTGAAACATTTTCATAAGTACCTCTATGGCCAAGAATTTCATATACGAACGGACCATGGAGCATTATGTTGGCTACTGCAGTTCAAGAACCCAGAAGGACAGGTAGCGCGTTGGATTGAGCGACTACAGAGCTATCATTACCAGATCGAACATCGGAAAGGGAGTGCACATGGGAATGCTGATGCATTGTCAAGACGACCATGTCAAGTGGAATGTAAGCACTGCGGGCGTATAGAAGCAAAGGAAGACGTTATCGACATCAGGCTTATGCAAATACTACCCGATAAGGAATGGACGGATGAAACGGTTAGGGACGAGCAGTTAGCAGATCCAGATTTTGCAATAATCATGCAACTTAAGGAGACAGGAAATCGTCCAACTTGGTGTGAAATTGCGGATAAGAGTCCCACGGTAAAGGCTTACTGGGCACAATGGGATAGCCTCCAAATCGAGAACGGATGCTTAAAACGAATATGGGAAAGCTCGGACGGTAATGTGAAGCAATTGGTAAAAGTGGTGCCTAAGTCTAGAATTGCCGAGATATTGAAGGAATATCACGGAGGGGCAAGTGGGGGTCATCTGGGAATTAATAAAACACTTGCCAAAATACGTCAACGTTTTTACTGGTCAGGATGTAGATAATCTGTAGTGGAGTGGTGCCAAAGATGTGATCAATGTGCGGCGGTAAAAGGTCCAGCACGGAAAAGCCGGGGAGCAATGCAGCAATATAACGTTGGAGCGCCATTTGAAAGGATCGCAATGGATGTGGCAGGACCATTCCGGACTACAGATGTTGGTAACAAATATGTGCTAGTAATAATGGACTATTTTAGCAAATGGCCAGAGGTGTATCCCATACCCAATCAGGAGGCAACCACGATAGCTGACGCCGTGGTTAATAATTGGATAAGTCGTTTTGGAGTACCAATGGAGATTCACACAGACCAAGGAAGAAATTTTGAGTCAGTTGTATTTCAGGAAGTCTGTCAGTTGCTCGGTATAAATAAAACAAGAACAACGCCTCTGCATCCACAGTCGGATGGTATGGTGGAAAGATTCAACGGGACGTTGGAGAAATATTTAGCAAAGGTCGTGGAAAATGATCAACGCAACTGGGATCGACATATTCCGATGTTCCTGATGGCGTATCGATCAGCAGTACATGACTCAACGGGAATGACACCAGCGAGAATCCTTTTTGGAAATAATCTGCGATTACCCGGAGATCTAAAGTTTGGAGCCGTTCCATCATCAGCTTTAGATAGACAGAATTATGTTGACCAAATGAGAGGAGAACTCGACGAGATACACCAGTTTGTACGAGAGAGGATACGAGTATCAAGTGATCGGATGAAGGCTCGATATGACATACGAGCAAATAATAAAGGTTTCGAAGAAGGAGAGTTAGTATGGCTTTACAACCCACAACGGAAGAAGGGTTTATCACCAAAGCTGCAACCTTCGTGGGAAGGGCCGTACACCATCATCACCAAAATAAATGACGTGGTCTACCGGATCAAGAAAGGGCAGCGAGGAAAGTTGAAGGTGGTGCATATAGAGCGATTAGCGATCTACAGGGGTAGTGAGTTGGATCCTGTTCGGGACGAATCAGGATTAGGTAGGGGGTAATGTTACGATCGTGGCGACATCTATGTTTGAATAGCGACACTATCGTTAATGTAAAATTGTTATAAAGTAGAACAGTATAGAGGTGTCTAGACTTATCTAGACTAATCGAATATTCTGGACATTTCTAGAATGGTTAGAATATTTGGTATAAATACGCGACAAACATTTGGGAGAAAATCAGTTTTTGTTTTAACCGTGAGAGTGCTAATAGTAATTAAAGTGTTTATAAAGTAAAATAAAGTGTTATTAAAGTGTAATATAGTGTTGTTAAAGTGTAGAAAATAATTATTGTGAAGTTAAATAATTAAGTTAAATAAGTGAAATAATTAAATTAGTGTTTAATTGGAAATAAATAAATTTAGTGTGTTCTAGAATTTACATCGTTTGTTTTATTCACAATCCAGTGATCGAACCTTGAATTTGACAAGGCAAAAACGTAACAATATTTTGGCAGGCTTAAGAATTTTGGCAAAATCTAAACAAAACTCCCAAACGTTTCCATCCATACTTAGTTCTTGATCCATTACAAATGTGCAAAATGTTTTGTACTCCGATAGACAGATAATCATGTCAAACGTTGAATTTTACCAAGTTCAACAGTCAATCATAGTTATTTTTAACCCATGTTTTTTTTGCTAATATGTAGCTCAGATAGGACGCTTAGGAGATAGATGGGGGATATTGACGCTTTCAACTTATTTCGCCCGTTGGCAGATGTCGCTGAATAAATATGGCTTAATTTTATGTCACGCGAGTGTATGACGTCCAATTATTGTATTTGCTAGGTAATCTTAATATTTTCCGAATTAGTAGTGAGCTTTAGCACCTTCATTATTGAATCGGCTACATTCTATTATTTATTGCAGAGTTCAGGTTCGGGTTCGAAAAAATGTTCAAAAATGCTTGGTTTCACATAACTAGGGAAGATAAAATTAAAACTTAAATATAAATCATTATTTATCGATTTCTAAAAATAGTTCGCGTCGTTAAAATCGGTTGCAATCCCTAAAACAATATATAGCGTTACGCGGTATAAAGAACGTATCAGCGTAGAAAGAGCAGCGAAACATGGCACAACCATGAAATTCTTTACCATAAAAATCATTACAAGCAAATTATAAATTCCATTAAAAATAATTGGGGGATCCCTTTGACTATGTGCCATAAAATTTAATACATTCAGGAATGCTCTAAGAGTTACCATGTTATTAAATAGCCAGATCGTTCAGATAACCAGAACTTATCCGCTAAAAAGCAAATCATACTGCTCTATGACCAAGTTTTAACAAAATTCAGTTTAGCAGATTAAAAATCGTATCTTACCGTATCGTATATAGGCACTTCAAGTTAGATAAATTTGCTAACAAAATTATCATTTGTGATTGTGAACTCAAGAGCGGTTTCATTATGTCGAATGTACATATATGTATACATAAAATAATGATTACAGAAACGTATGTTACCTCTCTTTACCTATTCGTTGACACGATTCCGCAGTAATACTTGGCTTGTATTCTGTGCAAGCTTAAGCGTGAATTCTATGGACATTTATTACTGAGCTTTGAACAGCAGTTTTCAAGTAATTAGACGTTTTTAATAGGCTTATAAAAGCTCTCGAAATTTAAAGTATGCGACCAGATGAAAGATGAAACCGTACACCTTAATCGTTAATAAAATTTAAATAATTAAACGGTTTTAATGAGGTTTTACTAATTAAATTGAAAAACGTAAAAACCGCAAAAGTCATCAATATTTTCTATTAAATCCGATTTTTAAATAATGATTAAAATAAATGTGAAAAGTTTAAGCAAAAAGTTAAAAAAAATTGGTATTAAAGTTTTAGTGAATGAGAAATTATTAGAAATTTGTACAACTCCGTGCGACTTTTTTTATTTCTTTTACATACAAATATATGAAATTTTTTTTGGAAAGCCTTTGATTATTTATATTATAAGGCTTTCCATAAAAAATTATATAAATATTAGTACAAAATTAATTTCGAAATTAAATCTTTGTTAAAATTATACATAATAATTGAAAAGCTACAATAAAAAAAAATCAAAGCTTTCGGAATGATTCGGTCTCCATTTTTATAATTTATAATTAAATAATTGGACAATTTATAAAAAAATAATCTGCTGTCAAATAAAAAAAAACTTTAGAGATTAGATAAAGCTTTTGAAATGAATTCGTAGTGAGAGTGCAAGTCTTTTTTTCACCTAAAAATATACTTATACTGTAAATATTTAACACTTTCTAAATGCTTTGAAAAATGATTATAACAAAAAAAGGATATACTTATTTTACTTATCCTTAAATTAAGCTCTGCATATCTTGAAGTTTAAAAAAGCTTATATCGAAAGAAAGTTTTAATAGAATATAATTTTAACTTGATGTCAGAGCCAACAATAAAATCTTCCCAAATACAAATGTTTACAGGAAGCAAGACCTTTGCTGTATACAAAGAGGAAAGTTGGTAAATTAGTAAATTATTTTAATTATAATTTAAAATGGCAAATATGAAAGCTTTTAGGGTTGCTACTTAAAATCTAGCTCTATCGGTTACATTCCGAAGGGATTACATACGTTCTATTTCTATATTATAAAAATATAGCTTCATCTCGATAGCAAATTTCAATAAGTTGAAGCTTTTTGTGGGCTTTCAAAACTTCAACTAATAAAAGCTCAACGGAAATTATTTCTAGACTATTACAATAATTTGGCTTTTCTTAAACTTTCTTTAGTAAAAATGTGTCAAAAAGCAGATCTCTGAACTTTCAAGTAAAGATTAATTTTACCGATAAGTTATTATTATAAGCTGTTAGAGTAAAAGTTGTACCAGCTGTTTATTTAATATTACCTTTTTTTCTAAAGTTTATGACAATTTTCTATACTTTAATTACTTTAAAACGTAGTTCGCTACTATTATTTTAATTACAAGGTTTCATAATTAAATAAGCTCCAAAAACGCTCAGTTAATAATTTTGGCAAACAAATCGAATATTAAATATTTGTTCAAAAGAAAAGAAAAAGTCGATTTTGAGTCAAAAGTTTTGCCATAAGTCAATCAAAATTACTTGAATTTAAATGTCTAATTTAAAATATGTATAGCTTTTCAAGATTGAAAAATGGTTATGGCCAAAAATGAAATGAGCTTTTACATATTTTATCGCAGTCGGACATCAAAATGTTTGATAATCATAAAATATGAGCTTTACCACAAACCTGCTACATAATTCCCTTTATTAAGCTCAGCAAATATTTACGTTAAATCATAAAATATATTTCGAAATAATGTTATGAAAAATTCGTTGATTTTAAAAATCGTTAACTTATTTATTTAGTGTAATATTGGTAAGTAACTTGGAACCGTGAGTTGTTTACTTCAAACTTTAACATATCGTAAATGACTATATCGAAATCATAATCGGTCCTCACATATTCAGATATGGTTTTTCTATAAAGAAGAAAACACGATCAAGAATAAATTTATAAAACCAGTTTACCGACCTATAACCAAACCAACGGATGCGGTTTTTTGCTTTAAGAAATTAATCGAATTTTAATTAAATTGAAAAAAAAACAATACACAGAAAGCTCTAATCCACAAAAAACCTCTTCATAATGAAATCATTAAATTAAAATTACATTCCAATTAAATGGAAATCAAAATAATTTCGGTATTACTTCACCATCATCTCCGAATCATCCTTATAACCGCACATGAACCAAAAATAGTAAAATAACATACCCATACATACGTATGTACGAGTACATCTAAATTATATAGTACACATTATAAACGAATTAATTAGATTAATCTATGTATGTGTATAGTGTAATAGCCAGAGAAGAAACACCACAAGAAAAAGCTCTGAATAATATACCTGTGTGTGATGAATTATTATTTTGCCAAAGATTTGCGGCACATACAATTCAAACAAACATATTAACCAACCGACCTGCACACACATATATATATATATATATATATATATATATATATATATATATATATATATATATATTATATACACATGCACACAAACATACACACACACCAGAGAATGAAATCTAATAAAAGTTGGATAAATAAAATGGAAACAAATTCTAATTTTATACGTTTCCTCATTAATTTTAGTGAAAAGCTTTTTTGTATGTTTTGTATGTGTATGTGTGTGTGTGTTGAGCTTTTTATTATTATTCTTATTTTTATTTTTTTTTTACTGGGTTTAGTGGTTTATTTATTTAAAAGTTTAGTTATTTGTTTTGTGCGTTTTCATTTTTATGCTCATATACGTTTTTATTGTTATTATCATGTTTTATATGTACATATACAGTACATATACATACATACATATTATGTGTATATGTATATATAAAATGTGCCAAGTTATGGGCATCGGTTATACGCGATGATATGAAATCGTGATCAAAAGTGTTTAGCATACATAATATAGAAACGAACGATTTTTTACAACGAGATTGTTGATAACAATATATATATTGTAATCAAACTAATTTATGTAATTGATATGTTTGTTCAATATATACATACATACATACATGCTTACATCATTCTTATTATCCATATAAAGTTTAAGGCGTAACGACATCACATTCCAAAGAAAGGATTGAGTTGCATGTCAAAATATGTTTTTGGAGAATATATAATCAAGTATTTTATCTAAATGGTAGATAATTAAATAAAATACATAGTCTGGGTAATTTATAATTTAAAAGAATGTATCGTCGGTCTAGTGCTTTGATAGTTCAGTGTTAAACTCACTTTAACATCGATATTTAAGCAGGTTGTGACGCAATGGGCCATTTTGATAAATCCACTTAAAAATTAGAGGACGATGTTCTTAAATAATGGTAACTTTAAAAACTATGCTTTTCAACTATAAAGAATAGTATAATACAGTTTGAAAACATACTCATCCACGTTGTGATTAGAAGTGTCTCAAAATTAACTAAATCCACAGCTCCCCTGTTATAGTTTCTCCACTTATTTTCCACACGGCACAGGGCCCGACTTTGAATTTAAAATATGCGATTCTAATATTTTTCTGGCATTCCGAAATTTTAAACACAATTTTATTTTAATTTATTGCTCCTACTTCGTTGTTTGCCATTAGTTTGATCAAACCTCAGTTCTTCTAAAGAAAAGGTTAGTCGAAAGGAATAAAAAAAATTCATTCATTCTTAGATAGGAAACAATTTTAAACCCTTGATCAAAGTTTCACTATTAAAAAACACCTTTAAGACACTTGAATACAGAAATATGTATTGGCTAATTGGACGGCGCTCAAAATTATCGATATACATCAAAGTTTTGATTTACAACCAAATTTTAAAACCGGTGTGGATATACGGTATTCAACTATGGGGCTGTGCTAAGCGGTCTAATCTTCAAAGTATCCAAACTTTTCAAAACAAAGTACTACGTAATATACTGAATGCACCTTGGTATGTTCGCAATACTGATATTCATAGTGACATCAAAATCCCATCAGTGGTGGAGGAAATAAAGAAATTTGCTGCAAAGCATATAGTTCGGCTAAACCAACACGTTAATGTGGAAACCTCAAGTTTGCTTCACAATCAAAATGTTGTGAGGCGACTTAAACGGACCAACCCGTTAGAGTTGGGTTAAATTTAAAAAATTTTAGTAGCGCTGGAAAACTAATTAGTTTTCCAACTGTTTAAAATTATTTAGTACTTAATAAGAACTGACACGAAAATTAATAGTTAGCCTATCAAGACTAGTTTTAATACTAACAAGGGAGGAGGTTTTTAGTGGGTGTGAGTCCCACAGTACCCACATTGGGTCTCTTTCAAGATTTTCCCCCTTCCCAAAAAAAAAAAAAAAAAAGACACTTGAAAGTTCTTTCTCGGATTCTACATTCTACCGTTAATTTAAATCGACTGTTGTATTAAATTTGAAAATTAGTTAAAAAGTTGAATACATGTTTATAATGATAATAATAACAGTTTTTAATGGCCATTGCTGGCCTCTTAGTGGATCAATAATTTTGCTCCAACGGTTTCGATCCTGTCTTATCCTGTCGGTTTCAATGTGTTCTTAGACAATCTGAAGAAGCCAAGTCGTTCTCGGCGCCATGGAGCTATCGTCGCTTACAGTGACCTCTGTGCCTATGATATGGTGGCTCCCTTTTCAGAGGTCACTGTACAATCCGTTCAGAATCAGCACGCAGAACGTGACCGAGCCAGGTACTTGCTGAGATCTAACTTCCTGTACAATATCGGCGGTCTTCATCAGATCTCTGATCTGGATATTGTACAGGGCCTGCTATGTACCATCTACTGCACGTTTTCGGCCGTAAATCACACGCATGATTCTTCTCTCATATGTAAGGAGTGATCTTTCGTACTCATCCGTTAGCGCTTAACTTTCACATCCATACATAACAACAGGCCTGATCAACGCTTTGTAAAGCCTTATACCCTTGACAGACTAGTGATTAGCTAAACTCGTTTAATCATTTTTTCGGGTTTATCTCTTAATGTGTCAAGTTCGAGATTAGCTAAACGGGTTTTGTTTTAGGTTTAGTAACTAAACGGGGTTAGTGCATAAATCTCTCAATATTTTGAAGTTAATCGCAAATCAATGCGTTTAGCGAGTGCGCCATCTAACAATCGAGGTTGACATTATTAAATAACACAATGCCATTTAGTGCCGCTAAACAATGATATAGATGCCACTTACTTTATTATTTATATAATTTTATAATAAACGCCAAACTAAGTAGCAATATTGAAAATTATTCTAAATTATTAACAGTGAAAATTGAAAATAAAAAGTGAAACAGTGAACCATTTTTATTTTATTTTATACCTGGAACGAAATTGGACTTCTGAAATCATATACATATAACAAAATTATTTGGAAAATACGCTTGCTATTTTGGAACTGATACATATCGCATCAACAATTGGTACACCATCGCTATCCATACGGATACGCACGGAAACCTGCTACAATATATTATAAAAGCCACGCAATTCAATTGGAGTCAGAACCGGCATAAAATTAAATCAACCTACTCGTATTCAACACGGGCACGAAAAATTAAAATGAAATATTTTTTCAGTAAAGTAAAATGAATTCGGTGTATATAACAGGAGTTTTACAACAAGTAGAAGAGTTGAATAAACGTGGTGAATATTTAAAAATGTTGGCAAAAGAGTCAAAAGAAATGGCCATTTTTCATTTCGAAAGAAACCAAAAGTTGGCGGCATTGCTCATCATTTTAAATTCAAAACAAAATATTGATCGGAAATTGTGGAGTTTGGTAAGTAATGGTAAATAAAAATATTAATTTCACAACGCTATACAAATTATGTTTTCCGTAGATAAGAGAAAGCCTGTTCTGGGAAGTTGAAGTACCATCATACCCTGAAAATAAATTTAAAGAGGACTTCCGAATGTCTAGACAAACTTTTCGTGATCTAGTTAGCTCCGTCGACTTTTTAGAAAAAAACGATACTTCTTTCCGAAAAAGTATACCAGTCGACAAACGTGTGGCGGTGTCTCTATATTTCCTAGCATCATCTGCGGAGTGTCGGACAATAGGAAATTTATTTGGGATAGGGCGGTCGACGGTTCGTGAGCTTGTGCTGGAATTTTGTGAAGCACAAAGCACAAAGCTGATAATTTTAATTTTTACCCACCAACTGATGGCTCAATAAAAGAATTAACAGAGGGGTTTGAGCAAAGGTGGGGGTTTCCGCAAGTTTATGGAGCTGTTGGTAACTAACTTTATAGTTTTCTTGGACTTTCCTGAATTTTTATTTGTATAATCATTTATTTTAGATGGTTGTCACATAGAAGTTAGCCCATCTAAAGAAGAGGCGACCGATTACTACAATTATAAGGGTTGGTACTCAATTGTTTTGTTGGCAGTGGTTGACTATAGGTAATTAAAAGAAAATCAAAATACAAACCAATTAATGTAAATTTCCAAACACGAACACCATTTATGACCATATTTTAAAAAAAATTTAGATAGCGATTCACCTACATCAATGTCGGATCACCAGGCAAAAATAATGATTCCTATATTTTTGAAAATTCAAAATTAAAGATGCAACACGAATATAATTAATTGTTTTATAAACATAGTCGTGTAATAGATGGAGTATCAATACCAGTTGGCCTACTGGGAGACTCGGCATTTCGATTAAGCAAATACTTGATGAAGCCCTATCCAGGCAATAATTTGACGGAGGAAAATAAACATTTTAATTACATGCTATCAAGATCAAGACGTGTGGTAGAAAACGCATTTGGCCAACTGAAGGCACGCTTTAGAAAAATTGGTCGTGGAATGGAAATGATACCCGAAAATTCATGTTTAGTTATCAAAGCATGCTGCATTATGCACAATATTTTAAACAACCGTAATGAATGTTTGGCTTCCGACAGTGAGGAATACGATAATTCAACAAGAAATCAACCAAGTACGACAACAATCAGAGGCGACGATAATTTAAGTGGAATCAGGGTCAGAAACACTCTCTCAAAATATTTAAGTACAGGTTAGTATCAAAATATTATATTTATTTCAATTGCACATCAATTCATTAACTTAAATAAAATACGTAGGTGAAATTTGTCCTAAACCTGTCCTAAAAAACAACAAAAACAATTTCAGTTTATATGTGTTAGTGTACAAAGCAGAATGTCTCGACATAACGAATTTTATTACTAACAATATTAAATATATAGTGCGATCATTACATTATTTTGCGAAATTCCTTTGCGAAACCCAAGGAAGATACCAACATAACAATGAAACCACAAAGATGAATTTGGGTCTGAGCTATCCGAAAAATATTTCAATTTTGAAAAAAGTAGGGGATTAGGGTGTTTAGGACAACCATATCTGATATGACCTCATGTATGTCGATTATATGATTTTTCCGAATTTTCTTGGGAAAATCCTAGGAAGCTAACACCATAATGACATATATTCCAAGATGTCATTGGGTCTAAGCTATCCGAAAAATATTTCAATTTTGGAAAAAATAGGGGATTAGGGTGTTTAGGACAACCATATCTGATATGACCTCATGTATGTCGATTATATGATTTTTCCGAATTTTCTTGGGAAAATCCTAGGAAGCTTACACCAAAATAACATATATTCGATTATATGATTTTTCCGAATTTTGTTGGGAAAATCCTAGGAAGCTAACACCATAATGACATATATTCCAAGATGTCATTGGGTGTAAGCTACCCGAAAAATGTTTCAATTTTGGAAAAAGTAGGGGATTAGGGGGTTTAGGTCAACCATGTTTGGTATGACCTCATGTATGTCAATTAAATGGTTTTTCCAAATTTTCTTGGGAAAATCCTAGGAAGCTTACACCAAAATAACATATATTCGATTATATGATTTTTCCGAATTTTGTTGGGAAAATCCTAGGAAGCTAACACCATAATGACATATATTCCAAGATGTCATTGGGTGTAAGCTACCCGAAAAATGTTTCAATTTTGGAAAAAGTAGGGGATTAGGGGGTTTAGGTCAACCATGTTTGGTATGACCTCATGTATGTCAATTAAATGGTTTTTCCAAATTTTCTTGGGAAAATCCTAGGAAGCTAACACCATAATGACATATATTCCAAGATGTCATTGGGTCTAAGCTATCCGAAAAATATTTCAATTTTGGAAAAAATAGGGGATTAGGGTGTTTAGGACAACCATATCTGATATGACCTCATGTATGTCGATTATATGATTTTTCCGAATTTTCTTGGGAAAATCCTAGGAAGCTAACACCATAATGACATATATTTCAAGACATCATTGGATCTAAGCAATCCGAAAAATATTTCAATTTTGGAAAAAGTAGGGGATTAGGGAGTTTAGGACCACCATATCTGATATGACCTCATGTATATCGATTATATGATTTTTCCGAATTTTCTTGGGAAAATCCTAGGAAGCTTACACCAAAATAACATATATTCGATTATATGATTTTTCCGAATTTTGTTGGGAAAATCCTAGGAAGCTAACACCATAATGACATATATTCCAAGATGTCATTGGGTGTAAGCTACCCGAAAAATGTTTCAATTTTGGAAAAAGTAGGGGATTAGGGGGTTTAGGTCAACCATGTTTGGTATGACCTCATGTATGTCAATTAAATGGTTTTTCCAAATTTTCTTGGGAAAATCCTAGGAAGCTAACACCATAATGACATATATTTCAAGACATCATTGGATCTAAGCAATCCGAAAAATATTTCAATTTTGGAAAAAGTAGGGGATTAGGGAGTTTAGGACCACCATATCTGATATGACCTCATGTATATCGATTATATGATTTTTCCGAATTTTCTTGGGAAAATCCTAGGAAGCTTACACCAAAATAACATATATTCGATTATATGATTTTTCCGAATTTTGTTGGGAAAATCCTAGGAAGCTAACACCATAATGACATATATTCCAAGATGTCATTGGGTGTAAGCTACCCGAAAAATGTTTCAATTTTGGAAAAAGTAGGGGATTAGGGGGTTTAGGTCAACCATGTTTGGTATGACCTCATGTATGTCAATTAAATGGTTTTTCCAAATTTTCTTGGGAAAATCCTAGGAAGCTAACACCATAATGACATATATTCCAAGATGTCATTGGGTCTAAGCTATCCGAAAAATATTTCAATTTTGGAAAAAATAGGGGATTAGGGTGTTTAGGACAACCATATCTGATATGACCTCATGTATGTCGATTATATGGTTTTTCCGAATTTTCTTGGGAAAATCCTAGGAAGCTAACACCATAATGACATATATTTCAAGACATCATTGGATCTAAGCAATCCGAAAAATATTTCAATTTTGGAAAAAGTAGGGGATTAGGGAGTTTAGGACCACCATATCTGATATGACCTCATGTATATCGATTATATGATTTTTCCGAATTTTCTTGGGAAAATCCTAGGAAGCTTACACCAAAATAACATATATTCGATTATATGATTTTTCCGAATTTTGTTGGGAAAATCCTAGGAAGCTAACACCATAATGACATATATTCCAAGATGTCATTGGGTGTAAGCTACCCGAAAAATGTTTCAATTTTGGAAAAAGTAGGGGATTAGGGGGTTTAGGTCAACCATGTTTGGTATGACCTCATGTATGTCAATTAAATGGTTTTTCCAAATTTTCTTGGGAAAATCCTAGGAAGCTAACACCATAATGACATATATTCCAAGATGTCATTGGGTCTAAGCTATCCGAAAAATATTTCAATTTTGGAAAAAATAGGGGATTAGGGTGTTTAGGACAACCATATCTGATATGACCTCATGTATGTCGATTATATGATTTTTCCGAATTTTCTTGGGAAAATCCTAGGAAGCTATCACCATAATGACATATATTTCAAGACATCATTGGATCTAAGCAATCCGAAAAATATTTCAATTTTGGAAAAAGTAGGGGATTAGGGAGTTTAGGACCACCATATCTGATATGACCTCATGTATATCGATTATATGATTTTTCCGAATTTTCTTGGGAAAATCCTAGGAAGCTTACACCAAAATAACATATATTCGATTATATGATTTTTCCGAATTTTGTTGGGAAAATCCTAGGAAGCTAACACCATAATGACATATATTCCAAGATGTCATTGGGTGTAAGCTACCCGAAAAATGTTTCAATTTTGGAAAAAGTAGGGGATTAGGGGGTTTAGGTCAACCATGTTTGGTATGACCTCATGTATGTCAATTAAATGGTTTTTCCAAATTTTCTTGGGAAAATCCTAGGAAGCTAACACCATAATGACATATATTTCAAGACATCATTGGATCTAAGCAATCCGAAAAATATTTCAATTTTGGAAAAAGTAGGGGATTAGGGAGTTTAGGACCACCATATCTGATATGACCTCATGTATATCGATTATATGATTTTTCCGAATTTTCTTGGGAAAATCCTAGGAAGCTTACACCAAAATAACATATATTCGATTATATGATTTTTCCGAATTTTGTTGGGAAAATCCTAGGAAGCTAACACCATAATGACATATATTCCAAGATGTCATTGGGTGTAAGCTACCCGAAAAATGTTTCAATTTTGGAAAAAGTAGGGGATTAGGGGGTTTAGGTCAACCATGTTTGGTATGACCTCATGTATGTCAATTAAATGGTTTTTCCAAATTTTCTTGGGAAAATCCTAGGAAGCTAACACCATAATGACATATATTCCAAGATGTCATTGGGTCTAAGCTATCCGAAAAATATTTCAATTTTGGAAAAAATAGGGGATTAGGGTGTTTAGGACAACCATATCTGATATGACCTCATGTATGTCGATTATATGATTTTTCCGAATTTTCTTGGGAAAATCCTAGGAAGCTAACACCATAATGACATATATTTCAAGACATCATTGGATCTAAGCAATCCGAAAAATATTTCAATTTTGGAAAAAGTAGGGGATTAGGGAGTTTAGGACCACCATATCTGATATGACCTCATGTATATCGATTATATGATTTTTCCGAATTTTCTTGGGAAAATCCTAGGAAGCTTACACCAAAATAACATATATTCGATTATATGATTTTTCCGAATTTTGTTGGGAAAATCCTAGGAAGCTAACACCATAATGACATATATTCCAAGATGTCATTGGGTGTAAGCTACCCGAAAAATGTTTCAATTTTGGAAAAAGTAGGGGATTAGGGGGTTTAGGTCAACCATGTTTGGTATGACCTCATGTATGTCAATTAAATGGTTTTTCCAAATTTTCTTGGGAAAATCCTAGGAAGCTAACACCATAATGACATATATTCCAAGATGTCATTGGGTCTAAGCTATCCGAAAAATATTTCAATTTTGGAAAAAATAGGGGATTAGGGTGTTTAGGACAACCATATCTGATATGACCTCATGTATGTCGATTATATGATTTTTCCGAATTTTCTTGGGAAAATCCTAGGAAGCTAACACCATAATGACATATATTTCAAGACATCATTGGATCTAAGCAATCCGAAAAATATTTCAATTTTGGAAAAAGTAGGGGATTAGGGAGTTTAGGACCACCATATCTGATATGACCTCATGTATATCGATTATATGATTTTTCCGAATTTTCTTGGGAAAATCCTAGGAAGCTTACACCATAATAACATATATTCGATTATATGATTTTTCCGAATTTTGTTGGGAAAATCCTAGGAAGCTAACACCATAATGACATATATTCTAAGATGTCATTGGGTGTAAGCTACCCGAAAAATATTTCAATTTTGGAAAAAGTAGGGGATTAGGGGGTTTAGGAAAACCATGTTTGGTATGACCTCATGTATGTCAATTAAATGGTTTTTCCAAATTTTCTTGGGAAAATCCTAGAAAGCTAACACCATAATGACATATATTTCAAGATATCATTGGACCTAAGCAATCCGAAAAATATTTCAATTTTGGAAAAAGTAGGGGATTAGGGGGTTTAGGACAACCATATCTGATATGACCTCATGTATATCGATTATATGATTTTTCCGAATTTTGTTGGGAAAATCCTAGGAAGCTAACACCATAATGACATATATTTCAAGATGTCATTGGGTCTAAGCAATCCGAAAAATATTTCAATTTTGGAAAAAGTACGGGATTAGGGGGTTTAGGACAACCATATCTGATATGTATGACCTCATGTATGTCGATTATATGATTTTTCCGAATTTTGTTGGGAAAATCCTAGGAAGCTAACACCATAATGAGATATATTCCAAGATGTCATTGGGTGTAAGCCACCCGAAAAATATTTCAATTTTGGAAAAAGTAGGGGATTAGGGTGTTTAGGACAACCATATCTGATATGACCTCATGTATGTCGATTATATGATTTTTCCGAATTTTCTTGGAAAATACCTAGGAAGCTAACACCATAATGACATATATTCCTAGATGTCATTGGGTCTAAGCTATCCGAAAAATATTTCAATTTAGGAAAAAGTAGGGGATTAGGGGGTTTAGGACAACCATATCTGATATGACCTCATGTATGTCGATTATATGATTTTTCCAAATTTTCTTGGGAAAATCCTAGGAATCTAACACCATAATGACATATATTCCAAGATGTCATTGGGTCTAAGCTATCCGAAAAATATTTCAATTTTGGAAAAAGTAGGGGATTAGGGTGTTTAGGATAACCATATCTGAAAACCATTTAAGGATAAGTATATATCTTGGAATGGTTATGGTTGTCCTAAACCCCCTAATCCCCTACTTTTTCCAAAATTGAAATATTTTTCGGATTGCTTAGATCCAATGATATCTTGAAATATATGTCATTATGGTGTTAGCTTCCTAGGATTTTCCCAAGAAAAATTGGAAAAACCATTTAATTGACATACATGAGGTCATACCAAACTTGGTTGTCCTAAACCCTTAATCCTCTACTTTAACCAAAATTGAAATATTTTTCGGATTGCTTAGATCCAATGCCATCGTGAGCAATACGTCAATACGATGTTGGCTTTCTAGGAATTTTTCAGGAAAATTTGAAAATTTATTTAGTTATAAAAATTCACTTAATCGGGTAAAATATTAGATTTATCGTTTTATCCGTATAAAACATGATATTCTCACTTACACAAGTAAACATTAGGATTTAGGACAAACTTCACCTGTCTATATAGAATTGTGAATTTTTTCCTAAAAAAATCCTAATTTTTGTTTTTTTAGTTTTTAGGACAGATTTAGGACAAAACTCACGTGAATAAATAAAATATAAATAAATCAAAAGACATAAGGTTAAACGTAAAAAATGAATAGATAGAATCAATTTTGATTATTAGTATTTACTAAATTTTCTTTATTACCCATATTAATATTGTTATCGTTACTATTGCCATTATTAGATGATAACAACTTAAACCACATATTTTGCATTTGAAGTGATTCCTTTTGTATTTGCAATTGTTCTGTTTGATACGTTTGAGCTTGACTGCAATAATTTTCCAAGCAATCGTTACCACGAGATATTTGTTTTAACAACTCCTTCTGTATAATTCCTAACTTTCTAGGTCGTCGTGATGCTGTTCCTGTGGATGTTGACGAAGAAGGCGAGGGTGATATGTCAATGGATTGTGATGAGGGCTCTCCAGTATTATCCAGCGATGTAGTATAATCCTCTAAAAGGCAACCAAAAATAACATAAAAATTACCACTTATTACAACATGACACATTAAAAATGTCAAAATTAAAACTTGTAGAATTATAACTTTTTATAACAAAATATATGGTTTTAAAATTAGAGCTACTTTTAATTATGCATTTATAATTAATACCTATTATTATGGTTTCTTCTATTAGGCCTTCCAATGGTCCTGGTTTTCTAAGTAGCTGCACATTTCACGTGCCAATCCTAAATCTCGCGTCCGACTACTTGAGCGGGGTTCCGGTATTGGTTCGACGGTATCCTGTTTTTCTTTTGTTAATTTTGCAAACAGTGTAGTTTTTTACAGATGCGGGTCGTCAGCCCAGCGATCGCAAAGGACAGCAAAGGCTACTGTGGTGGTATTCTGTTGCAATTTAGCTTTACAAAACATGTGAGTGCCCCAAGTATATTTTAAGCACATGGAAAAGCTTTAATTTACCAAACTCTTTGAGAATTTATGAATCAACGCGGTGTAAATTTTTAATTTGTTTAGAACTTATATTACAAGTGTACTGTTAAACAAAGCTTTTAGCTATAAAAACTTAACCTTAATAAATTAGTTTACAAATGTTCAGTTATATTTAAAAAAACAACTTAAAGCTCAATGTAAAAGATTTTTAAATTTTTAACGAAAGTTACAGTTATGAAATCGGTTTCCAGTGAAAATTAATAAATGCAAACAAAAATTCGATTAAGAATTTTGCAATCGGTGGAAAATCTTTTACACATTTTTATTATAAGTAAAGCTGCATTTTAAGCTTTTTGAGTAAAGCCATTGTTTGCTTGGAATATGTGACAGAGATATGAAGAAAACATGCACAACATCGTATCTACGTGTTCCAAAAGCACTAAATCATTAAATCCACAACAATAAAAATAATATTGCTAATAATAAGCTTTATAGTATTGCTAATAAAATCTTTGTTAAATATTTAGAAGAACTTGACAAAACCAGCTTAGAATTAAATGAATACATTGAGCTTTAATTTAAAAAAAAATCCTGCAGTGGTAAAATATTCTATTACATGGTTGAAAGCACAGATATGCTTTATACACATGCACAATACTATAATCTACTATACATATATGTACGTATATTTGAATCACTGTAGAACTATCTCGACTTCAATTGATTGGACACAAAATTTATTTTATTTATCTAGAATATTCTTTCTGTCTGATAATTATCTTCACTCAATTGAAAAAAACAGACCAAAACAAAAACCAAAGCCAATGACAACACCAACAAACAAACAAAAATAAATTAAATTTCTCTAGAAGAACAAAATTTAACATTTTCTTTTTTTTTTTTCTACAAAAGAATGAGCTTTTTTACTGTGTATATAAACATAAATGTAAACAACAATAACAAAACACAAATTTACTTTTATGCTTACAAAATAAATTTAAAACAAAACACAAGGAGAACATGTATATCGTTAGGTGAGGCCAAGACATATACATATATACATACATATAGCAGAAGAAGACAATTTGTATCGGATACAAGACAATGTATGTATATGTATACGTATAAAACAACGAATCAAAATAATTCTATTGAATTAGATTAAATGTCCATTTTTTGAGCTTTTTGTTTTTGGAAACTTTTTTTTTTACCTTTTTTGTTTTGTTTTATTCAAAATTACATTCTTTTAAACAGTAAACGAGAAAAGAAAAGTTACTTCAGTTCAGTATTGTTTGGTAGGTTGTTATTGTTGTGCTTTTTTTTTTGGTATACCACAGGACCAAACTTTCGGTTTGATTGGTTAACCTAAAATCATACTCCAAGTATAATTCTACAAAATATTTATAAATCGTTCTAATTATGAACGATATTAGTTATAATAAATATCGAGCTTTTATATTACGATTTACGATACAGTACTGCACTGTGTACATATAGCACACAAAAAAGCACAATATTTACTTTTCATTAAACATAAATTTGATTGTCGTTATTTTTTAAAACTTTACTTTATTTTATTTTTTGTGTTGTCTTGTTGTGTGTAGCTTTTGTGTAATCGAAAAATTGAAATCTCTTTATTGATGCTTTCGTTCGTTCGCCTTTTTTTAGGAGCTTTTTTTGTGTATGTACGTACGTATGTATATTTAAATATTGTTTGAAAAAGAAAAGAAAACGAATATAATTTTGCCTTTTTGATTAGAATACGTTTTGTTGTTGTGAGCTTTTGTACGTATAAATACTAGTACATAAGCAATTTAGGCAAAGTATCCATATCTTTTTGAATATACACAAAGGTTGTTTTAAAGTCAATAGCATATACATATGTACATACAAAAAGTGTTTTTTTGTTGTTGTTTTATTTTTACAAAATTTTGAAGATGTTTCATTGTTTCATAAATTTTAAAATTTTTCGTAAAAAAAAAATTCAAATTAATAAACATAAGTATTTCCTTGTTCTACACAATAACGAGAATATAATTATAATGTGCTTTTGTACAGTGAAACTTGTTAGGAGTATTATATTCTCAGAATTTTCATTGAATTTACAAGAATGGTATTATCACTTCTTGCCACTTGAACAAATGTATGAAAGCTTAGAAAATAATTTTAGTACATAATTTTGTGTATTATAAAGCTCGGTAACTTCCCTACCACTATTAAATTTATCAATTAGACTAAATCTATTGTTAATTGACCAACTATAATACCTATTTAAGTCAGCATCCGGCATCGTATAGATACTGATAACTACGAAAATTTTTCAAGAATTTCTCAAGAACATTAAAATCCAAAGGTCACTCAGAGGCTGGATAGATCAAATGCTTAGGTCAGGATCGTGAGATTTCATCTGGCTTAGCAGCTGTGCACTGAACGCAAACCCACAGAAAATGGTCCTCTTTTCCAGGAAGCACAAACTTGCTCAATGAGTCCCACCAATATTAAATGGTACTCGCTTGACCTTTGCGGAAATAGTGGAATACCACGGGCTACTTTTGGACAACAAGCTAAGTTGAAAACCAAACGTCTTAGAAGGAGTAAAGAATGCTACTGAAGCATTCTACTCCTGCAAAATCCCATTGGGAAGAGATGGGGTATGGAGCCCCACATAGTACACTGGCTCTTCAGCTCAGTGGTCAAACCTATACTACTGTATGGGGTTATCGTCTGGTGGCCAGCTATAAAAATTATAGCTAACCTTAAACTATTGATGAAAGTCCAAAGAACCATCTGCTTGTGTGTAAGGTATATAAGGATATTCAGATTTTTACGGACAACCAGGCTGTTATTAAAATGCTTCAATCCCACTTCCTGACGTTGAAAGTAGCCCAGAACTGTCTGGCACCTTTAAATTAGATGGCTGCTCAGTTCAACATCCACTTGACGTGGGTGCCGCAGGGCACTTCAATATCGTAAGGAATGTGAAGGCAGATGAGCTGGCCCGCAAGGACACATCACAACTGACATCACAAAGCAGGCTGGATATGAAAATTCCGCTTGCTTCCCGTAAACTGCTACTTCAGGAGGAAACCATAAAAGGAACGAACGACGGATTGTCTAACGCTATAGTTCATTTGTAATAACCAGCCAAGCTGGCCTGGTCTTGATCTGATCCGGCCAACTGATATCGCTTCGACGATACCATATTTGTATGGTCGTTGGAGCTTTAACGGGATATTGCCTCATTGAGGTAGATGCAAGCAGACTAGGTGTCCCCAATCGTTATTTCTACCGAAGCTGTCATCTACTTTCCACCTGTCCTAGTCGTGCGTCCAGTAGACTCAAATTTATGGGAAGTTGGAAGATCTGATAGATCTTAGTAAGGTCAATTTCAAAGGCCTTCAATGCATCTTGGTAAACTTAGGATGGTTTGACGAGTAAAGTTGAGGCAACAGAAGTATGGCAGAAATATGGTACAGCTATACGGAGCAAATTGTATGCTAGTTCATTAGATGGCCAAACTTACCTAACCTAACCTAAAGTCAGGTAATTTTCCAACAGAAAGCAGTCAACGATATCGTTGATAAACACTGTAAACAACAATGAGCCAATATGACTGACTACTTTCAGGTACGCCGGATGATGCACGAAAAAACTTGGCAGTAAAATCATGAATCCTAACCAGCAGTCCAAAATACAGGAATGCAACCAATCAATCAGAGTGAACTGACAGTTTAATTTCTCCAACTTGGTGATAAGGATGTAATTATCGATCTTATTAAAAGCGAGATGCTGTCAGGAGTTTAAACTGTTATAAAAATTACCACAAAAAAAACAGATTACTAAGTGTTGACGTACCGGGATAAAATCCAATCTGGTCAGGAGAAATAAATGGTTTAATATCAAATGGCAGGATTTTATGAGCTGGTCTATTACGGAGTGAATGACGATGCTCCGATAAATGGACTCCTCGTTTCTTTTACTCGTCTTGAAAATTGGATGAATACAGAAATTTTTCCAAGGCTAAAGAAAATGCTTAAATGTAATCGGAAGCGCCAAACCCTCAGGACAATCCCTGAGTAGAATCATTAGAAAAATTTTTTGATTATGGAACTGACCTGATAAAACGGTTCATCGGAAAAGAAAATGCGGGTCTTCGTAGCGAAGTGCAAGTATGTAAGGTAAATTTTATAAAGTGTATCGTCTAATGATGTGGAATGTGGTGTGCTATGTTATTCACGGAAACCGAATTATGGAACAGCTAAAAACTGTAACAACAATAATTATTCTCTTATAGTATAGGAGACATATGGTTTCAAAAAGCTGTAAAGATGAGAACACATGTTTGAACAGATGAACAGATAGTGAATAGATTACTGTGAATGTCAAAGGTCCTCATATGTGACAGATCTCTGAAAGCTGCACGGAATTTATAAAAGTTCAGTTTTCCTAGCATTATGTAATATAGAGATAAAATTATGCCTCACTCCTCCAAAATTGGTCTCAGTTCAAAAAATGTATAGCTAGAAATGAATATAAGAAGTTCACTGTGGCATACGAAAAATATATGCACAAAGGGTGTTAAATTTAAAATGATGGCTCAAGGGTAATTTAAATTTCTTTAAACCGGTCGAGCAATCCAGTTGGTGTTGCTGCGTTTACCTATAAGCATCAGTTAAATGAAAACCCACCTCCTGAAATAATTCGAATGGTAAAGTTTGAAACCAGCTGTGAGAAGCACGAGTACGAAAAAACTATAAAAGCGTCACGGAGAAATAGAAATTAAGGAAGACAGGATGAAAGACTTTAGCATGGATTAGAGAAAATGGGGAACCAACTAAATATAAAAATATTAATAAAATCCAATATGGATGCACCGAAACATTAAAATGCACCCAAGCCAAAACTGAAATATAAAAATTAGAATTTTTCGTATTAAAAGTGAAATAAATATATCAACAGTTGTAGAAGTAAGAATAGAATTAAGGATTAAAACACGATTCAGAATCCATTTGTCTCACACTGTATACGAACCAAAACGCTAACATTCACCATTTTTATAGGTCATTACAACATTGCACTGATGCAAGACATGGTTAAAAGTAACATAGCTGTGAGGTGGATCTCTCTAAATGATGGGAGACGTACCGGTTGTAATTCCCGTCCATTAACCAAAGCTCAGTCGCTAACGGAGCCGTCTAGGTACCACGCGACCTCCAGTTGTAAGTATCCCTACCTGCATATTCCGAATTCTGTACCAATGGACCTTTTTTCCGGTTCTCGTGGGAATAGAAGCATTTGACACAAACAAAATAAAAACACAGGCGAGCGACACTCTCCAAAGATTTTCGAGAGAGAACTCAAACCGGTAAGGTGGGACTCCCTCTACAACAGAAAAAGGCGGATGACTCTATGGCAACAAAGCCAGAAACCACCGGAACTACCCAAGCAAAACCATGGTTGGCATCCAGAATAACAGCAAGAATGACGGCATTCTCTGAGCGGCCACTTATAGCCGAGCAGAGGAAGTCCTTACTATTGGAAAACTGTTAGTTGAAGGGAAGCACGTGTCAAATACAGTGATACCAGGATGAGATGGGACCGCTGTACATAGCACGTGATTCACAGTTGGAATCGGCCGACAGAAACGGGCTAAAGACGGAGAAGGCTACTGCTCACAAAGTGCAAAAACCTTTAAGCTATTTAGCGATATTTTTAAGGAGCATGCTTTAGTGCTAGGCGTGATTGACAAGAGGCTTGAAGCTGGGAGCATCGTGGATTGTACCCTGGGCGCATTAATTTAAATGCATGCTCAAATTCCAGATCAGGCGATCTGTACAAGACGTCAATAGCTAAGGTAGATGAGATGTGGCAGGGCACGATTTTTGCCGCTGTTAG
This sequence comes from Tipula unca, assembly GCA_951394425.1. Lineage (NCBI taxonomy): Eukaryota > Metazoa > Arthropoda > Insecta > Diptera > Tipulidae > Tipula > Tipula unca. Next base: position 15,405,010 of record OX596380.1, on the reverse strand, counting down.
CATTTCTGATCAAGGACACGTGTTTGGCTACCAACCGAACCGGCTAGCCCAATCGAGATCCTTAATATCACGAGAATCAGCAATTCCAACCGACAATTGAAAGATCGTAAGGCAATGGGATGCCAAAGTGGGCTGCAGATTATCCACAATGATGATTAATAAGGGGCTCCTTTTGCTAAATGTTCACCAACCAATCGAGTCTTTCACCAACCAATCGAGTGATTTTTTGGCTACTTATGAAATACAAACTTCTTAGTTTGCAATATTAGCCGAGAACTCACATTTATTGGAAAATGACAGAAGGTTCTAGATATAACCTTAATCGCTTCAGATAATATTTATCATATTTTTAACTTTAACATTACTAACACTACTACACATATCTATAGATAACAGCAATGAATTATCGTCAGATCGTTGTAATAAACTAACTAGGAGCAATTCTGGAAGTTAATTGTAGGTAACACCAATTTATAAATTCCAACGACCGAATTATGGAACACAGCCTGAAAAACAATGATTATTGTCTTATAGCAGGAGACATAGGATTTCATGTGGCAGATCTTTGAAAGCTGCACGGAAGTATTAAAAGTTCAGTTTTCCTAACATTATTGAGATAAAATAAACCCTCATTCCTCAAAAATTCAAAATACTTATACCTAGAAATGAGCATAAGAAGTTCACTGGGGCACACGGAAAATCTATGCACAAAGGGCCTTTAATTTAAAATGATGGTGCAAGGACAATGTAAACTAGTTTAAACCAGTCGATCAATAAACACCAGTAAAATGAAAACTCAACTTCGGAAATAATTTGAGTGACCAAGTTCAAAACCGTAGGTTTGAGAAGTAAGAGTATACGAAAAAACTATAAAAGCTTCACGGAGGAGAAGAAAGACCGGAAAACATACTTCGCGCAGACGGTAATTTGGAGAAGTTGATGAAAGACTTTATTGCGATATTATGGATTAAATAGAAACTATGTCCTGCCTGAATACAAAAATATTAAAAAAGTTCTATTTGGTTGCTTTGAAACGTTAATTTGGATCCAAGCCACATCATCTTTCTTCGTATTATAATCTAAACAAAAAACATTTTTCAATATACATAGACGTCCAGGTCCAGAATTTAACATGAAAACAAGATTCAGCATCAATTTGTCTCAAATTGGAGACGAACCAAAACGCCAAAACATACACCATTATTAAATCATTGCATACTACCGAGAGAAGCAAATTTCAACAAAATAGACGCTATTACTTCAACATTGCACTGATGCAAGACATTGTTTTTATATACGGCGCAGGTGGACCTTTATTTTTCGGATAGTCGTGGGATATGTCTGATACAAACAAAAGGAGGAAAAAAGCAAAAGTGGCATTCTCCAAAAAATAGAAATATCGAAGGGGAACAATGGCACAATAGTCAGAAGCCAGCGGAATCATTTAAGCAAATTGATGCATCAGCGCATACAGAAACATACGTTCGGCGTTCAGAATACTGGAGTGTTGCGTTGCAACCCTTGAGGGGCAACTCACAGTCGAGCAGATGTAGTCCATAGCATGGGCTAGGGAAAACGGTTGACTGCAACAGCTCGGAAAGGGACAACGTGTTACGTAAGCCACTTCACTCTTCAAATTGACTGGAACAAGAGAGGGCGTGGTTCTTATTCAAATTAGTATCTCAAGCACGTCTGGGAAAATCCGATCCTGCATTTTCGGAAATTAATTATTTAAATATATTCCTTCTTTCTCAATACGCAGCAATGGTTGGTGACATAACTGCGGTCAACTTAGTGTTCTATTGGCGATCAATTTTTTCGAAGCAGAAAAAAGAAAGATCGGTGTGATACTCGAATGTGATGATAGCGCGGTCATCCAACCTGTGGTAACACGGACATCAACAAAACGTCATCAAGAGCTAATTATAGACAATACCAATTGACAAGTTTCAATTAACATTTATAGAAACTACACATATCTACTGGAAGTCAAAGGAAATTCGTCAAAGAAATACGCAAAGCATGAAAAACTTGAGCTCCACAAAGCAAGAGATTACTTAAAATCTATGCAATGAATCAAAATTTTTAATCAAAGTTCAAATAAAAACAAATCAATTAACAATTACCTAAATAGTATTACTGGCTAAAAACAAGTGGAATACTCTCCTTGGAAAGTGACAAAAGGATTAACACAACCTAAAATACAAGTGTCTCCAATCAAAAACGTCGATGGAAACCTGGGCTAGAAGCTCAATAGAAAAAACCTCCCTTGTGCGCAAGCACACCTTGAAGATGCATTTCAACCCCTACCTAGGCAAACAGGGGATGAATATACAACAACAGTATGTAATTGAAGCAGTGGAGAATCATGATACCAATACTAAATAAACCAGCTACTGACAGAAAACCGTATAGACCGATTTCGTTGCTCTCAACATTATCAAAAACATTCACTGCTCACTAGAATATAAACCATCAAGGCCGTTTTACCTAAACCTAATTATGATCCTAAAATTTTACATAATTGATTGACACTTTCGAGTAAAATGCGTTCACAAAGTAGCGTTCTGACCAATTCTATATATCTTCTATATATACCAGAATTCTTAGCAGTTTGTAACAACATAAATGAAGCGTCAACCAAACTGCATATTAAATCTAATTCTAAATCAGCATTAATCATCAATTTGATGCAACTATACTATACGTATTACTTACAATAGACTGGGTTGACACCACAACTTCAGAAATATTTGAATTTATTTAAATATTGATTTATCAACCTTCAAGACTTCGACAAGGCGCTTCCAAGAAAGATGTTTAACTTCCCTTTAACTAAACTAAATTTCAACAACTCGATCGTAACTTCAAAGAGTTTTCGCACTACTGCATTTTAGTATTGAGATTTAAGTATATACGAGAAACGACATCACTCGTATTATCTTGACGTGAAGTAAGAATTCCGCTTTATGTTATTTACGTTTATTACTAACCTATGGCCCTAAATTTGTACTGATTAAATTCAGCGAATCTAAATATTTTTGCCTCTTATCACTGCAAAAATTCTCTGTAGTTTATCACTTAATTGAGTTTGAACTCAACGAACTCGTATTGTAATCTGCGCAAACATAAATAGTATTTAGTTTATAAGTTTTGAATTTAATTTCTATCAGACGGGTTTTTAATTTACAGTCTGTCTGTGACCAAACATGAATACCGACATTCTTAAATTATTGTACGTGATTCTAGTGCTAGATCGTGTAAATACCGAACGAATAAGTGAATCGAGTAAGTTATAATATATCTGTGTGCGGTTTTGTACGATGAGTATATTCAAATAAGTTCGTTTTCTATTTATATAGAATGTGACGAAACGTCACGGTTGTACAGTAATATTGATCCGGCTTATCAAACACACTCGTATGTGATGGAAATTATTGAGTTTAGAAACGAGAATGATATCCGTCCTATTTGCATTGGAATCGTTAATTAGTGAGAGTTTTGTGGTAACAGTTAACACGGATTGTGTCCTACAAGCGTTACAATACAATAAGAGCCAATTACGAGTTCGAAAAATGGAACTACAATTCGAACAATATCCAAATGATCAACTTTTCAATGTCAAACGTTTAATATCACATGAATTGTATAACTATCCCAACTATGACATTGGATTGATACAGTTGAACGAAACAATTTCATACCATGACAACGCCGAAATTTTTCGACCCGCTTGCATATGGACACAACCGTTACTGCCGGCATCCAATACATACTCGAGTTATGGAAATATATATTCCTGGACGGGAGTGATGAAAAAGCCAGCCTTCATAATTAGACATAGCGAGTGTTCTGACAGTTCCGAATCATATTCGGGTACAGCTCTAAACGGAACTCTTAATTCACATATTATGTGTGTAAAATCTGTTGGGGTAAGCAAATAATTATCTCTTTTGGGAATGTACGGGATAATATTACGCGTAATTTTTATTTTTTAGGCTTTGAATGGAAGTCCGATTGTGACCACCAATAATTCCAATAATGCTGTTTGTCCTATAGTAAAGCCAAGGAGCATACAAAAACCAATATTGTCGTCGTTGGAACTGAAAAGTACGAGAGAGGTTCGGGCTTGGGACTCTATAACGAGAATCTAAAATTATATAAAAAGAAGTAAGGAAGACACAAAGAAAGTCTTGAAAATGGGAACGGGTCCTGGCGATTTTTCGTGAGGAATCTTTGAAGCTTCTGTAACAGTTTTCATTTTTACCATATAACTGGAGAAAAATAAATCTGTTATAGGCTCTCCTTAGTTGACTCACGCAGCATTTTTCAGCCGGCTAGCTTTCAGTGGCTGGGGTGGGATGTTAGGTGAACCAAGGAAGAGCTTGAATTTGCTGCATTTTTTTTTTTTTTTATATAAAGAAAAGTTAGTTCAGGTGCCTACTGTAAGTGCTCAGAAGGACTACTTCACCAGTGGAAATGATAATAAATTTAAATATGCATTATCTCAATTATAATAAAAATGTTGATTTAATATTAATAAAATATATAAAGAAAAATTTATTCAAAAAAAATATTTGTAAATAAAATTATTTGCATTGGTTTTTGTTTAACTTAACAAAAAAAATGTACTTAAATCTAACTATGCAAATTATGGCCATAAGCAAATTTAAATAAAAAAATATAATCTTAATTAATTATAAAAAAATTTAGTCCAATATGATATTTAAATCTTAAATTTTTAGAAAAATATTTTGGAAGCAAAAAAAATATTATATATAAATATTATTTCTTAGCTGTTTATATGCCGTAGTAACGTTGCGGATCCGGTAAACTATGCCACATTAATTGATGCGAAGATATGCGGAACTGCTATACAATTAATCGCAATTTGTGATATGTTTTTGCGATACTTTTAACATACTTTTAGCAATAATTATTAAAAAATATACGTAATTATTTATTTAGGATATGTAATTATATTATAGTTTTTTTTTTATTTTACTAAATTAATTTAGATGTAACTTATATTATTTATTAATATGTTAACACACTTTTAATTGTCCATAAGCGCAATGCTTTGTTTTTATTTATTTTAAGCAAACACATTTAATTAAGTCACAAAATGCTATCAGTCTATAAGCACAGTTTTATACACATGTGTTAATTTAATTTTTAATATTTCACTATACATTATTAATAATTATAGGATTATTAAATTTATTTATTATATATAGTTTATTATTTAATTTATTTATTTATTATAGTTATAGTTTTATTTATTATTAACTTTCAATTCATCATTATCTTAGATGTATTATTATTTACTTATAAAACACTCATTTTTTTTTCAATTTTAACTTGCGATCATATGATCGACACCAGTACATATTTTTATGCATTCCGCTTAAAGATTCATCACCAACTGTCTCTATATCTCCAGGACCGCCAAAAAAAAACTCTTCCCGTAGCAAAACATGTTTTTATTTTTATTTTATGTATTATTGTATGTATTAAGCTTCCAGTACTTCTCTATGTATTTATCTAATTACAAATTATGTACCTACGTTATTATGTACAATACATTATAAATTTTATATACAACATAATTGTCTATACAGTAGCCCAGCGCTATGTATATACTGCCAAGCTAATAAAACATCCAATGCAATTTATTATGTAAGTGTTGAGTAATTTTCTTCGTATATTCAAAAATAACTTGAGATAGTGGTTTGAACACGTTATACTTCTCCATCGAAATCCACATTTCAGGAACTTTTGACAGTTCAACGCATCGACTAGTACACATCGAGAAACACATTCATTGCACACAGAGGTATTATAGGTTTAAAACCTAATAAATCGACTGGTCTGGACCGAACATACCAGCGAAAATTCAAAGCAGCTCGTGGATTATTGACTATTACATCCGTACCCAAAGGCCTTAAGACGCAAACTTCCTGTTGCATAGCTTGGAATGGCTTAAACATGTTTATTGATTGAAATATCAATTTACACGGAATAATTCTGTATGTTAGCGTTCTTCGATATACCTAAAGTAATACAAAATGGACCCCCTTAACCCTTACATTATGGAAAGATTCAACAAGACTACTATAGATATGAGTGAGTTGTGAGTTGATTTGACCTGAAACTGGAGTTGATACGATGGTTTCAATGCCGTATAGTAACATCAATACTTATATATGGATTACAGGAATGGGATCAAGAAGGGGCAAATAACGGCCTGCATAAGTGGGGCGCTGAGGACAATCGCAAAAGGACACAAATATTCTCCCTCAATGGGAATAATTCCAGAAATATACCTAAAATTCACAAAATCATGTTAAAACGCAGAAGACACAAGACAGAATACACAAGATTCTCAAGTTAACCGATTGAGCACAACCACTCACATTACCCGAACATAGATATTAAGAAAACACAAACCGTCGCCAGCCCGACACACAAAGCCGTTGCCAGCCCAACGCAAAAACTAGAAACTAAGCAACAGAAAATGTCACCAGCCTGAAACCAAACCGAAATTTCCAAGTTAACCGACAGAACACAACCACAATACTATAGAATATAAGGAAGCACAAAAAGACACGAATCAAACAAACAAAGACGCTTACCAAATAAACAAAACGTCATTCGTGCATGAACCAAACCAAACCCCAATCGATATTTTGATAATCTTGTACTTAATCGCAATTAACGCTTCTTTCTTGTTTTCAAAAGCATGCAGAGAAATACGAAACATTTACAGAACAATGAAATTTCAAATAAAACACGAGTTAACAATAACGTTTTTCTTTAACGTTACAAACTTAAGAAACTATGAATAAGCAAGAGATATGACAGACAAAACGTATCAGATAATACCCACATACAAAGAATCAATACCTTAGAACCTACAAACTCCGAGAAACCAACAAACACTATAACAGACCCAATAGCATCTTGGAATAGTAGGCATAATGGTGTTAGCTTCCTAGAATTATCCCAAGAAAATCTGGAAAAATCATTTAATCTACATAAATGATGTTATACCAACTTTGTTGTTCTAAACCAACTAATCCTCTACTGTTTCCAAAACAAGAATATTTTTCGGACAGCTTAGATTTATAGACGTCTAGTATACACACCATCATCGTGTTGTGTTAGCTTCCAGAAGAAATTCCAGAAAAATCATTTGTTTGACATATATGAGATCATACTTGGTTGCCCTTAACCCCCTAATCCCCTACATTTTCCAAAATTGAAATTTTGTAGAAATTGATAGACCAATGCCATCAGTCATATAATCCGGTTAAATTATTAGGTTCATAAAACATGATATTAAAACAAAATTCAAATGATTTAATTTGACTGATTGAGTTTTGACTTTATCTTACCTATATTTGTGAAATAATGTCAACTTTTCTAACTGAACTTATTTTGAAAACAGATTAAAATGCATTGAAAGAGATTATAAACATGTCGTCGCCCATATCCTTATATATATAAAAATCAAAAGAACGTTTATTTGTGAGGGGTGAACTCTTGAATGCCCCAACCGATTTTCGACTTCCAGCCCACAAAATATTTGTATAAGACCGGCGCGTGTTTTTATATATATTCTACCCCGTTAGGTGGCGCTGGTGTCGATGTACGGCAATTTATGTCGTAAAAATACAAATTAATATATATGTAAATTAACTAGCGGACCCGGCCGACTTCGTCCGGACTTTTATTGAATTTTTCTATTAACATGTTTTTTTATTATGAACACTTAGATTCACTTGGATTTTCTTAAACCTAAATCTGTACATTTTTTTTTTTATTTTGTTTTGTATTTTCTTAATTCTAAATTTTTTCTTTATTTTTTTAATTTTTATATTTTTTTTTGTATTTATTCTTAATTTCAATTTTTTTTCTTACTTCTAAATCATATTTTTTTTATTCATTTATTTTTAATTCTTAAACTATCTTAACTATTTGGATACTTACTTTTTATCTTAATGCTAATTCATGCACAATATTTCTTATAATAAAAAAAAAAAATGTACAGATTTAGGTTTAAGAAAATCCAAGTGCATATCTAAGTGTTCATAATAAAAAAACATGTTAATAGAAAAATTCAATTAAAGTCCGGACGAAGTCGGCCGGGTCCGCAGATAAAAAGAGAAAACGATAATTTTTTATTAGATTTCTTGCACGAAAAGTGACTTTTGAAGAAAAACAAAATTTTAACTGCGTTTGGTATACAAAAAAAAATCAGTTTTCCTGCAAGAAGAATGAAAATTATCGTTTATTGATGGCATAAAGAAGTGAATTACAGAAGAAAACAAAATATAACAGTGAAAAATTGATCAGACATAGATTAGATATTGATCAGATAAGAAGAAAAAACAGAAACATTTTTTTGGAACGAACACAGACTTTTGAATAAAAACAAATTTTTTTAACTGTCTTCCGCATACAGAAAAGTGAGTAATGAAGGAAACATTTTTATTTTCACTGTTTTTGATGGCTAATATGTAGAAAAAAAAATAAAAAATATCATTTGTATTGTTGTTTTTGCCAAAAAAACTATTGATTAAAAGAATGAATGAAATGATCAAAAACATTTTTAAACGATTATTTTCGTCAATTTTCGTTTCTTTTCCAGATACATCTGCCAACTCAAGAAATTTTGTTCTCAATTTTGGACATTTAGTGTTAGCCAGTCCCAAATAAAGTAATTTTAACTACTAATTCCGTTTATAGCCAACTTTCGCCAACTAATTTAATGAAATTAAATTATTAACAGAATACCAAAAGCAAAGTCTAATATTGGTCGTCACACACGACAAGCACAATTTGTTCGGACAGCAAGAGAACAAAGAACAGAGGATCAGCGCCTGCAAGACAACGAAGACTCTAGAGCTCATATGGCACAATTTTTCCAAAATGAAACTCCGCAGTATCGTAGTGAACGTCTACATGCAGCTGCATTAAGACAGAGAGAATTGATCCAACGAGCAACTGATGCAACCAGAGAATCAGAACGACAGCGTAATCGGAGAAATCGTCAATTAATGCGATCAACTTTAAATCGTCTGGCATTTGAATATGATCCAGAAATAGACTACTCATCGCACACCAAAGTAGTTATTGGTGATATGGACATAATGTGCCAATATTGCGATGCATTAAAATTTAATAACGAAACAAATGGCATGTGCTGCGCGTCTGGAAAAGTTGTATTGCCTGCACTCCATCCACCACCTGAGCCATTAAAATCGCTGATATCCGGTGTTTCAACTCAGTCTAAATTATTCTTAAGCAAAATAAGAAAATTCAGCTCCTGTTTTCAAATGACATCGTTCGGAGCTACTGTCAGGGAAAACTCAGGTTTCGAGTCAACTTTCAAAATTCAAGGGCAAGTCTATCATCGAATCGGATCTATGCTGCCAATGCCCAATGCTGACCCAAAATTCCTGCAGATTTTTTTTATGGGCGAAGAAGAAGAACAAGTGGGTATTAGATGCCATTATAATCACATTGCACCGGCGAATGAGCGAGAAATTGTTGCATTATTACAAACATTTCTCCATGAGAATAATTTATTAGTAAGACTATTCAAAGAAGTATCGCCAAGATTGGCTAATGATAATTATATGGTAGTAATAAGAACAGAGAAAGCACCCGTCGACCAACATTCCAGACGATTTAATACACCGACCATCAATGACGTAGCCATCGTTATGGTCGGAGAGCAATTTGAACAGAGAGACATAAGAATTATGCGCCGAGACAATACTGTTCAAACAATTCAAAATAGCCATCGCTCATACGACGTATTACAATACCCCATAATCTTCTGGGAAGGAGAAGATGGCTATCAAATTAACATCAAGCAACGAGATCCAACGACCAGACAAGAAATAAATAAAAATGTGAGTGCCATGAACTATTACGCCTATCGGCTAATGATGAGACATAATGAAGATTATCACATTTTAAAATGCAGACAACTGTTTCATCAATATGTTGTTGATATGTATGCCAAAATCGAAAGTGAACGTCTGCGATATATCCGATTTAATCAGGCAAAATTGCGCGCCGAAGAATACATACATTTACGCGACGCTATAAATAACAACATAGATAGCAATTTAGACATCAACAACATTGGTCAGGCATATATACTACCATCATCGTATACAGGCAGCCCAAGACATATGCAGGAATACATTCAAGATGCAATGACTTTCGTACGAGCTTATGGACGGCCAGAATTGTTTATTACATTCACTTGCAATCCGAAATGGGAAGAAATAAAAAAATTATTGTTACCAGGGCAATCAGCGTTACATCGCCATGATATAACAGCACGTGTATTCAGACAAAAATTAAAATCATTAATTGATTTTATATAGTAAAACACCATGTATTTGGTGAAACACGTTGCTGGATGTATTCTGTGGAGTGGCAAAAACGTGGATTACCACATGCCCATATTTTGATGTGGTTAGTCGAAAAAATAAGACCGGAACAAATCGACAATATAATATCAGCAGAAATACCAGATCAAAACACCGACCCTGAGTTATTCGAAATAGTGAAATCGAATATGATTCACGGTCCATGCGGTGATTTAAATCCGTCATCACCCTGCATGGATAATGGAAAATGTACGGAACGTTTCCCAAAAGACCTCCTGTCTGATACCATAACTGGAGTTGATGGATTTCCGTTATATCGTCGTAGATCACAAGAAAATGGTGGTAATACATTTATGTTGGAGAGAACTGATTGTGAAATTAAAATAGACAATAGATGGGTTGTGCCATATTCACCTTTGTTGTCAAAAACATATAAGGCCCACATAAATGTAGAATTTTGCAGTTCTGTGAAATCCATTAAATACATATGCAAATATGTGCACAAAGGCAGCGACATGGCCGTATTTGAAGTCCATAACTTGCAAAATCAATACGACGAAATATCAAGGTATCAGATGGGACGGTATATAAGCTCAAATGAGGCAGTTTGGGGAATTCTCAGCTTTCCCATTCATGAACGAGACCCAGCTGTCATTCATTTAGCCATACATCTGGAAAATGGCCAACGCGTTTACTTCAATGCGCAAAACGCAATAGAAAGAGCACTAACTGCGCCAAAAACAACTTTAACACAATATTTTGAGCTTTGCAAGCAAAATAATATTTTTGGCCAGTTTGCACAAACTTTGCTCTATTCTGAAGTGCCATCCTATTTCACATGGAATAAGCTATTAAAAAAATGGAAACCACGGAAAAGAGGTTCCCCAGTAGACGGTTATCAAGGAATCTTCAAAGTAAATTCTTTAGGTAGACTATACACACTGCACCCACGACAACTGGAGTGCTTTTATTTGCGACTGTTCTTAGTCACCGTACTAGGGCCAACGTCGTTTGAACATTTAAGAACAGTTAATGGGCATTTGTGCGCCACAAATCACGACGCTGGCGTACAACTAAAATTGCTTGAAGATGATAACCATTGGGATACGACTCTAGCAGAAGCAGCGCTTGGATCTTCAGCAAATCAAATCCGGCAATTATTCGCAATTTTGTTGACGACATGCTTCCCATCAAATCCAATTGGATTATGGGAAAAATATAAAGATTCAATGAGTGAAGATATTCTACATGAACAACGTAGAAGATACCAAGATACCACTCTTGAATTTATAGAAGAAATTTACAATCAAGCGCTAATTCTAATAGAAGATACGTGCATGTTGATTGCAAGTGAATCATTGGCGCAATTAAAAATGATCTCACCAAATCGACTGCCACTCGACCTTGCCAATAATGAAATAATGCGTGAACAAAATTATGATCCAGATGATTTGTTGCAATTTGTTTTGTCAAATGAAGAAAAATTGACAAACGAACAAAAAATAATATATGAGAGGATAATGCTAACGATTGCGGCAAAAGAAGGAGGCTTTTTCTTTTTGGATGCACCTGGTGGAACAGGAAAAACCTTCTTAATATCCCTCATTCTTGCTAAAATACGATCGCAAGGCAACATCGCATTGGCGATCGCTTCCTCCGGAATTGCGGCTACTTTATTAGAAGGAGGAAGAACGGCGCATTCAGCACTAAAATTGCCACTAAACATACAGCACATTGCAAATGCAGTCTGCAATGTGAAAAAGCAATCAGGAATGGCAAAACTGTTAAAATAATGCAACATAATTATTTGGGATGAGTGTACAATGGCGCACAAACACTCATTAGAGGCCTTAAACAGAACACTGAAGGACCTCAATGGCAATGATAGACTGTTCGGTGGAGTATTAGTTCTGTTGTCAGGAGATTTCAGGCAAACATTACCTGTTATCCCACGTTCGACTTATGCGGACGAAATAAATGCATGTCTCAAATCATCATCTTTATGGCGGAGCGTTCATACACTGAAGCTCACCATTAACATGCGTGTCAGACTGAACGATAATCCATCCGCAGAAATGTTTACACAACAACTGTTAGACATTGGAAACGGAAAATTGGCCCCCGATCGTAATACACAATTTGTAAGTTTTCCGGAAAATTTCTGCAACATTGTCGAGTCGAAAATCGAATTGATCGAGCGAGTATTCCCAAATATCGCAACAAATCATAAAAACAATAAATGGCTCGGTGAAAGAGCGATTCTAGCAGCGCGGAATGTTGATGTAGATGAAATGAATTACAGGATCCAAGATAAATTGCCTGGAAAATCTATCACATTCCGTTCAATAGATACAATGGAGGAAGAGAACGAATGCGTCAACTATCCAACAGAATTTTTAAATTCATTGGATACTCCCAATCTTCCTCCACATAAGCTAGAATTAAAAATTGGATCGACCATAATATTGCTGCGAAATTTGAATGCGCCAAGACTATGCAATGGGACGAGATTGGCAATAAAGAAAATAATGGGAAATGTAATTGAAGGAACAATCATTAGTGGAAGATATAAAGGCGAAGAAGTATTAATACCAAGAATACCAATGATTCCCACTGATGTACCCTTCAAATTCAAAAGGCTACAATTTCCAATACGTCTTGCCTTTGCAATGACGATAAATAAAGCCCAAGGACAAACAATGTCCGTCTGCGGCATCAATCTCGAAAATCCATGCTTTTCACATGGTCAATTGTACGTCGCATGTTCACGCGTTGGCAATCCATCAAATTTATTTATTCATGCACCCGATGGCACAACAAGAAATATTGTGCATGAATTAGCATTAAGATAAAAATTAAGTATCCAAATAGTCAAGATAGTTTATGAATTGAAAAAAAATGATATTGTCATAATTAATGATATGTACATAATTTTAAAGAATCAATTTTAAAATATTTCAAAAACAATTGTTTAGTAGTTTGTTTTTTTTATATTCCGTTATCATCGACAGTGTTCCATGCCTTTTCTACTCATATACCGAATCCTCATATACTTTCAATAAGTTAGTCATTTTTTCCTACCTAAACAATCCCTAGAAATAATGTATATGGCAAAACGATGTTTTTATTAAATGTCCCTGGAGGCGTCGCGCCTCTTTTATTATAAGAAATATTGTGCATGAATTAGCATTAAAATAAAAATTAAGTATCCAAATAGTTAAGATAGTTTAAGAATTAAAAATAAATGAATAAAAAAAAATGATTTAGAAGTAAGAAAAAAAATTGAAATTAAGAATAAATACAAAAAAAAATATAAAAATTAAAAAAAAAAAGAAAAAATTTAGAATTAAGAAAATACAAAACAAAATTAAAAAAAAAATGTACAGATTTAGGTTTAAGAAAATCCAAGTGAATCTAAGTGTTCATAATAAAAAAACATGTTAATAGAAAAACCCGGACGAAGTCGGCCGGGTCCGCTAGTAATACAATAAATCTAAAGAAATCTGGCCACTGTAGTTTTGAACTAGTTCACTAAATCACTTTATCAATCGTCTACATTATCGACGTTTGTCTACGAGTCGGCAACACCTCGGCGTAGAAAATAATAGATGATGCTTATACGTCCATGCCTGATTACAACGAACAAAAAATATAAAATCACTTTAAGAAATCCAAAGTTTTCAGAGTTACGTCAGGTGTTTCTCAAGGGTCTCACTTTGGCCTGTTGATATTTCTTGGATTCATCCATTAAGTCATAAACAGACTTTATAAAAAATTCCAATATGCTATATTTGCAGATGATATTAACATTTTCCATACTATCGATATTAATGGTCTTAGCGAATGTATGACCGCAACTCATCAAAAAATAGACGATTATGTTATTTCACAGGAAAAAAATCCTATATAATCGTAAGCAGTTAAAAAATATTCCGATTGTTTCTACTAAAAACAACTAACTGGGATTATGACTATGATATGCCTTATCAACACGCTTACCCCACGTGACAAGATGCCGAGACCATAAAATCGAAACCCTAGATTTTTTTGGACGCTGCCTTTATAGAAAACGTTCTTGTTGATCATATTGATTCACCGTACATCACTGAAAATATTCCAATTCATGTTTCAGGCGGAAGGGTCCGTTTTCATCGGTTTTTGGATCTTGTACACCATTCCAGAAATTACGGTGAGAACAATCCCAGCCAAATCAGTCAACATTGCAGAACATCAATTTGATTTCAACTTTAGAGACTTCCTATATGCTAACTGTACAACTAGTGCGGATAGTGTGGATTCGAGAGAATATAGGGAAAACGATTAAATGTGGATACACCAAAACATCAAGTTAAATTCAAACCAAAACTGAAATAAAAAAATTTCAAACAGTAATAAAGGACCGAAGTGGACAGCGATCACCTGAAACACGATTCAGCATCAATTATAGTGGCAAACTTTGGACGATCTAATAGAAGGCAACATTCACAAAGTATTCGATATATGTCAACATGCTGGAAACACACAACAATCACTGACACGAGAATAGAGTGATCAAGGCGGCATATTAATTCAATGGTCAATTCAATTCGGAGCATGTGCTATTCCCACAATTTTAAATCGTTGGTAGTAAAAATTTAGTTAAAAGTGGTTGTACCGGTTGGAAATGACGGATGTTCGAGCAAAAATGGCATTGCTAACATAGAAAAACACACGAACATTTGTCTACAGCCGATTCAGACAAATTTTCGTGTGTTTACTGTGTAATTGCTTGGAAAGGTTGAACAAAATTTGGTATGAAGAAATTTTAAGATTAAATTGGTAAATTTTCGATTTACATTTTATATTGTTCTAGGCACCGTATGCTCCCATATTCTGGTACAAAACATGATAAGTCATCATACAAGTCTTTGATTTATACACACACATTTGTGTATAGTGCGCAGGGTAATGATCCAGGAATAAAAATAAAATTTATTCAACGAATTCCATTCCTTTTGCAAAAACTGTAACTTTAAATAACCACTCGTATTTGTATTATTGACAGGTTCCCAAATACTATAAATTATGTATACGTTAACCCAAGATACACAAAAAAAATCATCTCATTAGTGTCAAATCATCAGAAAGTTTGAATAAATCTTGTTCCCAATAATCAGAACGCAAAAACTACTTAAGATCATTTCTCTTATCAATTTTCATCAATAAACGAAAATGGAAAATCACTTTAAAGCTTCCAAAATACGAATCGTATATATTTATATGTACGCAGATATAAAAGGGGCGAAAGCAGATTTTTTTTAGGTTTGCTCTCTCTCGTCGAACAAACAAAAAAAGGATTTTCTTCTTCTTCAAACTTTAAAAATTTCAAGTTTCCTTTTTTATTTTTTAACAAGATTTCTATTGGAATTTTCATATACATACATAATAATCCTTAATGGTTGAATGTATGTGTGAAAAATCCTACATATTTTTCGTTGGGGGGAGACCCAAACAAAGATGATGTCGAAAATTGTGAAAATGAATGAATTGATATCATATCGTTGGTAAAGCGTATATATACTCGTATGCTCGTATACAGAAAAGGATAAGAGTATAAAAGGAAACGTAAATCTAACGCAAGGAATCAAATTATATTTTATTAGGATATTTCGATTTTTTTTTTTTCGTTTTAATTTGGGAACGAAATTGTTCCCTTTTTTTGTGTATTGATCTTGATAAATGGATCATCCATTATAGATCAGTATACAGAGAAAATTCGAATCTTTTGATAATTTTTATCGTTTGCCCCCAATAGTATGTGTGTAACTTTCGAGACAAATAAAAGAAAATCTTTGACCCGCGCTCTTACGTGCGTACATATTGTTCAAATTGCCTTCTGTGTATACGCATCTCCCGGCACATCGTATATATGTATATATATATAGTTAACCTCGAAGAACATCCTCAGTTCATTATTTATTCATAAATTCTGTGTATGTAATTCGAAATTCAGAACCCACAAACAGACGAAATTAACTTTCGTAAAATGAAAGGTACATTTTTACATACATACATATACATACATATATATATATATATATATATATATAGTTATAACCGAACTGAATCAAACGTACACACACGCACACACATACAAATAAAAAAAAATTACAAACATGTTCTTCATCATCATCAACATGTGCCTTCTCATGTCATTATTTGATTGATTTGGGTTTGATAAAGGATCTCATTATTACATTCAAATCTTATATTCTAGATAGGTACAATGTATACATACACATAGTCTTTAGTTTTGCTAAGACAACAACAAGATAATTTTGTTTTATCTTATTTTGAGCAATACAAACATCACAAGATAATCGAAAAAAAAAATCGAAGGATTTTTCCTTTTTTGATTTTTTTTTTTGTGTTTGAATTAAATTTTTCGGATCCCAGGTAAGGATATACAAAATACAATATATACATATGTATGTATATACAATTTCTAAAACAAAGGATTGTATAATGAATTTATATTTGGACATTTCCAAGAAACATAAAAAAAAAAAAAATTTTGATCTGAATTTGATTGCATTCGTTATACAGGGTGTGGATGTACCCTGCCCTTCCGTGTCGCAGTAATAACGACTATTGTCATTGTCAATGTATATGTTGGAAAGCTATTGCGTGTGAATGCCACCCACCCGGAGGCTATATCAATTTTCCACGCCTTCGATTATTACTGTTTAAGTCTCCGTCATCAGTATTCTTGGCCAGGTAAAACATGTTACCGTTCCTTCCGCTTAGATATAGCGTACTTGGTGTATTGTTATTAAAACTTGAGCTCAAGTTTTGCCTTATCTAATTGCCTTTAATTTGATAGTTGCCCCACCTCACGTCTTTTTTTCTCCTTAGTTCTAAATATCCAACTATCTCTTTCAATAATATATATGAATCCGGATTACTCCAGTTGATATAGTAACAGCCTCAGTCGACACCGTTCTGCGTAGGCCTTTGTAATCGCAAACAAAATACACCTTTGGACACCGCCTAATGTCGTTCGATGGTGACAACTCACCATGTCTGCCCGACAACGCATATGTCTTTGAAGCTACTACTAGGTCTTGATATATGTTGTGGCGAGTGCACCTTGCTTCACGCCCCACGTTTCCTTCTCTACTCGCTTAAAAACCGTTAAAACTTTATAACTGTTCTCTGTTACTAGTTTGACGTATACTCACTTTACGGAATTTACCATCTTTATTCTCGGACCATTGGCCCCATACGTTTCACGTATACTCACTTTACGGTATTTACCTTCTTTATTCTTGGACCATTGGCCCCTGTGGTCGGGGGTCACTTCAAGAACAGTATCCGTTGCTTGTCGTAGGAATCGACTAAACGATGGGATTGCTGGACTGCCGACCCGAATCCGTAAATAACTCAACTGTTTGCGATATTAACAAAAGAAAAAATGGATGCCGCCGAACCAACACCAGGCGTTCGCTCAAGTATACCAGGAACGCGATTTAGGATCAGCAGGTGGATCGAGCAGTCACTTAGGAAAACAGGAGCATTGAAAGAACTAATCACATGCATGAAGAAGTATCGGCTGGAACTCGTTGCTCTTCGAAAAACTCGCTGGCCTAAAAGTGGGGACCATATGTTCCAGGGCTATTCGTTGCTCAACAGTGGAGATAGCCTCGGGAATCTTGGAGCTGTATTTCTTCTTGTGCCGCAGGTAAAAAAGGCTGTTTTGGATTTCCGTAATGTCCGTACTCCCGACACAAAACTGCAACCGCGATAATGGTGAGAGAATGATGTATGTACTTTGCAATTGTACCTTAGAGTAGCAAGCACAATTTTTCCCACACAAACCAATAAATTCATGCGAGTAATTTATGGCCCAATACGCGAAATAGATGGTACATACGAGCTCTGTACAATGTCGAGATCAGAAATCTGATAAAGATCTCGATATTTGACATAAAGTAAGATCATAGCGAGTACGCTGGTTTGGTCACGTTCTGCGTGCTGATCAAGAACGAAGTGTGTAGAGCATGGCTTGACTTCTGCAGATTGTCTAAGACAGTGTGAAGAGACTGCTGAGGATCGAAACTGTTGGAGCCAAATTGTTGATACAGTGAGGGGCCAGTAATGGCTTTTAAAAACTGTTATTATTATTATTGCCATGATAAGGCCATCCACGCTGTATCACTTCCACCTCGATGTTGTCTAGTCCTGGCACTTTACTGATATAAGACATGGATTCTTCATTACTGAAGTAATCTACGTGTCTGGTGACTAGGATCAATGTACCAATATTTTTGTCATCTACCTCACTATCGTTGGGTAGCAGTTTTTTAGTATAAGCATTTTGTGGTATTTTTCCAACACGTGGTTGTTTGTCCACCATCGCTTACTAAGCTATTGAGTATTTCCTTCGTTTTCAGTTTGCCCGTACTGAATTTGTATACAAAACCCCATGGGAGAGATCCTCTCTCATTTGTGTTTTTATTATGCCATTGTTTAGATTTAACATTGAAGTCACCAGTAATGATATTTGGATTGTCTTGAGACCATCCATCAACTTATCAAGCCTATTTATATAATCCACAGGATCATCAAAGTATTGGAAATATTGATGCTAACTATTTAAAATTTACCTATTATACTGGTTACAGTGCGAGTCGCAGTTCTGTGAGGTTTTAGTACCTCGAAATCAAGATCGAAAATGCTGTCAGACCACATGTCCTACCTTTTACCGCGTAGGGTTCTTTCATGCACACATTGTCAATATTCTGCTTTTTGTCTTAGTTTATGTCCTACAATTTTTGGATTTGCATTTTTAAGTGGACAATCTTTATAGACATTTTTATGTATCTTAGACTGTTTCTCGCATCATTAGGTCCCATAATGTTGTGTATGCTTTGTATACATTGCTACGCAAAGAATGATTGAATGATATGTTTCCCTTCATACAGTAAACATATTTAGTATCTTCGGTGAGTTTCGGACATATCTTATATGATTATATCAGCAATGGCCGCATATTTTTGGTATTTCCTAGCGAAATCAGTAAACCTGCACGAAAACAATCCTATATGTACACCCTTCGATATTTTAAGCAAAGTATTTCTGGTTGCAGGAATTTCATCAATGACCCAGTGGACCATTTTGCTATCTTTATGTCCAGTTTTAAAACTGCATTTTACATTCCTCGATCTTTTTGACTACATACACACCGTATATGATCTACTATTGGTCTGACAATTACAACTTTTGACGGTTTGGACTTTCTGGCTCACTGGAGAAAAATGAAAGAATTTCTATATTTTTATATACTATTTTTCGTAACAACCTGTATTTATATTAAAGGCAGCGCGGTTGTATAAAATTGTGGCGTCGGGTCCATCCAAACCAATTCTCATGTATATATACATACATATACGTATACGAGCGTGCATTAAAATTAATTTCACCATTGCGATTGTGATCAGAAATGATGTGGAAAATATTTTATTGTCAAGCTGGTTTTGCGCGTCTTTGTCTTGTCGTTTTGAAACGAAGGAGAAACGTTATCAAACGTAAAGAAAATTTTTGATGTAATTTGTGGTTTTATATTCGAGAATATTTTCAACAAGGGTATCATAACCGAAAGCTTTTATTATTTTGTATAATCGAAATATTTTCATCTTATATGCATATACATTTATATATAAGTTAACTATATATTGCTTATATGTATATAGCTGGGTATGTCTTTATACCCAAACACAATTATGTGGTTATTGTGCGGTTGTAACAGTCTTGAGACAAATTTAATCAAACATTTAAATAATAAATAAATATGATTATTGCATTATGATTAAGATGCGAATGGAAAAGGTTTTGTGTCCATTGTTTGTGTTGATGAAAACATGTGCCATTGTCTTTAATGATGCGGCTACAAACGTTTCTGATATTATAAATCTGGATATATGGCTTTCTATTGTTATTGCTACGCAGCATGGCCAATACACTGTTTGGAGGGCAATAATCGGTCTCTTGAATTGTTTCTATACCTTCTATTTAAACTGACCAAAAATTAAAACCGAGATTTAAGGACAATACAAATTTTTAAGAGTTCCACTAGTAGGCTTTTTAGAAAAGCGTTAAATAATTAATCGATCTGTTGAAAAACATGTTATCTGCAAAAACACGTATTTTTCGAAAATCAAAATTGGTCAGATAACACATTTTTAGTTATAAATTTGTTATTATTCAACTGGACATCTGCAGTTAATCACTGAAAAAATACCTTTTGAAAACACGTCATAGAAAAATGCAGTTAACATGTTTTTCAAGGAAACCACGTTGATATTAAAAATATAATTTCAATTAAATTTAAAATAAACAAATTGATTGTAAATTTTAAATTAAAATTTGAATGACAAAATCGAGAACAAAACCAAAAGTTGTTCCAGTTCTACCGCCGCTACTTCCCCAATCCATAGCCGTGTCCGGTAGATAGCTACGTATATTATAGCGAGGCCGATAAATATTGCAATAGCCACATAGATCAAGGAACAATATTAATGGCCGAAGATGTTATGTGTCGTATTCCACTATCGAAATAATAATTAACCAGTGAATGAGTTATACTTGATCTATAGTATTATTTAATGTCTGTTTCTAATGTCACACATGACATCTATTATGCAATAAACGATTGGTTTCAAAATTTTGAAGTACTCCGTCATCAACCCAACAAACCTATCGAGAGTTACATAACTGAAAAGCTGCAACGGACTGACCCATTGAATGATATTAAGCTCAACTTTATTTCAACTCATTCTTTATTTACACCGAAACAGCGGACGGTTTAGTGACATCGATAAAACAACTACCGATCACGGTAATTGATTTCGAATCTAACACGAAAGCCTTGAATTTCAGTTTGAAGCGACGATTTAAGAGCCTGTCCGGATTCATCCTTAAACGACTAAACTAAAAATATTCGTGAAGTTCTACTCAAATAATCATAGATGTCACTAAATTAAGAATGTCTAGCGTCCGAATTCATTATATTCTGGTTTCTAAATAATCTGTCAAATAAATTTTTCGAGAAATGAGTGATATTGAAAATAACGATGCCATTGGCACTGAAGATGAATTTATTATATCATGCGTAAGTGAAATAATATGCAGCTACGTATTGTCATTAACTTTAATTGATGAAAACTCGTCACCCGTATCAAATAAAAGGGTAACATTAATGAATAAAATATTTTTATAACATAACCTTACATTTTGTTTACATGTTTTAGAAACTAGGCTATTGCTGTGAATTCGTTCCGTATCCGTTTGTTACGGATGATTTATTCATAATAACAATTTATTATTATGATTATTTATTGTTTAAAAAAAAAATATTGAATATATTAAAACGCTACCGTTCAAAATGAAATCACAGTTTAGAATGATTTAGTCTAGTCGAATACTAGACTTTTGCGCGATATTACCGCCTCTCGCGGAAAAATGATGGTAACTATTTAGTTTAGTCGATTAAGAATGAATTCGGACAGGCTCTAATAAACCATTTTTCCAGATTACTGAGTTTCTTTACAAACATTATATTGGTTTTCCAGCTTCGGAAACTTTAAATTGTGCCTTCGTACTGGTTTTTCACAAAATCGCATTAATATCGTGCCACTCGATCATCAATGGCCGTTAAACTGGAAAATGTATAATTTTTTTAGTATGCGATGGTGTGAGACCAAGATCGATTTTTCCTATTCGCAATTAAATAATTTGGCAACTAATTTCAACAGATGTTTTTATAGGAGCATCCCGTTTCTTGAATAAAATTATGCGAATTCGAAATTTATGCCATAATCGAAACGTCCGAACCATTACAGTACAACGGTAATTTAAATGTCGATGAGAATTTCCGTGAAAATATAATCACAAGCCTATCGAATCCCGTGTACTGCAAACTTGGAAACTGTTCTAACATCGAAACTGATTTGGGTCTTCAAAAAACGATGTGCATTGGTCATCCAGTATTATGATATTTTGTTTATCCAATATATTGAATCGTTTTCCATTCGTCTCAGTAAAAGTCATAATATGATTCAAACTCTTACCAGTATCAATATCAGTCGATTGGTTATTGAATTTTATCGGTGAATCATAGGCATATGCAAGGCTATAGGAATATTCAAATTGAATAAGACCGCATGGTATGCGACTTTAGTCAAAAATGTCGGTTCGATATCATCAAGATCGATTGATGTTCTGATTCAGATCATGTTCGAACCGAACGTAACCTTGCAATTCATCAATAAATTAGAAGAGCTTTTAAGGGACTGATATCGTATAAATGTCGGTCCCTTTAATTGAATTCTGCTCGAAACAATTAATAGTTATCCGAGCGATTGTCAGAAGCAATTGAATTCAACGGTGGTTGTTCAAAACTTAAGTATCCTTCACGTTTAGTTGGGGATGGACACAACTGCTTTCTTGGAATTTTTTATGTTTTTATTTATGCTAAAATTTTGTTTGATTTTAGTCGCTAAGGCATTTCGCACATATTATCATACCGATAACCGTTTCGATCATTTGGTGTCGGCCAAATATGGTGCAATATAATTGTAAATATTTTATAAAAGGCTGTTGAACTGGTCACTTACAATGTATTTCTTGATAGTGGTACAGATCGATTCGTATTCTAAAATTTCTTGTAAATCTTCTGGCTCCTTGTAAATGTGCCTAATCCAAAAAATCGGAAACGTCGATAGTCGAGTATTTCTTATAAACAAGAAGCCTTATATACATAATATCCAGACCTTAATTCCATCAATGGCTGAACATCATGCGAGACAATAATCCACTTCGTCTGTATAACGCTTTTGTTGCATGTTTTCGTTCTGCGACTGATCAAGTAATGCCGATTCAGAATATTCGAAAAACTGAAGAGCCAGCCATACATAAAATGCATCCAAAAATAGCACGAAATAGAAGCGTTTCAATCTGCACGTCGTTATCTTCATCATATGATGCATATGGTGACGGAGCAGATTCGTGTACATAATCAATTTTTGGTCCGGAGCCACCGTTATTATACAACAAGAAAATTGACTGGTATTTGAAACAACCACACTATATAGAGCTTCGTTTAGTGATACGTAAAAATTAACATGTCCGTCTAACCCATGCCGGAAAATGGACGAACTTAATTATGGTGTTTGCTAGCCGTACCGTCAAAATGTCTGTAAGATAAAACTTTCGTCAAATTCCGTAAGGTTTCTTACTAATTTGTTACAAACTGGCTGGTTAGACGTTTCGCTTATACCATTCCTTTTCATATTCCAATTTAAAACCAATAAGATTATTTTCTGCCATTATTTCCATAAATAGGAAGACATGGAAGATGGTCGGCCCATGAGATCTACATTCCAACAGAGGGTCATAGATGTTTTCAATTTAATCACCGATCGTAATCATCATATATGAAAAATCCCTTTTGCATCCCGCCTCTGTTGGGGTTCGAACCCGGTACCTCCCGATCCAAACGTCGCAGCTTTAACCACTGCGCTATTTGCTCGGTCATTAGACTCATTAGACTCATTAATTAACTCATTAATTACCAAACAATTGACCAACGTTTGACTCATTTCGTGTCTAATATGATTGTATAGCTAATAGTCAGCCTTTAATAATGGTCGGAAATGTATTTATTTATTGAAATATGGAAATAACAGACAAAAGACCAAAATTTTTCAACTCCTTTAAGTCGGATCTCTTTCTTCAAGTCGGATCTCGGTATTAATTGGAAGAACAAACGACTAACAAAAGATAGTCTTCTCACTCCTATTCGCTGCCAATTGTACCTTACAAATTAAAGTAGGTCTCAAATGGTTTCCAACTTGTATTGGCTGTCAATATCAAAATAAAAGTTTAAGTCGGATTTTAAAATGCTATTTCTGCTACATTTTTATGGTCCATTGCGTAAGCTCATCTTTTTTCCAATTTTGCTTAATTTCCGGCAAGGATTACAAATGACGTCAACGCTTGATTGATCGTATAGTCAATAGTTAGGCTTTTAATACTCAGAAAAATGTAAATTTCAAATTTCACTGGACAATTTTGTCCATGTTTAGTTCTTGCGCAATTGATCCATTAAAGGGAAAAACCATTTCCGTCCCTAATAGTTTTTAGTTTTTAAGTTTCATCCATTATATATATACAAAAATGTTGGAATGGACAAAATTTGAACTAAACCTACCGACAACATGAGAAGAGAATAGCAGTTTCAGTGTCAGATATCATTCAAGGTTCGCAGTTCAACCAAACGAGTTCACAACGAGGAAAAGACTCAAATGTCAAAAATGTATTGAATGTCTTCTATAGAGTAGATTGATTGTAAAATTATCCATTAATTTTGTTACAAACTTGGACGATTTATACCATCAGAACTTCAATTTTTGTAATTTATAATTGACTTTTATAATTGAGTTTCTCGGTTATTTGTTAAATAATAATTTTCAATTAATTGTGTTAGGAATGTACGTCTGTTCATTAACACTGTTTAAAAAAAGACTACTAAAAAAAGACCATCTATCTTGGAACAGAATATCTCAGAAATTCAGTAAATATACGCTATGTTTTGTCCTGTTTAGGTACTTGCAAAAGTTACGAAAAAAATCGGGTTCCTTTTGTCACACCCTGTACATAATTGAAAAACAATTGTCATTATATCAATCAATTAGCTGTCGTGTCGATATCCATATTTGATAAGTAAAATTCTTTCTGAGAAATTGAAAATTACTATATATGAATCGTCATTACATTACCGCAATACCAATCAAATTATGGTAATCATTTTTTATGAATGTTGTGATAAAATCGTGGCATTTTACCTATTTATATTTACCCACATATGGACATGAAACTAATTACGTTAAAACGTGTATTTGCTCGTTTAACAACGACATAACGATACTATAACGTATAAACGCTTGAACCAATACTATTTATACTATAACATGCATTAAACTATTACCGAACTAAAACATTGAGTGTTAATTTAATTTATAATACATAGGTCTCATTTTTTAATACGTATATACGCTTTTTATATGCGGTAATTAGCGTATATAATGAATAATGAGTAATTATGTGTTTAATGGGGTGCGGAGGGAAACAAATTATATTCATTATTAATTATATCAGATTTTTATATTTCGATATGGTGTGATAGATAATAATTTAAACATGTATACATCCATATAAATAAATAGTTGTATGTATGTATGTATGTTTTTTTTTTTTTTGTGGTGGAGAGGGGAATCTTCATAAGACCTCACATGTGGACCTAATCCATAAACATGTAAACATGTAAGAGTCATTGTCATTGTCATTGTTGTTGTTGGACGTTTTTTCGCTTTAGAATGGCACCCAGGCTGTGCCTATATCCAATTCTAAGCCGTCGTGCTATATCTGTGTGTCAGTACTGTTTGGTATGCTTAGCCAGGTACTAGACCTGTTACCATCCCTGCCGCGTGGAGGCGCATACTTTTCTACTTTAGCTTATGTTTGATTAAAATTTACTTGGATATAGTATATCCAGCGTCAGTCGTTAAAATACTTAGTATAAGCTTCATTTCGCTTTGTGTTCCGTAGGCCAAAGACTGATTCAATTATTTAAAATCTTTAGGTTTGCACCTAGTGTTAGTTTTTTAAAACCCTTATAACTAAAATAAAATCTTTAGGTTTACACCTAGTGTCATTACTTTTAAAAACTCCTTATAACTAAGATAAAATTGTTAGTACCTTAAAAATGAATCATCGATCTTTAGCCTACCTCCCACAAAGCACAGTATCACAGAATCTCTTGAGATGTGCGATATTAGTAGGCATCATCAGCACTAGCTTACTAGCCGGCCAATCTGCGTTAATTGCGTCAATCATGTGTTTTCTAGCTTCAGTGGCCAGAGCGCAGTCGTAAAGAATGTGGTCAACTGTCTCAGCAGCTTGTCCACATTCACACATGTTGGAGTCCGCCAGATTAAGTCTAAACATATAATCTGCGAACTTTCCATGGCCGGCTAGCATTTGCGCAAAAGAAGCGCTTATGGATAGGCGCATCTCTAATCTACCTTCAATACTCGGTAAGTAACTGAAGGTAGTTCTGCCCTTTTCTGAGTGGCTCCATCTGTCTTCCCAGATTTTTATAGATTCTTTGCGAATTCCTTTTTTAAGGGATGTCTTATTTGAAAGGTCACCTAATATGCCTTGCCACTGGATGTTGCCATAAGTGAACTCTTGATTTTTCCTTAATTTGTACTTAATTTAACCTTTCGTTAAGTACTATGTCTATGGGAATAACGCCGGCCATTACAGCCACGGCATCCGCCGAAACCGTACGGTATGCTTTCGTTATCCCAAGCAGAATTAACCTTTGAGCGCTTAAAATAGTCCTGCGATGGTGACAGTTCATCTTGTCAGCCCACCCCGCACAAGCGTAAGTCATGGTCGCAACCACTAGGCCTTCGTATATTGTTGCAAGTGTGCCTTGTTTCAGGCCCCACGTCTCTTTAGCAACCCTTCTTAGTGCGTAGAAAACTTTTTTGCTATTTTCTACCACCCTCTTAACGTGAGTAGTGACGCCCAGTCTTTCATCGAAGTCAACTCCCAACCATTTTACAGAATTCACCATTTTTATTCTTTCGGTTCCGACATACACTAGGGGTGGTCTCCTTATGTCGAGTGAACCTTTCAATTGGATCATCACAGTTTTGGTGGAAGATAACTCCATCTTATTGTATCACACCACTTTACCATTCTGTCAATGCCGCGCTGAGCAGCCTCCTGAATTGCCTGTCTTGAATTTCCAGTAAAGATCATAACTTTATCATCCGCGAACGCTACTTCTTGGATCTCGTCATGCATGCTACTGTTGAACACTAGATTCCAGAGATGCGGACCCAAAATGGAGCCCTGTGGACAACCTTTGTTTACACTCTTAGAGAGTGTGCCATGGTTAGATATTACAGTTGCGGTTCTATCAGAGAAGTAGCTGTACAACAAGGAGTAAAGAGTCGCTGGGCAACTCATTTGCTTCAGCTCACTCATTATACTTGGCCACCACAGATTATCAAAAGCACCAGATACGTCTAGGAATACACCTAGGGCGTACTTGTTGCTCGATCCTTTAACTATGTTGACCATCTCAACCATAGCGTCCTCTGTGGATCGTCCTCTTCTGAAACCGGACTGCTTCTCACTATATCTTTCGCTACTCTGAAAGATGTCCATCAGCCTGCCAGTAACCAATTTCTCAAGTAATTTACCTAAGACTGGCAGCAACATGATCGGTCTATAAGCTTTAGGGTCGGTCGGATCTCGATCGCCGCCCTTCCTTATAATTATGACTTTACCATTTTTCCTTTTGCTCTAGGAAAAACTCCTTTATTCAGACAAGCATTCATGAGGTCGGTAATGCTAGGTCCTATAATAGGCCACGCTCTTTGTACCACCTAGACCTCGATATTGTCAAGGCCGGGTGCTTTACCTCTTTTCATTGACATGATGGCGGAGGTGGTTTCATCATTGCTGAAGGAAACCTCCTCACCACCGGTTGGTGTGATTAGACTATCAGCACGAATCACCCTTTGATCATTTGTGTCACTTTCCACACTGTCATCGGGTAGCAAAACATTTAGCAGATGTTTGGTAGTGTCCTCCCAACATGTAGTTGTTTGGCCACCACTGCTAATTAGAGTACTAAGTACCTCTGGAGTTTTAAGTTTTCCAGGACTATATTTGTATACGAAACCCCATGGTTCTGCGTTACCATGTTCCGTAATGAATTTCTCCAAGCTTTTACGGCTTGTTTCATTTATGTCACGTATGTATTCATTACGGTGTGCGGCGTAATTAAGCTTTTTGCTCAGACGAATTTGCGGATTCGTTTCTCTTTGGTAACACTTCCTTAGTTTGTGAACCGTTACTCTCTTCTTTGAGAGTTCAGGCGTCCACCAGGACAGTTTCACTTTGGCAGCACGTTTACGTGGTATGCTCTTGTTGCAGGCACTTATGAGTGAGGCCGTGATGTTGTTCTCAACTCTATTTACATCTTCCTGAGATGAAATACTAAGTTTAGCTTTCTGATCTTGCCATATTTTCTCCAGTGTGCTATGGAATTTATCCCAATTTGCGTGTTTAAGAGCGTATCGTGGAATTTTGTCAGCAGCTCTTACCTCATTATGTAAGGCTGATTCGTTCAATTTAAATGAAATGGCTCTGTGATCACTAGAAGTCCAGTTTTCTTTAACTGACCAGTTAGAGACTCTTCTCAACAGTCCCCCCGTGACTAAGGTTAAGTCAATATTCCATTCCCCATTGTGCATATATGTACTTGGCTGTCCTACTTCGTTTAGCAAGTAGAGACCGCTCTTTGTCAGAAACTCTTCAACGATAGAGCCTCTATCGTTGGTTTCCCTGTCATGACAAAGTTTGGACCTGGCATTAAAGTCAACAGCTATAATTACTGGATGGTTCTTTAGACCATCCAGAATTCTTTCTAGCATTTGTACATATATGACTGGTTCGTCAGAATATTGGAAGTAGATGCTAACTAGATAAAAATAACCTATCGTCGATCTTACTTCAACACAGACACAATGTGTGTTACAAAACTGTGAGATTTTTAGAACTTCTAGATCATTGTTAAAGATGCCTATAGCTGATTTGATATTATTATCAGCACCGGTAATGATCCTTGCGGAGGTTGCCATACCAACTATTTTACCCTTTGTCGCATGTGGTTCCTGCATACAGAGGATGTCTATATTTTCATGCTGAATGCATTGCCTGATTTCGTGTCCGACAATTTTTGCATTCTGCATGTTTATTTGGACAATCATAAGATTGGAAGTATCGGTCTTATTACTTCTCATATGCGGTTTTTCTCATTGTTAGGACCAAGGCCAGTTTATATGCTGTGCACACTTTACTGGGCAGTGAGTGGTCAAAAGCTTTGTTTGCCTTTTGCAGGGAAAACACTTTGCTCTCTCCGCCAATTTTGAGCAGACCTTCTGGTCGTGACCAGACTCACTACAGTGTCCGCATATTTGGCTATCTTCTTTACAATATCTTGCGATATGTCCGAAGAGATGGCATTTATAGCACCTTGTGACCCTAACAAAGTCCGCCACTCTGCATGCAGACCACCCTATAAATAGTCTGCGCTTCTTTAACAAAGAGTTCCTAGTGGCTGGAGAAACCTCGATCACCCAATTTACGAAGTTTCCTTCTTTTGGCCCGGTTTTGAAACTACGTTTCACATCTATAACCTCTACGCCTATTTCATTTTGCTTTACAATGGACTCCTTAATTTCCTCGATTGAAGCACTTCTTTCTACGTCGTATCATTGATTAAGTATATTAAGATAATATTACTGAGATTTCTGCCGCTACGTTTGGATAATGTCTCTACTGGTTGCTTAAATAGAGACAAATTCGATTGGCACGGTATTCCTTTTTTAACAACATACAAACTATAGAACTTTCTTTTTGTTGGTGTTTTTCGTATAATATTTGCATTAGTGTATGTATGATCGAATGATTGTTTTGTTTTTTTCCGTTTTCTTATTATTTTTTATTATATGTTGGGCATTATGCTATTTCAGTTACACTCACATAAAATAATAAATAATCAGAATCATCAATGCAAGATAAATGAAGACAGATATATCAATCTATATCGCTCATCCGTTAAAGGGAACGAATTTCATCAATACTTTATATTAGTTTCAGCTTACAGATATTGAGAATTTCTATATTTCGATTCAGATCCAAGATGGATAAGAAATATCAGTCAATATAATTATATAAATCTTGGACCGTCTACTGACTTTGACAAATCGCATTTACTAAAACTTGTAAACATATAAAAAATCGAAATTCTACAAGTGGACAATGCTAATATTACTTCCATTCTGTTGAAACTCAGTGAAATCACTCAGACATGAAAACAAAAATTCACCAGAATTGTTAGTCGAAATTTGTTGTTTCATAATGCCGAAGTTTTGCTGCGTGATATTTCAGACAATCTCAGGCAACATTTTGAGTAAATTTGATAAGTTCTAAATGCATAATAAGTTCTAAATGCATCCGCTTTATTTAAAATTTCAGGGCAATGTGATCTATCACAGGTCATTTTTCCCATCAGTAAATTTTCAATGCCAACATGTTGCGGGAACTAAGCCCATTGTATATTCATATACTATACATGTATAGTTAGTTATCAATGCATAACAAATATAACATTGCATTATAACCTACTCTGATTAAACTTAAATTACCATTTTCGTTTAAATTCAAGGGTATATTTCCTAGAGGAATTTTATCTATAATTGCTTCTTCTACCTCTATTAGGTCTTCGTTGGTTTTGGTAAAATCTTAAAATATAGAAAAGTGCTAATTTAGTATTTCATAATTACATTACATTAAAATCATTTGTCCTACTAGTAATATCTTCCATGTTAAGCAAAACATGGGCTCCGATTGGTCATATGACGTAAGGAAATAAGGAAACGGTAAGGAATAAAGTGATTTATTGCCCGAGTTCGTATCCATATATCACGACGTTTATCTGGTGGAATCAAAAATCTTGGAATCTCATATGATTTCTTATGGTGCCAATTAAAATAAGAATATATATGACGGAAAAACGATTTTAAATTTTTGAAATAGAATCAACCGAGGTATCCAAATATGTATGTACTCTTATGAAAATAACACTGAAATTCTTATAGCCACTACTGGCACTTGCTAAATTATTGGATGTATAAAAAATCCTAAACATCGACATTGAAAATTAAAAATATCAAACAAAAATAAATAACACCTGCACAATTTTTAGCTTTGTGTTAACATCTTCAGGCAAATATAATATTTTACCTAGGAAATAAAAATCACTTTACGATTTTACTATGCGTTAAATTAGGTAACCCGAAAATTCATAGAAAAACAATTCATCGATTAAACAATTGAAAGAACAACAATTCATGAAAACAATTCATAGAAACACAATTCATAGAACCACAATTTCACGAATACACAATTCCTCGAATTTACAATTCATCGAATTCCCGTTATCAGGGAAAAATTCTGTATAGAAAAGAAGAATAAAAAAATTGAATGTTGATCATGTTGATCGCGTTGATCAACTTTCGATTTCAATTTTCTTGTATATATATACATAATAAAAGAAGACTAAGTTAGGAATATGATGTAATCAATTCGGCAAATTATTTCGTTTTCTATATTTGTTTATAACAATATCGAATTATTTATCGAGTTTCTATAGTAAAATATTATAAATAAATTAATTTTATTCAAAAATTAATAAATAAATTATAGAATTTATATTTCAAGTGTATATATTTGTTAATAAAAAATACAATTACTTATTAAACATTCATTTGTTAATAACAAATTATTTTATTTATAACTACATATATCAAGTAAATCAGAATTTTTTGGACAATTTTTATAAACAAATATAGTGTTTTATTTAAAACTTCATTCAAATATTCATAAGAAAAAATAAAAAAAATTTGCCGATTTTTCACTATATTGTTAATAATAAATAAAATTTATGAACAAATTAATTGTTTATAAATTTATTATAAATAAATGATATTTTGTTGATAATATTATTCAATTTTTGGTTCAAAAATCAACTCAAAAACTCAGTCAAAAAATCCCATAGTAAAATAACTAAATTCTATGAATTGTAAATTCGATGAATTGTTGATTTGTTGTTCTAGCAATTTTCGATTCCCATAGGTTGGCTATATGAAAATTTTATAATTGGTCGCATTCGCAATTTCTCGAATAATATACATCGGAATTTGTTGGGACGTATTTTAATCGATCAATAAATTCTTTCTTCTGGATTTGGCCATCAAAAATTTATTTGTTTATAACAATATCGAATTGTTTTATAGAGTTTTCTTGGTAAAAAACTATAAAAAATTGATTATTCAAAATATTGATACATAAATTATTGAATTATACCACTATTGTTGTTAATTTATTTATTTATTTATACATAAGTTAATTGTTTATAATATATTTTAATTGTTTATAATTTTTTTGGGCAATTTTTATAAACAAATATAGTGTTATATAGTATAATTTATAAACAAATATAGAGTAAATTCGATATTGTTATAAACAAATAAATTTTTGATGGCCAAATCCAGAAGAAAGAATTTATTGATCGATTAAAATACGTCCCAACAAATTCCGATGTATATTATTCGAGAAATTGCGAATGCGACCAATTATAAAATTTTCATATAGCCAACCTATGGGAATCGAAAATTGCTAGAACAACAAATCAACAATTCATCGAATTTACAATTCATAGAATTTAGTTATTTTACTATGGGATTTTTCGACTGAGTTTCGAGTTGATTTTTGAACCAAAAATTGAATAATATTATCAACAAAAATATCATTTATTTATAATAAATTTATAAACTATTAATTTGTTCATAAATTTTATTTATTATTAACAATATAGTGAAAAATCGGCTTATTTTTTTTATTTTTTCTTATGAATATTTGAATGAAACTTTAAATAAAAAACTATATTTGTTTATAAACATTGTCCAAAAAATTCGGATTTACTTGATATAGTTATAAATAAAATAATTTGTTATTAACAAATGAATGTTTAATAAGTAATTGTATTTTTTATTAACAAATATATACACTTGAAATATAAATTCTATAATTTATTTATTAATTTTTGAATAAAATTAATTTATTTATAATATTTTACTATAGAAACTCGATAAATAATTCGATATTGTTATAAACAAATATAGAAAACGAAATAATTTGCCGAATTGATTACATCATATTCCTAACTTAGTCTTCTTTTATTATGTATATATATACAAGAAAATTGAAATCGAAAGTTGATCAACGCGATCAACATGATCAACATTCAATTTTTTTATTCTTCTTTTCTATACAGAATTTTTCCCTGATAACGGGAATTCGATGAATTGTAAATTCGAGGAATTGTGTATTCGTGAAATTGTGGTTCTATGAATTGTGTTTCTTTGAATTGTTTTTCTGTGAATTGTTTTGGGATAAATTATTTTTCTAAAAATTGTGTTTCGACCAATTTTCGGGGAATCGTTAAATTATTCATTAAGCGTGGAAGTGTTGGAATTTTATTTTGCATTTTTAAGATAAAAAGGAAGGGATATAATGGTTTTCGTTTAATAGAAAGAGTATAATATTTTATTATTATTGTTTTCAGAATTATTGTTTTATAGAAATGTTGCATCAGTGTTAGTGTTTTTAATTTGTAAAAACTGTAAACATTTTGTATTGTTTTCTGGCTACTTTGTTTTATAATAGTCTATCTTGTTTCATCTTAAACATTTCAAACAATGAGCGTTGCTCCTTTTCGTCCATGTAAAACACGAAACAAAAAATTATTAGTGTTGTTGTAATTCGTAGTGGTAACATCTCTAGTATATTTAATCAATGGTCGTATATTATTATTCTGGGCAGCTTTTTCTCTGGTACCGAAGCCACCAAACCCGCCTCTGACAATTCCTTATTCTTAATGAAGAAAACAAGTCCTTCATTACTTGCTGTCTCGATTAGAATACCCTTATCACGGATATTGCTAACCTTTTTGACAGCAATTTTTGAAACTACGGGCTTAATCAGCTCACGTAGTTTGCTCTTAACCTCTTCACTGTTTGCAAAAAGGGATTCCTTTCCCACACTTGGTTTGACTGTGACAACCCTAGAGGGTTGCCACTTCGGCTTAACCGATCTCTGTTTGGTTAACCCTGCGTTGATAGCAGATGCCGGATCAGATGTACAAGCTTTAAGTGCCTGAGCATACGACTGCTTATCTGCAGTCACGTTCTTTTGTGCAGATAGCACGTTGACTATCTCACATCTTTCTAGTAGTCGGCTTTTAAGACCTACTACTTCAAGACACATATTGTGGCTTGCGTTTCTTATATCCCTAAGACAATCTTGCAGCTTAGTTCTTTCAGCCACAGTGACCTTAGAGATGGATTTAATCTCCATCTCCAGTGTTTTGACTGCTGCTGACAACCTCTCCATGATGTCAGCATTGTTCAAACATGTAAGAGTGTCGGATTCTTACCGAGTAAACCCTAACCCCCAAATTCTTATGCCTATAGTTGTCTCGTGGAACTATACTGTTATGTATTACTTCGCGAGAACAGGCTCAGCCTTAGCTGCCAGCTAACTTTGTTGTGTTTGTTTATTTTTTTCTAGACTTCTCAGTTTCTTAATAATCATTGCACTCATTTTACACACCACCTCCTAAATTTCTTCGGACTGCAACATATAATCCACAACTGTTAACGGTATGATAAGTCATTTCCCACAGACCTATATAGTTCCAATTTTTCTTCTTCGAAGAGCGGGCAGTCAAAAAATACATGCTCAACATTCTCCAGCTTTCCTTCGCACATTGGGCAGTAAGGGGAATCATCTTGCTTAAATTTATGTAAATAAGCGCGAAAACAACCATGCCCCGTCAAAACTTGGCAGAAATAGAAGTCAATCTCTCCATGTTTCCTATCTAGCCATTTAACTACCAAAGGGACTAACCGATGTGTCCACCGACCTTTTCGCGAGCTGTCCCAACGCTGCTGCCACATGTTAACGTTCTCTGCGCGAGCGACAATACGATTTCCTCTCTTATCCCCAATTGCACGGCGAGAATATATTCTTTCACGCTCCTTAGCCAATAAGTCAATTAGAGGCATACCAGCCAATAGACACACGGCTACATCTGATACCGTTCTAAATGCACTAATCACCCTCAAAGCGCTTAACCGATAAACAGATGCCACCCGCGGTTGTTTGTATGTACTTCTCTCCCATCCTGCGTTGGGCGTAACTCGCATTAACGCCCCGTTCACATTTCCAGCCTTTTCCCCAACGGTATCCACATGCGATTTAAAGGATATTCTAGCATCAATTATTACTCCTAGATAATTAATAGATTATTTTGACTGAATCAGTTGACCACCAACTTCCACCGTCATGAATTCCAACCGTTTCCTACTGGTGATTATGATTCTGTTTTATGCTCCGCCAACTGTAAACCCACAGATGATAACCAATCCTGAATTATTCTTATACTCCAATTGCAGATTTCTTCCACCTCTTCTTTGTACTTTGCAACAACTACGATCGCAACATCATCAGCAAAACAAACCACCATTGCTTCTCCTGGCATCGGCAGCCTAAAAATATTATCGTACATGGCATTCCACAATGGTACACCTCCAGAAATGTGATGGTATTTAGTACCTTCATCGGTTTCATACTTCAAAATTCGTTGCCTAAAATAACTATCCACCATTTTAAGTAAATACAGAGAGACCTCTTTATTGATTAGCGCGTTTAATACGCAATCCCAACTCGCCGAGTTAAATGCATTTTTCACATCTAATGTAACTACCGCATAGTACTTTTTAGAACCTTCTTTCCATCCATCACCAGCTATTGGCTCTCGCGCCGTATCCACTACGAGTTTAATCGCTTCAATGGTAGAGCGAGCTTTACGGAACCAATATTAGTTCTTCGCGAAGTCCCCTTTGTTTTTAATGGCCTCCTGTAGTCTCTCACATATAATTCTCTCAAATAATTTACACGATGGGCATGGTACATATGCATCGTTGACCTTTTTCATAACCATTTTACAAGGTCTACCCCAGGGGTCCCGATCAACTTATTCACACAATTTTGGAAAACATCTTTGTTTGCTTGCTTTAATTGCACACTTGAGTATAGAGCGGGCGACACAGTACTGCTTGCGTAGGTCGTCCTAGTATCCAATCTTGCACGTTGGTAGAAACGTCTAGCTCGAAGGCATTCTCTACGAAGCTGGGCTATTTCCTCGGTCCACCAGAACACTTCTTTTTTCCGATTATCCTTCGATTTCCGCGGCATTGCTGCATCACAAGCTCTTGTGATATGCTCTACGATTTGATTCACTTTGCTATCAAAGCAAAGTGAATCAAATGTTCACTTTGCTATCAGTTCCGGACAAGGTATTGTCCTCCAGCATAGACAAATAACTTTTCATCAAACATCGTTTGCTTCCACTCAATAAACTTTTTTGTCGATTCTGAACGAACCTTTCCTGGCCTTACATCTCTTATTTCACAGATAATAGCCTGGTGATCACTATGTGTATATTGTTTATTAACTTTCCAATTCACTATTCTATTTAAAAGGCCCTCGCTCACCCTCGAGGATTTCGCTTTCGCGCGTCCCTAACTAATCGATCTAGGAAGATTTTGAATTCATCAAGGGTACCACTAGGGTGAGCATAACAGCTATAAATGTGAATACCAACGATCTTCACTTTTACAAAGCAAGATCCTCCGCCGCTGGGCTTCTCCAGAAAGGGGCGGTTACCACAAGCCCAAACAGCCGCTTTTTTTGAATAGTCTGATGCCCAAACATTGCTCTCGAGCTGTTTATATTCAATCTCATTTGACCAGAATCCTGTCTAGCGCCTTCTTATATGCATAGCACTTCCAACTCACTACCTGTTGCATGTTTATTTCCCCCAACAGCTTCCTCGCTACAAAGCACGCATTTTGGGTCATTCTTGCACTGTTTTGCAATATGACCTTCTTTACCACATTTTATACACAGTTTAGATCTGTCGTTTTCACTCCTACATTTTCGCGCCAGGTGACCAAACTCAAATCATTTAAAACACTTTACCGGCTTAACAGCCTCCCTTATACGACAAATCACCCATCCAATCCTTATTTGGCCTCTTGTTAAGACTTGCTCCGCCACCTTTCTTGGCATGCTAATCACTGCCATTTGAGTCCCACGATAAAATGCTCTAAGCGTCTTCACCTTAGTAGTACCTTTTGTCTCTTCCACCTACGATTCCAAAGCTTGTAGTACATTTTCGGATGTGGTAACTTCATCAATATCCCTTATTTCTATTAGGATTTTGCCAACCCTTTGAGCTGAGAGTCTGCCTTTACCTTCCGTAGCAAATCAGCATACGGGATATCCCGACTTCTCTTAATTGGTTCATCCTTTGGTATGTCCACAGTTCCACCTATTCTCTTATCTTGCTTTAGTGATATGTTTAAAATTTCACTAATCAACGGTTTAGACTTCGGAGGAAGTGTTACCTGACTTGACAACAACAAGTCCGTCTCAGGTTCCTGGTTTGTCCTGTCCCCATTGTTTGCAAGAGAAGCATCAGCTCTCTCCGTTCTCTTTATAAGAGGTTCGAACTCCTTTTCCACCTTATTTTATGATAGTTTAATCATGCGTATCATCCTCTTAATTTCTCCGTTCACATTGTTGCGATCCTTCACGAAGTCCGCGAGATCATTAATGTGTTTTTTAGTTGCAATCAACTTGGAAACCTTCGTAACTGGCTCACCAGCCAATTCTTTCTCGAGTGATGCAGCTATGTTGGGAAGCGACACTGCCGCAAACATTTCACTGCGCGTAGGCGATCTCTGTAGCCTTCCACTGCTCTTGAATGGGTTAAAAACTCCTGGAGTCCCACTCACTGGTTTAACCCTAAATGGACTTGTAATATTTCTAGTTCCGACAGCCAAGTTTCCCACTGCTGGAACAAAGCGGTCGTTGGATTTCGACGACTGGGAGCCCGCTTGCTCGCTCCCTAAAGTCGCCGGTACTGAAGTTCCGAATCCCTGTACCGTAGTCTTATTCCAGGACATTTTATGCAGCCGCTCCTCCTGGAGAACAGACGCTGACCAGGAAGCCGCCCACTATGGACGATCGCGCCTGGATTTAAATTTATACCTATTTTAATGGTGGTATATTAGTATCCCTTGTTGCTTCTTAGGTTTATATGACCATTCGGCACACCCTCCACCTTCACCTTCGAAGACGCACCTCTGAGTGAAGAGACACTGCTTGCTAGTTTTAGTCCGCGAGTGTTAATTTCTTATCCATCGGTCCGACCAAAAGTGTTGTGGGTTTCCCATATCCGCCACCTGGGGACGCGCCCGATGGGAGATCCAGCAACTCCACACGACTGTATGTATGTATGTACATACATATATATAACGTATATGTATATAAATTATTTTCAGAAAACTGTATATAAGTATACGTACATTTCACTATCCCACAAAAACTTATAGGTTATCTAGCACTGATATAAGACAATTATTCAAATGAAATTTAATAAAAAAATAAAGTGTCGATACCAAACTATGATCGAGTTTTCCAAGCACGCACATAGTAAAATACACGAAAAATTATCTACCACTGATACAAGACAGATTTTGGTGTGTTTTACTATGCGAGTAATTGAAAAGGCCGACTAAAATTTGGTATCGAGAATTTTTTATTTTTTTTTACTGCTGTATTCCATCTATAGGCGACAGACAGTAAGAGAAACAGTTTTCCAATTTACAATGTATTTTATTCATTATTAATTGTACTTAAATAATGGCTTTAGTCAACTAATTTTAACGCATACCACGCTCATTATAAATCTTCTAAAGTCAAACATGGATGAATTTTGAAAATTAATATATAACGCGTAGTTGGCGTTGGCATATTTGACTTAACGGTTAAATTTATGACGTATGCGTCTGAAATTTAAATTTGTTTAGTTCCTGAAACATTTTGGTTTTATATGCATTTTAGCCAATCCTATGATCACTTCCAAACTGATCAAGGACTGTAAACATTTTATTAACGTCCTTTGCTGTAATAATCGTGTCAGAGTTATGTGGGTTCCGGCTCATTGTATAGCATTGAAGGTAATCAGATAGCTGATGTTTTAGCTAAAACAGGCTTACGGATGGAATTCATTGTACCTCTGACCTTTAATTGTGGTAAGGAATATGCACTATATACACTAATTATGCGACTAATAAGCAAATTTACAGATGGTTTTTAGAATTTAGTAATTATCTTTGATTCTGAAATCTTTTAAAATTTATAAATGAGCCTATACGATAAATTATTTTAGCTTGGCTTATCAAATTGATAATTGTATCTCATTTAATTCAACCTTATAATTCGATGTCACTCCCTAAGTCACATATTTAAACCTAACCCACCCATAAAACCGCATATATCTTAAGAAAAAAATAAATCCATCTCTTGACATGTGTATCTTATAGTTTAGATAAAAAAAAATAGTTCGATGCTTTGAAATATTCAATCTGCTTCAGGTTTACGGGTTAAGCCATATTTATGATTCCAAGTTTTAAAATGCATCAATTTGCTGCATATTAGTTATTACCTCTGAAACTATTGAGCTGAGGATTTTGGTATTTAGTTTGATTTTTAAATAGATAGTTAATTTGAATTGAAGCCAACCGCATGCAATTTAATTAAAAAAAAAAACACTGAGTAATGTAACCAAATTGATAACAATCATAAAAACCGCCATTATTGGCCCCTTACTGCGTCGACAATCTGGCTCCAAAGGTTTCGATCCTGGGCTTGGTCTTCATACTGTCCTAGACAACCAGAAGAAGCCAAGTTTTCAGATTTTCTGGATCACACAAATTTTTTACATAAAATGCAATAAAATTGGTTTCAGGAAATCCAGAAGTACCGAGAATGCGTTGTTAGAGGTTCTTGTATAAAGGTCTCGATGTAAGAAATTCTGTATCCTCAATTTTGTTCATTTGAAAATGGCGTTTGATATCAAGCGAACTAGTCTTCAATGGTTTCATTCTTATACTTGTCGAATTGGTCGAACTGGTCACAAAGTGTAAAAATAAACGATTGCGTTTGCGAAATTTTAATAACTCCATGTGGCTATAAACACAAAAGACACATTCTGAATGATGCTTCTGTTTCTGATGATAACATCATTTATTATGAATCGGAATGCAACGTGCCTATACATGTTCTAATGATTGTCTTAAAATTGAATGGGTCCACTGTTGATATAATGCTTTAAATTGGAAGTGTCATATTGAAAATTTTCTTAATTATCTGGTATCGGTCATACGTAAAATGTATATCTTAAGATTAGTCTGTCCAATTGTGGTTTTAAAAAACGTGTATTTTGTACTTGTAAACTCTAAGAGATTTTATGGCATAGTGGTTACTGGGTACTGCCCAAAAACATATATTACTGCCCAGAAGCCGGTGCTTTAGAAGGAAAGATCGATATATTGTGGTGTTTATTCAATGTTTGTGCTGTATTCACATTATTGTCTGTTGGTTTATACAGATTGAAAAAAAAAGCAAAGATATCAGCTATTTCCTTGGCATCAGAGGTATTCGTGTTATTTTAAGACATATTGGTTGGGTACCCCTAAATTTCTCGTTTAGTAATATTATCTTGGACATCAGCTAGACAAGAATTGTATTTTAACTTAACGTAAACACCGAACTGATCATTGTATTGGAGGAAGATCAGTTTATCCAATTCCAGCCCACTTATTATCATTCTATACCATAAGCTTTAGAATTTCGGTTTTTTAAATTTAAGAGTCGATCGTCAAACCACTAAGGATGACTACTGGTTGTTTTGATGGAGAATGGATACATTTTTCTATGAATGCAGGTAATTGGATCGTTCTCGAGA
Source organism: Tipula unca (assembly GCA_951394425.1). Taxonomy (NCBI): domain Eukaryota; kingdom Metazoa; phylum Arthropoda; class Insecta; order Diptera; family Tipulidae; genus Tipula; species Tipula unca. Next base: position 15,363,973 of record OX596380.1, on the reverse strand, counting down.
CCAAAATAAATTTATAATGGATTCAGTTACACCCAGAGACAAAAGTTTTTAAATTGGTCTAATTTCAACTTACATAAATAAATAATAATAAGATTTGGTATTCATCGTTGTGATTTTCAGCCCCTAAACTCGTGTTAAATAAATACCATGAGTAAACTAAAACTAGATTCCTATTTTTTGTTTTTATTTCAAACCATATCTACCTTCTATACATAATATTATCATATCCTGTGTATGTCCTTTTCCTTTTTCTCGTTTATAATGGTTAGGATTCTTATATAAAAAAAAAATACATCAAATAAAAGACCAAAAAAAATTTAAAACTCTCAAAACTTATATTAAACTCAAATAATATAAAAAATAAAAATTAAAAAGGATAACAATCTTTAGATATACGAAGAAAATTTTCTTCTGACCACAAAGTACATATACACAGAAGGACACCCTATATATATAATATATTACACACAAGACTTGGGCACAAAGTTACTTTGAAGTACAAATAAAAAATAAAAGGAAATTATTTATTTTTCATTTTCCATGTTGACATTTTATAATCCTTGGCTCAATATATGTATCTATTTATATATGTGTATGAATATGGTACATAAGTAAATACTGAAAAAGGACATAAAATATTTATAAAATTATATTCGAGATTTAAAAAAATTTGCCGCATCCTTTAAGTTATATAAATTTATATGATTGTGATGAATTTACGAGATTTAATTTTAACTATTTTTTGTATCAACTATATAAGTAAAACAATAAAACTAGGGACTTTACAGTATAGCAAAAAGGGATCAAAATTGGTTTAGTTGCGTATTGATTTTAAGCCCTTTAAGGATGTTCGAGTGAATTAATAGTGATTTAAAGTATTTCCATTGTAATTTATCTATTAAACACTATATATACGCGCTAGAAAAAGGTGCCTCATGTCCTTGTGATAATTATCTGAGAATTTGTTATGGTTTCATCAGCACATGCTGTTGCATTAATGTATACGCCTATATATAAATAATAGCTATGCCCATTTGGATTAAAATTGAATCAAAGATTTTATCTATTCAGTGTGTGATATATGTATACGGATTAAATTTAAAATGATAGACCCTATCTACGTAATATTCAATGATCTGTAAACTAGAGACAAAAAAAATTTAATATATAGGCGATATAAGAATAACAATTCAATTCATGATTTTGGGTTAAAATCTATAGCACTTTTGGGAATAACACGTCCATCAGCTCATCTATATTTTTAAATAACGCGCGCGTCTGCATCTTAATTTGATTTGAAAAATGTTTTTTTGTTTTGTTCATATCTGAACCAATTTAAACGCAATATCTGGAATTGAATTAACCCCGATTCTTGGAAAATGGATAAATCCAACATATAGATTTTACTATTAAATTTTGTAGCTTGTTATAGACTACACAGAACAATAACAATTATAATCCTACTGCGGTAAATTATTCAACAATCAACCTTGTTCAGGGCACCTCAAGGATAACGTTCATCAAGTTATTCAAATCTTACCTGATATCTTTGTAAAATTTAAAAAATTTGTTCACTCCAAACAGTGAACGAAATCCGTGGTGATGTGCCTGCAGGTCTAACCGTTATGCAAAATAGACACGTGCTTGAAACATTTTACTAGTAGCTTTGATGTATAACAATTGTAACGTGATCGAACTCTTGGTTCGAATCGTTTGACCATACGATGGCTCACAAATTAAAAGGTTTGTGAGAAAAGTTTATCCTACTCCATACCAAAGGGCTGTCATAGAAATTTTTAGAAAAAAATAAAATTTTGTATTGAAAATTTGTATCTTGCTCTACAATTCAATCGAACCCCATTTTCTGTAAAGCAGTTATTATCAATTTGTCAGCAATTTGTATTCCTCAAATTTCAATAAACTTGACAAATTAGCAATGAATTTCGCTAAATGTAACTTTTATTCACAATATATTTCTCGAACTCGTTTAAAATTTCACATTATTTTGATTCCAAACATTATTTAGATTTCATAATTTAGCCGCCCTCGTTGGGTGCCAACTGTGAAGTCAAAGCTGCCATGACCATTATAGTAGGCCAAATTTTATATCAACACAAACTGAGGGAAATATAATTTAATTATGTTGCCGATAGTTGACTCAAATAATACGGCCTGATCGAGCCTCTCATTCCCTACTCGAATTTTGGAGATAGATTATTCCCAAATTTCTTTGGGATTTACTTTATCGGCTTGATATAGGTTTGCATGTGAGGGGCCTCGATCAACCGATCTTCAATGCCATATTTCTTCATCAAATCCTTACATTGTTCTCTTAAATAGTTGTGTTTGCATTATCGATATGTCGGAGATTAAAGTCAAATTATTGAACCTTCATGGACAAACGCGCTAGCCGAAATGCAAAAAACCTTTTCCAGAAGATTGGTAATTGACATTTTAATCTTAACACTGGAGGGTTGAATCTCTTTAATATTGTTAGCATTCCCGATGTACTTTACAGTATTATTCAATTACAGCTCATTATTTTCTTCTTTATATAATTGTATACAACTTATTTGGCTGCCTTTGAAGTTTAGGAAGCAAAACATTCAAATTTATCTCAATTTCCATACAATTATTTATTTCAAACTCGTAATATTTTGTTCATCTTTTATATTACTCGAGGAAACCTTCCAACCACTATACCAATTGAAAGAACGTTAGAACGTAAAAAGTATGCTCAAGCATATTCCTGGATGTTGCTAAAGCATTCGATAAAATTTGGCCAGTGATCTGCAATTGACATTTTCGTGTGAAATATGGGGATGAATACTCCGAGCTAAAGAAAATCTCTGTCGGTGTTCCACAGGAGAATCTCTCAAGACCAATCCTGTATTTACTATACACAAGAGATTTACCAATAAATTAAGGAATCATAGCCCCCTTTGCAGAAGACACAGTAGTTATGGTGATTGAAGCTAATGTCAATGTATAAATATCAAAAGGCTTATACCATCTATACCGATATAAATTAACACACTCCCATCCCTGGGCGAGGTAGATTACACCGTGTAATACTTGTTTTGTGAAATATTTTTTGTGAATGTTGACAATTAAGACAATGTCAACAACCTATACGATATTTAAGCGATATGAAATAAAACGAAGTATATTTTGTAAAATTCTAGTAATTTCTTAATTAAGCAAAGAAAGTTTATGCACTAAACGGTCGGTTTGGTCTAAATTTTTAATATTGCTATAACGGACTTTGGCAGCAATATTGTTCCATTTAGAAAGCATATTTTCGCCTATTTTATCTCATCCGACATTCTTCCGGGAATTCTTTTCACTGTGACATTGATTTGATTAGTCTAGTACCAATTTAATGCGTCTTTAGAGTGGTGTAAACTAGCTTATTCAGGCCAACCGGTCAAGGTTCCAGACTAGTTTATCATAAGCAATTCATCGCAATCAATTTACCGTTACGTTATCACGATAATGTGCTGAGATTTTAACCAAACGAATTTGACGATTAGGCTATCTCTTGATCGATTCTGATAAATCTCAACATATTGAATGGAAATACGATTTAAAACTGATGTTTGAATAAGTTATGGATGGCCAATTTTGATCAAAATAAGCATGTTGAAGGGCAATGGGATTAAAAAATGATTTTAGAATGAAGTTTTGGATTAGCTATATAAATGAACTTAACTGAGCGAGCCATTTCTTAACCGATTCTAATGAAATCCAACATGTTGGAGTGAAATGGGATTATAAATTGATTTATAAATATTATTAATTTTGGGGAATAAAAAATTATTTTTGTATCATATTGTGGAATGTGGCCAACTAGAATAGAAGCTAGTTGAATTCAAAAAATATTTAATTCCACTTTTTTCAACTTAAAAATCCTATTTCCATCCAACATGTCGAGTTTTATTATATACAGTCAAGGATTAGCCTAGTTCCGTTCAAACATGTTGAGAAATGATCATATAGTCAAGAAATCAACATGTCAAATATGATAATAATTTAACAATTACCGGCTACTGTGAGCAACGACACAAAGACCATGAGTCGTCAACTGTAAATCTTGGTTCAAATGCAATTTTGCGTATACGCGTTCCCATCAAAACATATTCATTAAATTTTGTAAAAACTTAGTCATTGAGCGCAGTCTGGCTAAGCGCCCAAACTTCTGTTTATCTGAACGTTTGGTTTTCAATAACTCGGTAGGGTAGCTCTTAGGCTTCCTGAACTCGAATTCGTGTTACCGTCAGAGATCTCCGATTTAATTTTAATGTAAGTTATAATCATCCGGTAATTAGTTTTTATCATAATTGTGCAAGTTTTCCGATTTTTATGAGCTGGCCTTTCTACACTGAAACCATCTTTATACTATTTTAAAATACTTTATATCTAAAGAAATTTGGTCACTATAGTTTAGAACTAATTCACAAAACTACTCTAGGAGTTGTCTAAATTGTTTACGTTTACGATGTTGTCTACGGGTTGCCGACACGTTGAAGTAGAAAATAATAGATGATGCGTAAACGCTCATCTCTGTTCACGACAGATGCCACATATGCAAACACAGCTAACTACCTTGGTATGACCCGCGATGATAAGCTTAAGTGGAGAGAACATATCAGAAATAAAAAAGAAGAACTTATCATAAAGTCCAGAAATATGTATTGGTTCATAGGTAGAGGCTCTGAGCTACAATTAACAACAAAGTGCTGCTATTACCTACGGAATTCAATTCTGGGGATGTACCAAGCAAACAAACGCCAAATGATACAGACGTTTCAGAACAAGGTTCTTCGTAGCATCGTAAATGCTCCGTGGTACACGAGAAATGCGGACCTTTATAGGGACCTAAGGCAACAGGATCATAGAAACCCCCCTTTATGCGCCATATGATAGATAACCCTGTTGTTGAAATAAGCCCCCAAAGAACGGGACCACTTGACCTAGTGAACTTACCAAATTAAAATTAGTAAACAGGTTTAATCAATTATGGGACTAACCATTGCGTTACACCTCAACAAATGAGAATTTTATAAGAAATGTAGATTTTGTATTTCAGATAAGATAAATTGCTAGATGAGCGTAGTCTCAGTTATAATAAAAACAGAAAAACAAACATTTTAAAAGTTTATGTCTTCAAATTGTTTGCCATACAAATGTACATTGAGTTCATATTTTTTGTTTCGAACACGATGTCGGGTTCCGCTTAAAAGATTGATGTAAAATAATTTTTTTTTGCTATTCCTAAATCACAACCTACAATCAAACTTTTTTTAAAACTTTTGCAAATCTCGTCCTTTTGCGTATCTCGCATATCTCGTTCAAACGCACTCAAGTTATATTTAAAATAAAATGAAAAAATGTCTTCAATCTCATTCAAAACTTTACAACCTAAAACGTATTTTTTATTTGCTCAAAAATTTTTTTCTTTCAAACTCATTCAAAGTTTGAACCAAATTTAAATTTTTTTAAACTTTTTATGTATACCAATGTTAAAACCCTGCCATTCTTAAGGCACCCGAAATTTTTATAGCCATATATAAACAGCCACAATTGAGTTTCAAACTTTATTCAAACTTTAATTTTAGGAATAATGACAGTTAGGTCAAACTAATAAACAACAACCGACTGAGTGTAGAACAAATGCTGGATTAACCAAAATAAATTTCGCACACAATGATTAAAAGCACGTTATCTAAAGCACCATTTTGAACATAAGTTTATACCATCGATAAGTACCCACGGCATTATGGAGATTTAATTGTAAATTGTAATCTTTCGTTTTGACATAAAACACATAAAATTCTAAATTTGTAAGCATTTTAATGAAAACATAACCTATACAACAAATTGATACATTTTTTTATGACAGACATTGTCTTTATTTTATAAAATAATCATTCCAAGAATCTGATTCGCCTTCTACCCCACCACCACTAACCAACCAACATAAATTGAGCAGCAAAATTAAATTACTAATAATTTCTATTCATTTTTTATATTAAAAACCATAATTTTTAAACTTTAAAATTGTATCCAACGCCGAAACAACAACAATAATAAATATTCAAGCACACAAAAAAAGGGTTTTACAATGATTTGCATAAATTAATAAAAATTACACAAAACGAGCTTCTCATACATTTATATAATATTTACAAGACAGCAAAAAAAATGGTTTTCTTATCGTAAGACTATACATAAAAACACAAATTTTAGGTCCGATTAAAAAAGGCCTGAACCAAAGTCTACAGCAACAAAACAGTATAAATATAAATAAAGCTTTTTATATCTAAGTATACACAGAGCTTTTAAGAATTTTGTTTTTACATTCTCGTCTCTCGTATATACATATACTACATCTTTAAAAAGTTAATTTCTTTATTTAACGATTAATTGAATGAATGAATATAGTCTCCTCCGTACCCCAGTCTCTTCGCCCCAAGTCGGCGCGCACAACAACACAAGAATGATGATCTCAATTACCGAAAAATAATGGATGGAAAATTATATTCGCTTAAAGTGCGAGAGGAGTTGTTTTACGATGTTTTAGAAAATTGTATCGTTTATGATAAGCACACACCCAACAAAAAAAAAACAAAAATTACATTTAAAAAAAAAAGGTAAATGATAATGTTACTATTATACATTTCATTAAAAAGCTCAACAACACAAAAAATATAATATTTAAATTTTATTATTAATTAAAAATTTAATGTTTTTAAATTATACCTTATTTATATAAATAAAACAAAACGGAACCCCCAAATGTTACGATCCTTTAAGGAAATTACTTGTTGCGAATTTGTAGAAATATGATCGAAGTAAGCTATATACCTCGCCGTCCTCGTTGGAACAGTTAGTAGTGTTTTTAATGTGTAAGTAGGTGTGTTTGTCCGGGTATTGCACCGTGGGCCCATTTGTGGCATTGAGTGCTGGAGTGATCCACCCAATTTAAAAAAAAACAAAAAAAAACAAAAAAGCTATATACACGGTAACGATGAGGAAATAATTTATAACACTTTTGTACAATGAAGACTTGGGCGGTCTAATTTTTATTGATGGCCATGTTCATTTCGGAAGCAAACTAGTCAGTCATTCTTTTATCGACTATTGCCACAGAATCAAATGACATGCAGGTATTGAATAATTTCTCAGATTTTAGAATAAAATAACAGAAATTATGGGCAGTTTCGGGAGCCATTTTGAATGTAATTGGGAGTGGGTCATCGTCCGCAGCTGCCAATATTGGTGAGACAATATATTGGTTTGGAGAAACTGTAAATATTCAAAGCTCTTCTACGAACGAAGGCCAAGAAGTACGAATAGAAAGGACCAATATCGCATAGAGCCAATTTAAGCTTAACATTTCAAGACATTTTTCATTATTTTTAATTATTTCACCAATCCCATCGTCTCTAGAGTCAATTAGGTAAAAGTTTCGGATTAGGTCGGGTGTTTTTTAAGTTTGGCATACTAAAGTTAATCCATACATTCCTAAAATAATGAAAAATGTATGAAATGGTTAGCTTAAAGCTAAATTGGCTCGCTCACGGCCGCATGGAAATTTTTTGAAACGAATAGGATAAGTTATGCCAAACTTAAAAAACATCCGGGCTAATTCGACACTTTTACCTAATTGATTCTGGAGACGATGGGACTGGTGAAATAATTTTAAAAAATGAAATGGGTAGCTTAAAGCTTAATTGGCACGCTCACAACCGTGGAAGTTTTTTGAAACGAACAGAATAAATTTGTGTAAGTATGTCAAACTTAAAAAACCCCCGAACCAACCGACACTTTTACCTAATTGACTCTGGAGACGATGGGGACTGGTGAAATAATTTTAAAAAATGTAGATGGTTGCTTAAATCTAAATTGGCTCGCTCACGACCGTGGAAGTTTTTTGAAACGAACAGGATAAGTTGGTGTTAGTCTGCCAAACTTAAAAAACACCCGAGCTAGTCCGACATTGGCTCGATTGTTTCAAAGTAGTGGTTTTTGTTGGCTAAGTTTAAAAAACACTTACTTTATTGCAATCTTTTCTGAATCCGACTTAATACATCACTTATTTGTGTATTTTTTTTTCGTGATATTGAGATGGTTTAGTACGAAATTCAAGATTATAGTGATTTCCTGGGATGATAGTTTTATGAATTGTCGTGACATTAAGACATATTTTTCCTGGGATGGGACAAAATTATAGGATGATTGTTAATCCTGGGCTGATAGTTGATATAAAAATGTCGCTATAGTTATGGTGTTGTCATTCCTGTTCTGACCTTTGCTATCTCCACGGTTAGAATTGGTTACAAAACTGGAGGAAAGTGGACAATTTTCAGAAACCGGAGGAAAGTAGACTGAGATACCTTTAGAAACATAGGTTACTTATTACCGGTATTATTTCCAAATTCAAATGTTTCAACATAAGGGTGTGATGTGTTAGATTAGACAAGCTATCCGACTCTTTTAATAAAGCTTTGTTAGGTGCAAGTTCTCCTTTGGGCAAATCTCGACCACCTTGATGATTGCCAAAATTCCAAAGCACTCCTTTGAAATGCAGATGTCTTTTCAAGAATATGAAAATAACAAAAGTTTGCGCGGATTGGGACTTTTACAAAGAAGTCTTCAATACATTGAGATACGATTTAAGAAGTATCAAAGCCGGAATTTGAAAGGTATATTTTGGTAAAATACAGGAGTTATTAAAGCAACTAATCTACGTAAGTTACGCATACCTTCTAGCAGTCTCAAGAGCTGCTATTAGAATAGCACTTTCCGGGGTGCTCAGTTTTGGCTTCAATGCCGCCTGAAATAAATAGGGGCGTATCCTGCAAGCCAATGAATGCCAACTCGTGCATCATAATTAAGTAGATCTGGCCAAAACTAAACAGGCTTAGAGCCAGCCATCTGCTATTGCTTCGGCGGCACACTATATATTAGCATGGTTGTAGGAGTCGGACACTGTTTTATAGGTAAACGTGCGGGAAGATTGGAAGTGCCTGCTTGGAATTACAACTGCGAAGATGAAAAGTGTGTGAAGTTATCCCAGGATTCCATCCCAGAAAAAGTAAAAATTATCATCTGGTAATACTATTTCTCATCCCATCCCAGGATTTTAACCCAAAATTTGATATCATCATTTTAAAAATTTGCAAACGACGTGTTATAGCTTATCTATACTTCTTGTAAGATGATATCTACGACAAATGTGGACATCATGCCAAGGCGAAAACAAAATAAACTTTTTCCGGCGATAATGGTTCTTGAGAACCAGTAGTTAAATTCCTAATTTTATGTATGCTGCCATATTCATATGAATTTCTGAGCCTATTACTACTTACGACAAGATTGTATAAGCTAAAATGTCGTTTGCAAATTATTAAAATGATGATATCAAATTTGGGATGACTTTTTAAATTCTGGGATGGGATGAGAATAGTATTGCCTGGTGAGCATTTTTAATTTTTCTGTGATGGAATCCTGGTATAACTTCACACAATTGAAGATGAGTGCAAATCAAAATAAAATTTATGAGAGCCGCCCATCTGGATGGCCTGATGGATCTTAGTGAGATCGACGTCAAGGATATTAAAGCCTCGCGGAAAGGTAAGGATGGTTCAATGTGTAGGAAAGATAAAAATTGAAATGTGGTACAGCTATGGACCGATTTTTGTCTAGACTGGTCTTTTGGGACAGCTTACTTAACCTAACCTAACTGAATCTTAATAATATTTTCTCGTCCTTTGACACAGGATTCAATGTTTGAATGAAGAGGTAATCCTTTCTTTACGTTCTACTTATTTGTTACAGTTGCATAGATGTTGTTTTTTACTACGCCTAAATTGCTTCACCTTCATTCCTCCGTGATTGTCTCTTTAATGTGTCGGATGTCTGTTGAAAACTAACTTCTGTAATCCAGGAGGCGAATTCCTTGTGGTGTATAGCTGTGTCGGACTTATATGTACAAAATCGTGCAAAAATCGAATGCTCTTTCAACTTTCGTTGCTCCCTCAATTTTTTGGCCGCAGAGAGACAATGTCCGAAAGCCATATTCACAAATTCAAAGAGTAGAAACGGAATGATAATTGCTGTTTTATATGTATCCGCCGCCCCTTCGGCTCTGTTGGAATTTAAGGGGTAATTCTTTCTGTAAACCTATTTTGCTGACACCTTTTTACTGTACATACATATAGCAGTGGCATAGCCTTGGTTGTATACTTGGATACTTGTTCGAAATGGCACCAAGATAACAGCGACAGCATGTCCTATTTATACGTGTTACGCCTGTAACAGGTCAAATCGATGAAGTTGCCTGTGTAATGTCTTGAAATTATGTTCAAGAAGAATAGTTGAGTTTCACTTTAATCTGCAAAATTGCTTAAGTCGCACGTATTTCTTTCTTCACGACTAACGTAAATTTGTGTCTAGGGTTTTAACAAGTGTGTTGTATTTTGCAGCATCATACATAGTGGTACTCGATATTCAAGTCTAAACTCAAATTTTTGATGATGACTCTTGCTAACCCGGATTATTTTATATAACAAAAAACGTTTTAATTTGAATACGAGTACATCCAGGCGACAGCATTATATACTATAGCTGCTATTATCATGGAAAGGCGGCGTTGTTCAATATATTTTACACTATATAGAATCATAATAATATATAATCAAAGCTTTTAATAAATTTAAAATATTTTACAATATACGTATGTGACAAGTTTTCAACGCATTTCTAGTCTATTGTACAACATCTACCAAGATGGAAATACATTATCTTCTGTTAGCGTTAATAGTAGGTCTATATTGGCCCAAGTTAAGTGCATCAATCGAATTTAATCAATTTCTTATACAAAATGAATCTAATCCAGTGACATTCAAATTAATCAAATTATTGAACGACGATATCATCGATGGACTTAAAATTACAGTGCTGACTATAAATGAAGAATCGGATTTTAGTGAAACAAATTATTTGGTACGCAGTTTGAAGAAAAACATGATTCTTACCGTAACAAATTTGGCCGAAATGAAGAAGTTCAATTCAAATCAATTAATTAATCTCGCCTACAACATAATAATCATTAATAATTTTGAAGACATCATTGATCACCACAAATTCGCCAATAATGTCGCAGCAGATCCAAATTATGTGTTTGTCGTGTTAAACGAAGTGACATTTGAACCCGTCAATTTTTTGATGAACTTGTCTCAGTTTGAACAGTTCTATTCGTTCGGAATCGTTTTTACAAGGGCAAATACTGTTGAAACTTTATTTGTAAGCTTTTTCCAACACAAACTGATCAATCTGTACACAAATAATACCAACGTTGTTACAAATTTGACAAATTGTTCAACCATAAGTGCAATATTCCAGAATTCGAATAAAAATTTTGAGCAAAATTATATTCGAACCTCGTACAATGCACCAGATGGATTACAAAATAGTGAAGTGAATGGTGTTATGCGTGGTGGTATAAATCGGCAGCGACGAATACAGAAACATTCTACCAACATCAGCCATTTTATTTCAATTTAACCGATGTAACGATGAATAAAGTTGAAACATTTAAATGTGGCTTTCGCGTATTGTATACCTATCCGTTTCACACGTCGCGTGGCATTATATTGGTACCGCGAATTGTAAAATCGTATCGATTTTTATCGTCATTCGATTTAGCGTCGATTTGTGTATTCCTTTTGGTCGATTTTATGATTATTGGCTTTTGGTACACGATACGGATAAAGAGAAAACTGAAAACGCCAATTATTGATGCAATCTTCAATTTATTTAAATCAATGATAATGCATGCCGTCACACTACCACATGAGTATCGAATCGAAAAAGTATTGCTGCTCGCATTATTCGTACTAAATTTTATTTATTTCAACTACTATCAAACGTTCATGATATCTGAATTTATCTCGCTCGATTATGAACCAAATATTGATACAATCGATCGTCTCGTGGAATCGGATTTAACAGTGTTCATTACAAATATTAATTATGTTCCCAATCTAAAGTATCATCCCGAATTGTTAAAAAAATGTAAATATATAACCGAAGAAGAAGTTATAAATTACATTGAAACTGATCACTTTACTAATTATTCAATTATGCTGATCGAACGGGAAGCGGACACAATTTTAAATTCGAAATACAATTGGAATGGCCGTGTGCAACGATTTCATAAAATGCAGCAACATATTTATGTTAATTATGTGTCGTTTGGTTTAGCATATCGTAAACCATTATACGATCATATAAATTTATTGTCGCATCACGTGTTTGAAGCTGGGCTGGAAACTTATTGGGAAGCTCTTTCTTAGCACGAAAGGGTTATGGCGAATTATACACATCGACCTGAATTCGACTTGAACGAAAATATGAGTGAGGTTATCGCCCAAAATGATTTTTATGAAATTATTTTGCCGACGTTAATTTACGGATGGATTTTGTCGTTTGCCACATTTTTGGGGGAGTTTTTATACGCCGTCTTAAAGGTTAGATACGGAAATTAATTGTCCTTTTTGTGTTATATGCTTGAAAATTATAAAAATTTAACGTGAATAAATTATTATATCGCTGTCAAAGTGTTAACTTGAACATTTTATTTATTTTATCCATGAAGCCTTAAATCAAGGCCTAAAACTTTCAGATTTTATCAGCTCACTTTAAAAAAAATAATTCACAATTTCATTAGAGTGCGGGCATGACATACGCAACCAAAAAACAGCTGGAACTCATGTTGGTGGCTATCTAAAATCACAGGAGCCATAAAATTATTAAATGTTCTCCTACTCTGATAATTCCATGCTCATCCAAGAAAGGATTTAACGTTTTTTTAATGCTCTTCCTTGGGATCTATTGACCTTTCTTCAAAGATTTAATCTCGATCCTTTCGGCTTGCAATAGTTCGATAGGTTCCATTCAAAATCGTTGCTCGTTAACCTCTCGAAGTTTTCTCGGGTTTCCAATCCAGCACTATTTTTTTGTCACACCATAATAGTGCTCTCGCGATATTTACCTCTGCTAAGCAATCCAACATGGTTTTGATCAGCTCAGTCAATAGGTCTGCTCTTAGCAGCTCTAACCTTGGTACATATATCGATGTTTAATTGGCGATACTCGGATTTTGCGTTAAAAATTAATCTTTAAACTATGAAATAATATTATAAAACGTAAAATTCGAAACCATCCTAATGGGTCTAATTTCAAGCTTCCGGATGCTAAGTGTACTGCAAAACAAAATGCATCTAACTTTTTATTCCATTGCAGACCCAATAATTTATAACTTGATTTGTATCCTGAGGCGGTTGATGATGTTCATTTTCTTAGAGTAAACCTTGACTCAAGGTCATTGGCGACCTCCAGTTTTAACTTATTCAGCTGAAGACATGTATCTTTTAATAGTTGCCTTTGGTTGATTCCTTGAGAACCCTGCAACGGTACCATATGTTAGTGTATTCAATCCAAATTGTTGAAGGGGTTCAAAATTTCGTGTAACGACGATTGAATTGAACACCTGTCAGAAGCAAATCGTTGCTAGATATTCCATTTATATCCTTAATTGCAAATATTGCGCTAGTATAGTCGCACTTAATAAAAACTCAACAAGTTGCGTAAAGCCAACCAGTTCAACCCTCTTATTATATCGGATTTTAACTGCGATTGCTTGATGGATTTTAGCTTCAATGAATTTTTCTCGCCTGTTATAACATGAAACCAAAACTCAGGTTCACGAAATCAAATTCAACGACTCCGCTTACTTGACCACTGCCACACAATTTCATTACTGCTTCATTTTTTTTTCAATTTTAACAGAAGCTGAGTTGAATCAATTTGAAAGAACAAATTAAATTAAAAGAGGATTTAAAAATTTATTTTTAAATTCAAGTTTGTATATGGTCGAGTAAACCGTAAATAATCTTGTATTTGACTTGTAATTAGTTTGCTTGTCGCCGATCGGACATCTATACCCCTAAGATTACAAAAGTTGGTGCCGATCGCATGATACTATTATCACAGGTATTTTGATAGCACATTTGTAGATTACTTCGTTTCAAAACACTGCAATTGTGCTTGTTATATATAGAACACGCATTTTGAACTCTAAAACTTTCAAACTGCTGTTGAGCAGAATGACAAAAGTTGATTTTATGAGGCCGAACTCCAACGAGAGTAAAAATTTTCTGAGTACGAGATCTGCCACCTGCGGAGTATTTTTTTAAACCTACATTCTAGTAGTTGTCCAAACTCCTCAATACCCTGAACAACAACTGCGCCTTAACAACTTTGAAAATTATTTGAAGCAAAAAATTGATGTGGCGTTCCTCCCCAACAGTTATTATTGTGAGTAAATTGTGAAAACTTTCTGAAAATTAACACCGCAGGCAAAAAGTACAACTATATTATGTCCGTATACCTAAATTAGTAATCTTATTATAAATTCCATTCTGTGAATTTGCCTAGCTACATCGTTCAGTTCGCTATATATCTATATGCCTGTACATCGTCAGCATACGACAAAAATAATTATATAACTTTTGTCATTTTGCGGATATGTATATACGAGTATAGCGAGAGAAAAATTGTATTTCGTTAACAATACTTAAAACATTGTTTGTTGTTCCAAATTCGATTCAAACTTAAATAAACTTTTCAAAATGCAATCAAACTCAAAACATCTAACTTGTATGTATCGTATATACGTGTATATACATATATAAGTGTTGCAATTTGTACATCCAAGACAACAACAAAAAACACAAAAAAAGTTTTCCTAAAAGAAATTAAATTTGTTGGTCTGCCCAGCAACCACATCTGCAGACTATATCTGCAGCAATCAACTAATTCAAATATTTGTATACATGAAACTAAATAGTAAAACGATTAAAACTTTTATTTTATTACAATTAAATTAAATACATAAATAAACATAAATGAAATCTATATATAGATTCATCACCCAAAATTACCTTAGCGGCGCCGACAAATTATGTATAAAATAATTCCATCCTATTCAAGCGTTACGTTACTCGTTTTATTCGTATCGTATGTACACGACACCTTCGAGCTATCAAATTGTATTAAAATGATTAAATATGTGGCAGACGATGCGATTATAGCGAATAGTAATGTCCAATCGTATGTGAATAGGCCGCACGACACAATTGGTGATCGTTTTTGAAGTTGTTGCGAAAAAATTCGTAACGAATCGATGATTTCATTCGACTGAGCGGCTTCAATGCGTGGATTGAGCAAAATTTGATTGATTGATTTGTGTAGAAGAACTCCTGTTGCTTTACCTTCCGTTGTTGTGGCCCAACTCGCGACAATTAACGACATCATACAAAATATGTAAAATATCAGCCATGCCGTGTTGGTAATGGTCAATTGTAATGTTTGGCCGTGCGGATGATAAAGGGCGTAATAAAATGAAAAAAATGTTAGAATAACGTAGCTAAATGAGACGACCACAACGCCCAAACACTGAAACAAATCAAATTATAATAAATAATTTTTTGTATGTATATATGTATATATGTATTTATATACCTGAACTGCATAGCAACAGTTAATCCATTCAACTATGTCGCTCAATTTATCATGAATTTGTGCAAATTCTGCAATGACTTTCCTGTCAAGAACATTTCGCACATAAGATGAATTTTCTGTATTGAAGCCCAATTGATTATCCGCAATTAATTCCAAATTGTAAAGCTCCTCGATTACTGGATGGTTTGAGCAGTCCTGTATTGTTAAATAACAGCTGGAAATAAAAATGCAAGTTGACAATGATCTGAAAAACATTTTTTTTATTGAAATCCAAAAGCTTTAATAAAAAGTTATTTTAATGAAAAAGTTTTGAATTATAAAACTTATTGTTGCAATTGTGCGCATACTATCGTCACCGTGAAACTGGTACTGGCTCCAGCGGCAGTCTGGCTAAAATTTAATCTCGAGATTATAATGAAATTAAAAAATTTATTTCCAAATTTTAGTCGAACTTGTCGAGCACTCACATAGTAAACCACACGAAAAAAAGGCTATCATTGATGGAAGATAATTTTTCGTGTGTTTTACTATGTGAGTGCTTGAAAAGGTCAACTAAAATTTTGTATCATGGAATTTTAATATTTTTTTAAAATTATTATTGTGTTGATTGTTAATTTCTATATACTGTATTCTTTCTACTTTACGACGATAGGACAGTCAGAGTAAAACAGATTTTGATTTTTATATATTAATTATTAATTAATTAATTAATAAATTAATTATTTTAATTATTTTGGTTTTTGATTCAGATCCTTCAGGTATAACAATTTTTTATTGAATCTTTTATGAAAGATTTTCTAATAATCTTAGTACCACTCCATATGTTAGCGAATTGTGCTTCCAAACAACTAAAATTTACTTTGGAGTCAGCGTCGCGAGGTACAATTCCTTAACTTTTTTTTATACTTTCAAACTCTACCTGCGTTGGAAATTTTATTAATCATATAAGTCATTTTAATAATATTAAGCTTTACTTATATAGACTCGAAACTAAAGCTTTTGGACAAAAACTTTTAAATAATTGGATTCAAGTTTTAAACTTAATATAAGCTGCTTTTTTTCAAAAATACTTGTGAAATTCAAAATATGGTAAAACCAAAAAAGCTGAACATTAGAAAAGCTCAATTATTTAATTTATTTAAAAATGCAAGTTTTAATAAGAAACCAATTAATCACAATCTAATTAAAAAAAGCTTACCAAATCAAATTATTCAGCGCTGAATAGCGCGTCATAATGGCCAAATAAAAAAGCACCGCTTGCACTGTAATAATTAGGAAGGATGCATTCTGCAAGGCAAACGTCACAAATAAGAACGGATTCGAACTATATACAATATTAATTAAATAATATGAAACCACCAGATCTAGGCCCACAATAATCAGCCCGATCGCTAAAAAGCACACCGAAAATGTAAAATGATTTTTATGATTCAGTATAGGCGGCGCAGCATTATTGGGCGTCTGAACCGTTTTTAATTTTTTTTCCAAAGACCGCTTACTAAACGGCATCATAACTAACGTATCGTGAAACGTTTCCAATAGGATATCGATGTAACATAAATTAATAAATATTTTAAAAACTGTTTCACGTCGCACAAAACTCAGTATTATAGCGGCGATCGAAACAGCCAAACTTATTGTTAGGAAAATATGCCCGCCCAGGGTTAATATTAACGATTCGGACAATTGTAATTTAAATCGTGACACAGCACTGTAGTAAAATAAATATGCGTATACTAGAATGACGATTACTAGTATGCCGATTTCGGTGAACGTGGTTTTGATTTTAAATTTCCGGCAAATTTTATGATTTTTTAAATTAATTTTTGGTAACGTAAAAAGTGAGTATCCAAAAAATTTCGACAAAAAAAATATGAGGCGCGAACTATCATTTATTGTTTGGATATCACACGGACCACCACTATCAATGTTATGAACATCGTTGGGATTATGTTTTTTCGTAAAATTTAATTTATTTTGGTTTATAGGTTGAGCCATATTCGATACACAACCGCGTGTCACTCACTACTAGAAAAAGATATTGAACTAAGCTTATATATGGTCGTTTACAGACTATCTAACTTTATTACATGATGTTATATTACTGCCTGATTGTTAATCTATGGTAAATATTTAAATAGCTCCAACTAGCATGTATATATTATTGTATATTGATTGAATGATAAATGGAATTTCTAATTTATTAACTCAATGATTATTTATACATATCGATTGCATGGTGAATTATACTTTCGAATTCGTCACCGCTGGGAGATTCACAAAACACTGGATTACCCAATTACAACCCAAAAATTTAACTTCACCCTATTCGAGTGTTCTTTGTGTCGCATGTTAACGAGACTATTTATGGAGTTATTTAATGGTAAATTAAAGTTATTAAATATTTTGCCGATGATGAGATTATAGAGCGAGCAGTAATGACCATGTTTTATAGGTCGCACGATTATCGGTAGGTTAAAATGGCTGTCCAAAGGCCCAGCGTTGATACAGTCAGGTCCGTAGCCGTACCACATTGTTACTTGAACTTGTATATGTTCCGAAATGAATCCCCGCCGAAAACCTAAGAAAGTTTTTTTAGGACTGACGGTTCCCGAGAACCATTAATAAAAATATAGTTTACATATATTGAGCCGCTTATATACACATGACCCAGTTGCGCCAATTACAACGATACCATTAGGCTTGCCACCATTCCAAAATAAATTATGTTTTCAAAAATATTTATAAATTATTGGTTTCATCGATTTATTTATTTGAATTTTTCCGACGGTTCCGAAATAGAATATCACTTTTCAGACAGTGTATTCCGCATTTACACTGTCAAATCATTTGGTTATTTTATGTAAACATAAGTATGTACATCTCTGAGGTAATTATCATTATACAGTGTCAGTATTTTAGGGGGTGATTAATTTTGAGCTAAAGATCCTTCTTGAAGAGGACGATCAGATCATTTTCAATATTTACTGAGATACAGTCGTTAAAGAAAATTATTTTGATATGGAATACCTTCATACATATTTTCCTAACTTAGTGGAGACCATTTGGAGCGCCTGCTATAAGAAAAATAATTCGAACCATTAATAAAACGCCTTAAAAAAGCTCTAAGATTAAATAATGCAATTAAATGCATTTTAGTGCTGAAAAGCTCCATGATTAACTTAATTCTCTCATTTCGATTTTCTAAACCTCAAATGAGACCATGCCATGTGGGAAACATTCCAACTCTGTAATTGTGCAATTGTGCTGTGCTTCATTTAATTTCGCAGACATGAATGCAAGTGGATGTTCGTCGTCACCATGTTTTTGAAACAGCACACTATAACCGATGCCTGTAGTACTGGCATTTCACGTACAAATGCTTTTTAAAAGCTTCTTTTGTTAAGCAAAACTCATTAAAATATCCTGTTTCTGATTTAATGACTTCTTTTTTTTTAAATCAACATATAACATAAACGATCTAATGCCACAAAGATATAAATAAATTTTAAATTTAGTAGATTCAATTGTACAAAACAAAAAAAATTTCAGAATTTCCGGAGTTTTATTTTAAAAGTAAAATACAGTTTTCTTGGAATTATGAATATGGATAAATTTAAAGAATTTTTAAATTTAACGTACGCAATTTATAATGATTTTAATATGGTAAATTTACACAGATTAGTAAACTTTTTATATTAAATATAAAACGCTTATAGAATTTCAGAATTTTAATATAAAATACAAAATTGAAAGTTTCAAAAATTTTAAAATATTTGGGAATTTAAAAATTTTATTCCTGAAATAATTTTGAATTTCAATTATTACTTGTAAAATTTAGAATACTGTCAGCTTTTAAAATTTAAATTTAAATTTCCTACAAATACGTTAAAATTAAATATTTATTTAAACAAATTCAAAGACAATTGATATCACATTTGAAAAATTTCAAAATTTCGTTCTTTATTAAATTCTGAGTTAAAAATTGGTCTTCAAACTGAATTTACACATTTTAAAAAATTTTAGCGGAAATAACAAAAAAAAATTATATTTTATTATCAAACCAAATTGTACCAATCTGAATTCGAAATTTATATTTTATTGATGTCTTCAAAATTTTAAAAGTTTAAATATTTTCAATTTTTTTTTTTGAATGCTTTAAAAATGAAATATTTTCGCTAATATCAATATATTGATCCGGCTGGAAATTTCGAATTCATAATTATGAAATGTAAATTCAAGTATCCTACAACAAAATTAAGGTTTAATCCAAACATTTCAAAGGCAAATAGTTAAAATTTAAATTTCTAAAATTTAGCAAATAAATATTTTTAAAATTTACAATTACATTTAAAATAACAATATTCGAATTTTCCAGAGTCCAAATTTGAATTTAAAATTTTGAAAATTATAAAAATTTAATTTGTCCCTAATTCAGAAATATTAGTTTTAACTTGAATTTTAAATTTTTTGAAAATACACAAAATTTAAATAAGAAATTACACAAAATTTAAATAATAAATTAAAATATTTTATTGTTCGATAGTTAGGATTGAAATTTCGAATTCAGAATTGAAAACTAAAATGTTTTTACATCATTCAATTCTGAATTCGAAATTTTAATCCTAATTATCGAACAATAAAATATTTAGTTTAAAATTTATAAAATATTTAATTACGAATTTCTAAAAATTTCTATTTTATTTAGAAATAACGAATTCAGAATTATAAAATTTTAATTGAAATCGATAAATTACAAAATGTAGTGGTTAATTTTATTGTTCGATGTAAAATTTATTCATAGTTAGACTTGTAAAATTTTATTTGAATATTTTTTGGACGAAATTTGACATTCCAGTAGTTTCAAAATTCGAATTAAAATGACAAATTCTGAATTTAATCACATTTAT
Organism: Tipula unca; assembly: GCA_951394425.1. Lineage (NCBI taxonomy): Eukaryota > Metazoa > Arthropoda > Insecta > Diptera > Tipulidae > Tipula > Tipula unca. The sequence continues at coordinate 15,343,472 of OX596380.1, read as the reverse complement.
GAATTTTATAAATTTAAATTAGTCCAGGTACTTCGATCGAATTGATAATTAAACCGATATTTTAGTTAAACAATTCCAAATTTGATATGTATTCCAGTCATGCAACTATTGACGGATAACCGTATACATCAGCCGACACATCGTTTAGCGTGAACTACACAACCCAAACAACATGACGACAAATTGATAGAGTGAACGTGCGGAAGTGGTCTATGTTGTTTTATCTTTGGACTCATGATCTAGTGGTATTTGGCAGAATACATATTATAAATCGATGGAGCAGATTTGGCGGGTTTGATTCAACAGACTTTATGCTCCAAATATATAGGGCAAAGTATAAGCATCAAGAATCGACATCGCGTTAACTTAACGTGCATTCAGGCAGAGCCTAACCTTTAGCTCTTTCAACTTTCGATCTAATTCATGATATATTTCCCCTTGAATGACCAGTGATACCCAATAGCAGCTCTACTTGGTTGGTTGGGCTTGGACGACATCAATGCTATGCACTACCAAATGTGTTTGTCCCAATCCCAATTTCTTGCTTGGTGGAAATTGACTCATGATAGTTGTTAGGATGCTCTTTTGTTTATTTGTTATACTGTGCTCTTGAGTGTCCTTGGTTGTGTCAGCGGAAAATTCTTTAGTTCATTCTCCATAGTGAAAACCAAACCAAACAACTTCAAAAAATCCATCATTAAATAAACCGAATGCGATGTGGATTCGAAGGGCCTTAATTTTGCCTCCATAGAAAATTTACGGTAGGATGCGTCCTATCACCGGTTGTTTCTCTCTATAATGCTGATGGAAAATTGTTAATCGTTAAGCGATATTTGAGAGTTGATGCTCCGCGAATTTGGCCTGTAAACCTCATCTGTTTCAACATTATATTAAGCTTTAAATAATCCTTAAGAGCAAAATTCAAAACCAAATTGATTTAATTCTATCAACAGATTGGCATAGATGAGTGGCTAGGAATATGGATTGACAAATGAGTTCTATACTCGGACAAACTAAGTTATACATTTAAATTTTTGTTTTACGATAAAATCTCGTTTGCAACTATAGTGATTTGAATCCGGTACCAGTCCATTCAAAACTCGCTTTATTAGATTTGCTCAATAAAAATTCGTGTTTAGCAATCAGAGTTATAATTGCATTTTTGAATTCAACAAGACTACGAGCTATATCTCTGATATTGGTCTCATCAGTGATAATGTAAAATTTCTAAATGAAATTTAGAGGTTCAAAGTGGCTTCTTTAATTTTTGGTTTCTTCGTTCAAGCACATGTTTAATTCCTCATCCTGATTTTGAATCTTTGGGTAATTGCTTCACTGAACACCCCCCAATTGAAGGGTCTATCTTTTAGCTAAATCCAGATTATTTGCTATGGAATGAAAGTTTCCTCGATCATCAGAATTCTATCCAGTGCAACAAGAATTCATCAACCAATTCTTCCAGTTATTTCTACAGCGGGACCATCCAAATGAACAAAGACAGACATTTAAACTATAAATACGGTGACTTGTGGAACCGCTTGTGTACCGTAGAAACCAATCTTGGGGCACCCTAAACAGCTAATTAAAAATTTACTTAAAAAAATCGTTTTAAATGATTCTCGTGTAGCACGAAATATCAGCTCTCTTTCCAGCCTTAAAGATCGGGGTAATTTTGGTGGTTTTCCATTAAGTAGGAAGCTTGTCAGTTTAAAAAGCTTGATTAAAGATCAGATAAAGCGGTTCAACTTTAGGTTTTCAGAATCGTTGATGGTATCTTATCGGAACCGCCACTATCACCAATTGAACTAAGTGCTTGTAATATATCCTCAACTACAATAAAAGGTATCTGTATATATAAACTAGATTGGATGCCTAATTTATTAATTTATTGAATGAGTTATTGGTTTGGTACACTGATTATAAAACTCACTTTTGTTTAAAAAGTTCCATTAGTACATGTCATCCTTATTGATGTTATCTTGTATTGTCACGGTATGATGTTTGTACTTTAGTTCAAAAGACTCGTCATACAAGACGTTGATATTTTGGAACTTTTCTGTTCTTTGTATGCTTCGTTCTTCCTATTTCGCAAGTTGATAAGAGTATAGGCATTCCATGACAAATGATTCTCTTTCAAAATTCTGGACAGAGCAACATTTTCAAGTAGTCGAAAAATTAAGGTATACAAATTTTCAGCGTTCCTGTCAAGGTATTTAAGACAATTCGTCCTGCATAATGATGTTATTATAGCAGTTCTTCAACTCAGTTACTTTACCTTTCGTGAAGTTGCAGCACAATTCCACGTCAGTGGTTTGTAAATATGAAAAGATTTCCGCTATATTGTGGGAAATTTTCATTGCTTTGTGGTGGTTGTACCTCTTTGAAGTTATCGAAGGATTACAATCCAGGATTTTGTTAAAATACCTCTTACAACACGCAAGCCTAAATAAATCCTAAATCCTCAACTATTTAAAATACATATATAATTTATACAGTTCGTTCGTCCTAAGATATCTTACAACTATACTACTCCAGACTTTTTCGTCAACTAAAAAAATTTACAGTTGGTACAAAAATATTCATCCCAGACTTTTTTAATATATATAAAATGTATTTGGTGGAAAAAAATTCTTCTGGGCAAGTCGTTGAAAGGACGGCTGTTTTCTCACAACGATTTAGTTAAGGACTCTGTCATTATGTCAGCTTTGATAAATTTTGTAATGTTGAAATTGCCGCAATATGAATGCATGTGTCGCCATTTGTAGTGTAGGCTATTTTCTCACAACGGTTGACTATGGAAGCTTATTGGCCATCACCGTGCCAACGTTGATATTTTTTTGTTTTTTAAAATATCCGCAATATAAATAAATGTGTTGCTTTTGCACTTTCAAAGAAAGCTAAGATCAAAAAAAATCGTGTATAGCCAAGCTTTTGTAGGGATATCTCTTTTTGCAAAGCGAGTGAGTTTAGAACCTTCTTTGCCATCATTTTGTCAGCTTGATATATTTTCGTTTGTTTGGATTCCCGTATACAAAAAATACAAACAAATGTGTTGCCTTTAAATATAAATAAATGTGTCGCCTTTCCTAACTTTTCAAAGAAACCTAAAATCGAAAAAAATCGTATGGCCAAGCTTTTGTAAAAACAGCTATTTCCTCACAAAAATTGAGTTAAAGATCTTCTTGGCCATCTCTGTGGCAGCGTTGGTATATTTTGGTCCATAAAAATTTCCGCAATATAAATAAAAGTGTCATCTTTGCCAACTTTTCATAGAAAACAACAATCGAAAAAAAAATCGTTTGGGCAAGCTTTAATAGCGACAATAAATGTTACACTTAGGACTATCGTGGGGTACAATTTGTTGTCGTATTTTTAAAATAATAAACTCCAAATTGGTATTTTCCATTAATAAACTGATGCGACGACACTAAATTGGTCCATAACATGCCCATGCCTAAAGTTTAAACCAAATCCAAAATTAGAATTTTTTCAATAAGTAACTTTGCATGAAGTTTTTTGTGTTATATAAATAAGAATGTTCAATTATCACCTGGGATGTGAAATAAATCTGACGGGTCACTTAAATTATTGAGTTCGTAAGACTTCATAAAAATTTCTATATTTATCTGAGGTCGATTGGGGTGGAATTTAAGGTGTCACTAAGTATATGTTAATTTTAGGCAAGCATAACTTTACATATACCAATTCCAATCCTATCTGGGAAACAGCCACAGTTTGGTTCGGGATAGATGATTTGATCGCAATTAGAACTCCTCCTCCTGATTTTTCAAGGGCTAGTATATGCTGATCTGTCACAACGATACACAATTTAATTTTTGGGGGAACATTCCGAGCTCAAAATGTTGTTGTTGAATGATGTCTCGCAGATGATTTATACGTGGCGAAATTAATTTTTCAACATGGTTGTAAAACTTTGCAGCTTTAGATGACATTCTGTTTACGTTTTGGAAATAGAACGTAAACAGTATCATAGTGGAGCTATTTTCAGGGCTGGTTTTGGAAGGAATATGGTTTAAAATTACCGGGGGTTCATTGTTTTTACCGTTATTTTTGATTATCTTCACAAATTCACTATATGATATCCTTCTCATTTATAATCAACATTTAGGGCAAATCTTAAATTTTCATCATTGAAATTTTACAGGAAACAACGTCCTGAATTATTATTTGGGAAACACTACTTCTAAGAGTTCGCTGAAAGCAGCTGAGGGTTCTACCTCACTGTATCTATATATCGCATAGTAATCGATTGATGGATATAACTATCGGCTAGTTTGGGCCATATTTGATACATAACAGTATAAATATATTAAACTAATATATTGGTCGTTTACCAACACTATAAAATTTAATTATCATTATTATGGTACAGGCCTAACCTAATGTTAATATTTAAATAACTCCAACACGCAACGATATGTAATAAAATAAACTTCTTCAATATACGTTTAGCTGATGACGATTGAACGATTAACGACATTTCTAATTTATTAACCAAACGATTATTTATATACATCTAAATTATAGGAATCAATTTAATCAATCACACGATATCCATATTTGTCACAATTTCTGAAGCCATAAGTGGGCAAACTTGCGTCCGTTGAAGGGAAAAAACAAATCAACTCATTCATATAAGTAATTTTATTTTTATTACAATTTAATTACAAAATAAATTAATCACAAACCAAACCTATTTATAGATAGTTATAGTGTGGCCATTTTCCACAAATCAATTGCATTTTATTTGAGTGTTGCGTTGCCCGTTTTGTTCGTATCGCATGCACACGACACCTTCGAGCTATCGAATTGTATTAAAATGATTAAATATGTTGCCGACGATGCAATTATGGCGAATAGTAATGTCCAGTCGTATGTGAATAAGCCGCACGACACAATTGGTGATCGTTTTTGAAGTTGTTGCGAAAAAGTTCGTAACGAATCGATGATTGCATTCGATTGGGCGGCTTCGATATTTGGATCGACCGAAATTTGATTAATTGATTTATGTAGTAGAACTCCAGTTTTCTCGCCTTCGCTTGTCGTGGCCCAGCCCGCAATAATTAATGAGATCATACAAAATATGTAAAATATATACCATGCCATGTAAGCAGCGGCTACTTCTGTAGTTTTTCTTTGCGGATGATATAGTGCGAAGTAAAATGAAAAAAATGTTAGAATACCGTAGCTGAATGAAATGGCTACAACGCCCAAACACTGCGGAATTAAAATAATTTAGGTTATATCTCAACCAAATATTATTAAATATTTTATATATTTACCTGAAGTGCGTAACAAGAATTAATCCATTCGACTATATCGCTTAATTTATCATGAATTTGTGCAAATTCTGCAATGATTTTTCTGTCAAAGCGAATGCCATTTTGCAAGTAAGTAGAATTTTCACTGGATAAGCCTAATTGATTGTCCGGAAATGTTTCCAAATCGCAAAGCTCGTCTACTTCTGGATGGTTTGAGGCGTCCTGTATCGTTAAATAACAGCTGAAAATAAGAATGCAAAATTACAGGAAATTAGAAAAATTCTGGACGAAAAAGAAGAGCAAAAGATTCCTCCAATCAGTACAATAAGTGAAAAATATGGAGTATATATACCGGAACGTTTCCTAAAAATATTCCAACCATGACCAAATACTGGAAAGCGAAACCACCACTGAAGTTGTACAAGAAAGTAAAACAATTCGACTCTTATTATTAAAACTGGCAGGTCTCAAAACCAATGAGGGTTTTATTTAGAAGGATTTATTATAATAGAAACTAACTAAAATTTTACAGCCTGTATTGAGAACTTTAAGTTCAGAAGAGCTTATTTGATTGAATAGAGAAATTTTTCGGTAGTTTATGTTCGTACTAGTCACAGCAACAATACACCAAATGAAGTTATGCATGGAAGAAAAGCCAATATTAAATAAAGTAATGCCAATACATCTTCATAAATATAACTTACCAAATTAATTTATTCAGAGCTGAATAGCGCGTCATAATAGCCAACAGAAATAGCACCGTCTGAACTGTAATGATCAAGAAAGACGTATTCTGCAAGGCATACGAAAAAAATAATAGTGGATTTGAATTAAATTCAATACTGGTTAGAAAATAGGAGGCCACAAAATCTAGGCCCACAATAATCAGCCCCATCACTAAAAACGCCACCGACACTTTAAAATGATATGCATGGTCCAGTAGATGCGGTATTTTATTCGTGGTAACAAAATTATTTAATTTATTCACGGTCCGTTTACCGAGCGGCATCACAACTAAGGCATCATGAATCGTTTCCAATAGGATATCGATGAAACACAAATTCATAAATATTTTGAAAACAGTTTCACGTTGCACATAGCTCAAGACGACAGCGGTGATTGATATGATCAAACCAAATATTAGAGCAATCTGCCCGCCCACCATTAATATGAACGAATCATTATAGTTTATTTCGAATCGTGCTATCGCATTGTAGTAAATTAACAATACGTGTACCAGGATCACAGTCACGAGTATAATGAAATCGCTAAATGTGGTTGTGATTTTAAACTTTCGGCAAATTTTATGATTTTTTAAATTAATTTTTGGTAACGTAAAAAGTGAGTATCCAAAAATTTTCGACACAAAAAATATGAGCCGCGAACTATCATTTATAGTTTGAAAGTCACACGGACCACCACTATCAACACTTAAATTATCAACATTTTGACTATCGTTGAGATTATTTTTTTTACTAAAATTTAATTTATTCTGGTTAGTTTGAGACATATTCGATACACAGCCGCGTCTAATACAATACTAGAACAAAGCTTATATGGTCGTTTACCGATTGTCTATAATATAATTGTTTTATGATTATATGCTTCCATTCTGACACTGTTAATCTAAGGTAAATATTTAAATAGCTCCAACACGCTGGTATAAAATAAATTAGTTTCTGCTATACAAAACGTAATGAAGGTATTTATTGATTGAATGATAAACACAAATTCTAATTTATTAGCTGAATGATTATTTATGTAGATATACGTTTATACTTGTATACATATTATCGATTGAAGGATAAATTATATTCTTTTGAATTCGTCACCACTGGAAGGATCATACAACAATGGGTTAATGTACTATTATGAATGATGTTTTGTTAATTCATACTGTTGGTCTAGACCAACATTGGGCATTGCTCATAATTTTGTTTAATTAATCATCGGACTCAAACAATATTTTACATGCGGTCATTTGAACTCTGTTGTGTACATTTCTTTATTTCTAATAAAAAAAATTGATGGAAATAAAAATGAGGGCGTTAATTTTTTTAATTTTTATATATTATCACAAAAACGAAAGTAACTAATAAAGTAACATAAATAAATCACTCTGAAAATTAAATAATTTATTTAATTTAATTGCCAATTGTATTATAAATTCTTACTGTGATTTTGACTCGATTTTTGCTCGACCGTAATTTTGATGGTTAAAGCGTTTGCCTATCTTGGAACAAGTGTCGATAAAAAGTTATGGCTCATTTGAGCTTAAACTACTTTTCTTGCACGACGATAATTTTTATTGTCCCAAATTATATATTTTATAGTTTATCAGCCTCTGTCGATGAAACTTAGCATTATTAATAAAGGTGTACCTAAGTGATTAGAAATAAGCACGTCATGAACATCTTTTACATGCATACCGTCCATTTTTTTTAAAGATTATTAAAAAACAATTAGGGCGTTATTTGTATTTCATAATAACCAATAACACTCAAAATTATTTTAATTCTTATTTCAATATGCCATAAAAAGACTACGAAATAAAATAACGCCCTAATTTTTATCTGTATTCTATATGTTATATGTATTAGCCAATGACAAAATTTTTATTTATTATCAACATTTGGGGAAATGTTAAATTTTCGTTAAAAAACCTAAATGTTGATCACATAATAGGCTATTTAATGTTGGATATATAATTACCGGTTCATGTCATCAATAGGGTGAGATAAAGACGTATTCTATGTCAACAATTTTGAGTTTAGGTTGAAAAAACTATTTGACGATATGCGGGCTTAACAAGTATTAGCAAGTATATCCGACCAAAATCCATAAAAACAGTGTTGTTTGTGACCCGTAAATGGGTGCTGATGAAAATAAATAAATCATGAAACTGAAATGCAAACTATTAAATTCAATTAACAAACAAATTTTATTTGTATTACAATTAAATTAAATTAATAATTTTACACACAAATCGTATCTATAGATATTTTCTGTGACCATCCATGACCACCCATAGGTAATTTTATTCGAATGTTGCGTTATCCGTTTTATTCGTAACGCATGCAGTCGGCACCATTGTACTATTAAATTGTATTAAAATGATTAAATATGTTGCCGATGATGAGATTATAGCGAGTAGTAATGTCCAGTCGTACGTAAATAGACCGCACGACACAATCGGTGATCGCTTTGAAAGTTGTTGCGAGAATGTTCGTAGCGAATCGATGATTACATTTATTTGTGAATCATGTAAATATGGATCCATCATAATTTGATTGATCGATTTATGAAGCAGAACTCCAGTTTTATCACCTTCTCTAGTCGCTGCCCAGCTCGAAATTATCAACGAAATCATACAGAACATGTAAAATACAAACCATAGCATATAGACAGCGGCCAATTTTGATGTTTTTGATTGCGGATGATAAAGTGCAAAGTAAAGTGAAAAAAATGTTATGATAACGTAGCCAAATGAAACGGCCACCATGCCTAGGCACTGAAAATAAACAATTATTTGTATAATATAGTCATGCTAAACTTGTATATATGTTAAAGGATTTTGTTTACCGGAACAGCATAACAACAATTAATCCATTCAACTATGTCGTTCAGTTTATCATGGGTTTGTGCAAATTCTGCTATGATTTTCCTGTCAAAGCGAAATTTATGCCGCAAGAGAGTCGTATTTACAGTTTTGAACGACAGTTCATTTTCCGAAAATGTTTCCAAATCAAGGAGCTCCTCCACTTCTGGATGGTGTTTGCCTTCGTTTATTGTTAAATAGCAACTGAAAATAAAATCAATATGGCATAAAATATATATTTAAGACCTGAGATAGATAACTCCTATAAAAAGTTCAACATTGGCCATAACCTTGAATAAAAAGCGTTTCTGTATTAAATAATTACATTAAATAATATCCAAGTTTAAAATTTGCTGGCCGGCCAGAAAATGGTGAACACAACGGCCTTATAATTTAATAAATTGTATTTTGTATTATAATCTGTTGTCTTACTTATCTTAAAATTAGTAATTTTTTAATGTAACGTTAAATACTAGCTTTTAAATATTAAATAGCCATGCTGGTTAGTGATATCCAATTCAAATTTTAATTAAAAGGAGTTTAATATAAATGTTATTTCTATTTATGTTTAATGATTAGTTACTAAATGGATGGACATACAAAACTTTAAAGCTTAAAATAAACGATACAATTTATCTGCCCGAATGTATGATATTTATTTATTATCAACACTAATACATTTACATAACTAAAAAATAAATATAGTTTCAGGAAAAACTTCCTACGCTTATATAGGATAGTGAATTTTGTACTAAGTATCCTAACTTTAAATGACGTAATTTAGGACAAATTGAGGAAAAACTTGATCCGCACTTACATAAATGTATAGCGTATATAAAGATTCTTGATATCTGGGAATCGATGAAAGCTACAAAGTACCACAACAACCTTACTTCCTCTATCACTGTTTTTAATGTTTTACTGTCAGTTCCCGATACCCTATATCTACAGCTCAGGAAGCCACAATATTTAGACAAACTCATTGTTTCTAAAAGAAATTTTTCAAAAAGCTGAGACAATAAACAACCGTATTGCCAAACCCGGAGGGAAAATAATTTGGAATGTTAAACCCTCACCAAATTAGCACATAAGAGTAAATGAGCTAATAAACCAATATAAATATAAACTGAATAAACCACCAATAAGAGTTAGAGATAAGTTCGCCAATATCAATAAAATAACCAAACTGATGACAGTGAAGTTTATACTAAAAAAATAACAAAAAATTACACTGTTAAATTTGGTTATTTAACACAAATTAAAACTTTATATAAAAGAAAATTTAAATTTAAAGTTGTTTTGTAAATTTAGAGAGTTTCAGGTATTTTTGAATAGATATTATTCGGATAGCGTTTAGACCAAATGCTATTTTTGAGACCAAAGTAATTAACATCTCTAGGATCGGCGGTACAAATTTTGTAAAAATCGTTCAAAATTATGCAATTTTGTCACCTTGACCACAAAAATTTTGATTATTTAAATATATCAATATAAATATTTTAAACGCCAATACGTATTTCAATTGGAGAATATAACATAAAGGAAAATTGGAATAAAATCACCCTAAACACTGAAATTCTAAATTCTGTAAACTAGTAAAATCCATCAGAATTGAGTCCCGTTCACCATAAATATAGGACTTTCACCAGGGTCCATATAGACGAGTAACCGTGAACACGTCTAGTAGCTTATAAAACATGATTTAAATTCACTGAAAGTTTGAATTATGGTAATAATAGTAAAGTTTATCAGAATTTAAATTGCTTGACCACACATCTCGTTGGTCCAAAATATCTGACTGTTCGTGAACATCTCTGTGATCGGTGGTACAAAATTTTACAAATCAGTTAAATCTAATAATTTCTGAAACCGGCGCCCCAACATATACAAAACAACATAAAATTTTAATTTTTCAACAAATACAATTATAATTGGAAAACAACCAAATTTAACAGTGTAGTTTTTTATAGTTCTTATTAAAAATTTCACTGCAATCTGTTATAATTTATTACACCAAATATTTGCAAAACTATGATGATTTTTAAAGTTCAAAAATGTAAAAGAAACAAAAAAATTAAATTTAGATAAAATTAATTTTTTTTTCTTGTAAATTTATAATATCATAATTTTAACAATTCAAAAAGTTAGTTGAGATGGTCTGAAAAGTAGAATTATTCTGTTAATTTTAGAAATGTTTAGAAAAAAAATTAAAATTGAATTAAATTAAATATCATTCTCATAAATTAAATATATATAAACTCTGTTAATGCTAAACTTATCAATTTAATTCTGTTAAAAAAATTAAATTAAATTAAATTTTAAAATAAATTAAATAAAAGATTAAAATAAATTTTAAAATAAATTAAATAAAAGATTAAAAAATACTTTAAATAAATACTTTAAATAACACTTTAAATACAAAAGTAAATACTTCCTATTTTTTATCTTAAATATTCAAAATAATTTAAATTGCAAAACATTTTATAAATCAGTTTTGCAAGAAAAATGGAATATTCTTGGCAACTAAATTCCTAAAACTGGAATTTTAAAAATGAAATTTTAAAAACTTTTATCAATTATAATTAAATATTAAAAATTTATAAATCGGTCATTCAACATAATAAAATAAAATTTACTTGCTATTTTTTCAGTTCAGATATAATAAATATCCAAAATAATTAAAGTACCATTAAATATTATAATTCAATTTCACAAGAAAATTGAATATTGTTGGATATTAAATTCCTAAAACCCCTAAAAATCTCAAAACGCTTTCTGTTCTAACATTCAAGTTCGCGAATTAATTTGTTTTTAATACAAATGTAAAATAATTTAAAACTGTTCATTAACTTAAATTTTAATAGGTTTCAACTTTAAATATTATTGATTTATTTAATTTAAAGCTTGAAGAGAATGTTCAAAAGAATAAAAATTATAATATATCTGTAAATTCATAAAACAAAAAATTATCAATACTTGCAAAATTTAAAAAAAAACGAATTAATAAAATTAATTTTTAAATTCTGAAAGGAACTTTAAAAATCTATAATCCATTATTTAAATTTTCAATTTGACAGCCTATTTAAAATTATAAATTTTCCATTTAAATTTACAATTATTTTTATTTCTTTAAACGTATTATTTTATAGATTACAAAAAAATATTCAAGAAAATTTAATTCATTTCAACCAACTACAATTCTTAATTCTATTGTTAAATTGAAGTTTGATTGCTCTGAAGAATATTATAATTCTCTAGAATATTAAAATTAAATTTCATTTCATACCAGTCAAGCTTAAAAAATTTGAAAATATTAAAACCATTTAAAAATATTAGAACTCCCACGCTCTAATTCGTAAAATTAAGCAAATTAATTCTGTAAGATAAATTTAAAAAAAATTAAAATATATTCGTAAAAAAAACCTAACAAAATTAATTTACAGCGTTTTTGAATAATATCTTAAATACTCGTATTCAAACTAACTGAAATATCGATAAATACATATTATAATTCAAATCCGCTAGAAAAATTTGATATTCTAAACTACTAGATTCTAAAAACTCCTTGAAAATATTAAAGCTTCTTCTGTTCTAACAATTATAAATATTCGAAAATGGTTTAAATTTCTGTTTAATAAAAATATTAATTATGTAGTTTAAAATTTATAAATAATAATACTTTTTTTAAATTTAAATTGGTATATTTCAAATTCATAAAACATTTCATTTATAAAAATTTCAAAATTATAAGTCAAAAAATTTTAATTTACAAAATTAATGATTTTTTTAAATAATTCAAATATAAAAATAATCAAAAAATTAATAAAAAAATTTTGAAACTCTAAATTTTAACTTTGTATATATTTTCAAATATCTGAAAATGTTTAAATTCTAATTTATCTGTAATTTGTTGAAACAAAAAATAATTTAGACTCGCAAAATCTTAAAAAAATCGATTAAATAAAATTATTTTTAACATTCTGAAACTATTATTAAAAATCTATAAATGAATAGCAAATTTGTAAAAGTAAACGATTATTAAAATTTTCAATTTGACAGCCTATTTAAAATTTTCAATTTTCTATCTAAATTTACAAAAAAAAATGTATGTTATTATTTTATAGATTACAACATTGAAACTTAATTTATTTTTCAAAATATGAAAATGGGAAACATTTATTTTCAATGAACTACAATTAATTAATTAATTAATTATTTTAATTATTAATTAATTTTTAATTTTTTAAAATATTATTTTAATTCCAAGCACTAATATTATTTCATTAATTTTAAAATGTTCTAGAATATTAAAATTAAATTAAGTTTGAAACCAATTAAAGTAAAAACCAATTATGAGAACTCCTACTAGCAAATTTTTAAACTTAATAATCATTTTATATAAATATTTTGTAAATATTAAATTTAAAATAACAATTTCAACAAAAATTTGCAATTTAAAAAAAAATTCCTTAAATTATTAATTAAAATTTATAAATCGAGTTTATAAAGACAAAATGTTTAAATTGAAATAAATTAAAGAAGATTACAAAAACTCTGTTAATGTTAAATTTATCAAATTAATTGTGCAAGCTAAATTTGACTAGAAATTAAAATATTTTCGCCTTTTGCTTAAAATTTGAAGAAAATTAAAATAAACAAATTAAATTCAGATATGTTAAATATTCAAAATAATTGAAATAGCGATAAAATTCAATTCCACAAATAAAATTGTATTTCTTGGCTACTAAATTCCTAAAGCGCCTGAAAATCTCAAAACTCCTTCTTTTCTAACAATATAGTTCGAGAATTAATTGGTTTTTAACATAAATGTAAAATAATTTAAAATCTAGAAATAATAATAAATTTTTAAAATTTAAATTTTTCAAATGTACATTTATAAAATTCTTAAACTGTTTACATAAATTTTATAATCAAAATTTCATAAACTGTAATATTGATAATTTATAAAATTAATAATATTTTAACCTTATTCTCTAAATGTTAACATTTTATATGTATTTGAAACTTTTAAGGATGTTAAAATAGATTAAAATTCTAATATATTTTGTGTAAATTCTTGAAACAAAAAATTAATAAAACATGCCAAATCTTAAAAATGGAATTAATAAATTTATTTTCAAATTTCCGAAACAATTTTAAAAATAAAATGAATAGTAAATTAATGTTATATATATAAAATTAATCAATTAATAAAAATTTCAATTTGACAGCCTAAATAGTAAAATTTATAAATTTTTTCATATAGATTACAACATTTTTAATTGAAACTTAATTTGATTCTCAAAATAGGAAAAAAAGAAATATTTTATTTCAACGATCTACAATTCTTAATTCTATTTTAAGATTTATTAATTTTTAAAATTACAAAAATATTAGTTAAATTGCACTATGTTTAATTCTAAGCACGTATATTTTTCATAAATTTTAAAATTTTATAAAATATCAAAATTAGATTTAATATTAAAGTAATTTAAAAACATTAGAACTCCCACTCGCAAATTATTAAATTTCATATTATACGGAAATTCTGTAAATAATAATATTAAAATAAAACAATTGCAAAAGAATCCTTTAATGCAATTTTAAAAACTTTTTTTTAATTATTAATCATAATTAGATATTAAAAATTTATAAATCGAAATTTCTTTAGAAAAAATATTAAAAGTGAATTAAATTAAATATCAATCCAATAAATTAAATTTATAAAAATTCTGTTAATGTTAAATTTAAAATAATATTAAAATATAAATAAGCTACATAATCTATTAAAATTGACTTCCTATTTTTCAGTTCAGATATCTTAAATACACGAAATAATTGAAATAGCGATAAATATTATAATTCAATATAATTTCGCAAAATTTAAATATTTTTCGCTAATAAATTTTTATATAAAATCTAGAAAAAATTATAAATTTTTAAAACTTAAATTTTAAAATATTACATTTAGAAAATTCTAAATCTATTTATATAAATTTTAAAAACAAGTTTTCAAAAACTGTAATATTGAGTTAAAATATGATACTATTTAAAGTAATAATTTACAAAATTAATAATAATAAACAGTGTCTAAAGAACCCAAATATTTGAACCTCCTCACTCCCTCAAACGTGTGGTGGCCACTACTAAAATCTGGTGTGCCATTGTCCCGAAAACAAGAGATCAGGTATTTCGTTTTGGACTCATTGATCTGAAGTCCAACTGAAGCTGCAAACTCTACAAGCGGATCAAGTATTTCTTTCACTCCGTTGCTATTCAGTCCAATCATGCATATGTCATCTGCATATGCAAGCACCTGATTGGACTGCCGATATAAGATGTTGCAACTGGAAAAGTTGTCGATAGCCTGTTCTCAACTTTAACATAGCATTGAGACTGCGTCACTGTCATCATACACAGTCGCACCAATTTTCTTGGCATTCCTAGGTATTCCAGGGAGACCACAAACTTGATCGAGTCATAGGCCTGCCGGAAATCCAGGAACACCTATTGTACGAAGATGGAAGTTTCATAATATTTAGATAGAATCACTCGCAGCGAAGAGACCTGATCCGTGACTGATCGATTCGGTCGAAATCCTCCTTGATAGTCACCAACCAGGCCCTCCGCTAGAGGAGTGATTAATAATATTTTTAAAAATTTTCATACATCGAAATTATATAATAAACTTAAAAAAGCATATTTTTTAAATTTTAACTCTAAATTTTAACGTTTTATAAATATATCTAAAACATTTAAGAATGTTAAAAAAATTAAAATGTTAATATATTATCTGTAAATTATTTAAACAAAAAATTTTTAAAACTTTCAAAATGTTAAAAATGAAATTAATAAAATAATTTTTATAATTCTGAAACGATCATTAAAAATCTAGAAATGAATAATAAATAAATGTTAAATTTGTAATTTTACAAGTTTAGTTACAATTTTAGTCAATTATTAAAAATTTCAATTTGACAGCCTATTTAAAATTATAAATTTTTCATCTAAATTTACAAAATATTAAATTAATTTTTTTATTGATTACAATATTTTTACTTGGAACTCAAATTTAATTCTTAAAATATGAAAAAAAGAAATATTTAATTTCAACGAACAACACATTCTTAAATCTATTTTTAAATTTATTCATGTTTAAAAATTCTCTGGAATTTTAAAATTAAATCAAATTTCAAACCAATCAAAGTTAAAACAATGTACAATTATTAGAACTCTCACTCGCAAATTGAATTAAACGCAATTTAAAAAAAATTCTTTAAATTATTAATTAAAAGTAGATATTAAAATGTATAAATCAAAGTTTATTTAGACTTTAAAATTAAATTAAATTAAAGAAGATTAAAAAAATTCTTTTACCTTAAATTCTTTTAAATTACTTTAAATTCTTTTAAATTCTTTTTATGTTAGCTAAATTTGGAAACAACATAAAATATCATCGTCTTTCCCTTAGAATTTGAAAAAAATTAATTAATTAAATTTACTTACTATTTTTCAGTTCAGATATCTTAACTATTCAAAATAATTGAAATATCGATAAATATTATAATTCAATTCCACGAAAAAATTGAACATTCTTTGCAACTAAATTCCTAAAACCCCTGAAAATCTCAAATTCCCTTGTTTTTAATATAAATGTTAAATAATTAAAAATCTTATTAAATTTATTAAAATATTAAATTTATATTTTTATTGATTACAATATTTTTACTTGAAACTTAATTTAATTCTCAAAATAAGAAATAAAGAAATATTTAATTTCAACAAACAACACATTTTTAATTCTATTTTTAAATTTATTAATTTTTAAAATTTTTAGAATATAATTTTAATTATATGCACAATTTAAAACAATTTAAAATTATTTGAACTCCGACTTGCAAATTCTTAAAATAAATAATCATTTTATATAAAAATTCTGTAAATGTTAAATTTAAAATAACAATTTTAAAAAAATCCTTAAACGAAATTGGAAAAACCATTCTTAAAATTGTTGATTATAATTAGATGTTAAAAATTTATAAATTTACATATATATTAAAACGTGGAAACATCTGCAATTGCAGCGCCAATTATTAGGGCAGTGTAGTAAAAATATGACAATCAATAATTTTATTTTATTTTACTATTTCGTTAACAATTTTTATTTTTTTTTAATCAAAAGCACTTTATCGCTGTTACAGAACTAGCAACAGACCTTAAATGCCTACCTTCTATAATCTCGGTAATATCTATCTGTTTGGCACGTTGTTTTTTAGTGGTTAGGTACCAGAGATTTTTCAGACACTATAGCGTTAATCACTAAATTAACTATCAACTCGATAATTTCCGCGTTTGGCTCATTAAAATTAATGCTGAGCAATGTGAAAACCATACGCGGAAAAACTACTAAATATTTTAGAATTATTGTATTATTAATTAAAAATTTAAATCATGAATTTTTGAAATTTGTTTTGTTATTTTGCATTGAGTTCTTTAAATTTAAAACAAACGAAAAATTAACTTACCAAATCAGTTTATTTAGTGCTGTATACCGTGTTTTAATAACCAACAGAAAGAGCACCGTTTGCGTTGTAATTATCAAGAACGATGTATTCTGCAAGCCATACGACAGAAACAATAATGGATTTGAAATGAATTCCTCATAAATTAGAAAATATGTAGCGACCACATCAAAACCAATTGTAATCAAACCAATCACGAGAAACAACACCGAAGCGATAAAATGATTTTTATGATCCAGTATACGCGGTATTTTAGTCGCGGTATTTTTTATATTTTTAACTGTCCGCTTAGCGAACGGCATCACAACTAAGGTGTCGTGAAATGTTTCCAACAGGATATCGATGTAGCATAAATTAATAAAAATTTTAAAAACTGTTTCACGTCGCACATAACTCAATATTATAGCGGCGATCGATACAACCAAACCAATAATAAGACAAAATTGTCCGCCCGCCGATAGTATTAATGAATCGGACAGGCTTACATCAAACTGTCTTATCGCATTGTAGTAAATTAACGATATGTAAACGAGGATCACGGTCACGAGTATGGCGAAATCGATGAGAGTGGTTTTAACTTTAAAATTGCGACAAAATTTATGATTTTTTAAATTAATTTTTGGTAATTTAAAAAGTGAGTATCCAAAAAATTTCGACACAAAAAATATGAGGCGTGAACTTTCTTTAATCGTTTCGTAATCACGCGGACCATCAACATTTTGACTGTCGGTGGGACTAATTTTTTTATTAAAATATAATTTATTTTCACCAGTTTGAGACATATTCGATACGCACACAACACATCACACTCAACTATAAATTTATATTGAACCAAGTTTATGGTCGTTTAACGACTACTACCGACAGTCAACCTAAAGTTAATATTTAAATATAGGTTCAACACGCATGATGTACATATATAATGTAGATAATATATATTGATTGAATGATAAACGGAATTTCTAATTTATTGACCGAATGAATTATTCTATCGATGGATGGATGACATAAACTTAACCATTTGCCACCTAACTAGGAAAATAATTTTCCGCATTTCAATAATGTTAATAACTCTATATGTATCGTGTATAATTATGTTTTATTATAATTAAATAAAATATGCAAATAACCACAAATTATATGACCACCAAATACAGGATGATGACAAAAACGTATTTCACTCTATTCAAGTATACCCGTTTTATTTGTATCGCATGTTAACGATTCAACAGAACTATCGAACTGTATTAAAATTATTAAATATGTTGTCGATGATGCGATTATAGAGAACAGTAATGTCCAATCGTATGTAAATAGGCCACACGACACAACTGGCGATCGCTTTTGAAGTTGTAACGAAAATATTCGTAGCGAATCGATAATTTCATTCGATTGTGCGATTTCAATGTGTGGATCGATCATAATTTGATTGATTGATTTGTGCAGCAGGACACCAGTTTGATTGCCTTCGGCGGTCGCGGTCCAGCTCGCGATTATTATCGAGATCACACAAAATATGTAAAATATATACCATGCTTGGTAGACAGTGGCCAATTGTGACGTTTCGTTGTGTGGATGATATAGTGCGTAGTAAAGAGAAAAAAACGCCAGTATAACGTAGCCAAAAGAAACGGCCACTACGCCTAAACACTGCAAATAGTAAATCTATTTTAGTATTAATCAAAATTTAGATATATTTTTTATGTATACCTGAATTGCATAGCAACCATTAATCCATTCGACCACATCGTTCAGCTTGTCATGAATTTGGGCAAACTCTGCCATGATTTTGCGGTCAAAGCGAAAATCACTTCGCAGGAATGTCGAATTTATAGGTAAGGCTAATCGATTGTCCGAAAATGTTTCCAAATCATAAAACTTTTCCACTTCTGGGTGGCCTGGTTCGTCCTGTATTGATAAATAGCAACTGAAAACAAAACATTACAATAAAATTATTTAGGACCATTGGAAAGCTTTTAGAAATAATTAAGTGCACATAAAATATTTACATATAAAAGAATATTGGACAAAGCATTTGTTTGCTGATCTTTGAAGTAAACCAGCTTTACTTTAAAATGTTCATCTTAGTAAAGCTTTTTGAACTTTATAAAGTCCTGGACTTTAATAAGTGTGTTTTGAGCAAAATAATGATACTCTGCATTTTATAATCTAGACATTTAGATTTTTGTGTGAGCTTTTGAAAAGCTCCGCAAGCTTTTCATGAGAAAAAAACATCCTTTTAAATTTATAATCATTCCAAAAAAACTTTACTTACCAAATTAATTTATTCAATGCTCTATACCGTGCCTTAATCGCGAACAAAAAAAGCACCGTCTGTGATGTAATCATCCAAAAAGATGTATTCTGCAACGCATACGATACGTAAACGAGCGAATTGGAATTAAATTCAATATTAATTAGCACATAAGTAGCCGCCAAATCCGAAGATATAATAATTAGGCCCAACACTAAAAACCACATCGAAACTTTAAAATGTTTTTTATGATTCAGTATAGTTTGCGGTGTTGCTTTAATCGCGCTTGAATTAACATTTTTTAATTTTTCCGGCACCTGTACAACTAAGCTGTCGTGAAACGTTTCCAACACAATATCGATATAGCATAAATTAATAAAAATTTTAAAAACGGTTTCACGTCGCAAAAAGCATAGTATTATAGCGGCAGTCGATACAATCAGGCCAATTGTTAGGCTAATTTGTCCGCCCATTGATAGTATTAATGAAGCTGACATGCCTATATCAAAATGTGTTACCGCATTGTAGTAGATTAAATACACATACACCAGGATCACGGTCACGAATATGGCAAAGTCGACAAATGTGGTTTTGATTTTAAAATTGCGACAAATTTTATGATTTTTTAAATTAACTTTTGGTAGCGTAAAAAGTGAGTATCCAAAAAATTTCGACACAAAAAATATTAGACGCGAACTTTCTTTTATAGTTAGGATGTCTCGTGACCCACCACTATCAACACAACTTATGTTATCTTGATTTTGATTTCGATTAAAATTATTTTTATTTGCACCAATTGTTTGAGCCATATCCGATACACTCGTCGCACATACGACAGTCAACCTTAAGTTAATAAATTTTAATTGCCAACTAACTTTTATATATTTAAATAAACTATATTTAGCTTCCACTATATACAAGTATAACGTGTATATTGCTTGAATGATTATATAAATGGAAATTATAGTTTATTACCTGGATGATTATTGTATATGTATATATATGGAGGGGTTGTTGGATTATGCGTGAAAATGAATTTCTCTATAGTGCACGATATATTGTATAGATTGTGTTGTTTATCGTAATTTAATTTATTAGATAAGGCACGACATAACCAATTCTCAAGTGGACATGGTAAATAAGTAGTTTAGGTGGTATGCAATGTTTTATGTATAATGAGGTGCGATAACATATGACATACTGTGTGTCATATATGATATCGATTGTTTGTGTTTCTATATCGTAAAGTGCATTATCATTAGCATTTATAGATAAACGACTGAATTAATCAGCAGTTTAGCATATACTCTGTGTAACTGATATTGTGTCAATTGTTGTAATTAAAAAAGAAGGTATATTTTTAAATACCAAATCTGCCTTGTAAATGTTAAATTTCCGAAGTAAAAATTGTTTAATTATCAAATTTTACTCGTCGACGTGTGTTCTACTATGTGAGCGCTTAGCAAGATCAACTAAAATTGGTAATCGAGATTTTTTTTTATTCTTTACGAAATTTAGTAAACGGAATTTCATAAAAAAATATTTCGAAACCCAATTTATTGTCGAATATGCCAACGACTCCATAATAAAACTCACAAAAACGTGTCTAGCACACTGATGCAAGACAGTTTTCTGCCTATTTTACTATGTAAGTACTGGGAAGGTTGACTAAAGTTTGATATCGATGTGAATATTAAAAATATGTAAATCGTTTTGGCTACTTTTAACCTTCTACTCAGGCGATACTACAGCTGTAGTCGAGTAGTTTCGAAAATGGTTCTGAATTTTTTAGAATGATAATTTTTGTATATTTTTCCGCTAGTACTTTTTAGTGCGTTTAGAGCAAGTTACTAAGTGTAACTCGCATAACGCATATGATGACTTATTCAGGATATAACACTTGCAGTTGAACACCTAAATAATTCTCTTCAACTCCCATGACCACGTCCATCGGATGAAAAAAATTAATTCCGCTAAAAGAGAGTGCTGGGTGCAAATCATTCATATGGATCAGCAAATGTTTGGAAATGATGCCTTAAATCTTTTGAATTTCGGTATATTTGTACATTTGGTTCTGATTCGTTTAATACCACTTGATTACGTGATATTTATTCGGAATAAAATATTTGAAACTGTCATATCGCTTTCGATATTCTATTCTGGGCTAGTAGAACTGAATTTTCTACCGCAAAAAACAAAAATATGAGTTGAAAAACAGAATCTATTTACTTCAATGGGTAATGATTATTACTACACAAACCCCCTATTTGCGCGGTGAAACCTGTCGCCTTGCGCTAAACATCCGAATCCATCGCTTAAAATACTCGTAGATTACTTGATTGACGAGACACTTGAAAAATGTTCCTGGTTATACGGATGTCACGGTGAACTATGCGGATGAGCTCAATAGTAAATTAGAGATCGTTAATTACAACGCTTTGGAACTCGCGAAACGCGATGAACTAATTTACTAATTATTGTAGTTCATCAGCAGATTTGTAAGTCTGTTGTAAATCCATCAGATATGTGTACAAATAATAATTTACTTATATTCCACCAAGATTCGGAAATATTTTATGAACATTGGACAGTTTCAAAACAATTTGTCTTCGGAAGTAATGGATATCAAGTGATACCCTCTCATACATAATCATTTTTAGAAAACATTTTTAGAGAAGTTCTCTATATGAGTGGGATCGGGTAACGATCACGCGATCGACGACATAATCTCCGCACAAGGTGAACAAGGACAAATCTGTTATTTTTTCTTCTAAATCACTGTCTGGCATATGGTCATTTCGATAATATGCGACTTACGTTCCATTTGCAACAAAAGTGAAAATAAATGTGGATATTCAGTTGCTTTGTTTGAATTTGTGTTGGAGTATCTAAGGCAAAAAGAACTTTATGAATAAGTGATTTATTTTTCACACCAGCTAAGCCATGGGAAACAATTCGTGATAAGCGCAATCTGCAACAACGTTTTCTATTAACAGTGTTGAGTTTTTAGAAAAAAAAAAAAGATCATGATTCCGGTGTGACATTACTGAATGACTTGCTGTACTACTCCAATTACCCAACTAGATGATGACGGAGAAAAATTATAGATCACTTCAACCCAAACGACGATGGAGAAATTCCATCCTTATAGTAATATGACGATCGCAACAATTTTAAACGACGACAACGAAACGACAAAAATGCATTTAAAGGTTTTAATGCTTAATCCATATTCAACTAACCTCCATTTGTAAATATAAATTAATTCTAGTCTAGAACCATATATTGTTTAAAACCCTTTGGAAGCTCTAGCTATCATTTTGCAATAGGAGGTGCATCTATCTTGAGAACATCCTCCTGAGCTACTGGAATATGATAAGGCCTGCCTAATTTAATTTTCGGCCATTCCAACACCAAGAGCATTTTTAGAGTAATAGGCAGCAATTAGTCACGCACGACAGTGTTATTAGATCACATTTAGCAATAATACTCGTATTTGTTGTTTTAACCTGAGACTATACATTAACAGGGTGGAATATTAATCATTGATACTGAAACCCGCAAGGAAATTCCGAGTATTTTATCAGTTGTTATGTCAAGTTCTGAGATATGTTCACGAACTTTAATTAAATTAACTAAGACAACATATAAATAAATGCTTTGCCGACGATCAAAATGCAATTCCAATGGTCCAAAAACTATCAACGCTGGCAAAGTGGTGGCCTTTACTATGAGAAAACAAGAGGTCATATAATAGCTTGGCCAAACGATTTTAATTTTTTTTAGAAAGGCCGCAAAGTCGAGACATTTATAATAGCAATAATTCGAATGGTCATACAATCATTAACGCTGGCATAGTGGTGGTCAATATTCCAAACTACAGCTGGACCAAACGAATTTTCTTTAAATTTGAATTTTTTTGCCAATGGTCAAAAAATTATCAACGCTGACACAGTTTCGGCCAAGAAAGTAAACTTAACTCAATCGTTGTAAAAAATAGCCATCTATGCAAAAACTTGCCCATAAGATTTTTCAGTTTAATTTGGGTTCCGGCCAATTTTAATAATTTTAATAGTATGGGCGGCATATTTAGCAGTAATTCAAATGGACTACAATTTATCAAGGTTTTCACTGTGATGGTTCGATTCGATTTCAATTTTAATTAAAAGATTGCACATAGGCGAGACATTTATTTCGCTAATAAAGTTTGGCCATTTATTTCGATTCTACTTTTCCTTGAAAACTTTGCAAGGGCGAGACATTTATTTGCATACCAACGATTCAAAAAGTCGTAAAATTATCAACGCTAGCATAGTGGTGGCCAAGAATATTTCAAAGTTAGTCGTTGTGCGAAATAGCCGTTTCTACAAAAGTTTGGCCATACGATTTCTTTTCGATTTCAACTTTCTTTGAAAAGTTCGCAAAGGTGAAGTATTTATTTATATAGCTGCAATTTTGGTCATCTTGGTCAAAATATTATCAACGGTAGCACAGGGATGGTAAAAAAGGTATCAATCTCAATGGCTATGAGAAAATAACCGTTCCTGGTAAAGCTTGACAATACGATATTTTGTTCAATTTTAAATTTCTTTGAAAAGTCCTTAAATTCGAGACATTTATTTACATAGCAACAATTCCAATGGTCAAAATGAACGTTGGCATAGTGATGGTCAAGAAAGACTTAAACTCAATCGTTGTTAAAAAATATCCATCTCTGCAAAAGCTTGCCCATATGGTTTTCCATTTTAATATTTGTTTTAAAGTTAGTATGGGCGGCATAATTAGCGGTAAATCGAATGGCCTTGAAAATATCAAGGCTGGCACAGTGTTTGCCAAGAAGGTGCCAAACTTAATTGCAATGAGGAAATAGCCATTCCTATAAAAGTTTTACCAAAGGATTTGTTTCGATTTTAATTTGCTTTGAAAAGTTTGAAAAAGGCTAAACATTTATAGATGGCCTAAAGTGGTAGCCAAATTGGTTTAAATGGACGTCCCTACGAAAGCTTGGTCATACAATTCTTTTTTTGATTTACATTTTCTTTAAAAAGCCGCAAGCAAAGGCGAAACATTTTCGAGTAAATTGTGAACTGCATTAATCATAAGGCTGACAAAACATATTGAAATGGTATCTGAAGTGGGTTTTCTTTCCGGGAATCCTTCGAACGGATTTGCCGGGAATTAAGAATTTTTCGGAAATCCCGTTTCCCGGGAATGGTATTGTCTTGATATTTCCCGTAAATTAAATTGTTAAACTCCTAACACGTTTAAAATTATCTCTGTGGTATACTGCACAAAATAATAAACCACCTTTGAATAATTAAATTATACAACTAGATCCTTTGTCATAAAATAGAAAAGATCAGCTATACAAAATTTAAAAGAATCGAATAGGACCGATATATCAAATTTTTACAGTATTTAAAATCTTTAACCGGCACCTTTAATAATATCCAACGATTCTAATACTCTTAAAATTTCGTGGTCGAATATTATGGATATATCCCACCTAAATTACTAGCTGGACATCTGGAAGAATTAGAATCTGGAAGATACACAGACTTATACTGTTCGATAAAAAGTTTGCAAATTTCAGTTTGATTACTGAATTTTTCAGTTTGTAATACATAATAACTCGTATTCTGTAAATCGTTAAAAAAATTTTAGAATGGAAAAGGCATGTATTATCACAGATTGGAAACACCATTTTGGAGTAAATAAGAAAAATAAAGCTGGAATAATATGCAAACTGGTTCACAAATATTTACAAAAAAAGGTGAATTAACTAGTGGGCTTTTGAGCCATTTAGAAAGAGAGCACGATATTGCACGGAAGCGCGAGGCAGCTCCTAATGTAGAAGGTGGGTTCAGAAATATAGGGGTAAACCACCATAAAAAGTGCTCCAATAATACTTCAATAATCGAAGAGAAGATCGTTAGTAGAAATCGTCGCACAATTAGACAAAAAGCGCTACATATCACCATAGCACCAAACCATTTAACTTGGGGTTAATTCTAATTTTTGGTTCTTGCTGCGCTGAAAGCATGCTGGAGTTACTGAGAGGCTTACTCAATAGAAGACGATAATAAA
This sequence comes from Tipula unca, assembly GCA_951394425.1. Classification (NCBI taxonomy): domain Eukaryota; kingdom Metazoa; phylum Arthropoda; class Insecta; order Diptera; family Tipulidae; genus Tipula; species Tipula unca. Next base: position 15,317,729 of record OX596380.1, on the reverse strand, counting down.
TTTGTCTGTAACCGAATATCTAGGTTTGGGACTGATTTAAATTACATGCGCAATATTATTGTTCAAAACAATGTCATCTGTCAACATAGCCGCATTCGGTGAAATACATTAGAAAGTATAAGTTGGTTCAATTCCTTAGGTTGGGGATGAACAAACAAAATATAACATTGTTGAACTTCAAAATGTTTGAAAGCCACTGAAAGTAGCTTCAGAAGCATAAGGAAAGAGAATATGGATATTTTCAAAGCCGAAGCAGTTTTGGTATTTTATGTTAAAAATCTGAAAGTTCAGACAACAGCATTGAAATGCTAAATTTCCTAAAAGTAAAGCTAAACGAAAGAAGAAATAAACATGTTGTATGCTTAATAAAGCCTACTAAATACCAATCCTGTTTTTCGGGAATGCAAAAGGTCTGGGAATGGGCAAGCCCTAATCTGAAGAAACCCACGCTACCAAAAACTCCATCTGAGTAAACCGACACGATGAATAATATATGCGATTGGTGCAAATAGTAAAACCAGGAAAAATACAGATACAAAAATACCAACAATGTTGTGAAATTGCGATCGCACAAAAAGTTTTGAATAGCCGATTTGAATTCTAATATCTGGCTGATAATCGAAAAACTGACTTGGATAGATACCTCGGGTGGCGTTCATTTACAATAAATGAAAATGGATTTAAACAGTGATAAAAACTCTATAAATTGTTAAAACGTACGCCTACTACTAAACCAGAACGTCTCAAGTGATTGGAACTATCTACTCTACATGTACGTTGCAAAAATGTTATATACTCGTATCTGTATGTAGATCTCAATTTATATGCAAAAATATTTCCTTACACAAAATTCTATTATTATTCGCGCTCTCCACATTATTATGGCTTACAAATGTTAGCTTTCTTTCTTTCGTTTGTTTTAATTTAATTAAATTAAAACAAAAAAATTAAAATTACAATGATAATTTTAAGGCAAAGTAAAGCACAAAAACAATACATAAAATTAATATTTTAAAATTATTAAAAAAAAATATTAAAAAATCGGGGAAAATGTACGCAAGTGAACAAACTAACCATACACACACACACACAATATATACCTACATCCTATATAAATAAGAATCCGAAGAAGAAAACTAGAAAATTATTATTCCTTAGAGAATTTCCACTTGATCTTTGCATCTAAAGAGAAAAGCTTTTTTACACACTTTGTTTTCTTTTTCTTGGTTTTCGCAATTTTCCTGTTTTGTTTTTGATACACTCCATGTACATACACAAAAAGATGAGGTTAACAAAACTGAAAGTGAAAATTATAATTTCTTAAAGGCTTTAGGAATGTATACATATATACATATATACACCCGTTGTATTCGTAAAAACATAATAGAGTTGTTGGTGTAAAATTAATGTAGTTGTTGTTGTTGTCAAAAGTGAATGTAACAAAATAAACCAAAAAAGACGGGTGGTTTTTCACTCGTTTTTCCTATCAGATTGTCAAAAAAAAAACAAAAGAAAAGGTAAAATTATGAACCTACTTTTATATACGTAAAATAAATCATTTTGTTGTTGGTATGTACACATACATACGTATATAGAACCTTCACATCCATTATTTGACGTGTCTTTTGAATTTTGTGTTTGTAAGACGGAACAGAAAATGAATGCAGAAGGAAGAAAGTAAATTAAGTTGTTTTAGATTTGTGTGCAGTAATTTGGAAAAAAAATGCTTTTTATACGTCACACACACACATTATTGTTGTTTAAGGTTTGTGCTTAAATTTCCACTTAAGTTTTAATCTGTTAATTGTGATGGATATAAAAAAAAGAAAATGAATAAGATTGGTGACTACTATGTGTATGTTCTAAACGATTACGAAATTTCACGTACTCAGACTTATACTTTAGTTTTCAAAAGTATGTCAAGAGAACTTAATTCTAAAATTAAAATTATATGGAAAAGCTGCTACTATTTGGGCTTACATTTTCGTTGGTATACGACTGGCGATTCTTGTACAAAATAATTGAACGTTAACGATTTATTGTGAAATCTTTAAAGCTTTTTTATTTCTACTTCTATACGATATCAACACGTCAATTGGAATACCAGTTTTTAACACGTTTTATAGCATATCTGGTGTTCAAACCAATCATTATTCAAAATTTAGTCAATTGCACTAATAAAGCATTTATTATAATTTTAAGCTTTCTACTTACTAATTATATTCAACCTTGAGCTTTTATGGTACTTACTTAATGGTATTGATGGGATTATTGAATCTGAAAACTAGGAGATACCTTAGTTCTCGATTGGACAGAAAAAGCTAAGAATTATATGTGCATTCTAATGAAAGCTTAGTATTTCGGAAGTTTTCGAAACGAAATGATTTGTTTAAAAATGTTACATGTTAAAATTTAAAAGCTCGAATGTTAAATATTATTACATTCTGATGTTGTTGAAGAAGCTTTTGAATTTTATTACCTTAAATTTTTACATACATAAATTTGTAATGTAAATTAGAATTTAAATTTATTTCGGATAGTAGGACGTGAGGGGTTGTTTATGTGTCGTCGATGGTCCGACAATGTGGTTCTACGTTGTATGGGCGATTATTTTTATTTATGAACTAGTGGAACATGAGGAACCAGTATAGGTAAATGCTTATTAGAAAGTAATCATTGATTATTATCTTGTAGTCAACGTGAGTCTCGGCTATGGCCATTTAATGATTAGTGGTCCTTGACAGTGTTCCTGCAACCGCGTTGTCAGTATCGTGCATATGTTGGATGTCTGTTGTAAGATGACTATTGAAATCTCAGTGACGAGACTGCCTTGGATCGCGTTCCGCTTTGGACTGAAATGCTCTAGTCCGAGGTTTGCGGTCGGTGTAAATGTTGAAAATTTCTAATGGCATTAGTTCGTTCTTTAGACGGCAGAAAACTATTACGTGAAACCTTGTGGCAAAGAATATCAAGAGTGTTTGCTCCATTTTATAGAGGCATTTTGCACTATTGTGATCTATTTGCTCCTCAGATTGTGATGATACAAGCATATCGTCTATGTCGACGAAAACGAACTTGACACCTCGATCGACTTCTTTGATATGTTTCTGAAACGTTTGTGTGTAAATTATAAATCGTAAAATATACCATTTATAATTTTAAGAGATCAAAATTTAAAAATGTTGTACATTTTATTATTTATTCATTTTAACAATTTCAGATATTTTAAAATACATCGAACGTTAAGATTTACAGTTAAATCAAAATCCAATTATATTAAATTTTTCAGACATTTTTTATTATTTAATTATTTTAAATTATTTCACAATTTTATTAAAACTAAATTTAAACATTTCTCGAATATCTATAATTATAGTATTTTCCGGATTTTCAAAAGTTTGATTATTGAAGATATCTGAACTGAAAATTAGTAACTCAATTTATTTACATTTTATCAAAATTTTAAGAGAAAGAGGAAGTTGTTTTAAACCTTTTGAATCATAATAAATATATAAATATTTTAATTATAACTTAATTTAAATAATTTGTACGCTTTCAAATTTATTTTATTTTAAATTTAACATTTGTAGAATTAAACTAACTAATTAAACTAACTGTCTTTTTAATAAATAAAGTTTTAAACTTTATTTGAAATTTTAAAAAAACTTAAAGATTTAAGAATGCCCGGAAATTTTTAAAATTCTTAAATATATCAATTTAAGAATTTTAAAAATTTCCGAGCATTCTTCTTCAATTATAAGCTCAATTTATTTAATTGTTGTCAAAGCTTTAAATCTTAACAAACTTAACAACTTTTAAGAGAACGACGAAGTATATTTAAATTTTTTTTCACATTTTGGACTATCAACAATTTAACTTAATTTAAATGATTGTACGTTTTTCATTGTTCAAATTTATTTGATTTTTAATGTAACATTTACAGAATTTTTATATGTATAAGAATTTTAAAAATTTCCGAGAGTTCTAAAAGATTTAATTTTTTAAATAAATTAAAATAAAGTTTAAAACATTAGTTGTTGGAATAACATAACGTTCTTAAAATAATGAAATTAAGAATTAAGGTATTACTAAGAAATTTAAATTTTACAGGGTACTAAATTTATTAAAAAGACATTTTCAAATTAAAGGAGTTTATAAAATATTCAGGATAAATTTTAAAATTTAATTATAAAATTTTTTTTTTTTAAATTGTTTGAATAAAGTTAATTTTTAAGATTTTTGAGTTAAGCAAACAATTTGTACGCTTTTTATAAATTTACTTTATTTAGTTTTGAATTTAACATTTATGGAATTTTTAAATATTATTTAAGAAATTTATGAATTTTTGAGAGGTTTAATAATGAGTTTATTATAAATTGTAATTTTTTCAGTTTTTTAAATTATTTGAACAGAAAATTTAATTAGGAAAAACCAAATTTATTTAATTTTTGTCAGTGTTTTAAGAGAAAGACGAGGTATATTTTAAACTTTTTGCACAATTTGGACTATTCGAATTTTAAGTTAATTTAATTAATTTGTAATATTCTAAGAGTTCTAAAAAATTAATTTTTTTAATAATTTCAAATAAATTGTAAAGTGTAAAATTCAATTTTAATAATTTATTTCTATGGAGTTTTAAATTTATAAAATATTTGTTTTGCAACAATTTTATTTGTAATGTTCAAATTTAAAGAGTATATAAATGTTCAGAATACATTTTAAAAACTAATTTTTTATAAATTTTAATTTTTCCAGTTTTTTTAATATGCTTTGTACGCTTTCAAATTTATTTGGTTTTAATTTTAACATTTACAGAGTTATATTTAAGAATTTTAAGAATTTACGAACGTTCTTAAAATTTTAATTTTTAAAAAAATTCAAATAAAGTTGAAAGCTTTATTTATAAGAATGTATTTAATTTAATTCAATTTTAATAATTTTTTACAATTACAGAAGAAATTTTGTTCAAAAAATTTAAATTGAACAGTTTTGTGTTTGTTCCAAAAACTGTTTGATTTCCTAAAATTATGTAATTAAGAATTAAGGTATTATAGAGAAATCTTAAATTTACAGGAAAATTAATTTATTTAAAAAGAAAAGCTCAAATCGAAAAAGTCTATGTAATATTGAGCACTTTTATAAATTATAATTTTAAATAAATGATTTATATGGTTTTCATTTTTTAAATTTATCAAATTTTTAATTTAATATTTCTAGAATTTCTATATGTTTAAAAATTTCGAGAGTTCTAAACATTTAAATTTTTTTAATAATTTCATAATCAGTTTATAACTTTGTTTATTGGAATGACATTTAATTTAATTCAATTTTAATTATTTTTTTTTGGAAATTTAAAAATTATGAAATAAAATTAGTTCAACCATTTTCAAATAGAATAATTTTGTAGCCTTCTAAAAAAAATTTGAGTTCCTAAAAATATGTAATTAAGAATTATATTTTCAAATTAAAATAGTATATAAAATGATTAGAATATATTTCAAAAATTAATTTGAATTTTTTTTATATTGTTTGAACGGTAAATTACTAACTCAATTTATTTAATTAATCTATATTTTAAATTTTTTGAATATTTTGGACTATCAGGATTTTAAGTTAATTTAAATAATTTATACGCCTTTCATTTTTAAAAATTATTTGGTTTAAAATGTATTATTTACAAAAATTTTATATATAAGAATTTTTAGAATTTCCGAGAATTCTAAAAGTTTTATTTTTTTAATAATTTCAAAATTTAAATTTTACAGAAAACTAAATTTATTAAAAAGATATTTTCATATTAAAAGTGTTGAAAAAATTAAATGTTTGAAGGATTAAAGTCAATTTTTAAGATTTTAAGTTAAGCAAGATAATTTGTACGCTTTTTATATTTCAACGTTATTTAGTTGTAAATTTAACATTACAAATTTTTTATATAGTTACGAAATTTATGAATTCTCCGAGAGTTCCAGAAACTTTAATTTTTTAAATAATTTCAATAAAGTTTAAACCTTTATTTATTGGAATGAAATTTAATTCAGTTCTTGAGAAATTTTAAAAATCAGATTTTTATAAATTGTAGTTTTTTCAGTTTTTTAAATTATTTGAACAGGAATTTTAATTAGGAAAAACCAAATTTATTAAATTTTTGTCAGTGTTTTAAGAGAAAGCCGAAGTATATTTTTAATTTTCTTGCACATTTTGGACTATTAGAATTTTAAGTTAATTTAAATAATTTGTACGCTTTTCATTTTTCAAATTTATTTGGTTTAAATTTTAAGAATTTTCGAGAGTTCTAAAAATTTATTTTTTTAATAATTTCAAATAAAGTGTAAAGCTTCTATTATGGAAATTATTTTGGCTTTTAATTTAATTCAATTTTAATAATTTTTTTTCTAAGGAGTTTTAAATTTATAAAATATTTTTAATTCAACCATTTTTAAATAAAACGGATTAAAAGCACTAAAAAACTTTTTGAGTTTTTAAAATTATGATATTAAGAATTAAGATTATTTACAAATATGAAATTTAGAAAAAAGTGAATTTTTTTTTTTTGAAATATTCAAATTTAAAGATTTTAAAGAATTTAAATGTTTATAAATGTTCAGAATACATTTTAAAAATGAGTTTTTTTTAAATTTTAATTATTTCAGTTTTTTAAATTGTTTGAAAAGAAAATTTAATTACGAAATGCCTAATTTATTTAATTTATGTTAAAGTTTTAAGAGGAACTCGATGTATATTTTAAAATTTTCGCACATTTTGGACTATATCAGATATATGAAAATTATAAGATTTTAAGTTAATTTAAATAATTTGTACACTTTTAATTTTTCAAATTTATTTAGTTTTAAATTTAACCTTTACTGAATTCTTAGATATTTAAATTATTTAAGATTTTCCGAGAGTTTCTTAAAATTTGAGTTTGTTTAATCATTTCAAAAAAATGTAAAGCTTTATGTATTGGAATGCCTTATTTTAAAACTCGAAAAACAGTTTTGTAGTACTCTAAAAATTGTTTTTCAGTTTTTAAAATTATACAATTAAGCCAGTTAGAAATTTAAATTTTACAGGAAACTAAATCTAGTGAAAAGAAACTTTCCAATTTCAAAAATTTATAAAATATTCAGGAAATTTTTATAAAATTTGTTTTAAATTTTAATTTTTTCATTTATTTAAATTATTTAAATCATAAATTTTATGGTTTCGCAATTTTATGAAGATCTAAGAAATGGTAAACTTGGAATTTATAAGAATTTGTAGAACAGATTTCTATTTATTTAATGGATCATATGTGTTAATAATTTTTTGTGGATTTAGCACATGCTCTAATATTTTGTAAATGTTTAATTAAGAAGATTACACATATGTACAACAAAAGAGGTTGTAGCAGCTCGAATATCCGACTCACCGATATTCGATACTGAAACAACAAAACAAATTAGTGAAATTCAAATATAAATCAACTTATTTGAATTGAGAGTTCACTAACCCCATCACCAATCCAATAGCCGAACCAATTATCCAATTATTAAATCGCCTTACCAATTCGACTAATAATCCATTGCACTCAAAATACTAGTGCAATATTGACCGTCGCCGGCGCATGTGTTCCCTCATCAAAACGAAGACGAAGGCGACGTCATATTACAACAACTCAGCCAAAAACACATTACAATTTGTTTACTGTGTCGTAGTGCGAAAATCCATACGCGTCAAAATAATTTATGGTGGTGAGAAATAAATTAAATAAATTAAATTAACTAACTAAATGATAATAAATATAAATGCGAATATAAAATTACAAATAACAATTGTGTATAATTGAATTAATAAATAAAATAAATAATAACGTATATGAATAAAAATATTATTTTATAAATTATAAATTGTGTGTATGAAGTTTAAAATTGGAAACTCTAAACCAGACACAAATATTAGTAAACCAATTACTAAAAGGTAGACAAATATTTTTAGAAAAATTTGTGATAATTTTAATGACATCGCTGTGTTGGTGATATAAATTGCGTATACATTGTAATGTAGGGAGATTGGAATTAGCACATTTTTTTTAAATTAATAGCTACACTCCACAATCTTATAAATTTGTTAATTATTTGTTAATTAAATAATAATCTTTAGTTGGACTAGCCTGGACTATACTGTTTTTACACAACAGTGATCTGAGAAACAGTGATTATACTTCTAAAACACGAAAGAGCACTAACCAAGTGCAAAGTCTGTGCTGGATTTTAAATGGAATTCAAAACTAGCGAGGAGATCTTTACACGGAAATTAATTTAATTACTCGCCGTAATCAAATTATTTAATTGATTAATTTTGAAGGACGTAAAGGAAGCGATGTAAATATTAAAACTGTAATTAAAGGCTAGTTCGAACTGCACCTCAATTTCGATTACCCGCGCTTTAGCACATCATATTTGTACAAAAAAAAATCCGTCGTCGCAAACACCATGATCCAATCAATTATATTTTTAATAACAATCGAAAAAGAACATACTTATTATTTGCAGAGAAATCTCTTGAACTGCAATGGCTATACTATACCTATACTTAAATATTATTGCGCTTTTCAACGCAATTATGAAGCTAATCGCAGACGATATCAATGGGAATCTCAGAATTTCTGTGCTAACCATAAATCAACAATCGGATTTTAGTCAACAAAACCATTTAATAAATAAATTAAAGCAAAATATGTGCTAAATAAATGATAAATTTATTGTCGCAACGAGTGTTTGAAGCCAGGCTGGAAAGGTTTTGGGAAATTCTTGCCGAGAACGAAAAATGAATGGCAAAATTGACAATTTGAATTCCATTTATATATTAATTCTGGCATAGTTATGGACCAGAACAATTTTTATGTTTGGTAGACGCTTCTTTTAAAAACCAAATATTAAAATTGGTCCACAATTACAGGGCGATGTTGGTCCTCAAGGCAATTTCACCTAACTATCAACACACAACCACAAAGTTAATTACAGCATCGACTATTATAAAGGCACTGTAACTTTACTTAATACAAATTTAGCATCAATCAACGTTGGCGTGGAATCAAATATTCCAAGCCTTTCAAATAATTGAACAACTTTCCAATCGGCCGCATATATTAGGTGGTCTGTCGATTGTCAAAAATCGACCAGGATGGAAGTAAATTCCTTCCTGGTTGTGTTCATCCTATTGAGTATTTGCTTGCCTAACTTAAGTGAATCGTTCGAGTTCGATAAGTTTTGTGTTCACAGCGGGGCGGCTAATTCAGTGACAATAGAATTACTAAATGGCGACAACAGCGAAAGATTCAAAATTACGATTGAAATTATAAATCGTGAATCGAATTTTAGTGAACCAAACAATTTAATACGCAATTTAAACCACAGCAACGCAACGGCTCTGGAAATAGCACATGACGCCAACAACGATCAATTTGCCGTGATGAATATTATCGATAATTATTTTGATGTTAAGCCAGAACATCGCCAATTAGCAATTTTTGATAAAATTAATTCGTCCCTAATTCAACGATTCTACTCGTTCGGAATGGCTTCTAAAAGAATTCTACTGGATAACGAGTTTCGTCCCAAGCTTATTAGCTTTTACGCAAATAATATCAATGTTGTCACAATCGATTCAAACTATCAAAAATATGAACTGTTGTGTGTTCCAACCGAATACAAAGCACTGGATTCATTGGAAAATGGTAAAGCGGATGTACACATCAACAATATCGCCCGATTTCAATATGATTCGATTGAACTAAATTTAACCGCTCTATCGGGTTATCAAATTGAAAAAAATCGATTTAACTCATCTATAATAGTGTTTAATCCTAATCCAGTTCACATATCGCGCGCCGTAATATTGGTGCCTCGCATAGTGAAATCGCAAAGATTTTTGTCACCGTTCGACCTAGTATCGGTCACAACGTTTCTTTTGGTGGATTTCATGATCATAGGCTGCTGGTATTTGACACGAATAAAAATGAGCCTCAAGACATCGTTTGTTGATTTAATCTGTGATGTGTTTAAAACGATAAAAATGATTAAAGTCACACTACGACACGAGCATCGAATCGAAAAACTATTGTTGGTCACAATACTAGTCACTAATTGTTTGTATTTCAACTATTATCAGACCACTATGGCCAGTGAAATGATATCGCCTGAGTATGAACCAAATATCGATACAATCGATAGTCTAGTCGAATCGAATTTAACCGTGTTTATCACCGATTTAAATTTTATGCCAAACCATCATCTTAAATTAAAAAGCAGGCTTAAATATTTGCCCGAAGATGATGTAATAAATTACGTACAAATCAATTATTTGGCTGACTATTCAATTATGCTGGCCGAACGTGTGGCGGACGAAATTTTAAACTCAAAATTCAATTGGATTGGTCGCGTCGAACGATTTCATAAGATGGAACAAATTATTTATGGTAGGCAGGGCAGATTTGGTGTGAATTTTACAACTCACTGCACTGAATTCGATGTGAATCCTAAACAGGGGACAGTTGTGGTGAATCATTACAATGTTTATGACATTGTTTTGCCGATAATAATTTATGGATGGGCTTTATCGTTTGTCATAGTCTTGGTGCAGCTTATTCTCGTGTGCTATAAAGATCAGGCGCCGCAATTTGCTCGGATCAATTAAATTTAGTTTGATTGTAATTTGTTGGACTTGGAAATTATAAAAATTTACACTTTACGAAATCGTTTAATGTTTTTATTTTCTTTATATTTTTAGAATTTTTGGACCACGTTAAACGTTGGTATTTTTCGTCTGGCAACTTTAGCAAACAATTTAAAAATAAATTCATTTTCATAACTTCTGCTAATCGATATTAATCATTTCCGATTTTCCGCGAGATCTACTGATTCCATTAAATCTTGACCAGATTTTGATCGTTGATTTCCGTTCATTTCGGCACTTGTTTTGTGTTTAATTAAAATAAAATTTCCTAACCGCGATACACCAGAAGCATCTCTGTTGATGCGTAGTGTTCCCTGTTCCACAGGTCGAGCGAGAAGAGTAGCCTGAGCGGGGCCAACTTTAGTAGCCACTTCACAGTCAGATGGCCTAATAAATAGTTTTTTTACTGACCTTACCAAGCACGCTGAGATGGCTGTGTATTGGAGCAAGATATCTGGCTAAATAAGGGCTGATGCGAGGGTAATAGTAAACCCTGTCTACGACACGCTGCACTTGTCTGATAGTAGTGGGTTGAGGGAAGGATTGGATTGCCATACGATTCTATTTGCAGATGGTTTGATACCATCTTTGATGTTTTCGTGGCTTAGCAAATTTATGGATGCTACACCGAATTTACACTTGGACACTTTTATAGTTAAACCATATTCTGCTAGGCAAGCGAATAAGATATTAAAATCTCATGTTGCTCAATCTCAGTTTTGTTCGTATCGTCAGTGCCCCCCGACCACGGAGGCATCAAGTTTTTCGTTACTGCATCCATCAACGTTGAAATATTTGCGCCGCATTTCGAAGGCCGAATGGCAAACAAATTTATAGTTTACGAAATGTGCTTTTGTTTAGTGGTCACGCGTTTCCCACATTTTTATTGATTTTAATAAAGATTTAGGACAAAATTCACGCGAATTCGGAACTAAGTATAGTAAATTAAACTATTTGAATGTATTTGTTAAACCATTTATTTACGATAACATTTTATAAGTTTGAAGCAAAACACACAAAATCTGAAATTTGAATTTTCTGAAATTATTTTTTCTGTAGGCGGGCGAATAAAAGCTCCACCAAAAATATGACGAACGATAGTGTCCATCCATACATAAAGATCGGCCAAAAAATTGCATAAAAAATCGCATTATCATTCCACAAGTCTGATTCAATTTGTTGTGTCGAATTTCTCGTAAACTGTTCGTGTCTAGCAAGAACTTGCCAATACGTTTCCAGGCCGTCTTCAAACACTCGATGAGACAGTAAATTTATATGATCATACAATGGTTTACGATAGGCTACGCCAAACGATAAATAATTAACATTAACACTTTGTGTCATTTTATGAAATCGTTGTACACGACCATTCCAATTGTATTTCGAGTCCAAAATTTCGTCCGCCTCTCGCTCCGATAGCATAATTGAATAATTAGTCAAATAAACCGAATGAATATGATGCATTACAAAGTTGCGGTGTCTATATCGGCACTGCCTTAACAATTCGGGATGATAATTTAGGTTGGGCAAAAAATACGCATCTGTGATAAACACGGTTAAATTTGATTCCACAAGATCGTCGATTGTGTCGATATTCGGTTCATAATCAAGCGATATTAATTCAGAAACCATAAACGTCTGATAATAGTTAGAGTACATAAAATTTAACACTAGTAATGAGAGCAGCAATAATTTCTCGATTCGATGTTCATGTGGTATGGTGACCGCAATCATTATAATTGATTTAAATAAATTGAAAATTAAATCAATAATTGATGTGTTCAGCTTCATCCTAATTCGTATTACGTACCAACAACCAATGATAATTAAATCAAACAGAAGGAATACAGTGATCGATGCTGCGTCGAACGACGATAAAAATCTGTATGATTTTACAATTCGCGGTACCAATATCACGGCACGTGATGTCTGAAATGGATATGTGTACACGATAGGAAAGGGAAAATTTAACTTTTCCATTTTATTCATCGATAAATCGGATAGATTTTTGTGAAACGGGACATGCTTGTGGTATAGCTCATTAAAATCCGAATAAGATTGATATGTCGTGACATAACGTAAATTTAATTTGTCCCGCAAAATCTCAAAAAACCATCGATTTACACCTCCCATAATACCATCCACTTCACCATTTTGTAATCCATCGCGTCCATTATATGACGTTCGAATATAATTTTGTTCAAAATTATCATTTGTGTTTTTGAATATTTCACTGATGGTGGAACAGTTTGTCACGTTTTGGACGATGTTCGTATTATTTGCGTACAATTTAATCAGCCCGTGACGAAAAAATCTCGTAAATCGAATTTGTACAGAGTCTGCCATTTTAAAAACCATTCCGAACGAATAGAATTGATCGAACTGCGATAAATTTTTTAAAAAATTGTCAGCCTCAAATTTCACTTCGTCTAAAACGACAAACAAATAGTTTGGATTCACTGCGTCGTTTTTGGCTAATTTATAATATTTCGTGATGTCTGCAAAACTATTGATGAATATTATGTTGTAATCGAGATTTAAAAATCGGTTTGACTCAAATTCATCGATGACGGCGGCATTTGCTACTGCGGGAACCGTGCTTTTGTTTAAATTGCTTATCAATGTGTTTGGTTCACTAAAATCCGAATCACGATTTACGGTTAGCACAGTAATTTTGAAACTTCCGCCGATATCGTTGTTTATTAATTTGATCAATTTCAATGTAACTGGATTAACTGAGTTTTTAACGAACGATTCACCCGAATTAGGCACATATATTAATAAAAAATATTTTTCGTCCATTCTGGTGACTTTATGACAATCGTCTGAATTTAATCAAGACAATAACGTATCGGCAGTCCATTAAAATAATGAATAAAATTTAATAACAGGTTGGTATCATATATGTTTCAATCAAGCTAATTAAAATAGTGTTGGGTTCAAATCAATATATGTGGTTGTGATATTGTCACCCCAGAATAAATACGAATTATCAGAATATTAACGTACATAATGTACCAAAGCTTTTAAAAGCTTTTTTTTTAAACACTTTTTATGTACATATATTACTGTTTATTATTCAAATGATCTTGTCTTGTGCTTTTTGTTTTAAATAATTTTTTTTAAACCATAACCAAAACAAAAACGGAAAAAGTTTGGTAATTTATCAAATTTTCTATCTAATAAATCTTTAGTCCCTTGGTAACAAAGCTAACCAAACCAATAACTAACTAAACAAAATGAAAAACCAACAACAATAACAATAAAAAAGCTCTAATTTTCATTAAGTACAGCAAACTGAAAATAATAAGTTACAACAACAGTAAGAAGACCGAAAGTTTCATATCTCAAAGAGATTTTTTGATGGTGTTGTGTATGCTTTTTGGATAAATTTGAATTTTTATTGTTGTTTGTGGAATATATATGTATACATATACTGTACAGGGTGGCGATGAACTTTGTTGTTATATGCGCGTACCCGCATCCCAATAGAATATATATATTTTTTTGAGGGGGTTTTGAAAATTTCTCTGTAGAATTTGGCTAAACAAGATAATTTTGTTTGGTTCATGAAGTCGATCATTTATCACAATGTAAAGCCCTGTTTTCCACTCGTCCACTCGTGTTGCGCGTCAACCCATGAATTTGATTAAAAATTTTAATCACGTTTATGGTCGTTTTTGGCAATTTTTTTTTTTTTTTGGTATATTTTGAAATATGAGTTATACGTATAGAGTTATAACAAGTAAAAAGCTCAAATGAAAAACTCTTACAATAAATAAGGCAAAGTGAAATAAAGATACAACAAAAAAATTATGGAAGAAAAATTAGGAAAATCTTCATAATTTTTGTTTTTTTAAATAAGGATGAAAGCATACAAGAAAAGGACATGAGTGGAAAATTATTATCATTTCATGCTTTTAAATTTTCCATTTTTGTGGGTATGTGTGTGTGTGTACTTTATATTACTTATTCCTTGTGTTTGCGATAATGTTTTGTCCCTTTTGAGTATGGGATTTGTTTTAGGGAAAATGCAAAAAAAAAAAAGCTTCGTGTAAAGATAAATATGAAATATGAAGTGGAAATTGTCCACTTTGTTTTCCGATTTAAAATATAATTTTCCAAGATTATGTAACATTTTTGTCGAAAGGTTTGAAATTATTTTGTTTAAAATATAATTATATAGTTATGAAAGGTCTAGATAGTTGCGTAGATGTTAGCGATATGCATGCAGCTCCTACTGCACGTTGAACGAAATTTGCGCTATTTATGGTGAACTAAATATGATTTCAAGAAATGCAGTTGCCCACGGATCTCGCACCCGGCAAACCATAACTCTAAAATGCACTAAAAATCTGGTTTCCCGTAGGAGTCAAGTTTCTTATCAGGCACGTCCCGAGGGATGCCCATACACCGAAACACCGGCAAGAAACATTTGGTCACTGTAGGAGGCGCAGCTTCAAACAGCATCTGTTTCTCATGTGAGAGGCGACTGATTTTATCTGGCAAGAGGTATAAAATGCCAGAAGGAGGATACCTTGGAAAAAAAAACAACGATGAGCCTGAATACAGAAAAATGTACGGTGAAGGCACTGGCGACATTCGGGAGTGAGCAAGTCGGCTCCCACTCGTCGAAATCAAACGACCACAATGTCTCCGCAGTGGAATACTTGGATGCTGGGGCAGATATTAATACATGGTTAACAAGGCATGATGAGTATATCCTTTTCATACGGGTAACAAAATCTGAAGATCTCCTACTATTAAATAAACGAGTTCTATAGGAGATATTAATATGACCAAGGTGGTCTCAAAGCTGAGTAATAAAATTACCCTATTAAAGAGAGAAAATGTAGACCTGAAAAGGATCGTCGAATCATGTAAAGAAAGAAAACAAGTGTGTTTGGTGTACTGGAGGTTTTTTTGCACGGTCCGACTAAGTACTTACAAGGTAAAACGCTTGGCCGAGTAGTTTTTACTGTAATAAAACCGTAGAATAACAAATTATCAGTTAATTTAAATAAATTGAAAATTGAAACTGATAAGCAGGAAAATGGACTGTCAGACATGAGCATTAAATTACAACCGTTTTGGTTAGAAAGCCCGTCTGACTGGTTTAACATGGTCGAAATTATCTTCAACCTCAAAGGCATTACTAGCGAAAAAACGAAATTTATGCTAGAATTAAACGCATTATCCCCGCAAACGATCCGCCTAAACAGAATTGCTACTTAACCATAAAACGTTTTTAGATCGTATGGCTCCATCGGCAGAACGGAAACTCACTCAGTTATTGAACAAGATTTGGGGTCGCCCCAGAAATAATGAGACATATAAAAACACTAGCTGAGGGCAGATTGAATGGCTCAGTAATGAATGGTTGAGGAAACTCCCAGAAATAATTAGAATTGCAATGGTCGCACATTCCGACACAGTAGATGTCGATGCTCTCACCAAAACTGCGGACACTATATATGTATGAACACATTAATCCGCATAGTCAAATAGCCACAGCGGCAGAGAAAAACATTCAATCTATGTCTCAAAATTTTCGGCCATCATCATCATCAACACAACACAGCCGAAGCCCGTTTGGCGCGACTAGAAGAAAAAATTAACCGAGCTTTATCTGACAATTTCTCCAACCATAATAATAGACCTAGAGATAGATCGCGATCTCGATCAAGATCGCAATCTCGGTCTCGTTCGCGTTCACGCCTGCGGTCAGGTTCTCCACAAAATAACCGAAGATACGGTAACAAATGCTGGTACCATTTTAAATTTGCTAACCGAGCAAACAGGTGTATTAAGCCCTGCAATTTTACTGGCCCACCGACCGTTGGCGAATCAAAAAATAATACAAAAAACTAAATTAATCACGGGTAGATTCATTGAATCACAACACCCTGAGAACTAGCAGATTAGTTCTTTACGATAGCACGAATAATCTGAATTTTTTAATTGACACTGGAGCCGACTTATCAGTAACCCCTGTCAAACAATTCCTAAATCTAAAATTTTTTAAAAATAAAAATTCTCAGATTTAGTTCTTTCGGCCGCCAACGGTTCAACCATTTTAACTTATAGAACTAAATTGCTCCAGGTTGATATCGGGCTTAGACGAACTTTCACGCATGCCTTTTTAATTGCTGAATCGTCCAATACTTGGCGCTGATTTTCTGTGTAAATTTGGCCTATTCGTTGATGTTAAAAATAAAAGACTATAGTTGATTCAGCGACTCAGTTGTCAACCCTTGCCACAATAGATTGCTCTGACATACCTTCACCAATCCATTTTATCATCGACAACGCCTTTGGCACAATACTCAAAAAGTATCCGGCCCTAATTGCCGAACCAAACTATAATTTACCAGTTAAACATTCCGTGGTACATCACATAGTAACTGAAGGACATTTACCAGTTTCAAGACCACGAAGGCTAGATTCGGTTCGCCATAAAGCTGCACAAACCGAATTCCAGCACATGGTGGAATTAGAAATTTGCCGGCATCTTCGGTTTCTTGTCCATTACATATGGTCAGGAAGAAAGATAACGATTGGAGACCATGTGGGGATTACCGGCGACTTAACATAGTTACTACGCCGGATCGTAATCCTATTCCCCACATACAAAATTTCTCCATGTACTTGCATGGATGCAAAATATTCTCCAAGATCGATCTTATTCTTAGAGGTTATCACCATATTCCCGTTGCACCTGAAGACGTTTTTAAAACGGCAATCACTATACCCCATTTGGCCTCTTCGAATACACCCGAATGCCATTTGGATTACGCAATGCCGCTCAAACGTTTCAGCGATACATGAACGAAGTTACTCATGGTTTAGACTCGTTTTCGTCTATATTGACGACATTTTAATTGCTTCGCAATCTGAGGAACAACACAAACATCACTTGGATCAACTATTCCAAAAGTTGGTGGAGTTTGATATTCACATTAATAGTGCTAAATACGTATTTGGCGCCAGCACACTTGACTTCCTCAGTCACAAAATTACACCTGATGGTATTCTACCTGCTGAAGAATGGATTAATACCATTAGGAATTTCCCTCCTCCCAGTTCTATAAGGGGCATTCAGCGTTTCATTGGTATGATTAATTACTACCATAGATTTATTCCGAAACTTGCTGAACCACTTGCCCCTATTCACTCACACATGGCTGCTTTAGTTAAAAAGCACAAGCCGTCCAAGAACTTTTCTTGGCTCGAGGAATGTCAAAATGCATTTGCCTCGCTGAAGAGTGAATCGATCGGGAATTACCAGCAATTTATCTAGCGATTAAGCACTTTAGATATTTTGTTGAAGGTCAGGAATTCACTATATATTATATACCGACCATAAACCTCTAACTCGAGCAATTCAATCCAAAACAGAGCGAAATCCTAGACAATCTCGTCATATGGATTTCATTTCGCAATTCACTACGGATATCCAACATGTGACAGACAAAAACAACGTGGTTGCGGGCACCTTATCACGACTCACATCGACTTCGACAAAATTAGTCAAGCTCCAGAGGCCAACCTGGAACTTCAGAATTTATTTTCTGGTTCTCTTTGTCACACGATAGTTCATCACAGAAACTAGAGCTTCTCAAATTACCTGGCTTAGAAATTTAATGCGAAATATCTACGGGTGCAAATCGCCTGTACATTGCAGAATCACTGCTTCGAACTGTTTTCGACGCATTACACAATATTTCACATCCTGGTATCCGTGCTACTCGTAATTTGATTACTGCTCGATATTTTTGGCCTAGCATTTATAAAGATTTGACCCATTGGGCACAAAACTGCCTAGCTTGCACAAAAATCCAAAGTTCAAAGCCATACAAAATCGCCTCTTGGACATTTCGAAATTCCACCAGGTCGATTCGAACATATCCATTTAGATATTGTTGGACCACTTCCACAATCCTATGGATATTCTTATATACTTACCTGTGTCGTTGTTTTACTAGATGGCCGGAAGCTTACTGCATATGAACAATATGTCTGCAGCTATAATAGCTTCTACTTTTGTATCCAATTACGTATCCCGATTTGGGGTTCCATTAAATATTACTACTGATCAAGGAACATACTATATAGATTACGAAGAAGAACTCGGAAGAGAAATAGGAACCAATTCCCAGTGCGGATACTAGAGTCAAGAAGCACAAGAAAAACCGCCACATTCAACATGGCAATTTCCGATGTAGAGAAAGTGGCAAGAGAATCTGATTGGATCGTGAAAAGAACAAGCCCAGAAAGAAAAGAACAGTAGAATCATCGCCAGATCAACATCGGGTAAATCAACTATACTCAGTGCAACGATAAAATTCCTAACACAGCCTCCACCAATAAACATAGTTGGTATTACAAACTATCCGGCGGTCACGGCTCTAATGACATCAATTACGGACAAGGGCTTCAAGTAATGATGTTTGGAAGGTAAATGTTTCAGACTCAGATACTTATAGAAAGTTCAGTGGAATACATATGAGGACAAGCAGGAAAGGTTATTGCTAGAGGACTACATGAAGTATGCGAGAGTGAAGATATAATTGGAGAGCTGCAGAGTAAAGGACTCGACATTATAAGGATTAAAAAAGACAGAAAGGTAGATGATAACAACAGTGTCATCACAAAATGCAAGCTACCGCTAACATGGTAACGTTTTTCAAGGAGAAAAACATTCAAACATTTCATGATATTTGGGCAATTTAAAATATGAAAGTCAGAATTGTTAGTAACTATTAGTTGATTCCTATAAAAGTTTATATAGGACGGTCTGAAAAGTGGATATAGTAGTCGTCGGACATATCCGCATAGTGGATAGTCTCTAAGTCACTAGAACTGTTTGAGCGTTTTCTGTTCTTTTTCCAGATTGACTTGAATTGTTATCTGTCTTCTCGTTGAAATTTTTTTCGTTATTTGCTATTGGTATCCTGCTCAAGGCATCTACCACTACATTAGCCTTTCCATCTATGTAACTACAACGAAATCATAATTCTCCAATCCGAGTCACCACCTCAAAATTTGCGAATTCTTTTCCGACGATTTTATAAAGGTTAGGGGTTTATGGTCCGTTACCAACGAAAACTTGTTACCGTACAGGTATGGTTGGAATTTTATGTCTCATGATTCCTTTTCATTGGTCGCATAGTTTATTTCTGTAGAGTTTAAGGTGCGTGAAGCGAACACGAAGGG
Source organism: Tipula unca (assembly GCA_951394425.1). NCBI lineage: Eukaryota > Metazoa > Arthropoda > Insecta > Diptera > Tipulidae > Tipula > Tipula unca. Next base: position 15,297,800 of record OX596380.1, on the reverse strand, counting down.
TCTTTCAATGTTGTTTTGAATCTGAGATAGGACTGCACCCAGTGCGAAAGCTGATGCGTCCGTTGTTAGAATCAATTGCTTGGTGAAATCTGGATATGATAGTAAAGGCATTCTGTTGAACTCAAAATGACCATCTCTTGTGACTTTTCGTCCATAGAGATATGGTGAAAACCAGTCTTTAAATCCAAAGTTGAAAAGTACACTGATTTTCCTAAATTATCTAAGATTTCGTCTATTTGCGGAACTGGGTACTTGTCGTCCACCGTTTTTTCATTCAGCTTAGGGTCATCAATTACGACTCTGACTTTATTTTTTCCTGAGGCATCTGATTTTTTTTGGGACAACCCAAATCGGAGAGGAAAAAGGACTTTTAGAGTTGCGGATTATCCCGCTTTGGTCTTCAACGTCTGTTTTGAAATGATGTGGACGACGATATGTTTTGGTGAATGCAGGTTTTTCGTCCTTTGTGACAATGTGATGTGATTATTGTTATTGATTGCAGCTTTTCTTTCTGTCTCAGTAATACTGTTTAATTTTTGAAGATCGTTTCTATCAGAATTCTTCTTTTCCTTTTCATTTAAATGTTGCGTTTGGATCAAATTTTCTATAATTGTTCTGTCTATAATCACCTTTTCGTATGGAATTAGTTTCAGAGTTTCTAAATTATGTATCTTAAGTATTAATATTGGTAAGATTATCGGGTGGAATTGGGCTATTTTTTATAATTATCGGCCTTGTGTAAGCCTAGGGTTGGATCAATATATCATCGTTTAATTTATTAAACTCCGACATCAGCCAGTCGCCGTTTTTTTGCGTGTTTGCCTGCATTTATTTAAATGCATTTCTCGCCGGCAATGATTAGTTGAAGACGGCATTTTGCCTTGCTTGAATTTTAATATTCTGTACAATTATCTTAAAGTAAGCATATACAGACATATTTTCGCTTTATTATATGCGGAGCTTTATAATACGACAGTTCTTGTCTGTCACCTAGTGCTTCTTGAGTGAGTATTCCCTTAATCTCAGGAAATGTCTAGGGGTTTTATTTATTGCTAATACATAGCAAGTAAAGCGAAAATTATGCTTCGGTCACTAATGGATGAAACACTTTTAAAGTGTCCTTGGCTGTTTGAAGCCAAAGGAAAAGTTGTTTTTGTTTCCATCATATTTTGGGATGGAATTAATAGGACCAGGAATATACGGCATAGGTCCATTTAAATTCTATTTTCTCGGACTTCAACCTTTGGTTGTGCGTCATGCGCTTGCCCTAGAAATGCTAACGCTGCCTCATGCTCAGCGGACTTGATATTCATCTGGTTTAGCTCTTCTATAGGACAGTATTTAGTTGTTCTGTGATTTGTTCCATTTCAAAGGACAAGTCGTTTTGAATTCCACACGTTGCTAAGATAATAAGAATTATTTGACAAGTTTGTGTCTATCTGGTAGTTCCACACGTCTGTCAAAAATTCAAAAATATTGTAAAATTTTAATAAAAAAAATTCTTACCAATGTTTCTTATCGTGTTGCTGGATCGAAGATGTAGTAAACGAGGTGAGTGGGCGGAATCCCTACTCTTCACGGCGGTAAAAATCTTCAGCCTGAAATGTCTTTTTTTATCACGGAAAGAAAAAAGTTGAAATAATTTAGATAGATTATTTCTGACCGATTCACTGGTATATAATTAGCTTTTATTCACTAACGGTATGCACTGTTATACACTCCACTTAACTACAGTTCACCGCACGCCTGCGCCAGTTATATTTTTCACAATTTAACAAACAGAAAAATTTGACCATAACTATATATTTTAACAGACTTCATCCCAGATCAATACCCGTTTTGAAGAGAAGCTCAATTGTACGGATTCGAAATTATACTTCTGGACCAAAGATAATAATAGCAATAGTTACCGAAACTACGTATGACCCGTTTTTTACCGTGTTGCAACAGAGAATGGTACACTATTGTGCGAAGACACAGTGACCAATTGAGATGCCGTGTTACTGATTGATCAACCAATGAATGTTCTTCAACTTCTCAGGTTGTCCTAAAATTGCCGACTCATATCTCAAATCAGTATGATTATCCTGACTTGACAACTAAGACGGTTCTGTCGAAACTCACAGACAACTGGCGCAAACTCAAACTCAATCGAAGGTAGGAAGGTTGGAAGACTGGGAAATGACTACTGTCATTTATTATAATTTATATTGTCACTATTAAATATTTAGAGTAAGTTGATAAACTATTCAGGTTCATGGTGCTTTAAAATGTTGGAGCTATACGTGTCGCGTTGTTTAATCAAAATCTAGCCACAATAAATAAATCATTTTAATTTTACTTTGGACTCGCATTCATTAAAAAATTAAATACAACGTTATTATAGGTTTAGCGAATAGGCTTACACCCCAACATTTTATTTGTCATATAAACCAAAATTAAACAAATAACTATTTATTATATTAAATGAATGCATTACGCTGAAAATAAAATGTACTGTGCGGGATATATATAATTACATTAATAGAAAGGCGGGATCGATCAGAGTTGATATGGCTTTCAAAAATATTGTCGCCTGACGATAGACGATTTAGACAAAAGTCGACAAGTCAACAGAATGGCAGTACGTTACATTCAGTTAATAATAATAATTGGGCTTTACCTGCCCAATTCAAGCAAATCTTACGTATTCAATAAATTACATGTTGGGAACGAATCTAACCCGGTAACATTAAAATTGGTGAAATTATTAAACAACGAAATGGGGAATATTCAAATTTCTGTGCTAACCATAAATCATGAATCGGATTTTAGTGAGGCCAATTATTTAATAAGCAATTTAAACAAAGATACGGCTCTCGTTGTAACAAATGTGGCAAATATCGATTCAATAAAATTGATAAGCCTCGCCTACAACATAATATTCATCAATAATTTTGAAGACATCACGAAACACTACAAATTGGCCAACAATGATGCAGTCAATCCAAATTATTTGTTTGTCGTGTTAAACGATGTGAAATTTGAAGCCGACAGTTTCTTAAAGAATTTAACTCAGTTCGAACAATTCTATTCGTTCGGCATGATTTTTAAAAGTGTGAACACAGTGGAAATCCTGTTTGCGAGCTTTTTTCGTCACAAACTGATTAATGTGTACATAAATAACACAAATTTAATTAGAAATTTTACAAATTGTACAACCATCAGTGAGTTATTTCAAAATTCAAATGTAAATTTTGAGCAAAACTATATCCGCACCTCATACAATGCACGAGATGGATTACAAATTGGTGAAGTGAATGGTATTATACGAAGTGAGACTCGGTGGTTTTTTGAAATTGTGCGAAGCAAATTAAACTTACGCTACTACACAGTTCATAAATCGGCAGCGAAAAATAATGAACTAATGGACCACCATTTTCCGTTTCAATTTAACTTAACCGATTTATCAATGAATAAAATGGTGAAAAGTCAATTTTGCTACCCAGTGGTGTACACATATCCGTTTCAAACCTCACGTGGTGTTATATTGGTACCTCGAATTGTAAAATTATACAGATTTTTATCGACATTCGACGGAATATCGATCACAGTGTTCGTTCTAGTTGATTTTATAATCATTGGCTGTTGGTACATGTTTCGAATAAAGATGCAATTGAACACGTCGATTATTGATTTAATTTTCAATTTATTTAAATCGATTATAATGATTGCGGTCACCATACCACATGAACATCGAATCGAGAAAGTATTACTGCTCGCTTTACTAGTGCTAAACTTTATGTACTTCAACTATTATCAGACGTTTATGATTTCGGAATTGATATCGCTTGACTATGAACCAAATATTGATACAATCGATAGTGTTGTGGAATCGAATTTAACCGTATTTTATACAGAAGTTCATTTTGCTGCTAACCTTGTTTACTATCCCAAATTATCAAAACAGTGCATGTATCTACCCGAGCAACAACTAATGGAGTACATTCGGTTAAACTACTTTACTAATTATTCAATTATGCTGACCGAGCGCGAAGCAGACAAAATTTTAAATTCGAAATACAATTGGAATGGTCATGTGGAGCGATTTCACAAAATGAATCAAATTGTTTATGTTAATTATGTGTCGTATGGTGTAGCACACCGCAAACCATTATACGATTATATAAATTTAATGTCTCATCGAGTGTTTGAAGCTGGTTTGGAAACGTATTGGAAAATTATTTTTCAGCACGAGAAATTTTTAGCGAATTTGACACAAGAAACTAAATTCGATTTGGATCTTAATCAGAGTGACGTTGTGAACCAGACGGATTTCTATAGGATTTTAATGCCGATTTTAATTTACGGATGGGCATTATCGTTCGCCATATTATTAGGAGAGCATTTAGTCGCATTCCTAAAGAATCAGATAACCATGCAAATAACTATATAACGATCTAAATACTAATTTTGATTTTTTGTGTGTTACTTGGAAACTGTAATATTTTAACTTTAATAAATGGTTTATTATCTTAATTTGAAGTTACAAAACTTATATATTTTCTTTTAGTATTCTCAGAATTAGCCAAAGTTTGCAATAACCCCGTACATGGAAACTCAGCCGAAGTTCAATCTGATGGGATCATCTGTATAAGGATAATGCTTTAAAGTCTGGAATTGTAAATATTTTCTTGATATTTGCAATTTATAAACGATCATGCTCTGAAATGTAAAATTTTAAAAATATTGTTGTCGTTGGATAATTTGAGATAATTTAGGGGCAAAATGTACAGATGGGAAATAGTTGGACGATATGGTTAGTCAATTATAAATTCAATAATCCCAAAGTTCACAGATCGCCCGATCGACACAACTTTATTTCAACGATCAGTAAGTTAACTCATTATTTGCGTGATACATTTAATGATCTCTTGTTGCTCTTAGTTCATGTCTCATCTAATTGCCTAAAAATTAAAACTTAATTGTAGTTTAAGCTTACTAAAAGCGGCTAATTAAGATTAAAGTCGTGGCCACATTAATCAGCTGTGTGTAAACAAAAAATACATGCTAGATAAGCAGCGAAGACAAAATACTTTTCTACCTCTCATTAAGATGTTTTCTGAAACATCTGCCTAATTAACATCATTTTCTCGTGATTATACTTGTATCAAGATCTTCTTGCGAATCCAGACTATGTGTGTTCTGAAAAAAAACCTAGGCGAAAAGCATCAGCTGGATGACTGATTATAAGGAAAACCCCTAACCATTTTAGTAACTTTGTTATCCATCGAATAATATTATTTTCAATGTTCATGATTTTTACTTACCTTTCGTTTAGCCACTTAGTCCTTTTTTTTACTTTTGAAGAGAGTCAACCTTCTATAAGAAAAAGTCTCGCGTATTCTCAAATTTTATGTGAAAGGTTCTTTCACCACCTTATATTCATTAGGAGTTCTACCACATCCCCGATTCAAGTTCTACGTTGAGTACAGCAACCGAAGCGGTAAGTAAGATTGGCATCCTTTGGCCAGGGATGGGCGAGCTACATTACACAGTTTAATCCACGCCATTGTCGACACGTAAAATATTACGTAGATTAAGATAATTAAGATAATGCCAACCACTTGCGATTTTTTAGCAATTTTAAATAAAATGCGCCAGTCCGCGCCAGTAGTATTGTATTATGTAAAAGAGAGATTCAGTTAAGCCGTAAGAAGAAATTAAAGAATGATTCAAATTAAATCGGAAACCAGATACCATACCATAATTTTCGAAATATATGTTGAAATAAAACAAACAACAGCTTAAGTCTCTAATTTGTTGCACAAAACGGTCGGATTCATCCTTCCCATATAAGATCCTATACACAACACCCAATGTGTATTTGGCAGCAATTGGGTTCCGTTTCTTTTTTGCTAATATTCTTTTCACTTGTATCAATTGTTTACATTAACGACGTTGTGGACGTTGCCTATGGATTGTCGACATGTCGGCGTAGAATATAATAGTTGATGCGTAAAGATATGTGGAACTAAACCATGTTCTTTGCCCAACAGCATCCGGATTCTCAAACCAAAGTTCTGTTCGATCCCGCAATAGAAGAAGTGGCTATAACAGACTTTGTTAACGACAACTTTGGCAATGAAGTACGTTTGTTTCAAAGTAGGAGATGACGCCGATTTAAAAAGTAAAGTTTACCAGTCTTCTAGTAAACCGCGATCGTATTGATTATAGCAGAATCATCTCTCTTTATTACCACAATGCTTCTATAGTATTCGCGATAAAGCAAAAGTTTTTCGTTTGAGTGTGCTTGACAACGATTATGACATCATTTAATCAGTGAGACTTGGCTTACCATTACTATGAATTCCGAAGAATATTTTCCATCTGACTATTTCGTCCTCAGAAATCATCATAGCCTCGACGTCATAGTTGTTCGGGTAAAGTGGCCAATTCATCGATCATTGTCGTCTCCCTGTACGCTCTTTATGGATCCGATTTGGATTACTACAACATGATCATCATTTTCGTTGCCTGTTCATCCCAACGACCAACTTATCATTGTGATTATCTTTAATCTGCCCGACACAAATTGGCTTGACGTCGATGTCATCTTCATACCGAAAGAGGATTTTTGCAACCGACGGCATTCATTCAGAGGTTTCTATTTATCCGGATATCATTGGCTGCGAGAGCATCCATCACAAGCCGACCACGATAAATATTTTCATTGTTATTTGTAATACTATAATTATCGTCCCAATAATTTTTATTTTCATTTAAGAAACGCTGACTACACTTCCTTGAACGATTTCCTCAGCAATTCCGATTGGAGGTTTCTTCAACGCGACGCGAATTTAAATGAGCAGTGGTATTGAAAGGTACGTTTCGTTTGTTAAAAAAATAAAAACACAAAGTTCTTCTCTTCCATATACCAAATAATTTTTTCCTCCGCCCAGCATGGCTTTAATCCCAGCCGGTCAACAGTTACCAATCTGATTTCGATTTGCGATAATTTATTTAAGAGTCCAAACTCCAGACAGCAACTCGACGTTATTTACACATTGAGCAACTCGACGTTATTTACACAAGCATGAACGACATTGTAAAGTCCAGCAAAACGAGGAATAAAATTGTCTATACGAACCAGAAATAATCTTGAAAGAGATTCTCTCCAGAACATACTGCAACAACAAACCGGAACCAGTTATACTCTCGAAGTATTTCTCGCCCATCCGAAACACAATCAACTGGTGATTTGCCTCCCGTTTGCAACGGCGTACCTCACAAGGCAGTCATATTGGCCTATTGTTATTTTAATTGTTTATCAATGATATCGCTGACTGCTTTCAATTTGTGAACTCCCTGCTTTTTGATCTGAAAATTTTCGCCCAAGTCAGTAACATATATTTATATGTATATATATACGACTGCAGAAGATCCACTTAAATAGGTTTTGTAGTTGGTCAATTAACAACCGATTGGTACTGAACGTTAGCAAGTTTAAGACTCTATAACATTTTATGGCATTCGGTCACCTATTTTGTATCAATACCGTTTGTACAACGAAGCTGTTGGTAGAGTTGAGTTCATGTCCACGCTAGGTGTAACGTTTTTGTTCGGCGCTAGCTTTACTAGACACATTAACGTTATTATCCAAAATGAAAAGTGTCCAAAAGCAATTCGTTTTGTATGCACCCCGATGTCTACCATTTTTACGAATAACATGACTATATTCTGTCACCGTACCAAGACCGTTGTAATTTATAAAAACTACAACAATTATATCATCGACAAGATATAGCATCCGCAATAATCGACTCTCTATAGCATGAAACTACGGTCTTTCGTGGTATTTTCAATTCAATATTTGGGATTTTTAACTTCCACATGTCGAGGGATTCGTTCAGGAATGCTTTATTTAAGTTTGTATGAAGTAGAAATTAAACAGTCGGCTATTTTATATGTTTTCTTTTTAGTTGATTCTTTCCGTGTTACCGATTTTGGCCCTGTAGGTAATACGTATTAATAAATAAATAATGAAAGAAATACCCATCCCTGCTTGGCCATACCTTTCCTTTATTACTGTTCCTAAGATCATTTGTACAGCGAGCTTGTGAACTAGATCTAAACTACGATGACTATAGTTGTCTAGAATCAATGCGATACGAATGGTGGCTGAAATTTTTAGAATTTTCTTCAAAGTTGCTTTACGTAGACGACTATCTACACCAATAAAATCGATTAATATGCCCAACAAATTCATCCATTCCTCTTTCTTGCCGGTTTTAAACCATAGTGAGCAACATTTTGATGTTGAGTGTTAAAATTGATTAGTTTTGAAATAAAAAAAATATTAAAATTTCGATACTAAATTCCTTACGATTTTATAGTAAAACACACAAAAAACTATCTTGCATTAGTACTAGACAATTTTTCGTGACTCTCACTATGTAAGGGCTTGGCAAAAACAACTAAAATTTGGCATCGAAATTTTATTTTATTACAAACCTCTATTTGCTATATTTAAGAAAGAAAAAAACTTAATGCTGAATTTTTGTCGACAATTCTAAGCACTCATGCATACTGTAAAATACTCGAATAATTGACTTGCATCAGTACGTGTTTGCCTGCTTATGGCTAACTTAAAAATAAATTAAATTAGGTTTCGAAAAATTATTTTATTACCTGTTACATATACTGTTTTACGAAGATTTGTATTCTTTCTAAGCTCTAATTGTTGACGTTGACAAAAACATTCCCACGTAATCTACGTAAATTATTCACAGGATGACAGCCGCGTAGATTAGATGGTGTAATTTACCTTGCCGATCGCTGGTGCGGACACACCTTATAACCGCAAATAAATGCAATTTTAGTTTTACCATTTTCTCTCTAAAGATGTAGATTCCCAGATTGTTCAACATCAAGGGGTGGTTCAGAAATAAATGTGGTTTTGTACATATCATAAGGCGGGAGACATCTTCTTCCAAGCAATAATAAAATATTCTCATGAGAGGCAAACAAGGATACAAAGGAGAATTGTTCAATACCTTTTGAGTAATTTTGTTCATGCTAACTGAAATTTGCTAGTTTACTTGATTCTATTGCTGCCAATATAAAATAAACCGATAAACCGCAAGGCTCTATCGTCAATTTCCGTAGGTTTTCAGTATTTTTTTATGTTTAGCTTTATCAAAAGGCATTTGTGATTTATAGTTGTGCTAGGCTATCATATGGATTCTGCAATGTCTAGTACCAATTGATATATAATCACGCAAGTAAAGCTATAAGCAGCTTTCACATTGATGTACTGTGTTCCAAGAAATGTTGACGAAATATAGGTTATAACGTTATGTTAATAATTTTACGTTTGAAAAGCAACAAAGATAAGTAATTGGATCTAACAATAAATTATGTAGACATTTCATGATACATTGGTCCCGAACAATTTATAGCAGCAACATAACATGTTATGTTGTGTTCATATACATTTATACACTATGTGACGTGATTGAATAGACAATTCATTTTTCTTATTACTGCAATTTTTTTTATTTTTTTTTCGGGACATAAAAAACTAAAAATAAAAAATAAATCGGGAGGAAAAACTAACATTATAAAACGAAATAAATGAAATTTAAAATTTAAATTGAAAAGCTAGACTTCGATAATGGAAAATAAATTTCCAAGCATGAGCGAAATAAAAAAATGCTCTACTGTACAATATAGCTATAGCTATACCGTAGTTGGAAAAATGATGACGACGAAATGTACAAAAAAATTAAATAAAATATACTCGATATGCAAAAACTTTGTGAATTGAAAATTAGGTTAGACTTTATGTATATATATTGGGAAAATTTATGAAAATTCGAGTCGCTGATGAGACATGCATACATACGTGAAATAAAATCATTTGTCTAGTCATGAATTTTGTTATAAATAAATATAAAACAAATCAATTAACCGATATACATAATAACGCGCAGGATAATTGAACAACAAAAATAATCTAACATTTATCCATTTTCTCCCCCCGGCACACCCCAATTAATTTTCTTGTGTACATTCATACATACGAGTACAGATGTGGCCAAAAAAAAGACAAATTACAATCGTTATCCGTTTATTACTATTGTTATTATTATTATCACTAGTATTGTTATTATTACAGACGGAAGAAGGAAAGTTTTGTAATAAAAAAATAAAATAAAAATATTAAATTGAGTGAAAAATTAAATAAATTTGATCGGGGAAAATGAAGTAAAATCACCCGAATTTTGTTTTTTTGTCTTTGCTCGCCATACAAAACAACACAACATGACTTTTCTAATACTCTTTCTATACCAACATTCGAGTGTATTGAAATTTCAACAATTAGGTACACTGTTAAATTTTGTTATTATTTCTAATTGGGTTTTCTTAAATTGAATTTCATTGCTGGGCCCAATCCAATGATTGTACCAATTACACAACCAAAAGAGAAACCACCACTACAGATAAATAGGAGTATGTATATAGGACTTACTAACTTCTCAGAAAGTTGGGGATCTCCCAAAACCTCTTTTATTACTAACATGGATTTCTGGCCCACCTATAAGGATCCATGTGTATACCCACTACCAACATCAAGCTGATAAATCCAGATATTTCAATTAAGGGTTGGAAGGTTGTTCGTTGCAAACGTGAGTGTGTCTGAACCAGGAACCTGGATCCGGTTTGTTGTTGCAGTAAGTTCTGGAGAGGATCGCTTTTGAAGATTATTTCTGGTCCGTATAGACAAGTTTTATTCCACGTTTCGCTCGACTTTACAATGTCGTTCATGGTTAGAATAAAACAGATCGACTAACAACATAGTAAGTCAGTTACATTTAAATTATGGAAGTTGCGGTCTGTAATGCATATACAAATATTTGTCTAATTCAGGAACCATACAGTGTTGATGGTTTATTTAAAAAAAAAAACGATTTAGTAAATACATGTAGGATTTCAAAGGGTACAAATTAACAATAACAAAGTGATCTTCAAAAAAAATTTAAAGCTTTCATATTTTGAATTCAAATAAAAATTATTTATAACTAAGAATCTAAGAATTCTAAAGCTAATTTATAAAATGTTAAATTAAGTTTTGATATTTTTATAATAGTTCTTTTTGAATCAGTCCTTTGTGAAATGAAAGTCATAGTGTGCACTTCTGCGATGTTGAATAATTTTGCAAGTCTAGTGGTAGGGCTATTATCACCATAATTAGTTTCGCAGAGATTTGATCGGAACATGGATAGCTGTATTTTCCTATATGTATGGCCAAAAAGGATGTTACCGATGAAAGCTGAGTCTAAAAATAAACGCCTATTTTCCAGTATGCAAATTTTATACGGTAAGTTATGGTCAAAGTCAGTTTTCTCTAAAATGAAGAACATAAATGTATTTTGAATGCTTCATGGAACAAAATAATACTCATCAAATAAGAAAATGACTTTCACATTTTAAGTAAATTATAAAATAATACTTATACATAATACAACCAAATTAAGTGGTTATTTAATAGAAAGAGCAAACTAAACCATAATATGAGATAAAAGTAATATACTGTAGTCGTGAAAAGATTTCTTAATAGAACAAATTCTTTGTTCAAATTTTTGAATACTCAAACCATGCATTTTGTGAAATATTTAAAGAAACTATGTAAAGGATTTCTGCCAAACCGTACAATATTTTACAAAGTACGCCTATTCAAAAAAAACTTTTTGTTACTATTTCTAATATAGTATACGTAGATATATATATGTATAGCAGTATAAGCAAAATAAATCTGACCGTTTAATTTAAATAATATTCTTCAAGAAGCTACACATTATGGTTAAGAACAGTTTTCACCCATATTTGAAAAAAACGTAATATTGGAATAAAAGTTTTTTTTTTTTTTTTTTTTTACTTTATTCAAAAAAAATATGCTCCTAGTAGTCAAAAGAATGACTGTAGCAGAAGCAACGAAAGCTTATAAAATTACAATAATACATTTTCAAAACAAAATATTTTGTTGTTGTTATTTACCCGGGGACTACACTATGCAAATTTGCTGATATTTTCTCTCATGATAATTTATGTTTGTATGTGTTTTTTTCAATGTATTGATAAATATTTATTAAAAAATTATCATAACTGGGCAATCTACTCTCATGATAATTTCTTCAAATGTCAAATAAAATTCGGTGAATACTGTCAGAAAATTAGTAGGTTTTGAAGTAATAGTCATTGCGAAATATTGTTTTTATGTAGCTATAACCATACATACGTCTCAACATTCGAAATAAAATGAAAAACATAAATAAAAAAATGCATTTTAATGTGACATTTCGTAAAAATTTCATGATAATTTTTTTGTGAAATAGCCTCCTGATAATTTGCTGAGAATTCCAAAATATGCATAGTATACTTACACATACATTGGTAAATTTAATTTCATGAGAGAAAATATCAGCAAATTTACATAGTGTAGACCCCGGGTTACATTTGAAAAACTATTACTAAACTAAGACAAAAAAGAATATTTATAATTTTTAAAGTAATCACTAAAAAAATTTAAAATTTAAATTAAAGATTTTCATCTACTCTATTTTAATCATAGTAACAACAAATATAATTTCAACTTAAATTTACACTCTTCAAGCTTGATAATATTCCTTAAATCAGCTGGTAACGCATTAAATTGAATCAATCCATTCACAAATATATTCTTTGAAGAAATACTAGTTTTATGAGACGAAGATGCAACATAAAAGTGAGATTGTCTACGTGTGGCATGCGAATGAATTTGACCAACTTGAGGTAGAACTAGATTACATTTTATTAGATTGAGTTTAACTTTCTTGATAAAAAGAAACATTTCATACTTAGATAACAAAATTAATGGAAGTACTTTAACACTGTAAAGTTCTTTGGATGGAGTAAGTCGAGGTAATTGGAGAATAATTTTCAAAGCCTTGTTTTGGAGAATTTTTATTGGTTTTATAATAAAATCAGCACAGGTTGACCAGATTGTATTCAAATAGCATAAATGGGAATGAATATGAGCAAAATACAACATATATGCACACTTTAAATTTATGAACGGTCGAATTCTTTTCAATGCAAAAATTAAGGGGCAGATCTTATTTTTCAAATATGTTATATGATACGACCAAGACAGTTTAGAGTCAATGATAAGACTATGGGTATTGTTGTAGTTTCCCATTAAATACTATTAATTGTTCCGTCGATTAAATCGAGCTTGCATTCGCATGGCGGCTGAGGCATGCTTAATATTTCATGATGTTGAATATTCGACAACTTTTACAAATTGATTTGAATTCACAAAGTAATAATCGATGATTTATTAATTAATAATTAATAATTAATATTTATACGATTTAATAATCACTCAATTAATTGAACACACAACGCAGGAGCTATTCGGAATTATTCACTGAATTATACTGAACTCTTATGGTTCCGAATATATATTTTAATATAGTTTCAAATAGATATTCGACTTCAAAATGGCAACAATAAAAAGAACCTTTCTGGTCTGGTAACAATCGAACTCTAATTTTTTTATATTAAAAACAAAAATCAACAAAATATAAAATCAATGATTACTTATTTATAAAAATTAAATCTAATTTTGTACGCAACCATTAAAATCTAAAGTGCAAACGAAAACAATAAAAATCTAAATGGTACAAAATAAAAATGAAAAATGAAGATCAAAATGAAAACACTACAAGACCAAGATACTTGGCATGGTCAACTTGCTTTATTTGAACATCGTTAAAATAAAAAAACTCCGGGCATACATTTTGCTCCTCAGGAGTCTTTGCTTTAGACTGAAATAAGATGTAGTTTGTTTTCGTAGTATTTATATTAAGACGATTTGCAATTAAGTAGTTGTTGATAACGGTCAGATCATATTTCATGTTTTCAATCAATGATGAGCGAGATTCCGCTTGATAAACTATTACAGCATCATCTGCATACATTTGTATATTTCCACGTACCCCTAAATAAAATAGATCATTGATGTAGAAGTTAAAAAATAAAGGGCCAAGCATTGACCCCTGAGGCACGCCAGAAAGAGTTGTTCCATAATCACTCTGCGTCTCATTCACATAAACGAATTGCGTCCTTCCGGAAAAATAAGATGTAATCATAGCTAAAGCTGAATTAGATGGATTCAGAGTTTTAAATTTCTCTAATAAAATAGCTGGATCTACACAGTCAAATGCTTTTCTAACATCAATGAAGAGAATTGACACAAAATATTTTTTCTCCAACGCTGTATAAATGCGATCAAAGACGTTTAGAACAGCAGATTGAGTACTTGATTTTTCTATAAAGCCGAACTGATTATCATGTATAATTGAATGCTCTTTGAAAAAGTAGATTATTCTTTGTAGTAAAACAGATTCAAAAATTTTAGAAAAACTGTTCAAGATAGAAATTGGTCGATAATTTTCCATTATGGTTTTGTCATTCTGTTTATGTAGAGGAATAACTTTAGCTACTTTCAGGGAATTTGGAAAAACTCCGTCTGTTAGCGATTGGTTTATAAGTCTAACAAGAATAGGTGCTAAGTGGGACTTAAATCTGTCAATAAACCACATTGAAATGAAATCGTAGCCACATGCAGAATTTTTGTTTAACTTCGAGATAATCTTTAAAATTTCTTGCTCGTTAGTAGCTTCAAAAGTAAGCTGACTGTTAGTTCTGAATGTAAAGTAGCTTTTAAAGTGGGGTATTATTGCAGATACTGGATTAGAGAAAGTGTTGAACAACTGTAACGAAACACGTAAAAAATAATTATTAAAACAATTAGCCACTTGACGCGGGTCAACTATATTTAATTGATTTTCCATAATTGTTAAACGATTAGGAACTTTGGAGTCACTTTTATTAAGAATTAGTCTATTTAAGATACGCCATGTATTCCTTAAATTGTTTCGATTGTTTTGCAGTTCACTAGAAAAGTAATTCGACTTTAACTTCCGATTCAAGTTTGCAGCTTTATTCCTATATTTAATAAACTCCATTTTGAAAAACATATTTTGCGGAAATCTCCTATACAAGGCATAAAAGCCATCACGCAATTTCATTAACTTAAATAAATTACGATTAATCCAGGGCTTCATAAAAGGTTTATGCACAATCTTTGTGTTAACACGTATAAGGTTGGTTAAGAACGGCAACAATTCATCAAAATTCAAGTTATTATGATCACGGATGAAATCTACAATGGATATATTTGAGTAATCAAGAACTGAAAACGCTAATTTCTCGTGATGAGGCTTGGACTTTAAATCCAAGTTACAGTCAAGAACTAACATCTGATGGTCAGAGTAAAATATATCCAATAAAGTAAGTTTACATTTTAAGCGGACTAAATCAGTTATTGCATAATCAATCACCGTGGCTATAGTGTTTGAAAATCGAGTAGAAAACTCTTCCCTAATAGAATTTAATATTAAAAATCCATTGGACATTACCGTTGACTGAAGCCTTATGGTATTAGCACCGGTCTGATCTCGAAAATTAATATTTAGGTCGCCCATCAAGATTGAATTCTGGTATTTACTTAACAAACCATCTAAATTATCAAAAAATATATCACTGTTACTCTGGCCTGGTTTGTAAAACCCCAATAATATGTATATTGAAATCAATCAGCTTAATTATTATAAAACTAGAATTATCGATTGTTTCAGACCAGACTTCGGTAGCACTCACTGATGTATGAACAAATACACTAACACCACCACCACCTTTATTTTGTCGAACACCGTGGAATGACTGATAATGATTAATATTATAGTATTTTTTTTCTTCCGAAAAAATAAAAATTTCACCAATCACAATAACTTTTGGTAGATTACCAAGGGCCAACATAGTTAATTCAATGTCATCCATTTTGCTACGGAGACTTCTAGCGTTCAATGCCGCCACACGAAAAGGGTATTGCTTATTATTTTCTAAAATGAGAGAATGAACAATATCAATAAAATTATCTTGCATCATATTCATAATAAAAATTCACGTAATAGCGATCCAAATAAACAACAGCTGATTTAAAAAAATATACCGAAAGAGACAAACAAAGTTGAATTAAAATGAATAATTGATAGCAGAAATAAACAACTATATTCTTTGTTTGTTTTTTCAGTATGTAATAAGCTATAATGACAGAAAATATAGAAAAATAAAATACCGTTAGATTAACAAGTTCGGTTGACGATGATATTTGAATTGGCTGATTATTATCATCTTTTGTGACAAAAATATGAGAATTTTGAATCCAAAATTTGCTAATGTGACCTTGGTTTTTTGCAATTCTCAATTTTTTCATTAATACCAAATTATGTTGTGTAATTCGATGATTGATATATATTTTTTGATCATTATTAATATTTAGGCACAATTTGGCGTAGAAAAACGGGCCCCAAAGATCGCACTTGTTTCATAACTTGAATTTTAGTTTGTAGCTTCAGAAAACTTATAACCACAAATTTAGATGAATTATTAGAAGCTAATTTTAATGTAGATTGAATTTCCTTTGACAAATTATTAGGCGTAATGCTCATTTCATAGCTTCTTATGTACGAAAATTTAATGTCTTCAACGCTGAAATTTAGCATAAACCCCAGTTTTAGTAATAAATCTGATGTAGATGTTAAAGTTGGTGGTAAATTGGTGACGATTATGTCATTTATAAAATCTTTTTGTTGAAAATAATTAACTTGAGATTTCAACATTACGATGTCCTTGGTGTTCTTTTCAACGGAGTCTTCTATTTCGTTTATTTTTGATTCATTATTTTTCACATCAGTTGTTAAATTATCCACCGCGGATGTTAATTTATCCATTTTACTGTTAATGTTTTCATTAACAACCAATAAAGCAGACAATAAATCTTTTATGGACGGATCCTTCAACACTGAAAAAAATTTCGTAGGTGATATTGACAAACTAGTTTCGTTAAACTTTAATGAAACTTTCGTTCATTCAAAAATAAATATTTTAAAAATTTATTCAAACCGATGTAAAAATAATCAAATGAAATAAATAATATTCAAATCAAATATTAAATGTACTGCGCAACAAATATATGGATGGTGGTTTTCCGCCAAATCTATTTAGTCAAATGACCAAATTATTCGTTGATTTAAAATACATATTTCGTTGAGTACTGTAACATTTTTCAATATTTATTCCATTTGAAGAAATTTAGTTAATCCAAGAATATGTATATTTCAAAATAGTAAAATATTCAAATTGAAGAAATTTTAAGTGAATTGGCGATAAATAGTTCAAAAAAGAATAAAGAAGAAATGCAAATGCATATTTTATCTCGTCATTTTATGTTGCATCATTATAGTAAAATACTTGTCAGATATCACCACATGAAATATTATTTTATTTAAATTAAAAAAAAGTACAATATAAAATTCAGTTTATTAAACAATTTTAATAGATAATAGTGGTTCATGTTAAAGTTTGTGTAATATCAGTGCGAATAACAATTAGTGATTCATCTTGCAAATATCATCTTGTAATTTGGCAAAAAATAAGTGTAAGTATTTACTAGTATATTTAGTTTTTTCTTTAATCTTGGTGTTAATTTGTTTTATCCACGCCGTTTACATAGGGTGGTTTCATTGACGATTCAATATTTAAATGATTTTCTTTGTCAATTTTATTGTATGTTATGTACATATGTACGAGTATATATGTAATGCATGTTGTGTTTTACAAATTAGTTTTTTAGTTAGAAAACATTCATAAAATGAAATGTTTTATGTGTATTAAATTTACCATTCACTCTCCTTATCTAGTGCGTATGAATGTTGTGAATATAACTTTGACCGTTTAACAATGTAAATACATTTAGAAAGTATCTTAACAAGATACACCTGAAACATAATACGATTTCTGAAAGTCTAGAAAATCAAGCATGAACTATACAGGCCCCAGATGCATCTTTAAGTCAGTTTAAATAATCTATGATATCTCAACAGAATATTGATAAAGCTCCAAGTTATATCGATTAAGTTCATATTGCTGAAAATTCAAATTCCACATTTACAATTGATGCAATACCTGAGGGAGCTGCTAAATTTTGTGTTATTCTCCATAATAATAATAATTTTACCAAAAAAATGTCGAAGATATCCAAAACTTTAATAATAGATACATATTTATCTAAACGGATAATTGAAGTACCTACGACGAAACCAATTTATCAACATTTGCAGTGCAACAAATTAGGGATTTGCTTTCTACATGAAATTTAAACCATTTGTTTCAAATATTTAAAGGTAAAATATTATATGACTGTGTGACCAATTTTCTTGTTTCTGATTTCTAATTTTATTTTTTAGATGAGTTATAAACGGAATTTGGAAGTTTTGAAACATATTACCGAACGTCATATACTGCAACTGGTGGCCAAGTACAACATTAAATTGAGAGTTCAAGTTAAATCTTGACAAATATGACAACAAACTTTATTAACCTCACCTCTAGATTATGACACCATTCACAACGTTGTTAAACTTGATCATTTAAATTAACACGTCTCCAACAATACGAGTATGGCCGCTGATCAAATTAACTTGCATACAATTTTAAATGATGGTCCACAAGGTACAGCTATATACAGTTTATATCAACAAAATAACAAGTTGAATGAGGGTTCAAGACTAGTTATGATTGATTTAGCCGTTAAATTCATGATTCAACATGACATAAAAATGACTGTATATATGGCTAAAGACATATCAGAAAATATTATTTGAGAAGATTATTTCCAACTGAATTTATGGTAAAAAATTTTAAAAATAACATACTTTTCTTATAATGTAAATTTTTCATATTCATTGAATTATAGGAGTACTACTATTCAAATCACAAGGTAAAATTTATGATAAATTTTAAAATGCACAACATCAGCTAAAAAATAGTAGTATCCTGCCCAAACGGCCATATTCGTCCAAAGCATTGGAGCTAGGGAAAAAGCATACTTTTGAACTAGGTGAGATGTGCAAATTATTTGTGTTTTAATTTACAATAACAAATAACATTGCGTTTTATTTTATATTTAAGAATCACCTGAGCTAAATGTAGAAGACGACATTGATGCTATTCAAAATGACAATTGCTCGGGGGCAGAGTTGGAGTATCATTGGGCAGCAACTTAAAATTATAAATTGCAGGAAATCCAAGATTCTACAAACGCTGTTGTCATCAATTAGAAAAAATATAAAAAGCCGATGGGCTTCACATTGGTAGGCATTATAAGAATCATTTTAGCTAACAGACCCCTACTATATACGTATTTCCATTTTCTATAGGTAAATATGGATTTCAACCATCTGTATCCAGCAGCAGGCAACTTAATAATCGAATTTACAGAGTTTTCTAGGAATATTTTACAAATTTGCGAAGAAAAAATTAAGGATATTTCCACCAAAAATTTGTTAGTGGAGCTTAATAATAAGACATATATACCTGAAACTAAGAAGTTTAATTGCAACATAAGTATTCAATATCAGTAAAAACACTTTAATAAGGAAATATTCATATTATTGTTTAATTTCACACTTAAAATAAGTAAAGCTAAGTAATTTTGGATTTAGTCAATCCAATATTATTAATTAATGAAGAAAAATTATAATTTTACTTGATATCTCAAATACACATATTTTTTTTGAATAAAACTACATCTATATACTATACGTTCGTGTTTTTATTTATTTCTCCTTATTGTAACAGCACCATAAATGAACATAGATACACTGCAGCCTTATTGTCGAAATGATGCCATTTGTATCGCAACTTCTTCGGTCCTATACATTCCCACTTCAAACGTAAGTAATATATTTATATGCGATATAATATTGTTATGTATAAATAATAAAAATATGTATACTATGCGATATACATATACATATACCTATATATATAGTATATAGATTCATCTATAATGTCTATAATATATATATATATATATATATATATATATATATATATATATATATATATATATATATATATATATATATATATATATATATATATATATATATATATATATATATATATATATATATATATATACATATGTATATACATATATATATATATATATATATATATATACATATATATATATATATATATATATATATATATATATATATATATATATATATATATATATATATAATATATACATTGTTTCCATCGAATCAAAGAAAAAATTTATTTAAATAAAGAAATTTTCCTAGAATTGCCGAAATTTTTATTTAAAATGATTAAATTATTGAACGAAACTTATTTAATTGAACAAAACATTGATTGTTTTAACGATGGAATTAGATTTTTTTGAATAAATTTTGTTGAATTCACAATTATTTTAGCACATGGATGAATCATAAATCAACTAAAATTTAATCTGTTAGATAAAAATTCATCAAATACACAAATTTAAAAGCTGATTATCGAATTGATTATATAATTATTCAAACCAAATGCTAGCTTTCGTTGACCCTATAGTGTACGCTATTTCTTCATTTAAATAGCGTTTTTCTTCAAATTCACCAACTTTTTTGGTTCAGTGAATCTTGCCAAATCGGATAATTCTACACCGGGTGTTTTTTTTTGGAGGCATCTCAAAAATGACACTTTTAATAAGGAACCAAAATAGCACCAACAAACTTGGACAACACGTCGAAAAAAAATACAATTACATCAATACAAAAACCACACGTTTTGAAGAATAACAGTTCACAAAATCGTGACACAAAATTAATGTTTTTAGTTACAAATTCACTTTTAAAATTTTCACACAAAAAAATTTATTTTTCAAAATCAAACTACATAATGTTGCTAAACATACGATAAACAATTAAATGAAATACTTGCACCAAACAAATCGAATTTATTTTCGCCAATTTCGAATGATAATTTGTAAGCGGAAAATTAACAGTTCAGCCAAAAATACAGCAAACGATATACTCCAACCGTACATAAAAATCACCAAACAAATTGCATAAAAATCATCCTGCTGTATAGTACCATCGTCATCATTAAAATCAATCTTTGTTTTGTCGGTTAAATTTGCCAAGAACATATCGTGCTGCGATTTAAGCCTCCAGTATTTCTCCAGTCCAGCCTCGAATGAAATTCCTACAATCCGGTTTAATGGTTCATAAAGTGGTTTTCGACTTCTTAAAGCGTACGAGATATAGTTCTCAAAAACAATTTGCTTCATTTTATGAAATTGTTCCACTCGCCCGTTCCAATTGTGAATAGAATTAATAAATTCTTCGGCATCATGCTCTCCCAACATGATCGAATAATTTGGATGAAAATGCGAAATAAAATTCCAAGATATTTTTCCAACATAGCGTGATTGATTGAATAACATTGGCAAATGATAGTGTATATCCATTACATGAAAGGATTGGGTTAACAGTAGGGTAATATTCGTCTTAAGTAATTCATCGATCTTGTCAATATTCGGTTCATATTCTATCGATATTAATTCAGATATCATAAATGTTTGGTAATAGTTGAAGTATATGAAATTCACCAGCAACATCGATAGTAGCAGCATTTTCTCAACACGATAGGCATGTGGTAGCGTTACTTCAATTTGTATAATTGATTTAAAGATGTTAAAGAATAAGTCCAGTACCGTTATTTTTAAATTTAGTTTGATTTTTACGATATACCATGCACCACTAATTGTGAGACTGAACATTATAAACCCTACAAGGGATGTTATATCGAACGATGATAAAACTCGTCGTGATTTTAATCGACGTGGCACCAAAACAACGGTATAGTCCTTTTCAAGCAATTTTATGTACTGGATATGATTTTTCATGTATTTCGATGCGAGTAATATCCGGTTAAATGATATGTCACTAACATTCGAATGCAGCGATAGAAGTTGAATAAGTTCCATTTGTATAAAATCAAAATATGCATGTTGCTCTTGCAGTTCTGATGATGCGTAACAAGCATTCAGTCTCTCTTGTAGTATTCGAAATATCCAACTATTTATACCTCTCATTTCACCATCCAGCATAAAATTATAAATTCCATCTGATGTGTACGAGGCGGCAACGCAATTCTGGTTGAAGTTCGCATTGGAATTTTTAAATATTTCGTCGATTGTTGAACTGTTTGTCAGATTCACGATAACGTTAAAATTATTTTTCAGCATTGCAGCGGATCTAAAGTTTCGGAATAAATTTCCAAATAAAATTTGAACTGACGACGAATTTTGAACCGTATAAATCACTCCAAATGAATAAAATTCTTCAAAGATGAGATTTTGCAAGTAGCGATCGGGTGAAATATGTATCGGCACTTGGTTTACGATAGCAAATATGTAGTTAGGATTTTCGACATGACTGCTGGCCAACCTGTAGTATTCCATAATACCCTCAATATTCAACAAAAATATTACGTAGAAATTAGGTTTACGAATTGTTCCTGTTTGACCTGCATTATACTTGGGCTCGCCCTTAGTAATTGTCACAATTATATTTTTGTTTAAATTTTGTATTAACTGATTGGTTTCAATTAGGCCAGAATCATTATCGATTATTATTGTATTAAGTTCAATGCCGGAACTATTTGAGGTGTTGAATAGTTCGATAACTTTTTTAGTCACTGGATTTTGAACATTGCCAAATACGTCACTAATTGAATTCAACATACAAATTGTAAAAAATAATTTTAAATTGAAGCTTTGTACTTTCATCCTTGCCAGTTCAACTCACTGATATACTCTGATTTATTCCACACATTCGCTGCAGAGTAACACAATGGATTTATAGTACACGTAATGCATTTACGCGCTATAATAACAGTAATAATGTTAAGTAAGTTTTAGAATATTTTTAATGTGTTTTGAATTAAATCAATAAACACAGAATTGACTATTTATTTGAATATATAGAGAGAATTGATTTTATTGTAGTAGCGATTGAATTGTACGAAATTTAAGATGTATTAGAAAAATCGTCAAAAATATTAATTAATAACAGAATTTCAAGTCCTATATAGAACATTGGGAAGAATACTGGGAAATTTTATTTTATTTAACCAATATATTTTATATAAGTTCTATTTATCTTGGATAATTTCAACTTCTAACACTATTTTTTGATGTTTATTGTTAAACAATACAGGTATTAAGCTAAATTAATTAATTAAAACAGTTTTAAAGGCCATTACTGGCCCCTTACTGAGTCAACAATTTGGCTCCAGCGGTTTAGATCCCGAGCATGGTCTTCATACTGTCTAGGACAATCTGAAGAGGCCAAGTCGTTCACTACACCGTGGAGCCATCGTCGCCTGCAACGACCTCTGCGCCTACCATATGGTGGCTCTCCTTTCAGAGATCGCTGCACAATTCGTTCCGGATCAGCACGCAGAACGTGCCCAAGCCAGCGTACTCGCTGAGATCTTATACTTCATGTACAATATCGAGGATCTTCATCAGATCTCTGATCTCGATATTGTACAGAGCTCGGTAGGAAGCCACAATATGTGTCTTGAAGTAGTAGGTCTTAAAAGCCGACTACTAGAAAGATGTGAGATAGTCAACGTGCTATCTGCACAAAAGAACGTGACTGGAGGTAAGCAGTCGTATGCTCAGGCACTTAAAGCTTGTACATCTGATCCGGCATCTGCTATCAACGCAGGGTTAACCAAACAGAGATCGGTTAAGCCGAAGTGGCAACCCTCTAGGGTTGTCACTGTCAAACCAAGTGTGGGAAAGGAATCCCTTTTTGCAAACAGTGAAGAGGTTAAGAGCAAACTACGTGAGCTGATTAAGCCCGTAGTTTCAAAAATTGCTGTCAAAAAGGTTAGCAATATCCGTGATAAGGGTATTCTAATCGAGACAGCAAGTAATGAAGGACTTGATTTCTTCATTAAGAATAAGGAATTGTCAGAGGCGGGTCTGGTGGCTTCGGTACCAGAGAAAAAGCTGCCCAGAATAATAATATACGACGTAGAAAGAAGTGCTTCAATCGAGGAAATTAAGGAGTCGATTGTAAAGTAAAATGAAATAGGCGTAGAGGTTATAGATGTGAAACGTAGTTTCAAAACCGGGCCAAAAGAAGGAAACTTCGTAAATTGGGTGATCGAGGTTTCTCCAGCCACTAGGAACTCTTTGTTAAAGAAGCGCAGACTATTTATAGGGTGGTCTGCATGCAGAGTGGCGGACTTTGTTAGGGTCACAAGGTGCTATAAATGCCATCTCTTCGGACATATCGCAAGGTATTGTAAAGAAGATAGCCAAATATGCGGACACTGTAGTGAGTCTGGTCACGACCAGAAGGTCTGCTCAAAATTGGCGGAGAGAGCAAAGTGTTTTTCCTGTAAAAAGGCAAACAAAGCTTTTGTCCACTCACTGCGCAGTAAAGTGTGCACAGCATATAAACTGGCCTTGGACCTAACAATGAGAAAAACCGCATATGAGAAGTAATAAGACCGATACTTCCAATCTTAGGATTGTCCAAATAAACATGCAGAATGCAAAAATTGTCGGACACGAAATCAGGCAATGCATTCAGCATGAAAATATAGACATACTCTGTATGCAGGAACCACATGCGACAAAGGGTAAAATAGTTGGTATGGCAACCTCCGCAAGGATCATTACCGGTGCTGATAATAATATCAAATCAGCTATAGGCATCTTTAACAATGATCTAGAAGTTCTAAAAATCTCACAGTTTTGTAACACACATTGTGTCTGTGTTGAAGTAAGATCGACGATAGGTTATTTTTATCTAGTTAGCATCTACTTCCAATATTCTGACGAACCAGTCATATATGTACAAATGCTAGAAAGAATTCTGGATGGTCTAAAGAACCATCCAGTAATTATAGCTGGTGACTTTAATGCCAGGTCCAAACTTTGGCATGACAGGGAAACCAACGATAGAGGCTCTATCGTTGAAGAGTTTCTGACAAAGAGCGGTCTCTACTTGCTAAACGAAGTAGGACAGCCAAGTACATATATCCACAATAGGGAATCGAATATTGACTTAACCTTAGTCACGGGGGGACTGTTGAGAAGAGTCTCTAACTGGTCAGTTAAAGAAAACTGGACTTCTAGTGATCACAGAGCCATTTCATTTAAATTGAACGAATCAGCCTTACATAATGAGGTAAGAGCTGCTGACAAAATTCCACGATACGCTCTTAAACACGCAAATTGGGATAAATTCCAAAGCACACTGGAGAAAATATGGCAAGATCAGAAAGCTAAACTTAGTATTTCATCTCAGGAAGATGTAAATAGAGTT
The DNA here is from genome assembly GCA_951394425.1 of Tipula unca. NCBI lineage: Eukaryota > Metazoa > Arthropoda > Insecta > Diptera > Tipulidae > Tipula > Tipula unca. Next base: position 15,272,448 of record OX596380.1, on the reverse strand, counting down.
GAGAACAACATCACGGCCTCACTCATAAGTGCCTGCAACAAGAGCATACCACGTAAACGTGCTGCCAAAGTGAAACTGTCCTGGTGGACGCCTGAACTCTCAAAGAAGAGAGTAACGGTTCACAAACTAAGGAAGTGCTACCAAAGAGAAACGAATCCGCAAATTCGTCTGAGCAAAAAGCTTAATTACGCCGCACACCGTAATGAATACATACGTGACATAAATGGAACAAGCCGTAAAAGCTTGGAGAAATTCATTACGGAACATGGTAACGCAGAACCATGGGGTTTCGTATACAAATATAGTGCTGGAAAACTTAAAACTCCAGAGGTACTTAGTACTCTAATTAGCAGTGGTGGCCAAACAACTACATGTTGGGAGGACACTACCAAACATCTGCTAAATGTTTTGCTACCCGATGACAGTGTGGAAAGTGACACAACTGATCAAAGGGTGATTCGTGCTGATAGTCTAATCACACCAACCGGTGGTGAGGAGGTTTCCTTCAGCAATGATGAAACCACCTCCGCCATCATGTCAATGAAAAGAGGTAAAGCACCCGGCCTTGACAATGTCGAGGTCGAGGTGGTACAAAGAGCGTGGCCTATTATAGGACCTAGCATTACCGACCTCATGAATGCTTGTCTGAATAAAGGAGTTTTTCCTAGAGCTTGGAAAAATGGTAAAGTCATAATTATAAGGAAGGGCGGCGATCGAGATCCGACCGACCCTAAAGCTTATAGACCGATCATGTTGCTGCCAGTCTTAGGTAAATTACTTGAGAAATTGGTTACTGGCAGGCTGATGGACATCTTTCAGAGTAGCGGAAGATATAGTGAGAAGCAGTTCGGTTTCAGAAGAGGACGATCCACAGAGGACGCTATGGTTGAGATGGTCAACATAGTTAAAGGATCGAGCAACAAGTACGCCCTAGATGTATTCCTAGACGTATCTGGTGCTTTTGATAATCTGTGGTGGCCAAGTATAATGAGTGAGCTGAAGCAAATGAGTAGCCCAGCGACTCTTTACTCCTTGTTGTACAGCTACTTCTCTGATAGAACCGCAACTGTAATATCTAACCATGGCACACTCTCTAAGAGTGTAAACAAAGGTTGTCCACAGGGCTCCATTTTGGGTCCGCATCTCTGGAATCTAGTGTTCAACAGTAGCATGCATGACGAGATCCAAGAAGTAGCGTTCGCGGATGATAAAGTTATGATCTTTACTGGAAATTCAAGACAGGCAATTCAGGAGGCTGCTCAGCGCGGCATTGACAGAATGGTAAAGTGGTGTGATACAAATAAGATGGAGTTATCTTCCACCAAAACAGTGATGATCCAATTGAAAGGTTCACTCGACATAAGGAGACCACCCCTAGTGTATGTCGGAACCGAAAGAATAAAAATGTTGAATTCTGTAAAATGGTTGGGAGTTGACTTCGATGAAAGACTGGGCGTAATTACTCACGTTAAGAGGGTGGCAGAAAATAGCAAAAAAGTTTTCTACGCACTAAGAAGGGTTGCTAAAGAGACGTGGGGCCTGAAACAAGGCACACTCGCAACAATATACGAAGGCCTAGTGGTTGCGACCATGACTTACGCTTGTGCGGGATGGGCTGACAGGATGAACTGTCACCATCGCAGGACTATTTTAAGCGCTCAATGGTTAATTCTTCTTGGAATAACGAAAGCATACCGTACGGATTCGGCGGATGCCGTGGCTGTAATGGCCGGCGTTATTCCCATGGACATAGTACTTAGCGCCTATCCATAAGCACCTCTTTTGCGCAAATGCTAGCTGGTCATGGAAAGTTCGCAGATTATATGTTTAGACTTAATCTGGCGGACTCCAACATGTGTGAATGTGGACAAGCTGCTGAGACAGTTGACCACATTCTTTACGACTGCGCTCTGGCCACTGAAGCTAGAGAACACATGATTGACGCAATTAACGCAGATAGGCCGGCTAGTAAGCTAGTGCTGATGATGCCTACTAATATCGCACATCTCAAGAGATTCTGTGATACTGTGCTTTGTGGGAGGTAGGCTAAAGATCGATGATTCATTTTTAAGGTACTAACAATTTTATCTTAGTTATAAGGAGTTTTTAAAAGTAATGACACTAGGTGCAAACCTAAAGATTTTAAATAATTGAATCAGTCTTTGGCCTACGGAACACAAAGCGGAATGAAGCTTATACTAAGTATTTTAACGACAGACGCTGGATATACTATATCCAAGTAATTTTTAATCAAACATAAGCTAAAGTAGAAAAGTATGCGCCGCCACGCGGCAGGGATGGTAACAGGTCTAGTACCTGGCTAAGCATACCAAACAGTACTGATACACAGATATAGCACGACGGCTTAGAATTGGATATAGGCACAGCCTGGGTGCCATTCTAAAGGGAAAAACGTCCAACAACAACAATGACAATGACAATGACAATGACTTTCAGAACTTCGGCCTTCCACCATTCTCGCCTCTTCCGTCTACAAATCCGCTTAGCTGCCTTTCTTGCAAGAGCAGCCTTGATTTTTCCTTGCGATTGTGAGACGTTGTTGCACTTCATTATGGGCTATATTTTGTTGCTCAACTGCAAAACGAGACTCGTCATCAAACCAATCATTCTTGTGTCCGACTTTCAATATACCTAAAGTCTGTTGAGCAGCACTGACAACCGAAGTTTTCAGTACCTCCCAGATAGAGTTCACGCAGTCAGACTGGTAATTAGCTTCATTAATGTTGTCGCTGACAAGATCCTGATATCGCGTCTTTTGATCTTCATTTATCAGACCTTCATTAAGCTAAATACAATGAAAAATATTTGATTAAAATATTTACTTTCAAAATTTCTCTTTTTTTCGAGTTCGTGTACTAGATTTTATCGAGAACATTGAAAATAAAGTTATATTTAATTTTACTGAAAAATGAAGAAAATTCTTATCCAAAACTTCATTCGCCAAGGCATATAATTTTGAGAATAGTCCTAAGATCAAGAACCCCAATAAAAGGGATTCATGATCTTAGAACTATTCCCCAAAGCATGGAAAGATGGTAAATTATAGTTATCACTAGAAAAACTTGAGGTAGGTGTGAAACCGATCCCAAATCTTATCGCCCAATCATGCTGTTGCCTGTCCTTGGCAAACTATTCGAAAAGCTAATTGGCATCAGGTTAATGGACATATTCCAAAAAAGTGGTACCTATAGTGACAAACAGTTTGGCTTTAGAGAAAATAGATCCACAGAGGACGCAATGATCAAAATGATCAATATGGTCAAAGAGTCGGACCAAACTATACGTTCACTATCATGGAGTTTTCCTAGATGTATTTGGCGCTTTCGACTACCTGTGGTGGCCCAGCATAATGTTGGAGCTAAAGAGATTCAATTGCCCCGCAATCTCTATGTTATCCTAAACCACTATTTTTCTGAAAGAAAAGCCACTGTTATTTCAAGGCATGGCACACTTGAAAAAATGGTAAACAAAGGATGTCCTCAAGGTTCCATCCTTGGTTCACACCCTTGGAATATTGTCTTCAACGGAAGCATAAACCAGGAAGCCCAAAATGTAGCATTCGCGGACGATACAAAAAGTAGCATTCGCAAATAGCCATAGACAGGATGGTAGAATGGTGCAAAAGCTACAAAATGAAACTATCCTATGAAAAGACAGTTATGATTCAACTTAAAGGTTCACTGGAGATAAATGCCCAAAGAATTAAGATGGTGAAAAATGTTGAAATGGCTGGGAGTTGACTGCGATGAACGACTTGGAGTCACTTCACATGTCAAAAAGGACGCGGAAAATAGTAAGAAGGTTTTCGCTGTGGTAAAACGAGTTGCTAAAGAGAACTGGGGCCTCAAGCAACGAACACTTTGAATAATATACGAGGGAGCGGCCTCCAATATCATAACTATAAGTACCTATTATATGTATTAGTAATATGCTGCATTGCAAACTATACAATTTTATGGGACATAACACTTTGTCAGTGAATATTGCTGTTATAGATCGAAAAACACAATTTTTTACCTAAAATATTAATTAATTTAATCATAATTTTTTTTTAAATTAAATAAATGTAATTTCTGGAAAATGGAATGTTGGAAATAATTATAAAATACTTCCTATACTTAAAAATGATCAAATTGAGATTTTGTTATGTTGTAAAGCATGAGATAAAGGATTAAAATTATGAAATTAAAACTCTTCATTTTTATACGCCATTTTTAAGATGTGATAAATAATGTCGGCGATTAATATTCTTATTTGCAAATTTGCGTTTACGATAAATCCCAAATCTTGGAATTGTGTTAATTTTGTGTGAAAAATGTTTTTGTTAATAATATTCTGCGGTGAAAAATCTGTTTTTTTTTAATTCTACGGCCCCAGCTAAATGGAAGAGCAATAATACTTTTGCGATGGCCTCAACACGTAAGTATACAAGTTTAAAATAATTGCTAGTCCTAACTTAACCCCATCAGAAAATTGGAGTTATTCGGATTTCGGACAAAATTTCAACGAGATGATTGTAAACGAAGCTGTGACAAAATTTAACTATCCCGAATCGTAACAGATGATGTGAGTCAGCAAGATGTGGTTATGAATATGAGCAGCAAGGAGATTATTCACTGGTTCGAAATTGTTTAATTCACATGATGTAGTGAATTTGCTTTCAACTTTATGTTTCTGTAGTTTAATTTGTGTTTTAACTTTTCGATAAAATGATGTTGTTGTTTTAAATGCTCGATATCCTATTACCTTTGGCATTATTTTAATAAATCAATTAATTTGTCATCAAAAATCGTATCGCGCTATGAAGGAGAAATGTAAGTATGTATATGTATACGCTTTGCTGGAAACTAGGAATAAGAGTTCTGGAATCCACTAATCTGCTCTGCTTAAATTAAAAATATATTTTCTTGAATCGTATGGAAAATGCATTTTTTAAATATGCGTAAGATGCGTATCCAACTTGAGATCTTATATACGCAAAATATAGTGAAAATATAGTTGACAAATTGGTAAATACTCCAGCCCAACGCTCATATAATTTGCTTTAGCAATGCGGGGATGTTATAACTAATATTTTCAGTGAATGTGACGCTATAAGCAAAGTTAATCGGTTAATCTTGCGATGAAAAGACATTACTATGTATTTGTCAATATTCAACAGCAATTTTTGTGTCATGTATATTTTTAATTGTATGATAAATTTTTATATCATCTGAGAAGATTTGAGTATTTTATGACTTAAATTATTCCATTTATGAAAACGAGACAAATCCATGGTCCGATATGTGATCCCTGAAGAACTCTTGACGTTACATTGATTACTTTAGATTTTTCGCTTCCAATTGTCACATATTGTACGCAACTAGACAAATTTGAGTTGAACCATTTAATGAAGTTGGATGCAAAGCCAAAGTTATAAAGACTTTATAGAACCTTGTGATGGTAGATGGAGTCAAATGCTTTACTAAAATCAGTAAACACTATACGGCTACATGGTTGCGGTTTTCAATTTCATTCATAATTTTGTTGGTAAATTTAACAAGGTTAGTAGATGTAGTTCATCTAGGCATAAACCCATGCTTATTGAATGATATATGTATGTTAAGCTGTTACATACAACCAGTTCGAATAATTTTGCTACGGTTGAAGTGGTTGATATTCCTGTATAACATGTGATGTCTTCTCTGTTACCCGATTTAAATATAGGTGTAACTTTAGATATTTTCCATGTATCAGCTTATTTATTATTCTGTGCTCAAGAATTAAAAGGGCGTAAGTAGTTTTTTGCAACTTTATAGGAGAGCATATTAACTATATTAGGTGTCCCCTGAAAATATTGCAAACGATTTCTTATATATTGTCTTTACTACTTTACATACATGTACTAAATGGGTTTATTTTCAAAATGAAAGGGTTTTTCCGTTTTCGAGATTTTGAGGAAAGAATAACTTAAGCCCTTATTAAACGATGTATGATGTTTTATTATAAAAGTTAAGTGACTTAAGCTCTTTTTTGATTTTAAGCATATTTAAATTAAGTAAACAAATGCCGTTTTATAAATTTCTTTTGTTTATTTTAAAAGTTATTAAATAATATTTTATATTCAAGAAATACTTAAGAAGAACCAAATTCAATAAGATTGTTTGTTAATTCAAAAACAACAGAATTCACATTTAAAATTTTCTTAAATCCAAATCAATTTTCATCTTCTTCATTAAATAAATCAGGATGAATGTCAGGTTCAGCTTCGGTTGATAGGCTTGTATAAAATCCATGATAATTCTCATGAATCGATCTTACGAACTGATACCAGTCCCTTGGGTGATGGATATTATAGGAATTTTTCTTCTTCAGTTTTTAAATAATAGCGTAAACAATATCACACTCCATGTGTGTATGACCCACTATTAAAAATTTGTGATCGATGATCTCTACACTTTGGCTATTGTAAAGAAACACCATAAACATGGCAGCAATGAAACTGTTCTTGTTTTGCCCGATACAAGAATCGCTATAAAAAATTAGGCGATTGACATTAAGTGATAAGGTTTGTAAATGGTTTAGTAAACTTGGCGAAACTTCGTTACCCCCACGATTTCCAACGGCTTCATGCAAAATATGATTGTAGGGTTGATTTGAAGCACAATCGTGGATGGTACCAGTGGGAAGTTAGCACGAAAAGTTAGCACGAAATTGACACTGGGAGCTCTAGTGGTTTGTATCTTGGATAATTTGTGTTTTGTACTAAAACAATGAATTGTGTATTAGATAACAATAAACAAATCATGAAATAAAAAAAAAAATTCAAAATATTTATTTTAAATTAAAATTAAAATTAAAATATTGTATTAATCATAGTATATAAAATTTTCGACTACTGAATTATTCAAATTAACATCAATTTAAAAATGAGTATGGGAATTATTCAATAGCTCAATTCGGTATAATCTTTAAAATGTCAAGGCTAGTTTTGATTTTAGGTTGAAGAACAACCCTTTGACATTTTCCATGCCCGTGGTCAGAATTTTTGTATGACGCATTTTCGAGTACTGAATTATTCAAATTTAAATCAAATTGAAAATTTTACTATGGGAAATAATGTGAAAGTACTAAAAGTCCAGGTTGGCCTTAATCTTTAAAATGTCAAGGCTAGTTTTGATTCCAGGTTGAAGAACAACTCTTTGACATTTTCCATGCCTGTGGTCAGAATTTTTGTATGACGCATTTTCGAGTACTGAATTATTCAAATTTACATCAAATTAAAAATGAGTATGGGAATTATTCAATAGCTCAATTCGGTATAATCTTTAAAATGTCAAGGCTAGTTTTGATTTCAGGTTGAAGAACAACCCTTTGACATTTTCCATGCCCGTGGTCAGAATTTTTGTATGACGCATTTTCGAGTACTGAATTATTCAAATTTACATCAAATTAAAAATGAGTATGGGAATTATTCAATAGCTCAATTCGGTATAATCTTTAAAATGTCAAGGCTAGTTTTGATTTCAGGTTGAAGAACAACCCTTTGACATTTTCCATGCCCGTGGTCAGAATTTTTGTATGACGCATTTTCGAGTACTGAATTATTCAAATTTACATCAAATTAAAAATGAGTATGGGAATTATTCAATAGCTCAATTCGGTATAATCTTTAAAATGTCAAGGCTAGTTTTGATTTCAGGTTGAAGAACAACCCTTTGACATTTTCCATGCCCGTGGTCAGAATTTTTGTATGACGCATTTTCGAGTACTGAATTATTCAAATTTACAACAAATTGAAACATTTAAAAGGGAAATAATGTGAAAGTACTAAAAGTCCAGGTTGGCCTTAATATTTAAAATGTCAAGGCTAGTTTTGATTCCAGGTTGAAGAACAACCCTTTGACATTTTCCATGCCTGTGGTCAGAATTTTTGTATGACGCATTTTCGAGTACTGAATTATTCAAATTAACATCAATTTAAAAATGAGTATGGGAATTATTCAATAGCTCAATTCGGTATAATCTTTAAAATGTCAAGGCTAGTTTTGATTCCAGGTTGAAGAACAACCCTTTGACATTTTCCATGCCCGTGGTCAGAATTTTTGTATGACGCATTTTCGAGTACTGAATTATTCAAATTTACAACAAATTGAAAATTTTACTATGGGAAATAATGTGAAAGTACTAAAAGTCCAGGTTGGCCTTAATCTTTAAAATGTCAAGGCTAGTTTTGATTCCAGGTTGAAGAACAACCCTTCGACATTTTCCATGCCTGTGGTCAGAATTTTTGTATGACGCATTTTCGAGTACTGAATTATTCAAATTTACATCAAATTAAAAATGAGTATGGGAATTATTCAATAGCTCAATTCGGTATAATCTTTAAAATGTCAAGGCTAGTTTTGATTTTAGGTTGAAGAACAACCCTTTGACATTTTCCATGCCCGTGGTGAGAATTTTTGTATGACGCATTTTCGAGTACTGAATTATTCAAATTTACATCAAATTAAAAATGAGTATGGGAATTATTCAATAGCTCAATTCGGTATAATCTTTTAAATGTCAAGGCTAGTTTTGATTTTAGGTTGAAGAACAACCCTTTGACATTTTCCATGCCCGTGGTGAGAATTTTTGTATGACGCATTTTCGAGTACTGAATTATTCAAGCTATTAGTACTTTAATATATGTATGTATATGAATTGATGTAAATTTGAATAATTCAGTACTCGAAAATGCGTCATACAAAAATTCTGACCACGGGCATGGAAAATGTCAAAGGGTTGTTCTTCAACCTGGAATCAAAACTAGCCTTGACATTTTAAATATTAAGGCCAACCTGGACTTTTAGTACTTTCACATTATTTCCCATAGTAAAATTTTCAATTTGATGTAAATTTGAATAATTCAGTATTCGAAAATGCGTCATAAAAATTCTGACCACAGGCATGGAAAATGTCAAAGGGTTGTTCTTCAACCTGGAATCAAAACTAGCCTTGACATTTTAAAGATTAAGGCCAACCTGAACTTTTAGTACTTTCACATTATTTCCCATAGAATATTATTGATTCAATGTTTGTTGTGAAATACAATATTTAACTCAATTTTATAATATTTTATTTATGTATAAAATATTATAGAATAAAAATTTTCAAACTTAATTAATTATTGTTTTGATTTCGTGCTAGCTTAAAAATTATCTTATTTGAACAATTTATTTTTCGTGCTAACTTTAGTACAGGATGTATAATATCCATGACTCAAACCACTAGAGCTCCCAGTGTGTTTTTCGTGCTAACTCTTCGTGCTAACTTCACAGACATTGGATGGTGACGTTCTAGGTCCATAATGCTCGTTTATAAAATGAAACAGATGTGTTTAGGTATGGCGTTGGTAAACATTCTGCATATCAAATGTATATACTTTAAGTGTTGCATCTGATTTTGCCAACATTTTATCTTTTTCTTCTTCTTTGTAGGCTGCATCAGCTGCGTTGTGATGAATACGTCTTTCAACCCCATTAGTAAATTGAATTTTGAGGCGCAATGTTTCACAAGTATTACATTGATCCAATGATGGTTTTTAAAACTTAATATTCATAGTTTTGAAAATTGGAGCATATTTCCAAATAGAGACAGGTTTTTCTCTATTTTGCTACATACAATTTGTACATTTGGGCTAAGCTAAGGTCCGCATGTAAATATTTTTGGTCAATATCACGACGAGTGTAGTGCGACTCATAGGCCAGGAAACTATTTATATGCTGCTTTACAGCCATTACAACAGATTCCGGGAGCCTTTTGTACTTGGCACTATGTTTACCACGCAAATCGCAAATAGAACTAGCTTCTGGAGATGTAAACATTTTATTGCTTATAGTGCGGAAAAATTTTTCGGTTTCACCCAATGTTAATTTGAAACAAGTCAAACAAACTTCTAGTAGGCTCCCGTTAATCTTTAAAAAATATTTGCACGCATATCGTCGATTCCTAAGTGGAATATTGTTTATTTTCTGTGTTTTTTTTCAATTATACTGATTAAGCCACTCACATATGCGGATCTCAAATTGTAATTTCCTAACGCCCAATACTCGCTGAAGATTAATTTCTGATCCTCAAAACTAACTTTTGTTTTACATTTTTTTCTGCAATTATTGAGGGGTTGGCATTCTTTTTATTTTTGATCTTTTCATTAGATTTTAAGTAAGCTTGCCCAGAATTACGTTCTTGTTTTCTCGACTTTTGGTTCAATCCGCTCGTCCCGGGTTGATTAATTAAATTGGCTGCAAGTTCTATGGACATTTCTTCTATATTGCTGCTTATTTCGCCTTCGTTAGATGAGTCAGTATCGGATAATGGAGAAGGTAGGTAGTTGGGATCCACATCACTATCGTCGAAAGTTTCAGCGTTTTCTAACCCTCACTTTCACAGTTCATTATAGGCATGTTTAAAACGGTGGAGCTTGATTCGCTCGTAGGTATTGAATTAGTCTCGGGTTTAAGAATAGTTTCGAAAAGAAAACAATTATTTTTTAATACTTCTGTTAGTATATAAATTATTATATTTTCCAACCTAATGTTAATATTTGATGAGCTTCTTGTACTTTATTCTGCCGAGCAATTTCAACCATTTTTTGCGATCGGCTGGCCATTTTAAAACATTAACACGCGTAAAACCAACTAATTAGAAATAAGTTTATTAATTTACCGTTTCAAAAATACGGTGTCTTACTTCACTTACGTTTTAAATATTTTTCACTTCACAAGGCACAAAACGTTATACAACTACTTAAAAATACACAATGTTTAAAACACAAAGATTTAAAAGGCATCAAGACACTTATTTAAATTTAATATTGTGTTGAAAACTGTTGAAAAAGTCTAAACAGTATTTACACTTTACGATTATATTATGTATGAAATGTTTAAAAGTAATTAATTTTAGTTAAGCCTTTTTGTGACTTTACAAATTGTTTAATTTTCGTTGTTATTAATTTATGCACTAAAATGGTCGAAAATCAGTTTATTTCCTTTTATATAATCACTAACATAAAATTTGAAATTTATATTTAAAATATTACGAGTTACGACCTTTTATAAAATGCTAACCAAACAAAATTTGAAATATGCCCTTTTAGTTTTCACTGTATCTTTTTATTCGTTTGAGCTACTACCAAAGAAGATATGCATTCAGGACAGGACCAACTAAGTCCAGACATTTCATCGAAAGCTGATTTCATGCACTTTTTCACATCATTAGAGACGTAGCGCAGCTGTAGCTTATAAATTCAACACACATAAAGCCTTGACACACTAAAACCCATTCATCCACTATGATAGTGGAACACTCAAAAAAATTGTTTACACTGTCATTTTAATTAATTGACGATGTTTATTGTTACTATATATGTTTACTATAAAACTTAGGCGTGCATTTTTATCGTCAATAATATTAAAACAGCTGTTATCCAAGAGAGTAGATCTATTTAATTTTAGACTGAAGGGTGATGAATGATATTCTCACCTCTGATCGCCGGTGTATCTCGTTTAATATTAAGCTTAAACTACGTCCTCTAAAACCATAGCGCAATTGCAAATAAACCGATTTCTCTCTCGAGCAATATATTTTTTATTTACCGCAGTTTTTCGGTCGAGTATGTACATTGAAGATCAAGTTCGTCGCTTGCAATGGCTATTTCGATAGCCTTCGGAAACTCGTGTATTTTTATCACTTATCAAAAATTTTAAAGGAATTCTGATTTTAAAAAATTTAAGATTTCTGCTATAGGAAACTGAAGAATAGCGCAAACAATTTCAAGCGGCAAAAAGCCTCTTAGTTGCTATCACTGAATTGGCGGACAGCTTACTTCTTCCACCAAGAATATTAGCGAGCTGCATCATTTTAGTCACCTTACTGGTTGTGATATCGTCAACTCGGATGATGTTTCTGTCGAACTCACCAGGACTCCAATCCCGATTGGAATTTGGCTCACAAGCTGATCATAATCGTGATGTTTTTCACATTAAGATCCATTTACTCTATTTTTAACCCGTTTTTGTTAGAGTGGTTTTTATCCAGAAAGCTGTAAGTTTCGATTATACGGACCCTAAATAATTTCAGCATCAGAGACCATTTTCTAATCATCTCCAAATTTTCATTACTCAGTAGCATGCAACATGCTTTACAGAGTCGCGGTAAATCCTGTAAAACCGTCCTACATAGACTTGTAATCAAGAGTGAAAAATCTCTTAATAATAGGAAATGTCTTGTGAATACTTTTAGCATTGATCGCACCAATTTCTTATAGATTGAATTCACGCTCAAGCCTCGCATTGTGGAACGGAACTGAATAGCGTGTCAGTTTTTGTCAAGGTTGCCAAAGGTTGACTTCAGTGATGTGTGCTCTCACCTCTGCTGTGGCTTTTAAACATTGACAATTTGCTTGTCAAGTTGAAGCAATCTGGCTTCATTGCACAGTGTTGCATTGATGACCTTGTTTTGACAGTTTCATAGGCAAACATCTTAATGTCTTATCCGACTTTACTCCCGGTTCGCATTTCACGGTTTTTCAGGTGGAACTAATAGTGCTGACACGTAGTGTTTATGAGGCTTTTAATTTTGCTGTTAAAACCAAAAGTATATTTGTGTGCACAAATAGTAAAGTTGTACTCTTTAAGAAACCCTTTGTCTGTCTCCAAACTCGTCAGTGCTAGTGTTATAGACAACAAACAGTACGCTATTTAAATAAAATATTAATTTTTTGATGGATTAATTTTTTGAATTGTGGAATGAACGATTTGGATTCTAAATGCCTCATATGCCCACTACAACGGCACCAATAATGACATATAGTGTGAAACAGATCCGATGGCTCCGCACCCATATAGCTATACATAGAAATCAGACATCATTAAATTCGGTACAACGAGTAGCTAAATTTCTTGAGGTTATTCACATTCAATGCGACCGCTAGTGTTTTTTTTAATATTTAGTTTCGATGCCACACGGTTACAAGTGATGAAGCAAGTAGTCCGCCTCGGTTAGCCACACAAACGCGGGCTCTTTTTTTTCAACACACATATTACGAATGGTCCATCTGGCGATCGTGGAGGCTAATCGACATCAACATTTCTTGGGATAATTTGTTGTGAAAACCGATTTTTTATTAGTAATTCCATTGTAACATTGGCTGTTCGTGAAGTTTCACCGTCTTGTTGAGACCAGAAACATCCTGTTCAGAAAGAGGCCCTTAAAAAAATATAAGATGCAAGGTTGAAAATATTGAAAACAGCAGAGAGTGATAATTACTAAAAATTATTTTGCTTATCCTAGGCGAGCAAGACAAATACCAATCCATAAAAAGAGACTGTGGAAACTCTACACCAATAAGCTTTATCAGATTTACACGAGAACAGTGCGAGTAAAGTTATATAGGCTCAGACATTAATTGTAGAAATTGCTTGCCTGCCAAGACCTAAAGATAGTATGTGACTCGCCCATAATTGGCGTTTAATTTAAAAAATATTTTGGAAATATTGATAATGATCATCCAATAAGACGGTACTCCAAAAGATCAGAAAGGTAAATTAACAGTAATTAGAGGTATATTAACAGATTAGTAGTCGCATTCAGACAAACCCGCAGTACGAATTAAGAACGAGGACAAATCAGTTAGACGAAAGTGCGTGTTATCGTACCGATGATTAGACACGAAAATCGTCAAAAAAAACTCGGCAACGAATTTGTATCAAGATTTCAATATACTTTCCTAACTATGTAATTGGAAAATAAAACAGAAAAACTGGGGACGATCAAATTTGTTTTCTTTAAATTCATCACCCAATGAGATTTTCCATGCAATTTTCCTACACTCCAGCAGCAGTGTTCATAAATTTTATAATGATGATGGAAATGAGTTATATTTACTGGTATGTATGTATTTATATTCAGGATTGTTTCAGTTAATTTTAATTCAAAAATAAAATTTGTTGGCGTTGCTTTCGCAAAGACGAACAAGATAGTGTATAAGCACAAAAAAACCGTAAAAGCTCTAGAAATTTATATTCATTCATTTTTTGTGTGTCGTGCGATGCTTTTTTTGTATTTTTTATTATTATTATTATTGTTGGGATGGAAGCGAATTTGATTTCACGCCAATTTAGATAACTGAATAAATATTAGATATATAATTGGGAATGAATGTTACAAATATATATATCTACAAAATAAATTATGTGGTAATTTATTAATTGGCAAGCTTGGCTTGGGTTTCAACTTTCTAAAAATAATTAAAAATCCATTTTTGATTTGATTGGTCTAGCAGATGTGTTACACAAAAATTGTGTGTTAAAGCATCGAGAGTCATGTCAAGATATTTGGCTGTGTTACGAACTAAGGAACTTGTTTGGAATTTAGTTCTATTGGTTTCCAGTTAACTATTTGATAGGTAAAGTGAACGTGCGTTGATTTTCCATCATTTAGCTTATTGCGCTATTTATTGGTCCAGTTACTTAGTTAGTTCGTAGTCCGTTGCAGTTTTCTGGCTGCTTCGTTTACTTTATAACCAGTGCTAAAATTGCAGTATCGTCCGCGTATGTTAACAATGTTGTCTCGCTTTTGTTTGGGAAGTCGCTTGTGTAAAGTAAATAAAAGACTGGCCCCACCCAGTACGCTACCTTAGGGAACCCCTGCAGGTACCCTCTTTGGCTCAATATTAGATTTCAATATCTGAAAGTATTCTTTTGGCAAATCACGATGCAGTTTATAGTCCAATCCAGGGTGCTATACTTTATCGAAGGCCTGTGCTATATCCAGAAATATAGTTGAGCATATTTTCTTATTTTCAAGTGTATCTTCAATAATACTTGTAATCCTGTGAACTTCCCCTACGATGGAGCGGCTTTCTCGAAATTCGAACTGATGAGGTGGTGTTAGCTTTCTCTCAAATATTATAGGTTTCATCTGTTTGTATAACAGTTTCCCTAAAATTTTCGAAAGTACTGGAAGCAGAGAAATTGGTCTATCTGACTTTTTATGATTAGATGGTTTGTACGGCTTTGGTTTCATAATTATTTCTGCTACTACTCATTGTAGAGGTACATATTTCAGTCGAAATGAAGAATTTTTCGCACCCCAGGAGATTTTTTCGTATTTATGTTATGGTTAATTTCATCTATCAACTCTCGAAGAATTATAGGTGGTATTTCCCTAGAATCCTCCTTGTGCAGTGGTATTACATTTTTATTTGCTGTTTGTTTAGTATATGGTTGGAACGTTTCTTCAAGATGAGATGCGAAAAGCGCTGCTTTCTGTTCGGCACTCGTTACCCAATTTGCATTATCAGTTTTTACTAGCGGTATTTGATAATTTGGTCTGTTTAATGCTTTTGTAGCTTTCCATAGAGAATATTCAGTTTCTTTATCATCTGTAAGACTACGAAGATAAAGGGTGACCGATTCATTTTTCAGTTCTCTAATTCTTTGCTGACGTTTATTGCAAATTTAATTAAAAATTATTTTGCTCTGTGGTGCTTGCTTTCTCTGCCATGTTTTCCTTGCTTTCCGTTTTTTATTAACCAACTCCCTGATCTGGACTGGATAAGTGAAATTATTAATCTCTCTGTTTTGGATTACAGGGGTCCTATCCCATGCTGCTTGTTGTATATTATTGATTAATAGTTCCACTTCATTTTCTATAATTGAACCGAGTGCTTAGTTGGTACAATAAAATTGGTGTTGTCTTCAACCAATTTCCTTAATAATGCCCAATTGGTTTTGTTATTTGTTAGTCTAGGTAGAGTTTCCTTCATAGCAATCGTGAAATTAACAGTCATAATGACGGGCGATAGTTTGATGAGAGACTTTCATTATTTTCTAGAAAAATGTGCTTTTCTGATATACCTCTTGTAATGTAGAAATCAATTAGAGCCGAAGTTTTCCTTGTGACAGTTGGCCAGGACGTTGGTTTTCCACCTGAAAGAAATTAACAATTGTAAGTTCGACCTGCGGCGTACAGTTCTCTACCCTTTGCGTTTAAATCACCTCCAATGATAAAATTAAATCTTTGATAGTAGCTACTTGCATACTTTCTACTTCAATTTTTATTTCCTTTCTCAAATATTGTTAATCCTTCTCTTGCTCTTTCTGCTGGATGTAAAGGGTGATAAGAGATGTAAGCACGTATTTTGGTATATGAGGTTTTAAGAAGATTGCTTTCTGATGTTAAACATATATCAATTTTTTCAGTATTTAAAAAGATTAGTATAAGATGGATGTTATTTCATCCACTGTTTCTCGATTATCTAGTCGCCTGTTTAAAGCATCTATGGATCTCTCTTTTTTTATAAGTGTGTGTATTTAGCGGTTCGATGCTTTTAAATATGTACTGATTTGTGTGGGGTCGTACTTTGTAGCCCAGATGCCACCACTTGTGAAAACGACTTAACGATCAGTTACTTTACTCGATATAGATGTGGTAAGTTTGCCGAGGTTGGTGTTTATACGCTATTGGCTATCGGCGTTTTATAATATGATGGACCTTGCCGTGATGTATCTCTAATTTTTTATAGTTCCATAGCTACTTTTCAGCCTCTGTAGTTTACAGGATGTTGCTCCTTGCTCGTTCCTATTAGTAGATTCCGTTTTTCTTTTCGTGCTTGGAAGAGAGAATTGATTTTATTGTAGTAGCGATTGAATTGTATGAATGTTGTGCAAATTGTTAGATGCCTTAAATTTTTTTTTTTGATTGTTTTAAATATTACAACTGATTACATTATATCATCTAGTAATTTCTCTATCTTTCTTATGTTCAATTTGCAGAGATATAACCCATTAGTTAGTCTCTAAAAATTTGGCCACCCTATTGTAGTCTTCCCAATTCCAGTGGTTTCTTTCTTTGGAGCCTTCGTACTCCATTTGTGTTACTCAGCATACCACGTAACTCAACATTTTCATGTTGACCAAGCCGTTGTATGTGTTTCTTTGCATGAATTGTTATTTCTTCGCTGACGTTTTCCATCCGGAGGTCCCTATGTAGGTTATCGTTTCTTATGTACCAAGGAGCGTTCACTATTCCACGTAACACTTTATTTTGAAAAGCTTGTATTATTTTAATATTGGTTTTCTTAGTACAGCCCCAAAGCTGAATACCATAAGTCCATATAGGTTTTAAAACTTGTTGGTATAGTAGCAACTTATTAGGTATTGGCAGCTGTGAATACCTTCCAATTAGCCAATACATATTTCTATATTTAATGTGTAGTTCCTCCTTTTTCTTTTTAATGTGCTCTTTCCATTTTAACTTAGCATCGAGAGTCATTTCAAGATACTTGGCTGTGTTAGCATAGGGAACTTGTTTGGAATTTAGTTCTATTGGTATCCAGTTAACTATTTGATTGGTGAAGTTAACGTCCGTTGATTTTTCTTCATTTAGCTTAATGCGCCATTTTTTGGTCCAGTTACTAAGTTGGTTCGTAGCCCGTTGCAGTTTTCTGGTTGCTTCGTCTACTTTATAACCAGTAGCTAAAATTGCTGTATCGTCCGCAAATGTTGCTATTGTTGTGCCGCTTGTGTTTGGTAAATCACTTGTGTAAAGTAAATACAACACTGGCCCTAGCACGCTACCTTGGGGAACCCCTGCAGATACCCTCTTTAGCTCGGAAAATTTTTCTTCACATCTAACGCGAAAATATCTGTTATCAATGTAAGATTTCAATATCTGAAAGTATTCTTTTGGCAAATCTCGATGCAGTTTATATTCCAATCCAAGATGCCATACTTTATCGAAGGCCTGTGCTACATCCAGAAATATTGTTGAGCATATTTTCTTATTTTCAAGTGCATCTTCAATAATACTTGTAATCCTGTGAATTTGCTCTATGGTGGAGTGGTTTTCTCTAAATCCGAACTGATGTGGTGGTATTATCTTTCTTTCAAGTATTATAGGTTTCATCCTTTTGTATAACAGTTTCTCAAAGATTTTCGAAAGTACTGGAAGCAGAGAAATTGGCCTATATGACTTTTTATAATTAGATGGTTTGTTCGGCTTTGGTATCATAATTATTTCTGCTACTTTCCATTGCAGAGGTACATATTTCAGTTGAAATGAAGCGTTGATTATATGAAGAAGTTTTCGCACCCCTTTCTCAGGAAGTGCCTTCACTATTTCACCTGTTATTAAATCATAGCCAGGAGATTTTTTCGTATTTATGTTATGGTTAATTACATTTTTCAACTCTCGTAGAGTTACAGGTGGTATTTTCCTACAATCCTCCTTGTGCACTGGTATTATATTTTCATCCGCTGATTGTCTAGCATATGGTTGGAACGTTTCTTCAAGATGAGATGCGAACAGTGCTGCTTTCTGTTTGGCACTTGTTACCCAATTTCCCTCATCATTTTTTATTGGCGGTATGATATTTTGGTCTTTTTAATGCTTTTGTAGCTTTCCATAGAGAATACTCTGTTTCTTTAGTGTCTGTAAGACTACGAAGATAACGGGTGACCGATTCATTTTTTAGTTCTCTAATTCTTTGCTTAAGCTTATTGCAGAGGTTATTAAAAATTATTTTGCTTTGTGGTGCTCGGTTTCTCTGCCATGTTTTCCTTGCTTTCCGTTTTTCATTAACCAAGTCCCTGATCTCGACTGGATAAATGAAATTATTACGCTCCTTGTTTTGGATTACAGGGGTGCTATCCCATGCTGCTTGTTGTATATTATTGATTAATAGTTCCACTTCATTTTCTAATTGAACCGGATCTTTGATTGGTACAAGAAGATCGGTGTTATCTTCAACCAATTTCCTAAATAATTCCCAATTGGTTTTGTTATTTGTTAGTCTAAGTGGATTTTCCTTATTAACAATCGTGGAACTAACAGTCATAATGACGGGCGAGTGGTCCGATGAGAGACTTTCACTATTTTCTAGAAAAATGTGATTTTCGGATATACCTCTTGTAATGTAGAAATCATTTAGATCCGGAGTTTTGCTTGTGTCAGTAGGCCAGGACATTTGGTTTTCCTCCTGCACAATTGTAAGCTCGACCAGCGGCGTATAGTTCTCTACCCTTTGGAGTTGTTAATCTTGACCCCCAGAAAGTATTTTTTGCATTGAAATCACCTCCAATGATAAAATTAAATCCTAGCTGGTTCAATAACTTTTTATAATCCTCTTTATTTAAATTATATCTTGGAGGACAATAAATTGAACAGACATTGAATATTTTTTTATTGTTAAGTTGAATGCTGATAGTAGCTACCTACATACTTTCTTCTTCAATTTTTATTCCCTCATGATGTTGAATATTTTCTTTCACAAATATTGTTGATCCCCCTCTTGCTCTTTCTGCTGGATGTAAAGCGTGATAAGAAACGTAACCACGTATTTTGGTGTATGAGGTTCTAGTAAGATGGCTTTCTGATATTAAACATATATCAATTTTTTCAGTATTTAAAAAGATCTCTAACTCTGGAATATGTTGGATTATTCCATTTGCATTCCAGATTACAATTCTTAATGTTTTACTTATCATATTAGTTTAGTATAATATGGATGTTATTTCATCCACTGTTTCTCGGCTATCTAGTCGCCTGTTCAAAGCATCTATGGATCTCTCTTGTCTTATAAGCCGTGTATTTAGCGCTTCGATGCTTTTAAATATTTTTTCAAGCATAGATGTATCTTTGGAGTCTTTGAAATTTACTGATTTGTGTGGGGTCGTACTTTGTAGCCCGGATGCC
The DNA here is from genome assembly GCA_951394425.1 of Tipula unca. Classification (NCBI taxonomy): domain Eukaryota; kingdom Metazoa; phylum Arthropoda; class Insecta; order Diptera; family Tipulidae; genus Tipula; species Tipula unca. The sequence continues at coordinate 15,252,711 of OX596380.1, read as the reverse complement.
ACCACTTGTGAAAACGACTTGCGATCAGTTACTTTACTCGATATAGATGTGGTAAAGTTTCCTAGGTTGGTGTTTACGCTATTGGCTATCGGCGTTTTATAATATGATGGACCTTGCCGTGATTTGTCTCTAATTTTTTGTAGTTCTTTAGCTACTATGCACCCTCTGTAGTTTGCAGGATGTTGCTCTTTGCAGTTCACACATGTTGGAGGGGAATTTCTATTTAGTGAACATGCCTGAGCAGCATGCCTTCCAAGGTACTTTACACATCTTGGCTCTCTATTGCAGTATTTTTGCGTATGGTTAAAACTTGGCACTTCTTGCATTGCACTATAAGCCCAGTGGATTTCCGTAGTGCTTCTATTTTAACCCTCATATTTAAAGATGGCTTCTATCTTTTCTTTGTTATTGAAAGTTAACATAAATAACGGGAGACCTCTTTTAGTAACTTTAAATTCGGACCCTTGTTTGACCTTCTCTCTTTTTATTATATTTGCTGCATTTTCAATTTGCAGTCCTTGTCGTTGGAGATCTTCCATAATGTCTTTTATTGCACAGGTTGGATGGAGGCCCCTTGCCATAACCTTTATTGGGCGGTTGCTTTTATTTTCATATGTATACCATTCGATTTTCTCTAAATTAAGCTTTGTTGATAATGCTCTATAAGTATCGGAGTCCGGTGTGTAGATTTTCCATACATTGTTGTTTAAGGATATTACTCTGAAGGAATACATCTGTAATGGATTTCAAAATATTTTGTACAGCTCCACTCCATTCGGTTATACCAATAATATTAATTGGTGGTGGTTTTTCTTCTTTCGGTGGTTTGCTTTCACTTTTACCTCGTGTATCCTCATGGGGCGGTACCTTTGCCTCCTTCCTATTAGTAGATTCTGGTTCTACCATCTTATTTTCGATTAAATTTGTTTATTTTTACCACATACTCGTAGTTGTAAAACGTTAGAAATTAGTTTTTCATCGCTGGGATTCATCCTATCGTTGACCGAAATGTGAATGTCTAAATGAGAAACTCAGCATTATTTGGAAAGAAGCTTTAACGCAATTGAGGTACACCTAACAGCTCTATTCAGAAAGGAGTTTTGAAACGGGGATACAGCATTATATAGCTAAACGCACTAATTCTGAGCCAATGGAGTAACGCAGTCGATGTGTTACAAACCGTACCCACCACTAAAGTAAGCTACGAGAGGTTTGTGAAGGAACTTGTAAACAAATAAAGGAACAAATAAAACAACAATTATCTTGAGATACAAATAAAGGTAACTTAAAATTTGAAAAAGCTGAAGGGATCAGTCCAGAATACACTCGTGTATATGCTGGATTTCTCCTTTCCATTTAGTTTATTTATTCCAAAATTCAAAATTTCAATCCTTTTAATATTTTATACAAACAATGTTATGCCTGCAATTAAATCGATCGATATGTGCACTAGAAATGAGTGTAATATGTGCACTAGAAATGAGTGTATAGGAGTGTAAGCTATATGTGTATAACCTCTAGTAACCAGATAAATATATGTCCAAAATTTATTGACACATAAAACTGTTTATTTTTCAAATTCAAACTAAATATTGTTGTTAAACATACGATAAACAATTAAATGAAATTCTTGAAACAAACAAATTGAATATGTTTTATTTCCGCCAATTCCGAATGATAATTTGTAAGCGGAAAATTAACAGTTCAGCCAAAAATACTGCGAAAGATATACTCCAACCGTACATAAAAATCACCAAACAAATTGCATAAAAATCATCCTGCTGTATAGTACCATCGTCATCATTCAATACAAACATTGTTACGGGAATGAAGTTTCTATGGAGTTTTTATGGAACGGTACAAATGTCAAAAAACCTATCAAATGTCGAATTGTCTCATGAAAATGTATTAAACAGTTTCGAATAAAATCAATTAATTTATACAAATTTAAAATTATAAAACTGAAAAATATTACTTAAACTAATAAAAGAACTAATTAAAAATGAAATTAAATTTAAAACGAATAAATTATTTAAAAAAACAGCTAAAATATTCTAATTAGAACGTATCATTAAAATTTGTTTTTAAATTAAATAGTAATTTTACACAAACAGCCACCATATAGAAATTGACCATTAGGCTCTAGTCTAACAGAAAAATACCAAAATAGCTGAAAATATAGACCCTGAAGATTCTCATCCCTTCCCAAAAAAATCGAAAAATCGATGTAAAAATATGACGCGGCTCATAACTTGATAATTTCTATTAAACTCATTTTACACAAACAGCCACCATATTGGGGATGATCATAAGGCTTGTAACATGTGGAATGTGGTCTCTCCTAAGAATGAATTGGTCTCATGAATAAGTCTACAAACATCACCCGGAATGTTGATAATAATAATAATAATAACAACAACAACAACCTGCTTGGTGCTTGTTACCATTGAGTGTGATGAATACACAGTAGGGGTAACACGACTTATCTTAATTTTTGTTCATCCGCTTAAATTACGATGTTTTGTTGTACATCGAATGTTTTCGATTCCGGTATTTCCACCCCACCATGTTCATATCGCACTCTTCTATGTGTTATATGCAAAAAACAAATTTTATTAATTCTTTTCTTGTGCGGCAGTGGATTGCGAATCATCTAATATATAGTTGGAAAATCTCATATGTATATATATAGAGATCGTATTAAATAATTATATATAAAACTATATATATAGAGATCGTATTTTTTTTTTCTGTTCCTACAAACGAACGATCATTTACTAGAATACGCATCAAGTGGCGTTTCCGCATATTGATTTTATTTATATCCACATTATAAGTACTATAGGTAAATATTCATTTTACTGCGCTGTTGATTTCTCTTTAGAGTTTTTACTTACCTACTTGCTTATGTTTTTTCTTTCTTTTCCTAGCCGGTTGGTCTATACATAGATCTAATAAGACCAAGGAATTTAGCTAACGGCCATACTGGCTATAGTATAGTTTTTTTTTTGTAACTATGTTTTCATATGGATAAATAAATACATCGAGAATTCTCTATAATTGTCGGATAGTTCAAGCGTCCGAATCGGACACGACCGCACCAGCTGATTTGCAAACTGTTACGTCAACAATATAAATTAATATAAAATTAAGTGAATAAATTTGATGTGTAAAGTTAAAGTTAAAACTTAAATTTTGGTTAATTATAATAAGGAAGGCTGGCAGCTGGCAGTCGTTCTTTGTATCCTCTAAGGCCACTGCTAAAATCTAAACACTTATCAAGTGCCGTGAAGCTGAAGCTTTACAAAGCGTTGATCAGGCCCGTTGTTATGTTTGGATGTGAAAGTTGGGCGCTGACGGATGAGTACGAGAGATGGCTCCTTACATTTGAGAGAAGAATCATGCGTGTGATTTACGGCCCTAAACGCGAAATAGATGGTACATACCGAGCTCTGTACAATTTCGAGATCAGAGATCTGATGAAGATCCCCGATATTGTACATGAAGTTAGATCTCAGCGAGTACGCTGGCTCGGTCACGTTCTGCGTGCTGATCCGGAACGAATTGTACAGCGATCTCTGAAAGGAGAGCCACCATATGGTAGGCGCAGAGGTCGTTGCAGGCGACGATGGCTCCACGATGTAGAGAACGACTTGGCCTCTTCAGATTGTCTAAGACAGTATGAAGACCAAGCTCAGGATCGAAACCGTTGGAGCCAGATTGTTGATTCAGTAAGGGGCCAGTAATGGCCTTTAACACTGTTATTATTATTATTATAATAAGGAAGGAAAGGAGAAAAGAAAAATATTTAAAATTTTAAAGACTTAAAATTTTCCTTTACCCGCGTGTGAAACATTAATTTTTTTTTTTTGCTAAAACACGAATTGGTTGATCAAAAATGTAAAGTGATTGGTGATGACAATTGATTTTTTTTTTCACATAAACAATAATTATTTTTTTTAGCATTTTTCTGGATAATCCAGGTACTCAGCAACCCAGAGCGCTCAGGAGATTGTTGGTGAGTTTTTGAAAGGTTTTTTTTTGTTGTTTCTTTGAAAATAATTATTTTTTGTCACCATCAAAATAAAAAAAAAGAAAAAAAAAAAAGAAATTAATATGATTAATATTTACATTTATATTAAAAAAAAAAATATTACATCTTTCCCTTTTTTTTCTTAATTATTAATTATATTTAATAGCTACTTTTAAATTTTTTTTTTGTTTTGTTATTTAAAATAAATGTATCAAACTTAAAATCCTTAATTTATTTATTTACGGTTTTGCTATGACCCGCTAAGTGTTGGTTTATTATTGGGGGGGAGTATCGATATAAGATCGCGTGGGTTAAAGGGAAGTATTGGTCAGGATGGTAGTGCTTTCTTTTTATTTGTATACTTCGCACATGAATCTTTTTTTTTGTAATGCTATGAGTGCTGATCTATTGGAACCCTGCCAGCCCTGAGCACTCAGGTTTAGGTAACTCAAGCATGTGCACCGCAACACCAGTCAGCGTTACAGGCTCTAGTCTATCAAAAAAATGCCAAAGTAATAAAATAAGTAGACCCGGAAGTGTGTCATCCGTTCCTGAAATTCTCGAATAATCCATATGAATATATGACGTCACAAGCAACTTGATAATTTAAATAGAGGCATTTTACACAAACAGCCACCATACAGGAAATGACCATAAGAGTCTATTTGAACAGAAAAACTAAGAACTACCCGAAAATATAGACCGGGAAGGGTTTCATACATTGTTTGGTCGGTTAAATTCGCCAAGAACATATCGTGATGCGGTTTAAGCCTCCAGTATTTCTCCAGTCCAGCCTCGAATGAAATTCCTACAATCCGGTTTAATGGTTCATAAAGTGGTTTTCGGCTACTTAGAGAGTACGAGATATAGTTCTCAAAAACAATTTGCTTCATTTTATGAAATCGTTCCACTCGCCCGTTCCAATTGTGAATAGAATTAATGAATTCTTCGGCATCCGGCTCTCCCAACATGATCGAATGATTTGGATGAAAACGCGAAATAAAATTCCCTGATATTTTTCCAACATAGCCTGATCGATTTGTAAACATTGGCAAATGATATTGTATATCAATTGCCTGATAGGATTGGGTTAACAGTAGAGTAATATTCGACTTAAGTAATTCATCGATCTTGTCAATATTCGGTTCGTATGCCGGATATATTAATTCAGATATCATAAATGTTTGGTAATAGTTGAAGTATATGAAATTCACCAGCAACATCGCCAGTAGCAGCATTTTCTCAACACGATAAGCATGTGATAGAGTTACTTCAATTTGTATAATTGATTTAAAGACATTAAAGATTAAGTCCAGTACCGATATTTTTAAATGAAGTTTGATTTTTACGATATACCATGCACCACTAATTGCGAGACTGAACAATATAAACCCTATAAGGGATGTTATATCTAATGATGATAGAAATCGTTGTGGTTTTATTCGACGTGGCACCAAAACAACAGTATTGTCCTTTTGAAACAATTTTATGTACTGGATATGAGTTTTCATGTATTTCGATGCAAGTATTATCCGGTTAAATGATATTTCACTAACATTCGATCGCAGCGATAGAAGTTGAATAATTTCCATTTTCATAAACGAATATTTTGCTTGTTGCTCTTGCAGTTCTGATGATGCGTAACAAGCATTCAGTCTCTCTTGTAGTATTCTAAATATCCAACTATTTATACCTCTCATTTCGCCATCCAGCACAAAATTATAAATTCCATCTGACGTGTAGGAGGCGGCAACGCAATTCTGGTTGAAGTTCGTATTGGGATTTTTAAATATTTCGTCGATTGTTGAACTGTTTGTCAGATTTTCGATAACGTTAAAATTATTTTTCAGTATTCCGGATTGAAAATTCCGGAAAAAATTTCCAAATAAAATTTGAACTGACGACGAATTTTGAACCGTATAAATCACTCCAAATGAATAAAATTCTTCAAAGATGAGATTTTGCAAATAGCGATCGGGTGAAATATGTATCGGCACATGGTTTACGATAGCAAATATGTAGTTAGGATTTTCGACATGACTGCTGGCCAACCTGTAGTATTCCATAATATCCTCAATATTCAACAAAAATATTATGTAGAAATTAGGTTTACGAATTGCTCCTGTTTGACCTGCATTATACTTGGGCTTGCCCTTAGTAATTGTCACAATTATATTTTTGTTTAAATTTTGTATTAACTGACCAGTTTCGCTTACGCCAGAATCATTATCGATTATTATTGTATTACGTTCAATGCCGGAACTATTTGAGGTGTTGAATAGTTCGATAACTTTTTTAGTCACTGGATTTTGAACGTTGCCAAATACGTCACTAATTGAAATCAACATACAAATTGTAAAAAATAATTTTAAATTTAAACTTTGTACTTTCATTCTGGCCAGTTCAACTTACTGATATACTCTGATTTATTCCACACATTCGCTGCAGAGTAACACAATGGATTTATAGTACACGTAATGCATTTACGCGCTATAATAACAGTAATAATGTTAAGTAAGTTTTAGAATAGTTTTAATGTGTTTTGAATTAAATCAATAAACACAGAATTGACTATTTATTTGAGTATATAGAGAGAATTGATTTTATTGTAGTAGCGATAGAATTGTAGGAATGTTGCGCAAATTGTTAGATGCCTTATATGTATTAGAAAAATTGTCAAGAATATTAATTAATCGTAACGAAAAATTCATTATAGTATAGTCTGTTGTGGTCAACTCCCGATTATTTTGCCCAAGTCGATCAATAGATGCACGTCGAAAATAAATTCAAGTTAACATGCGAAGGGGATTGGTTCTGTTTGTTGACTATGCGTTTAAATGTTTGTCCAATAAATCAACAAGATAGTATCAGTCAAGCGGCCACCACAAGGTTTGTACTTATTCAGGCTTGTTTCACCGCATTTTCTATGACTTAACTGAAATATTCTTCTGAAATCTTTAATTAAAAACTCGTTAATTTAAGGCGCCAAGGCTTATTCGTATAGTATTCGTAGACTTCAATCGTATAGTATTCGTAAACCCCTCAAAAAGGGGTCGCATCATCGAAGATGGTCAGCCAAGTATATTTTCCCACAATGGGGAGTGCACTTAAGTTTAATTTAATCCATATTGTGATCAATGGATACTTTACTCTTTAATATTGTTCCTTGTATGAATAAATACACCATCTGACGTTTTATAATTTTAATTTTATTTATTTCGATGATCTAGCTTTATTAAAATATTATTATTTGAGTTTATATTTTTAGCAGTGAAACTTCCGTTTCAGAGTTATGTCGTTCGGCAAACAATCTTCAAAGAATTTTCATTTTTTGCGACTAGTAATTACAAAACGATACATTGACTAAAGGCTAAAAGTAAAGACGAGTATTTTATATTAACATTACCTAGTTCAATAATGCTTTTATACTATGAAATTTGCAGGCACTATATGTTGTAGCATCAAAATAAAAAATGTAAGCGCATAATTACAACAAACGCAGTTTCATAAAATTTCATACAACTATTTCCCTTCATATTGCATGTAAATTTCATAGTGCATTAGGTAACTGAAATACATTTTTTAATATAGATTTAAAACTAACATTATTTATTATATAGGTGAGCATTTGGATGAAATTGAATCAAGATAAGTGGAAAGCGACTTTTGTTGCTCGAACCACAGAAATTGCAAAAAATTCGAATTCCCTGTGCAAAATACTATAGATAAATGGCCACATTTTCGTCATGCTGATGCAGCCAGATAGTTAGTAAGTTTCATTTTTTCAATATACATACTTGAATTTCATAAGTATTAAATGTATAATTAAAATTTTTAAAACTTTTTTGTAATTTTAGATAGAAATCGATTTCGAAATGAAATTTCCTGGGAAGAGTCTTTTCTTGATTTATTTCGAAAAAAATGAACTGGAAAATGTATTTATAAAAATAGCGAAAAAGGACCTGGAAAGGAAATTTTAAAACAATTATCGTCAAATACAGGTATTTTCATATTTAACAATTATAAGCACTAAGTTTAATAAACACTCAATAACTAACAACTAAATAATTAAAACTGTAATAATAATTTATTTTTTATTGGCTTTTATTTAGTTTGATTAATAACATTTTTTTAGTTTTGCTCATTAATAAATAATAAATATTAGTCTAAAACCCAAATATTTTTATTAATCTATTTAAATTGTATTTATAAATTTTCAAGCATAGAAACTTTTTATTTTCATTTTAAGAATACCGTAGATTGCAGTACATAAAATTGCTTAATACAATCATAAAATCTACCGCCAGGATAAAAGTCGATGAGATTTTATGGAAAGTCAGCATTAGTGTGAAATTCCTTTTTAATTTTTGTGGATAAAATTGCGGACTAACAAACAGAAATAAACAAAAATCAACTTGTATGTGCTAAAAAGGAAATAATGCTTCAACTTTTTACATTTGTAGTCGACGAAGAAAATTCTTTACAATTTTTGAAATCGGCAGATTCAATTTTATTTCATTTTGTTAACTTTTTGATGGCAGTTTTGATAAAAAAATCTTGAATAAAATTTAAAAAATAAGAATTTTCAAATGATTTGAATTATTCAAGATTTTTTTTATAAAATTGAATCTCCGACAGATTTTACTAATTTTAAAACTTTATTTAATTCAAATTAATTTAAAAGTGGTTAAATTTTTTGAGTCTTAAAACACTTTTGTCAATATTAACCTTATAGTTAATAATTTTAAATTGTATCATAACCTTAAAAATACACAAAAGTTAATTTGTATGGAAAATGACTGTTTAAGCTCATTTGGTAATTTTTCATCATAGTATTGTCAATGCAGAATTTTTAAGCTCCCAAAGTAATGAAAATAATATAAATGTCAATTTGGTTAGTAAATTTAAAGGAAATTTGTATGAACGGTGCTAATTAATTGTAGCTGAGCATTTATTTGCAAGAGAAATATTCAAAAAGCATCACTCGATGTATTTGAATTGTTTTAAAGATCAACACTTTAGACCTAAGCATCATTATATTTCCCATTATCCTTGAAAATTAAAGCAAGAGTGTCCTTTAAAAGCAGTATGGTGCATAAGATTTGAAAGTAAAAATAAATGAAAGTTAGACATCAAGTGACCACATCATGGGTTCGGAGAATACACATAATGATTCCCTAGCATTGTAGAAAGTTCCTCGGTATGCCTTATAAGGCACGCCAATTGGGAGTGTTTCTACAGCCAACTAAGTAGCATCTGGCAAAGCCTTCAAAGCCTGTAGCGCTACTATACTTCAGTGATGAAGCGACCATTTTGGCTATCATGTCTATGAAAGCTAGTATTGCGCCAGGCATAGACAATATCGAGATCGATGTGATACAACGTGTTAGCCCAATTATAAGGCCCTGTATCACGAACTTTATGAATACTTGTCTTAGTAAAGGAGTACTTCCAAAAGCTTGGAAAAATGGTAAATTAGTCATCATTTGGAAAACCGGTGATAGGTGTCAAACCGATCCCAAATCTCACCGACCTAACATGCTGTTGCCGGTTCTATGTAAATTATTTGAAAAATTAATTGCCGTCAGGTTAATGGATATATTTAAAAAAAAGCAGTTTGGCTTTAGAGAAAATAGGTCCACAGAAGACGCTATGATCAATTCGATCAAAGAGTCGCACCAAACGAACAATCTTGGAGTTCTCCTATATGTATCTGGCGCGTTCGATAAACTGTGGTGGCCCAGCATAATGTTGAAGCTAAAGAGACTCAATTGCCCATGCAATCTCCATAACATCATTAGCAACTGTTTTTCTGAAAGAAAACCCACTGCTATTTCAAGTCATGGCACACTTGAAAAAATTGTCAATAAATGATTCCACAAGCTTCCATCTTAGTCCCCACCTTTGGAATATTGTCTTCAACGGGAGCATGAACCAAGTAGTCCAAGAAGTAGCATTCGCGGACGATAAGGTAATATGCTCTTTGCTGGGAATTCAAGCCAAAGTATTCAAGAAAAAGCTCATTTAGCCATAGACAGGATGGTAGACTGGTGCAAAAGTTACAAAATTGAGCTATCATCCTCTTCAAAGACAGTTATGCTCCAACTTAAAGGCTCACATTAGTAGACCAACATTGGTTTAAATGGCCAAAGAATTAAGATGGAGAAAGCTGTTAAATGGCTGCGAGTTGATTTCGACGATAGACTTGGAGTAACTTCACATGTCAAAAGAGTCGTGGAAAATAGTAAGAAGGTTTTCGGTGCGCTTTGTCAATAATATATATGAGGGCCTTGTGGTCGCTTCATTGAAATACGCGTGCGTGGCATGGGCAGACAGAATGAACTGACTGCCGTTCTGTCTTGGCCGGAATTCAGAATAGATGGTCGCATTCAATAGATGGTAGAATAACATATATAGTTATCTGCCAAACATTGAAGCGAGATTAGAGACAACGATTCCTCTAAGTGTATGGTTTACCCAAATGTTAACGGAGCATGGAAGCATAGCCTCTTTTATTTACCGAATGAGTCCGGCGGACTCAAGCACCTGTGCATGTGGACAAGGCAGGGATACCATAGAACACATCCTCTATGTCTGTGATCTAGCTCAAGAAGCTAGAGATCAACTTTATAATAGATTTAAGATTTGAATGGCCGGCAAGTAAACTTACTTTAATTCTGCCAAAAAAAAAGTTTGTAACTGCCTAAAAGAGGGATCTTACAGACTAAAGCAAATCGTTAAAACTTTACCCTACGGTTGATTGTTCACTGTCGTTCCTGTACGGGCCTTGCTAGAATCACATGTTCTCCAAACCTAAACTAGTCAATTTGAGACAACATGAAGTTATACATTTTTGTGGTTATATTTTCTATCTACCAAGTTATTAAATTTTGTTCGAAAGATAAAAAGTGCCACACAAAAATTTATTTTAATTCGAGCTACTTGGTTTTCGTTTGTCAAACAAATAGTCTCATGAGAGCACTGATTTACTTCTTAGAGCAGAGCCATGATTTTAAAAGTATTAATCACACGTTTTGGTAATAGGATATACATTATTCCACCGTAACGCATCTTTAGGCGAGCCGAAAATGATTTAAAGAAAAAGGAGAAAATAAGTTCACTATAGATGAGTACTCACGAGATACGCCCAAAAAACGGTAAGGTTCTCAAAATTTTAGATCAAGGAAACCGAGCTATGTTGACCGAAAGTGGCAAGTGGGAGAACGGCCCGGCTTCACTATTTAGATCGGCCAAAGTCAAATAAAAAGTCAAACTCAAAATTATATTCAATATCTATACTTAAAGCTAGGTGTTCAATCGTGTGTAGGCTGGATTCCCCCTTTTCATTTAGTTTATTATTTTCCAACATTTCCAATATTTTCCAACATTTTCAATGCTTTTAATATTTTATACAAACAATGAATGTTATGACTGCAATTAAATCGATTGTCAACTATATATGTGAACTATCCCCCATGAGTAATGTATGCAGGATTTCCAAATTTAACATGATTTAAGTCATCCAATCAAATTATGTTTATAGGAGTGTAACCTCTTTAGCCGGCTTCAGATAAATATTGTCCAAAATTTAGTGACACACAAAAATATTTATTTTTCAAATTCAAACTACATTAATTTTGTGCAACATACGATAAACAATTAAATGAAATACTTGAAACAAACAAATCGAATAAATTTTATTTCCGCCAATTCCGAATGATAATTTGTAAGCGGAAAATTAACCGTACATAAAAATCACCAAACAAATTGCATAAAAATCATCCTGCTGTATAGTACCATCGTCATCATTAAAATCAATCTTTGTTTTGTCGGTTAAATTCGCCAAGAACATATCGTGCTGCGATTTAAGCCTCCAGTATTTCTCCAGTCCAGCCTCGAATGAAATTCCTACAATCCAGTTTAATGGTTCATAAAGTGGTTTTCGGCTACTTAGAGAGTACGAAATATAGTTCTCAAAAACAATTTGCTTCATTTTATGAAATCGTTCCACTCGCCCGTTCCAATTGTGAATAGAATTAATGAATTCTTCGGCCTCCGGCTCTCACAACATGATCGAATGATTTGGATGAAAACGCGAAATAAAATTCCCTGATATTTTTCCAGCATAGCGTGATCGATTTGTAAACATTGGCAAATGATATTGTATAACAATTGCCTGATAGGATTGGGTTAACAGTAGAGTAATATTCGACTTAAGTAATTCATCGATCTTGTCAATATTTGGTTCGTATTCTATCGATATTAATTCAGATATCATAAATGTTTGGTAATAGTTGAAGTATATGAAATTCACCAGCAACATCGATAGTAGCAGCATTTTTTCAATACGATAGGCATGTGGTAGGGTTACTTCAATTTGTATAATTGATTTAAAGATGTTAAAGATTAAGTCCAGTACCGATATTTTTAAATGAAGTTTGATTTTTACGATATACCATGCACCACTAATTGTGAGACTGAACATTATAAACCCTACAAGGGATGTTATATCGAACGATGATAAAACTCGACGTGATTTTAATCGACGTGGCACCAAAACAACAGTCTTGTCCTTTTCAAGCAATTTTATGTACTAGATATGATTTTTCATGTATTTCGATAGTATTATCCGGTTAAATGATATTTCACTAACATTCGATCGCAGCGTTAGTAGTTGAATAAATCGATATTTAATTGTTGGTTTTGCAGTTCTAATGATGCGTATAGCAAGCATTCAGTCTCTCTTGTAGTATTCTAAATATCCAACTATTTATACCTCTCATTTCGCCATTCAACACAAAATTATAAATTCCATCTGATGTGTACGAGGCGGCAACACAATTTTGGTTGAAGTTCGTATTGGAATTTTTAAATATTTCGTCGACTGTTGAACTGTTTGTCAAATTTACGATTACATTGAAATTTTTTTTCAGTATTGCAGCGGATATAAAGTTTCGGAAATAATTTCCAAATAAAATTTGAACTGACGACGAATTTTCAACCGTATAAATCACTCCAAATGAATAAAATTCTTCAAAGATGAGATTTTGCAAATAGCGATCGGGTGAAATATGTATCGGCACATGGTTTACGATAGCAAATATGTAGTTAGGATTTTCGACATGACTGCTGGCCAACCTGTAGTATTCCATAATATCCTCAATATTTAACAAAAATATTACGTAGAAATTAGGTTTACGGATTGCTGGTGTTTGGCCTGCATTATACTTGGGCTCGCCCTTAGTGATTGTCACAATTATATTTTTGTTTAAATTTTGTATTAACTGATTGGTTTCGATTAGGCCAGAATCATTATCGATTATTATTGTATTAAGTTCAATTCCGGAACTATTTGAGGTGTTGAATAGTTCGATAACTTTTTTAGTCACTGGATTTTGATCGTTGCCAAAAACATCACTAATTGAAATCAACATACAAATTGTAAAAAAAAATTTTAAATTGAAACTTTGTACTTCCATTCTGGCCAGTTCAACTTACTGATATAATCTGATTTATTTTACACATGCATTGAGTAACAAAATTAATTAATAGTACACGAATGCATTAACGCTGTTATGTTCTTTTAATTATCGACTGAATAAAATATTTTATATTGGTACTATAGGGAATTCCATAAGTTAAATTTTTTTATGCTACGATTTACAGAATTTTATAATATTTTGAAGTACAAATTTCTTAAGAATTTATGATTACACCTTGTGCTTTGGGGGAAAGTCCAATATATGATACTCTTTACCTACAACACATTAAACAATTCACCCCCTTTTCATTTAGTTTATTATTTTCAATGTTATGACTGCAATTAAATCGATTGTCAACTATATATGTGCGCTAGAAATTAGTGTACATAGATAATCGGACGTCACTTTCGATATTATCGAAAATAATTTTGAGCTATCCCCCCCATTAGTAATGTAAGCTGGATTTCTGCGATAGTGTCCAAATTTAACATGATTTAGGTTATCCAATCAAATTATGTTTATAGGAGTGTAACCTCTTGAGCAGGCTTCAGATAAATATATGTCCAAAATTTAGTGACACACAAAAATATTTATTTTTCAAATTCAAACTACATTAATTTCGTTCAACATACGATAAACAATTAAATGAAATATTTAAACTAAACAAATCGATTTAGTTTTATTCTCGCCAATTCCGAATGATAATTTGTAAGCGGAAAATTAACAGTTCAGCCAAAAATACAGCAAACGATAAGCTCCAACCGTACATAAAAATCAACAAACAAATTGCATTAAAATCATCCTGCTGTATAGTACCATCGTCATCATTAAAATCAATCTTTGTTTTGTCGGTTAAATTCGCCAAGAACATATCGTGCTGCGATCGAATGAAATTTCTACAATCCGGTTTAATGGTTCATAAAGTGTTTCCAACGTGAAACTGAACAATATAAATCCTATAAGGGATGTTATATCTAACGATGATAAAACTCGACGTGATTTTAATCGACGTGGCATCAAAACAACACTATTGAGTTTCTCCAACAGTCTATAAACTGGAAACTACTCTGTATGTATTTAGATGAGAGAATTATTCGGTTTAGTGATATTTCACTAATATTCGATCGCAGCGATAGAAGTTGAATAATTTCCATTTGTATAAACTTATATTTTGCTTGTTGCTGTTGCAGTTCTGATGATGCGTAACAAGCATTAAGTCTCTCTTGTAGTATTCTAAATATCCAACTATTTATACCCTTCATTTCGCCATTCAACTTATTAAGTTCAATGCCGGAACTATTTGAGGTGTTGAATAATTCGATAACTTTTTTACCCACTGGATTTTGAACGTTGCCAAATACGTCACTAATTGAAATCAACATACAAATTGTAAAAAATAATTTTAAATTTAAACTTTGTACTTTCATTCTGGCCAGTTCAACTTACTGATATACTCTGATTTGTTCCACACATTCGTTGAGTAACACAATGGATTTATAGTACACGTAATGCATTTACACGCTATAATTAAAGTAATAATGTTAAGTAAGTTTTAGAATATTTTTATTGTGTTTTGAATTAAATCAATTAATGCAGAATTGAATCTTTATTTGAATATAGAGAGAATATCTTTAGTAGCAGAAAAAATATATTTCAAAAAATCTTATTTATCGATTTAAGATAAAAGAAAAACGAAAAATTGTATTGGACTGTTGTTGTTGTCAACGCCCGACTATCATCAATAGATGCACGTCTAAAAATAAATATTTAAGTTTAGGTGCGAAGTGGTATGGTTCGGTTTGTTGATGCGTTTAAATGGTTGTTCGTTAAATCGCGAAGAGCACATCATGGTTCCATGCCATTCCGTATCCCAACAGAGAGTTATAGAAGTTTTCAATTTAATCGCCGATCATAATCGGGAGATCTAAATTTTCGTTTTTATCACTGTTGGAGTTCGAACCCGGTACCTCCCAATCCAAACGTCACAGCGGTTATATCAAGAGCATGTATGCCAAAACGGTGAGAATTACTAAGGATTATTAATTGACCAAAATTTGATTAGATATTAACCAGAATTTGAAAATAATTTTAAATATAATTTTTATGTATTCAAATCAAATCAAAACAATATGTTTAATATTAGAAATATAATTTTGCATATTTAAAATATAATTTTAAGTTGTTCAAACTTATTGCAACTTTCAAATTTTACTAAAGTAATAGATAATTTAAAATCTGGAGAAAATCGTGACGGGCAATCAAACACAAAAAAACTTACTGGTGGTGCGGATTCGGTTGTCCTGTGAAACCATTCTCTATAGGTCCCAATCCGTAAAGATACTTTTACCGGAAAGTGACCGGTGACTACTTATACCTGAAAGTGACCATTTCGTTGACCGACATGTGAATGTCTATACAAGAAACTCAGCATTATTTGGAAGGAAGTCTAAACACAACTGAGATACACGTAACAGCTCTATTCGCAATGGAAATAACCGCAGAGTCGGATAAAAATCACTTTCAAGGGAAACAGCTGCCGGAAACCAAAATGAAATTTTGAAACGGCGATACAGCATTATGGCTGCAATAATGGGGAGCTAGACGTACTAATTCTGAGCCAACGAGGTAACGCAGTCGATGTGTTACAAACCGTACACACCGCACTGAGTTGTGCTTGTGAATTGGGATGAAATTCTAAATGCAAAAGATATGAATGAAAACGTCGAGAAATTGTATCAGATCATACTGCGTGGTTGTGAACTCTACGTGCCTTTCTCGAAAAAAGCACTAATTATTCATCCATGGTTCGATGACATCTATACAAACCTGGTTGAATTCACCAGCAAAATAATAAATAAAAAAAAATAACATATACAAGTAGATGTAGCTTATATAGGGATTTTAGTAAGTCATTTGGTTTTGTCGGTCATCATAAAGCATTCCAAAGTCTATTTACACTCGGATTTTCTTTCAAATACATTAAATGGGTCAAGTCGTATCTAACTATAATCGTCGGCAATATGTGTTAATTGATAAAAAAAAATCCAAGGTTCTCAGAGTGACATCTGGTGTTCCTCAGGGATCGCCTATTGGATCATGGGTTTTTATTGTTCTTATCGATTGAATATAACAAGGATAACATAATTTCAAATGTTCTAATATTTGCAGATGTTGTAAAAATCTTTCATACAGTTGAATAAATGTGTGATGTTGACGAACTACAAGATGATCTCAATCGACTCATTGCACTTAAATATCAAGAAACGCAAAATTATGTCGTATCACCAAAAGAAGAATCCAATGGTTACCGCATACAAAATAAATAGCTAAGAAATTCTAAGAATAAACGAGATTACTGACTTAGGCGTCACCTTGATTAAAAATTTCACTTTTAACAGACATATCGTCAAACGATGGACAGGAGATTTCAAGGATGTAGACACTTAATGTACATTATAATTTGCTTATGTGAGATCTCATGGAGAATATGCTGTGGTGGTTTGGAGCCCTTACAATGCTGTACATACCAAAAGAATCGAAAGCATACAAAATTTGTTTTTAATTTTCTTTCGAAAAAAAACTGGCTGGGACTACGATCATAATATACCATACTATGAGAATGTGGCTCGCCTACCTCCATATTCGACAAGATGTGAACGCTGCGTGATCATTTCTTGCGCTGAAGCATCACTCCGCTAATTTCCGCCGATTGGCAAATTATAATTTATCGAAACACAATTTTAAGAGTAATTTAGAAACCTATTTTTTAAGTTTATAATTCTGACAACTTCAACTTTGAAGACAACTATTTTAGTTTTTTTATTAAAATTTCCATCAATTTGAAATGTTTGGGAGATGAACAAGTGTGGTGAACAGGTATGGGCGTTTACGCGTCATCTATTATTTTCTACGTCGACAACCCGTAAACAATGTCAATAATGTAGACAATTCCTAGAGTGATTTTGTCAATTTGTTCTAAACTAGGTGACCAAATTTCTTTAGGATAAATGCAAAACGGCGATATAAATTGTTTTAAAATAGTATAAAGATGGAATCACCGTAGAAAGAGCAGCTCATACAAATCGTAAAAAATGCACAATAATATAAATGAACAATTTACATTAAAATTAATTCGGAGATCAATGGCGGTGACACAAATTCGAGTTCAGGAAGGCTATGAGCTACCAAGTTATTAAAAAATCAACTCGTTCAGGTAAACAGAACTTTGTTCGCATAACGCGTCCTGTATATGTTCGGCCCCTGTGGTCGGGGGGCACTCACATGTCTCGTAAATCAAAATTGCACGAACATGTGTCCCAAGAATACCACCACAGTATCCTTTGCTTGTCGTAGGAGGCGACTAAACGGTTGGATCGCTGGGCTGACGACCCGCATCCGTAAAAAAATAAAATGTTTATAATGTCAACAAAAAGAAAAATGGATACCGCCAAAAAAACACCGGACCCCCGCTCAAGTACCCGGACACGAGATTTAGGATCGGCACGTGGAACGTGCAATCACTAAGGAAACCAGGAGCGTTAGAGGGCCTAATCACGTGCATGAAGGAGTATCGGCTGGAACTCGTTGCTCTTCAAGAAACTCGCTGGCCTAAAAGTGGAGACCATGTGTCCCAGGGCTATACATTGTTCTACAGTGGAGATGACCTCGGAAATCTTGGAGCTGGGTTTCTTCTTGGGCCGCAGGTAAAGAACGCTGTTTTGGGTTTCCAAGCAGTCAATAACCGATTGTGTAAGCTTCGCTTGCGCATGAAGTTAGCTAACCTGTCGATAATTTGTGTACATGCGCCCACAGAAGTCAGCCAGCCCCAAGATAAAGACTCATTTTACAATGACTTGGACGATCTGATGGGATCTATACCCGAACACGATGTTAGAATGGTAATTGGGGACTTTAATGCTAGAGCTGGCAGAAATCAGACCGACTTGTGTGAAAACATAGGTCCGTACTCCCGACACGAAACTACGACCGATAATGGTGAGAGAATGATGTACTTTGCGGTTGCTCATGATCTTAGAGTAGCAAGCACATTCTTCCCTCACAAACACATACATCTTGAGACATGGACACATCCTCGCGGAACTTCCCGCAGCCAAATTGACCATGTGTTAGTTTCTAAAGGACGGGCTCAGGTTGTGCAGGATGTGAGAACTTATCGGTCAGCAAACAAATACGTAGGCAGCGATCATCATTTGGTCGCTGCAAAGCTACGATGGAAGTTTTCGTACAAGTCTGGGAACACAGCGAAACGCATGGTACGTTTCGATTGTGAAGGTCTGATAAATGAAGATCAAAAGAAACGATATCAGGATCTTGTCAGCGACAACATTAGTGAAGCTAATTACCAGTCTGACTGCGTGAACTCTGTGTGGGAGGTACTGAAAACTTCGGTTGTCAGTGCTGCTCAACAGACTTTAGGTATAGTGAAAGTCAGACCCAAGAATGATTGGTTTGATGACGAGTGTCGTCTTGCAGTTGAGCGACAAAATATAGCCCATAATGAAGTGCAACAACGTCTCACAATCGCAAGGAAAAACAAGGCAGCTCTTGCAAGAAGGGCAGCTAAGCGGATTTGTAGACGGAAGAAGCGAGAATGGTGGAAGGCCGAGGTTCTGAAAGTACAACAACTCAGCAATGAGCGCAGTTCGCGTAATTTCTTTAAAGGAATTACTGGACTGCACCATACTCTCAGGCCTACGTCAACCGCCATTCGGGACCGGGATGGAAACCTCTGTGTCAACATCGACGCAGTACTTGACGCATGGAGTGGACACTTTACTGAGCTGCTTGATGTTCATCATGCGTCACAGACTGTTGTTGAGCCACCTCTAAAACAGTCTGCGGAGATTTGCACTGAGGAGCCATCCCATGAGGAATTCACTAAGGCCATGCAGAGAATGAAACGAAACCGCTCACCTGGAGTGGACTGCATTAATTCGGAGCTCTTGATATTCGGAGGGGATACTTTGTGGAACTGTCTTTTCGACCTTATTCGATTAGTATGGCGAACCGAAGTAATGCCTGACGAATGGAAAGTGGCCGCGATATGCCCCATCTTCAAGAAGGGAGACCGCTTGAAGTGTGAGAATTATCGCGGTATAGCTCTCCTTTGCACAGCGTACAAGTTACTGTCATACATTGTATTGGATAGAATCACTCCTCTAGCGGAGGGTTTGGTTGGTGACTATCAGGGAGGATTTCGTCCGAATCGATCAGTCACCGATCAGGTATTTTCGCTGCGGATGATTCTATCTAAATATTATGAGACATCCATCCCCGTACATCAGGTGTTCCTGGATTTCCGGCAGGCCTATGACTCGATCAATCGGGAGAGTTTGTGGTCTGCTCTGGAATACTTAGGAATGCCAACAAAACTGGTACGACTATGTAGGATGACAGTGATGCAGTCCCAATGCTGTGTTAAAGTTGAGAACAGGCTATCGACAAGTTTTGTAGTTAACTCGGGTGTTCGGCAGGGAGATGCTCTGTCCCCGATACTCTTTAATCTCATGTTGGAGTACATCTTTCGTAAAACTGAAACACCTCAGCGTAACATCTTATATCGCCAGTCCAATCAGGTGCTTGCATATGCAGATGACATATGCGTGATTGGACTAAATAGCAACGGAGTGAAAGAAATACTTGATCCGCTTGTAGAGTTTTCAGCTTCAGTTGGACTTCAGATCAATGAGTCCAAAACGAAATACCTGATCGCTGGTTTTAGGGACAATGGCACACCAGATTTTAGTAGTGGCCACCACACGTTTGAGGGAGTGAGGAGGTTCAAATATTTGGGTTCTCCTATCACTCACGATAACAGTGTGGGTGAGGATATTAAAGTGCGGCTGGCAGCTGGCAGTCGTTCTTTGTATCCTCTAAGGCCACTGCTAAAATCTAAACACTTATCAAGTGCCGTGAAGCTGAAGCTTTACAAAGCGTTGATCAGGCCCGTTGTTATGTTTGGATGTGAAAGTTGGGCGCTGACGGATGAGTACGAGAGATGGCTCCTTACATTTGAGAGAAGAGTCATGCGTGTGATTTACGGCCCAAAACGCCAAATAGATGGTACCTACCGAGCTCTGTACAATATCGAAATCAGAGATCTGATGAAGATCCCCGATATTGTACATGAAATAAGATCTCAGCGAGTACGCTGGCTCGGGCACGTTCTGCGTGCTGATCCGGAACGAATTGTGCAGCGATCTCTGAAAGGAGAGCCACCATATGGTAGGCGCAGAGGTCGTTGCAGGCGACGATGGCTCCACGGTGTAGAGAACGACTTGGCCTCTTCAGATTGTCTTAGACAGTATGAAGACCATGCTCGGGATCGAAACTGCTGGAGCCGAATTGTTGACTCAGTAAGGGGCCAGTAATGGCCTTTAAAACGGTTTTAATAATATGTTTGGCTCTCTGACCAAGTTTTAACAAAATTTAATCAATGTGCCTTGATGAATGACGAAACGTATACGTGAAATTGGATTTGAAACAGGTTAACAGGTCAAAGTCACAAAGTTATTTCTTGACTGTATAGTCATATATGATAGAACTCGACATGTTGGATATAAATGATATTTTAGAGGTCTGGAAAATGACCAACGGAACTATAGCTAATCCTTGACCGATTATAATGAAACTCGACATGTTGGATGGAAATAGGGTTTTTAAATGATTTTTGATTTGAAAAAAGTGGGATTAAATATTTTTTGAATACAATTCACCATTTCTCTTTCAAATCGTTGTGGGATTTGGACGTGGAATCGGTGAAGTAAGCGATAAAATAAAAATAATCAAAAAGTGCAGTGATAGTAGTTTCTTTTTAATTATTTTATATAAGTACATATTGAACATAGTGAAAAAAAATTAAAAGTGCAGTGTTAGCTTTTTTTTTTAGTTATTTTATATACACTCCCGTCCAACATTATGGGGTCGATGAGTTTTTTGTCAATTTAAATTAAGGTGGTACACCAATATCAATATTGGTAAATCCACGCTCTATGGAGATTGGCCTCTATGGATTCTGACGAGGACAATCTGGTGCATAACCAGAGAACATCAAATCCGGTCGGTCAAATGAATAACGAGGAATGATTTTCATTCCATAGGCGCTCTAATCAGAAAAAATCCCAAGATATATGCATATATCGATCCTTTCCTAAAGAGTCAGGTTCAACACGTAGATTAACAAAGTAATACCTATAGAACTTGTGGAGTTACCGAGAAATGCTTTTCCAGAGGATAATAATTGTTCTAAAAAAGAAGAAATACTGTATCAGGAATTGCGTAAAGCCAATGCTGCATTGGTGGGATCTAATAATTTAAATAAGCAATTAAATGATACAATTTCTTGGATGCAGGAACATATAAGGATTCTTGAAAACGATGTTAAAGTCCTTAAAGCAAAGAACTACGTTGATTCTCCTCCTACCCAAAAAGTAATGGAACAAGAATACCAAACGGATGAAGAAGAATTAGCTCACGAAACTGAGTGGATTAGAGTCGAAAGCCAAAGAAAAAAAAGAGAAGAAATGATACACCTACTCCTCCTCAACTAAAAGAGACAATTCCTAAAATAATCCAAAACAATCCAAAAATATTACCTCCACCACCCCCAATAGTTATAGATGGAGTTAAAAACTATGATCTATCTGTATGAGAAAATTAAAACAATAACTAAAACAGATAAGTTTAATAGAAAATTGATGAGTGGAAACAACATCAAAATAAACTTAGCAGATGGTGAAATCTACAGAGAAATGACAAAAATGTTAAGCGAAAATGGACATTCTTGGCATAGGTTTGAAAACAAACAAATCAGACCAATTAGGGTAATGGCTAAAAATCTGCACTCTACTCAAATCAAGTACATCTTGGAATGCAAAGTCAATATTGAGCCCCTAAGAAGATCTAGGCTTATACCGCACTGTAAAAAATGTCAAGCATATGGACATACTCAAAAATACTGTAACATAGAACTCAAGTGTGTTAAATCACCAGGTAAACACCATGCTAGAGATTGTGTCAAACCCACAGATGTACAGCCTAGATGCGTACATTGTGGAGAAAACCATCCAGCTAACTACAGAGAATGCAGTGTTGCTATTGAATTACAAAACATGAAAAATAAAAACATACATGCTAAAAATATAAATGTAATAAAGAAGCGAACTGTTGGAATAAACAGGCCTGAATCATTTAAAGGAGAGTTAAGGCGTAAAGCGTTGATAGCCTCTCAAGCAGAAGTGGGCAAAAAAACTTACGCTCAAGTAATGATGAGTAACGAAAACAAACAAAAAACTCCTCAAACAGACGACATAAATCAAACGCTTAAGCTGATATTAAGCAAACTTAATACTTTTGATCAGCGGTCACAGAAACTAGAATACAGTACTACAGAAGCCATTACTAAACAAAGCCATGTCTAACGACATAAGAATTTTATGCTGGAATGCCAATGGACTACAGCAACACCAAGAGGAATTGCAAATGGTTCTGGACGCAGAGAAAATCGATGTTTGTCTCATCTCTGAAACTGAAAGGCAATCAATTATCAAATTTAGAAATTATAAAACATATCACACAAAATAACTCTATTAGTGTTATTGGAATTTACTGCCAAAATACTTACCGAAATACTCTCTAAAAGAAAGAGATTATCTTGAATTGTTCAGTAAACTAAGGAAAAAATTTGTAATTGGAGGAGATTTTAATGCAAAAAATATCCACTGGGGTTCTAGACTAACAACAACCGAAGGGAAAGAACTCCTCAATGCTATCAGAAAATACGGTTGTGAAGCATTATCAAATGGTAAACCGACCTACTGGCCAACTAATCCAAATAAAATACCAGATCTGATTGATTTCTTTATAGTGAAGAATTTATCTGTAAATTATATACACATAGATGAAAGTCTTGACTTAAGCTCTGATCACTCCCCAAAACGTTTGACATTTAGTGAAAAGATCATTCAAAAAGAAAGCTATCTTAGTTTAGTAAATAAGCACAGAAATTGGGAGTACTTTAGACTGTCTTTAGAAAGAAAAATTAACTTAATGGTTCCGCTAAGGAGTGAGGAGCAATTAGAAAAAGATCAGAAGTTCACAAGTTCATATGTGACATACAGCAGTCAGCTTGGGAAAACACTCCTGAAGTGAAAAAGAAAATTAAGGGAAACCACTACCCTAGAGAAATTAGAGAGCTCTTGGCAAAAAAAAGAAGGGCTGGGAGAATATGGCAACAAACTACAGCCCCTCAAGATAAAACTAAACGCTAAACAATCTGACTCAGCTACTTAAAATGGAAAGCAAAGATTTATTCAAAATTATCCAATGATACTAGTACTGATTATTCTATCTGGAGAGCAACCAGAAGAATTAAAAGGCCAATAATGCACATTCC
This sequence comes from Tipula unca, assembly GCA_951394425.1. Lineage (NCBI taxonomy): Eukaryota > Metazoa > Arthropoda > Insecta > Diptera > Tipulidae > Tipula > Tipula unca. The sequence goes on along the minus strand of OX596380.1, from coordinate 15,228,782 downwards.
TCCAATCAGAACAGCAGATAACAAATGGGCCAGAAATAACGAAGATAAAGTATGAAATTTTGCTGAATACCTGGAAAAAATATTTGAACCACATGATGACCAATCATTGGAAGCCGAAATAACAACTGGAGAGGTTTTACAGGAAAGTGAAGAAATCTTACGAGCAACACCAAAGGAAGTCATGATCTCATACAAAAACAAATATGAATCCGAGAAAAGCGCCGGGTTATGACTTTATCACAGCAGAAATTTTAAAAGAACTATACCAAGGAAAGCATTATTAAAGCTCACCAATATTATAAATGCCAACTTTCGATTGAAATATGTACCCAGCCTCTGGAAAATTGCAGAAGTAATTATGATTCCTAAACCTGGGAAACCACCACACAAAACTGGATCATACAGGCCAATATCACTATTACCAAGGTTATGTCTAAACTCTTTGAGAAGTTATTAGTAAAAAGGCTAAATCCGATAATTGAGAGAAAAAACCTGATTCCAAATCATCAGTTCGGTTTTCGCAACCAACACTCAACATTAGATCAAGTACACAGAATAACTAATATTATTGAAATAGCATTAGAGGAGAAAAAGGTCTGCTCAACGATATTCTTAGACGTTCTACAGGCCTTTGATAAAGTTTGGCACGAAGGACTTAATTATAAGTTAAGAACTGTACTACCACTGCAATTCACTACAATATTAGAATCATACTTGAAAGATAGATTCTTTAGAGTAAAATTAGACGATTCCTATTCTGAATTGAAAGAAATCAAGGTAGGTGTACCGCAGGGCAGTGTATTAGGTCCGGTCCTATACCTATTGTACACTATAGTGATCTCCCTGTATTAGAAAACAACACTGTGGCGACGTTTGCTGATGACACAGCAATCTTAGCTGTTGGAGATAGCAACGAAGAATCACATCAGAGTTTATAGTTAGCTATTACTCAAATACATAACTGGACCAAAAGATGGCGAATTAAGCATAACAAAACTAAATCAGTTCACATCAATTTTACAAACAAACGACTCGAACATATTCCGGTTACAATTAATCAAGGAATAATACCGTCTGCCAACACGGCTATGTATTTTGGCATGACACTAGATGCAAAACTACGATGGGGCTTAAATATAGAAAGATGTATTGGCTGATAGGAAGGAGCTCCGCTCTATCAACATACAACAAACTTCTATTATATAAATAAATATTAAAACCGGTTTAGACTTATGGTAACCAGCTTTTGGGTTGTACCAAACAGAGCAACGTAGAAATCATCCAAAGATTTCAAAACAAAGTATTAAGGAACATCGTTGATGCACCATGGTATGTTAGAAACAGAGACCTCCATAGTCCAGGTGACTAGATTGTAATAATTGTTTATTTAAAATATTTAAATAAAATTAAAAATAAAAAAAAATAAAAAGAATAAAATTCTTAAATATGGCCATTGGCCAACCGATTATAACGAAATTGTATCTGGAATCCTATAGAAACAGGATTTAAAAATGAGATTTTGAAATTATTCGATAACCGATTATATGATGTAATTCAACATGTTCGGTTGAAATAAAAATTTTAACATGATTATTATTGTATCTGCTCGATAATCCAAAATCTTTGGCGCAGTAGGCTGGTTAACAATGCTGGACCCGGGTGAAGATTTGGTTTATGATACTCATCAATAATTAATTTGCTCAATAAGTGATCCTTTGGGAGTATGATAGGATGTTTCGTGTCGAAAGAACATGAAGAATTCTCTATTCTCCCACCAACTCTTAGTATCCCGCTATTGTCTATAAACGGCGTTAGTGGTAAAAGTTGACTACGTTTTGTTAAATCTCTATTGGAAGTAATTTGTTTTATTTCGCTTAAAAACGTTTGTGCTTGAGCCCATTTGATGCAAATATTTTCGGATTGGTTGATTTCTTGTATGGTTGGTGCAGATACAGCCGTTTGATTGGTTTTGGTCTTGATCTCTGCTTTCATCCTTCAATTGGTTATAAATCGACAGGCATAAGCTATTATTTTATAAATTGTTTTTAGCGATGAGAACCTGTTGAATAACGACGAAACTATGTCTTTATTGGATATTTCAATGTGCAGATTTTTATAACTGGTCCTCTCTTCTAATTCAGATTTATTATATTCATCGAGGGAATTTTTCAATGAATTGATGGTATGATTTTGTGGCTTTGATAACCAATCAGGACCATTCCACCATAAATGATTTTGTCGTAATTCAGTGGGATTTAAGCCGCGTGATGCTAAGTCAGCTGGATTTTGCTTGGATGAAATATGTGACCAATGTTTTCTTGGTATGTGTTCCAAAATTTCTGACGTGAGATTGGCTATGAAATTCTTCCATCTCCTTGGATGATCAGCCAGCCATGCTAGAACAATTGATGAATCGGTATATGCGTGTACTAAAGTGATGTCTATCCCTAAGTGTTGCATAATGTACTTTACGAGGCGACATAATAGGAGAGCTGCACTTAGCTCCAACCTTGGTACTGACACTTGTTTTATTGGGGCAACTTTGGTTTTGGCGGCTATTATTCGTATGTGCACCACTCCATTTACATCTGTTGTTCTTGAATAGACTACCGCTCCATACGCCACTTTAGAGGCATCTGAAAATGCGTGTAGCTCGAATTTGTTTGGGTCTGTAGACATATTTAGGTACCGTGGAATTTCAATTTGTTCAATTTCTTTCATGTCATTCTTAATTTTGTTCCATTTTTGACTAATGTTTAGAGGTAATACGTCATCCCATCTTAATCCTTGCAGCCAGAGACTTTGAAATAATATTTTAATCGAGATGGTAAGTGGAGAAAGCCATCCTAATGGATCAAATATTCTTGAGGCTTGCGACAATAGTATTCTCTTTGTAATCTTTGCAGTACTAGGGAAATTAACGTGAAAGGAGAATGTATCACTACGTGGATTCCAGTGCAATCCCAGCCTTTTGACGGTATGATTTACGTCAAGCTCTAGTGTAGATGATTCACGATCTTTCTGCGGAATATTCTCTAAGAATTCTTGACTGTTGGACATCCATTTTCTGATTTTAAATCCACCTTCAGCCAGCAAATCGGACATATTCTTATAAATTTCGAGTGCTTGTTGAGTATTTTCGCAGCCTGTGAGCATATCGTCTACATAAAAATCCTCCTTTAAAATAGCAGCTGCTTGTGGGTATGTCGACTCATAATCGTTCAATCGACTCAAACTCCTCACTGACAGAAATGCTGCGCTTGATGTACCATAGGTAAGGGTGTTTAGCTGAAAATGTTGTATTTTTTCATTGGGATTGTTTCTCCAGACAATGAGTTGACAAAAGCGGTCATCAGGATGCAGTGTCACCTGTCGATACATTTTCTCTATATCTCCGGATAGTGCTATTGCGTGAGTTCTATATCGAAGAAGTGTTGCCATTAAATCCCTTTGGATTGTAGGTCCGAAAAGCAGTATATCATTTAGCGAAAATCCAGAAGTGCTCTTGCAGGATCCGTCAAATACGACTCGGAGTTTCGTTGTAGAGCTGGATTCCTTCAATACAGCATGATGCGGTAGATAAAAATGATTTCCAAGTGACACAGTTTCCATTTCTTTCATCGCTGTCATATGGTTTAATGAATTGTACTCTGTCATGAAATTGCTATAGTCGACGCGTAATTTATTGTTGTCCTTAAATCGTTTTTCCATTGCGAGCTGCCTTTTTACTGTCATATTGAGTGATTTTCCTAATATGCTGCTTCCAGTGTCATCCTTGAAGGGTAGACGAACAATATATCGTCCATTTTCATATCGTGTTGTGGTTTTACGTAGTAATTTTTGCAGCGTTCCTATCGAGCAATTCCCGTCTGAATTTATGGCCTCCAACTCCCAAAATCGTTGAAGCAATTTTAGTTCGACATCATTGTCTATAATGCTAGTGTGGAATCCTGACAGTAATTTCTGTGTTGCATTTATTGAAATTTGGTTTAATTTGCCTCCCAACACCCAGCCGAACAATGTGCGATGTGCATATAAGCTGTCTTCAATTTTGCGTTGTTGTGGTAAGATGATTTCGAAATACACGTCATTTCCTAAGATTATGTCTATTCCACCTGGTGTATTGAATACTGGGTCCGCTAACTCTAAATCCTTCAACTTGGGCCATTGTGAGATATCTATACTTTGTGACGGCAATTGCGACGTTAATTTAGATAGTATGAAAGCATTTACGACAATAGATATGCTTTTATCATGCCTTGAAAGTAATGCAATTTCCACAACACCTCTTGTAAATCCAGCTTTCTTTGACGCAAGTCCGTTAACGGCAAAACGAGCATATTTGCGATGAATTCCGACTCTTTGAACACATGTCTCACTGATGAATGTTGATTGTGATCCAGAATCTAGTAAAGCCCTAACTGTATGAATTTTCCCAGTAGAATCTTGAATGTTTATGAAGATGGTTGATAACAATGTTTTTAATGGGCTCAGCGAATTAGAAGATCCAGCGATAAGTTTGTGATTAGCATTGCTGGACTGTAAGTAATAATCGAAATTTTGCGATAAGGAAATCGTTGATGTTGAGTTACTTTCACTGTTGATTGAAGACGCATTGTTGACTAATCAATTCTCTGTGTTGATTGAAGCACAATGGTTATTGTTGATTGAGTCTTTGTTGGTAGTCGATGAATTAGTTGAATGCAGATTGCACGTGCTTAATGAATTGTGGCTGCTTTCGCGGAATTCAAAGTCGTTTACATGCTGTGCCCATAATTGTTGAGTCTCCGGATCTAATTTTTTCACCAGAATATGGATCAACCAAGGATTTCGATTTTCCCAGTCGGGTCCTAAGGCTGTTAATCCTCTTAGCGTTTCATCGGATGTATCACACAATAGTCTTAATTGTTTGTGGGAGCATGATTTCATTGATGATTGGCTTAAGAATAATTCTATTAAGTCTTTTACAATAGATTTTCTTTTGTTAAATCGTTTCTGTAGTTTTTCCCATGCCTGTTCGTAATTCGCATTGGTCATTGGCAAATGCCGTATTAGATTAGCTGCATCACCTTTCAATAATCCTTTAAGATATTGGAACTTATGTATATTGGAAAGCGTGTCATTGTTGTGTATAGATGTTGTAAACTGATCATAGAATGAAGGCCACTTCGAATAGTTTCCACTAAAGCATTCTATTGAGACACGTGGCAGTCGTAACTCATTTGCTTGGTAAAATGAACGATCAGCTAAAATACTTGTATTTTTATCACTGGCATTATTATGAACTTGAGCAGATACAATACTTGGGTTTCTTATATTGAAGATGCGCCTGAGAGTAGATTTCGTCTCGAAGTATTTCTCTTCAAATTCCTCAGCTTCCGAGGTTTGACCATCGACTAAAAGAATTTGATTTTCGATATCATGAAATTCGGCCCATGCTTCATTCAATTTCTCAACCCGCGTCTCGAGCTGCTCGCGATTTATGGCTTGACCAGTTTGTAGTTCGCTGTTGATTTTGTCCACGAACTTTTTATGTTAGTGACCGTTGATTTTATTATTCCACGCCTTTTAATCAGTGCTGTTAACTCAGCCATCCTTTTTATTTTTTTTTATTTTTAATAATTGTTGAATCACAAAAGTTTATGTGTACAGCGTATAAGATAAGATTATTATTATTTCACTAAATTTGCGCTGATTATTACACAATATTAAACACTGTATTTTTTCTAAAGCGTGAAGTAATTCAATAAGAGAATTGCACTGTCTTTTACAAACAAAAAAATATAATAATTACACGCTTATCGCGTTACGTTATGCACAAAATAATTAATAATAATAATGATCAAAATAAAGAAAACAATGATTATAATTGTATAATCTTCTTAAATTTTTATTGTTATAAAATTGTAAAATTGATTATTATTTATTAAAGAAAATGAATATTTATTTATTTATTTAATTATAATATCGCAATAATTCGCTTAATTTATGTTATCCAAAATATGTCCGTATGATTCGCAGCTAATCGAAAAAGTGATAGATGATGCAGCTATAATAAATTTAACCCGTGTATACTTTTAATTAGTGTTTGTTTCCGCCACAACCGCGCACCCATTCATCACACCGAACTTGAATGCAACCATCGTTGATAATGCAGATAAATGCAGTGATGAATGATATACGACAGGTACAAAATTAATATTCCAATTATCACTAATTTTAATTTTAATTCAATATATTTTGTTTATTTCAGGCGTCAACAATTATTGAGATAAGTTTTTGAATATATGTGGGATTCCGATTGCCAAGCATATAGGAAGTATTTCGGGTGATTTGATAACCACCCCACACCACTTTACTACAAAAAAAAGAAATACAGCAAAGGAAAACCCATTAAGTGAATCTGTATGTGCGGGCCACACACAGGTAAGTGCGATTTAATAGTTTTCTCCCCCAATCGGCATATAACAATAAGTTTCCTTTGGTCTCCATAGAATCGGATAATATTCTTGTGATTTCGGTTGTGCTCTTGATTTTTATTATCCGGATTTGTAGATTCACTAATAATTATGTGATTTTAATCGAGAGTTAATTGTAGCAAGTGCGCCAATATGACAACGTGCAGCTGATTTCCAAAAATTGAGCACAGTCAGTGGATACCATACCTAGTCAAAAACATATTAAAAAATCCAATTTAGATTTGTTGGAACATGTACATATCATGCCTGCGTATACACTCAGAGAAAAAACTAATTTTTTAATTAAATACAAAATTTTTAATTTAAAATTTATGCTATATCAGTGAGAATAGACAAAACATTTTAGAACTAAAACAGGTCTTTTTTTAAATTAAACCGAAACCTTTTAAACATGAAACTATTGTATTGGATTTAAAAAAAAATATTGTATTGGAAACACTTTAGTTTAAAATTGTATCACTTTCAAATTAAAACTCAGCATTTTAAATAATTATTATACAATTCATTTTTGTTAATTTTGTTTCGAAAATATTATTCAAAGCGGTAGAAATAGTTATTTTTTTTATAAATATTTAAGTCAACTTTTTAGAAAAAGTCATTTCAATTTTGAAACATAAATAATAAAAATGTTATAGCAAAATATGGGGTTTCCCGAAATATGTGATTTTGTTATTATTTTCAAACTATATTAAATTGTGAAAAATTTGTTTGTTACTGTATTGCAACAGATTTGAATTGAAATTTTGTGGATTTGAGTTATATGCGAACATATATAAATATATATTTTTTAATATGGGGTTTCCCTAAGTATATGTTGTTTATTCTTTTTGTCAAAATGCATGTGAAATCATGGTTTATGGTATTGCAACAGAATTGATTTAAAAGTTTCTCAACTTGGATTCATTTGCGAACGTTTTAAATTTTAAAACGTTTTTGCTGAGTCAATTTGATTATAAAACGTTTGTTTTCTGTCTAAAACAAATCATTTTAAATACAAAATATTCGATTATAAAATATACATCGTGTTGCATTTCCTAGCATGAATGAAGATCATTTGATTTCAAATTCTCAGTGGTGAAGGATCATTTTGTTTGTGAGGAAAGAAAATATAAATTATTTTAACTATTTAGTGTCGTGAATATTATAAGGTATCAAGTGAAAATAATAAAACAATAATATAACGTAAATAATAAATTTTAGTTCATTAATTAAGTATAAAAAGTCTTTGGAAAAGTTATATTAAAAGATATTAAGAATAAAACGTGTTTGGAAAAGTGCAATATTAACGGAAACTTTATAAGAATAATATTGATGTTGGAGGTTTATAGTGAATAATATAGTGTACTAAGTCAGCTTATAAAACAATGTCTAATTTAACAATAGTTAATGGAATTTTATACGACAATTTTGGAAATACGGTTGGACTTGTTGATAATTCATCCGAAAGTCTATCGTTATTAACACCAAATGTTACGGCTGTAGAATGCGAACCCTTAGATGAAACGGTAGAATCCTCGCGTACTTTAAAAGATATATGTTCTGATGATGAAATCAAACTAAAAGCCTTATTAAAGGAGTTTAACTTGGAACAAATATTGCCAGATCTTAAAGGTAAATTACTTAAATTTTACTCTATATAAGTTTAAAGTTATGTGTTGTTATTATGGCGCTCGAGCCATTAATTAAATATTATGATTTTCAGCCGTTGAAATCACATATCGCAGCTTACCATACATATCAAAAGATGAATTATACGGAGCAATTAAATCATATGGGTTGAGAGCTGAATTCAGGGAGAAATTATCTATTTGGAAGAAAAACACGGTAATATAATACAATCAAGATACATTTTTCCATATAACCTATTATATTTTTTTTTATAGCTCGATATCGACTATACTACAATCTCAAATAGTTCAAGGGTTGACGATTGGCTCATTAAGAATTCGGAAGTAGAAATAAATACGCCAATAACATCACGGTCAGCCAACAAAACTCCTCGGATTGCTCCACCATATTCTCAACTGGTAAACACTAATAAATTTAACACTAGTTATGCCTGTATTCCATTAGCTGTATTACTGATTTACTGAAGAGATGATAGACACAAAATCACATTAGAATAACAAAGATAACGAATTTTTTTTTTTTTTAAATTAATTCGTTATCTTTGTCATTCTAATGTAATTTTATTCTTATAATTTTTTCAGTAACTCAGTCCATAAAATACAAGTATTAAACTTCATAGCAACAAAATTATATTTATTTTATGAACGAAAAATTTCCATTTTCCATACTAGTTTTGCTGTGCTTATACCACAATCACTAATATTGTATATTTTGTTTTTTCGAACAAACTTTTTAAAAAAACTAAATATATAATAACCAAATTATGCTGAAATAATGTGATAAGCACAATCAATTATTTATTTTCTAGAATATTCATTTATTAAATTTTTCTTTAACATTAGAATGTCGAGCTTCTTCTAAATGAAACATCTAAATGAAGATCATTGGTAAATGTATTTAAAACTAATGGGTCATTTACTAATTTAAACCGGGACGATCTTATATCAATTCTCATTGAGGAAATAATTTGTAGCGATACATTTCTACGGCCGTGTGACTTTCCATCAATAGTTGATCAAATTTGTAAGATATTCCCCATTGAGGACCAAGCAAGGGTAAAATTATTTTAACACATGTAATGTTGAGCGAATTAATAATTACTTTTTATTTAGGATTACTACTTTATTCCCCGAGATGGTAAATCAAACCCAAGGGGGAAATTATATTCTAAATATGTAAATGTGCGCCACAAACGACGAAAATTGTCGTGTTCTACAAGCACAGAAGGTACGGAAATCGTTGACGAGCCACAAATTGAGATTGATGAAACAATAGGGAACGCATTGAAGTTATTTCTGGCCAGAGACAGTTCGGATTGGGAAGAGATCAGTGACAAATGGCAAAAAACATATAATTTAAGGAGAAAGGACCTTAAAATATTGTCAAATACTGAATTTCTAAAAGCATGGCCGAAATTTGCGGACTCTCGAGCTCCTAAATTGGTTTGTATTTACTTGATTAATATTGCATTACACATCAGATCAGTATAATTTTATAACGCACGTCATATATGGCACATTAGTTCGATATTATAGCCAATATATTATTTAAAAAAACGATCAGCTGCAATTTTGAACTGAAGTGCTACATTATTATTTCTTCCATGCATGTTAGTACTCTTATTAGAATTTTTCTATTAACCAAAAATTCAATTGCAGATCCAGATCGATTTTAATATAATGTATCCGGAAAAATCCATGTGTTTGTACGGCAAGTGGGATAATTTTAAAGAAAAAATTAAACTGTTCTATGAATTGAATATTCATAACGAGCATTGCAGAAATCAACTGGCCTTGGCAAAATCAACGACAAACAAAGGTAATTTTTGACGCATGATTTTTATAAATTCTGTTTAATTATGGCTTATTTATAGATGCGGAGGACTTTTTGTTAACAATTATTTTAAATGGAGTTTTTCTACCAGTAGCTCGATTTAAAGATAAAACTGGTCGTAGTAAACGGAAGGTAACTATAAGTGACGCTCAGGAGAGCTTTATTATGCACCTTAATTGCATAAGCGACTACCATAATCGAATTACACAATTAATTAATAAGTATTATTGTATTGGTACGACTATCCAACCTTTTATAATTGTTGAGGGAACTGCTGAATCAGATATTAAAGGGTTTTACATATTTTTTGATGAGACTTTATATAAATTTAGTTCATTGCTGGAATGCTTAAATATTTGCTTCCAATTATTTCAAGTGCTATCTTTAGAGTATCCCCAGGCTTGTCGTGCGCCTTGGGTTTTCATTCAAAACTTTTTTTTTAAGATTAATACAAAAAACGATTTAAAATCGCCATCAATTACGTCGCTTTTGCGTTATTTAGAAAATTAATTATTATTTGGCGAGATATTTAAATTGTTTTTTTGAATTATATAAAATTGAATGTTTTGTTTACGAAAAAAATTATATTTTTGCTTTGTGTTATCCAATTGAAATAATTAATATTGATTATCATTGTCAATAATATGAAACTGGAAGAAAATATGACACTGTTCATGTTAAAAATATTTCTTATTTTACGAGCCTTCCTTTACACTTATATCAAATAAATAATGGAAAGTCTTATATGAAACATAAATTTATATAGGTTTAAAATATGCAAAAAATGAATTTATTGTAATAGTTATTAGATCAATATGTATAAAGTAATTTATAATACATATATATATACAATATTTGTTATATTATAAATAATACTTAAATGTAATTAATTAAGAGTTTTAACACTTAAGTATTAGTTAAATTAATTTTAATTTATGCTTAATATGGTGATGTGGTTTTATACTAATAAATTTTAAAAAATTAATAATTTTGTGATAAATAAAATTTATTTTAACTATTGTAACAATGACATAAAATACAGTTTTTCAATCAGTAATGGAAGAAGAACAAGAGATATGAGGAAATAACTATAAAGGATTTGAACTTTCGGTAAGTATGAAAAGTAACACAATTTTAAGTGTGTTAATCTTTAATTACACATAATAATAAAATAAAATATATTTTTTAGCATGTATATGCAATTCCAAATTAGGCGCAAAATTTAATTATTATAGTAATTAAACCACAGGTTTCAAAGGGATTAAATCTATACCTGAACATATTTAAATCAAGATCAAAATGCTTTTAAGTTGAAAATATACTTTTTAATAACCATTCTGCTGTAATTTTGTATTTAATAACATTAAAGTTAATATCAAAACTTATTCGTTCTAAAAATAAAATATATCATTTTGATTTCATTAAATATATAATTAAATCTTAAATTTGAACACATTTAAATCAAAATTAAAACGCTTTAAAAATGAAAATAGTCATTTTTGAAATCATTCAGCTGTAATTTTTAAATTCAATATTACAAAATTTAAATCAAAAACAAAATGTTTTAAATTTATTATCTTAAAATTTATATCGAAAGCTATTCGCCTTCGAAATGAAACTAAAACATTTTAATTTCATTACCTGTATACTTTAAATCATTCAGAACCATTATTGAAATGAAAATTAAGTTTTTAAATTAAAAACCTCAGCAATACATTTGTATATGTAAACCTATTAAAACAAAAAATTAAAGTCTTTAATTTAAAAATTATTTGCTTTTAAATCTGTTATTTTAATTTAAAAAAAAATATATGGCTTTAAAATGATCATTTTCAAATTAAAATGTTTCGTTGTTGCTTGGAAAACATACATGATTTTTTTTAAAATGAAACATATTTTTTTATTTTTAAGTTGTTTTTTTCTCTGAGTGTATGTGCACTAAACAAGAATAATTATTTGAAAACATTGTTAACAAATTTTAAGAAAGACACTTCAGATTCTGTGATGATTTTAAAAATTCCCGATCATTTACCACATCTCGCCGATTTGATATTCAACTGATAGCCTCAATCGGGTTTCAAAATAATTATAATCTGCCTCAATATTTATAAAGAAAATTGAATCGCCCTCATACTGCTTGTGTTTGCGGTGCATTAAAAGCTTTCTACATAATATATGGACACGTAAGTTTCTAGCACATAACAATAATCGATATAATTATAGACGTTACAATGTTTTTTTGTGCCAGTCGATGGTAATGCAACAACAAAAAATGCATTCTAAAATAATTTTAAAATTTATTTAATTTAAGCAAAATTTTGGAACAATATTGACGACTTTATTTACAGAACGAAATGACGTGAATAATGCGATGATACTACAAGAAGATTTCTATGCAATTTGCTTATAGCAATTTTCATTTATGATTAGATTCTTAGATTATATATAAGGTGAAATTTTGGTAAATTGTGTATGTGGAAAATAAGGAAATGTGCTCGCATCAATAAAAATTAAATTACATTTCGTTGCTGCAAATTTGTGCTGTATTACAATGCACATTATTCCCACTTGTGTATGTGGAAATGATAGAGTTTATCGTATCCCATTATCATCAATATATAATATTATGCTGACTGCACAACAATAACATTTATTTTTCCATCCATTGTGTTACGTATGTACCCATATAAGATATTTACATACACTTCAAGAGTATATTTTTTGTTGCATTCAATTTAAGACGCTTAAAATAATTTATGTTCCATCTAATGTTCAAAATAATAAAAAAGCAAAGAAGTTTTCTTTTTTTATTCGGAAGATTAAACGACATGAGTATCGTACGTAACTTACATTTTTTTTTATAAATCCACTTTACCTTGAGCTACATACTTTTATATCTTACATAATACTTTTTGTATATTGTTCTGGATGTATGGAGGAACCTTGGCATCAATTTAATTGATGTTTTGATAAAATTGTCAGAAATATATTCGTGTACGGGGTATAGTTATGATATTCACAACAACAAAAACTCCATCCTTGCATACGTTGTAAATAAATAACGCACAATACCAAATGTCGTACTATGTATTGGATGCCACCAAGTCGGTCGTCAAGATATGATGGAGACTTATATATTTTATCAATTGAAATATTAATTTTTTTTGAAAGTAAGTTTTCAATATTTTCCAATTTTGTTCAAGCGTATAAAGCGACCCATTTCGCTAATGTCAAACATTAAACTAATTTTCTGTCATAACACAAATGACGCGTATGTAAGTGTTGCCATACTCGAAATATCCGGTATAGTTAAAATTTTCGAACGCTAGACGGATCACCCAAAATGTCACTGGATTTTGAACTAAGCCGAATACATCACTAATTAAAATCAGCATACAAATCGTAAAAATTAATTTTAAATGGCAACTTTGTACTTTCATTCTGGGCAGTCCTATATAATTACAGTAATTAACCATAATTAACTACATATATGTAAGGATAATTCCATCATAACGTTAGTCATCGTATAAAAAATCTTGACCGATGATTTTTTATACGATGACTAACGTTATGATGAAATTGTCCTTACATATAGTTAATTATGGTTAATTACTGTAATTATATAGGACTGCCCAGAATGAAAGTACAAAGTTGCCATTTAAAATTAATTTTTACGATTTGTATGCTGATTTTAATTAGTGATGTATTCGGCTTAGTTCAAAATCCAGTGACATTTTGGGTGATCCGTCTAGCGTTCGAAAATTTTAACTATACCGGATATTTCGAGTATGGCCACACTTACATACGCGTCATTTGTGTTATGACAGAAAATTAGTTTAATGTTTGACATTAGCGAAATGGGTCGCTTTATACGCTTGAACAAAATTGGAAAATATTGAAAACTTACTTTCAAAGTGAAAATTTACGTGGACAATTTAGAAGAAATGAAATGCCTACAAGGCATTTTGTGAAGCGAGTTCGTGAAAATGGATTAAACCAACACGTGCACGTGAATTTGAAGTGCGTAGAGCCGAGAACATTGCATTTATTGCTCAGAATGTGTCTGAGCATCCATCGGCATCAACTCGCAATCGTGCTCATGAATTGAACATTTCACGCAGTTCCGTGATGAGGATTTAGACGTATAAAGACGTCAGTATGTAGGCGTACATAGTCCAATTAGCGCAAGAGCTGAATCTAAATGAAAATTTGCAACGTGTTCGGTTAGCTTATTAAGCTGTGGAAGCCTTGGGCATTTTAGCCGAAAAATCATCTTTTCCGATTAAGCTCATTCTCACGTCGGAAGCTATTTCAACAAGCATAATTGTCGCATTTGTGGCTCACAAAACCCATACAAAACCATGGAGAAGCAGATGCATCCACAACGAGTGGCTGTTTGATGTGACTTTTGGACCGGCGGCATCATTGGTCCAATTTTTTTCGAAAACGGAGCCATCATGAACGAGATTTTGCTACCCAGATTTGAAGAGGGGGACACGACATTTGGTTTCAATATAGGACTGCGCACACAGCAAACGAAACAATCGGGCTTTTGCACACTGCCTTCGGGAATGAAACACGGATACGGGCCGTAACTTGCCATTGATGAAATGAATCAATTTTTTAAGGACTGCATAAATTTTTTTTGGCAGAATAGTTTTAATTTAATATTTGAGATCATCATGCCATACTTTGTCGAAAGCTTGCGCAATGTCTAGAAAAGCTGCAGAACATTATTTCTTTTCTTCTAAGACGAGTTTAATTGTGTTTACAACTCTGTGCACCTCCGATCTACAGTAATTTGCTTGTCTCAAAATCCAAATGGTGGCCTTTCAGATAATAGTGAATTTAGTTTTTGTAATACCATTTTTTCAAAAAGTTCCAAAATTATCTGAAGTATGCTTATTGGCTTTTTCCAGGCTTTAAAATCATTCAAATTAGCGATATTTACCATTTTTTAAGGAAATACCCACATCTCATAATCATTCAATTAAGAACATATAAGTTATAAGTTTTATGAATTTATCAGGCAATTCTCTGATCGTTTTCCCGGTAATTAAATCGTGAGAAGAAAGCTCCCTTCTTTGAGTTTATACAGTTTTTGATGGAAGTTTTAAGTTTTGTAGACTTACATTTTACAGAAATGGGTGTCGAAGGGTCCTCCGTAAACTCGGGTAGTTCACTGTTGTTGCTTTTCTCGATTGGTGTGAATACATTTTCAAGTGGTTAGAGAAAACAGTAGCCTTTTTTACATCACTTCTGTCCTTTATGATTGTCTAGTTGGTGGGCGATAATGTTGGTCTCTTTAAATTTTTTGTTGCCTTCCATAGTGAATAATCCCTGGATTCTCTGGTATTTCCTGGATTCCCTAAAATTTTTGTTTGTCTGTTTTTCTTGGATTAACTGCTTAACTATATTAGATGAAGGCTTATCCAGTTTTTTCAAAGTTACTTATATTAGGAGTGGCCTCTTTTGCCTCTTATCCACTATATGTGTTGTACTATAAGTACATTTTGATCGACGAGAGAGATTTGAACCTCAGTATCTTTACGAGTGTCATTTTCGGTTTTTGTCGGGTATAATTTCCGTTAGGGTGTTCATATTTTGCATCACCATGAAACAGTCAGTTTGTTTACGGTTGGGGGAATATTTAATTCTTCTTCATTCAAATGAACGTTTGTTTTTGGGGTAGTACCTTTAAGGACGTTTGCAGAGGAAATTCCTGGTTGTGCAAAATTGCTGTAATATTCTCCAGCTCAATTTATATGGTTCAGTGTGCATTCGTTAGTTGGGCAATTGTACTTATTTTAGTAATATTTCTTTGATTGAAACGTGACTTAAGCATTCGTTGCACGGATCGTAACTTTAGGTTCGTTTTAAAATTTAAATTCAAATATTTTGGGCAAACTCAGTAGTTTGCTGTGAGATTTTCACCAAAATTACTACAGCGCTTTACTGATGGATCATTTCTCGTCTTATTGGATTTTTTTAAATCATGAAGTACGCCACAAATAACGCAAACTTCACTTAACGTGCAATATAGTTTTGTGTGCCCGTATTCCTGGCACTTGATGCATCTGGTCCGGTTCTAATTTAAGGTTTGTCTAAAGTGATTTTGCGGTGTAGTAAATATCTCATGTTATATATACTGTGCTTTCCTTTTTTCCTCTTCTGATTCTAATTCCATTGCTCTTTACCAATGCTATGAAACCATCAACTTTAAATGTGTATTTTCGTTTCTTTGATATTACCAATTTTGTGTCAGTATAAACGTGTTGATTATACTGACGGTCATCGCATTTTTAATAGTTATACCATGGGTACCATCCACCTCCAAGCTAGAAAATCTATATTGCCGAGAGTTATTTGATCAGTACTATTTTCCAATCTTGAAGATTTAATCTTGCTAGCAGTATGAAAAGTATGAACATATTGAAAAACAATTTTTTCAGGTACGATACACATTTCACCCGAATGCTATATTTACAAAGCCTCAACTTCAATGAGTTCAATTTGGATTCCAACTCTTACTTGTGACTTTGATTCTAATTTCGTATTCAACTTCGCGTCTTCGCGTTGTACACCATAGTATTAAAATACCATATAACCATGATTGAATCATTTATCATTTTTAAATTTCGAATTTAAATTTTGTCAAATTCGAATTTGTTAGAGCCGTCAAAACTAACAATTGAGAATAATTTAAATTTCTTAACCACACCCTGGACGTAATTTAGAATAATTGCTTACACACACACACACATATATACATAGACATTCGTCAATGTTTCGAAGTATGAAACCGATGAAGGTACTAAATACTATTATACTTCTAGAGGTGTACCACAGGGAGGGGGGGGGTTGAGGGTGGTTAGTGCATTTAGAACGGTATCAGATGAAACCGTGTGTCTATTGGCTGGTATGCCTCTAATTAACTTATTGACTAAGGAGCGTGAAAGAATATATTCTCGCCGTGCAAATGGGGATGCGGGTGGCAGCAGCGTTGGGACAGCTCGGGATAAGGTCGGTAGATCCTTCGGTAGTTAAATGGCTAGACAGGAAACATGGAGATATTGACTTCTATTTATGCCAGTTTCTGACGGGGCATGGTTGTTTTCGCGCTTATTTACATAAATTTTAACAAGGTGACTTTCCTTATTGCTCAATGTGCGTAGGAAAATTGGAGAACGTAGAGCATGAATTTTTTGACTGCCCACGCTTCGAGGAAGAAAGATTGGAACTATAGGTCTGTGGGAAATGACTTATCACCGTTAACAGTTGTTGATTGTATGCTGCAGTCCGAAGTTATTTGGGAGGGGGTGTGTAAAATTAGTGCAAGGATCATGAAGAACCTGAGAAATCTAGAAAAAAATAGACAAAGACAACAAAATTAGATGGCAACTAAAGCTGAGCCTGTTCTCACGAAGTAATACATAGCAGTAGTTCCAAGAGACAACTACAGGCATAAGAATTTGGAGGTTAGGGTTTACCGACTCTCTTACATGTTAATGGATAAGGTCCAAATGTGAGGTTTTATGAAGATTTCCCCCTCCACCTTAAAAAAAAGAAAAGAAAAAAAGACATTTGTCAAACACTGTATTTTTGTATTCAGGGGACATAGAGGTGTGGATATAGAAATCAAAAACTCAACGTTCAATGTTCAACGAAAATTTGAATCGTGAGAAATGCAGATTCATAAATTGTGTTAGTAACTTTCCACTTGCTTATCGGGTAATAAGATTATTTTAAGAAAATATAAATACAACAAGAAAATAATAAATAAGTTAGTCTTAAGTGAATAATTAAAATTGAAACATTAAAATTATTAAAATAAAGATAAAAGAAATAAAAAATTTTTTTTAATTACGCCGTATACAAAAACTATGTTTAATAACTACCATTAGCGCTAATGCATAAAAAAAATCTATAATGTTATTCCATTGTGTGTGTTACTCATCGAATGTAGAATCGATCAGAATGCATCGGACAATAGAATTAGCCAGAATGAAGTTACAAACCGGGCATTTAAAATTATTTTTTACGATTTGTTTGCTGACTTCAAGTGGTGCATTCGGCTACATTCAAAATCCAGTGACTCAAAAAATTATCGAACTATTAAACAGCTCAAATAGTTCCGGCATTGAACTTAATACAATAATAATTGATAGTGATTCTAGCCTAATCGAAACCAATCGTTTAATACAAAGTTTAAACAAAAATATAGTTGTGACCATCACTAGTGCGCGTACCAAGTACAATCCAGGTGATTTGGCACCAATCCGTAATCCTCATTACTACGTAATATTTGTGTCAAATATTGAAGATATCGAGAAACATTACAGATTGGCCAGCAGTCATGTGGAAAATCCTAATTACATATTTGCCATCGTAAATCAAGTGCCGAAACAAATTTCACCTGATGGCTACCTACAAAGCCGCTCCAAATTTGATCAATATTATTCGTTTGGAGTTATTTATACGATTGGAAACTCGAATTCAGTTCAAATTTTATTTGGAAATTTTTTTCGGAATATTAGAACTCGAAGGCTGAAAAATAATTTCAACATTATCACAAATCTAACAAACAGTTCAACAATTGACGAAATATTTAAAAATTCCAACAAAAATTTCTACCAAAATTGTGTCGTCTACACATACGCGATAAACGGAATTTATAATTTTGAATTGAATGGCAAAATGAAAGGTATAAATAGTTGGATATTTGATATTCTACAACATAGGCTGAATGCTTGCTTTATCCTAGCAGAGACAAAATTATCACTGGAAGCACAAAAAGTTTTACAAATGGAACTGTTCCAAATTGTTTCAATACGAATGAATGTTAGTGATGTATCATTCAACCGGGTTGCTCTTTCGTGGACGCACAAAAAAAGTCATCATATCCAGTTTGTACCACTGTTGGAGAAAGCTAGAAGTGTTATATTGGTGCCACGTCGACTAAAACCAAATCAATTTTTATCATCATTTGATTTAACTTCAATTTTGGCGTTTGTGTTGTTCGCCGTCATGATTAGTGGAATATGGTATATCATAAAAGTTCAGCTCATTTTAAAGGTGTCTGTACTAGATTTAATTTTTAACGTATTTAAATCCATAATACAGATTGAAGTCACTCTACCTCATTCGTATCGAATTGAAAAAGTAATACTACTGTCGATTTTGCTGGTGAATTTCATATACTTCAACTATTACGAAACATTTATGATATCTGAATTGGTATCGTTTGTATATGAACCGAATATTGACTCGATTGATGAATTAATAAAATCCAACTTTAGCGTAGTACTGACTAACATTATATTAGCATTGGAGTTACGTCTTCATTTACCGCAACTTTACAATAAGTCACGCTACAATATAAGCTTTACCCGAGAGGATTTACAACGTTGGCATCCCCATGATTCGATTTTATTGGGAGAGCGTGAGGCAGAACAAATTTTATATTCCGTTTACAATTGGAATGGGCGAATGGAACGATTTCATAAGATGAAGCAGATTGTGTTTGAGAACTATGTCTCGTACTCTGTAGGTGGTCGAAAACCGTTATATGAACCACTAAATTATATTGTGCAAATTTCATTCGAGGCTGGATTAGAGAAATACTGGCGATTAAGATCGCAGCATGATATGTTCTTGGCGAATTTAACCCACCAAGCAAAGATTGATTTGGAAGATGACGACGGTACTATACAGCAGGATGATTTTTATGCAATTTGTTTGGTGATTTTTATGTACGGTTGGGGTATATCATTTGCTGTGTTTTTGGCTGAACATCTCATTTTCCGCCTTCAACTTTACATTAGAAAGCTTCAAAAATAAATTCGATTTTCTGCATTCCGCTTGAAATAGTAATTTTAACACAGTTTGAATTTTTATTATGTCCAGAATTGTATTTTGAATTTTAAAAATAAAGATTTTGTGTGACGTTAAAATTAAAACACTTGTATGTATATTAGATGTCGAACCATTATCAACTTGTCAATTTTTATTCTCGTCCGCATGCCATCGAAAATATTATCTTCTTTTCACTAATCTTGTTTTTAGTCTTCATACAGCTGTCCTGATCTTCGACTTTATACTTTGATTTTGGCGATTGCTGGTTTTCATCTTGCCTGATAAATCAAGAGGCATGTAGTGATTGATCATGAAGTTCAGACGCAAGATGCATTTTTCAATTATATGCTAGCAAAGTTCAATGGATGGGTAATTCTTCCATTTGTAACCAGAATAAATGAATGGTGTGAAGACGCAACAACTATTTTCATACAGTATTTCGTAAATAATTTAATTAGTTCAGTATTTCGGTGCATCCAAAAAACATTAATAAATATTTTGACGGTCCAGTTGTTCAGTGCCCATCTTAAGTGAATAAAGTATTTTTTAAATTTGTAAAAATATATTTAATTAAATGTCATAAAAAATAAACTTATTGAAACGAGCTGCTATAAATTCTTTCTATTGGGATAGTTGGTTGCTGTTTGTTTTAAAAAATGCTGTTGTTCGGAAAAGAAGGGCCTTGCCATATTTCATTGGTGAATATGGAGACAGTGGTGGGACATCGCTTACCGTTTATTACATTCCTTCCGTACATATTTGTACTAAAATTACGTGTAGGTAAATGTGGTACAGTGCAGTTCCTGGTATTCTTCGAAGCATTGAGAATATTCAATACACGACTTTATTGCGCTGGTATTACTTCGAGCTGCACAACAAATAACGAATGATTTAAACATAACATACATAGTCGAATTAAAGTACAATTTTCTGGCATTTGATGTGTTCCATGGAAACATCACCTGCCAAAATTGGCAATGCAAAGTTGTCTCGCAGAAACACGGTAAAGGACAATATTAAAAGTAAATATTTATCAAACAATCAAATAATAATATACATAAGTATATAAAATATTAAAGATCATATAAAATCAACAAATAGATCCTTATCAATTAGCACATTTCAAATTTACACAACAAAAAAGAAAAATAAATAAATTAAAAACCTTATTATGCAACATAATAAATCATAGAGATAAGATAAAGTACAACACATACAAAATTGTAATGGCAAGGAAAGAGAATTACGCATTAAGAAATAAAAAGACGAATCACAACAAAGACAAAAAAAAACTAAAACAAACTCTTGGTCTCCTCCCCCAAAACTCCATATAAAACATTCCCCCAAAAATTATACAACCCTTGCTAAATTTTATCAAGTCATTAATTTAGTAAATTTCCTGTTCATTAATTTAGTAAACTTCATCAAGTCACTAAAATAGTAAAATTTTAAAAATCTTTTATATTTAAGTGTTCAGAAAGGGGAAAACTGCTGGTAAGTATACTTCAAAACATTGTATACACATTTACAAATTTCGGACGCTGCCCATTAGGAATGTCCGTCTAGCCAAGATCAAGACTAAAATGTTGAAGTAAATATAACCCTCACCACAAGCCCAACTGAAGATGAACAATTCAACATAATTACAAAATAATTATCCCGTCCAAAAAGTATTACTTCCTATAGATGTGCATATAGCTGATTCATGATCGAAATGATACATATAGTGATTATAGCTTGATACAATAGTTGACGTAAAGGGTAGAGCAAGGGTCAATTCACAAATCAAAATTTTATTAAATCAAGATAACCGAATGCATTTAAGGATGAACATGCTGTTATGGAGTGTAATCTGGTTTTCGGCAATTATATCATGCTTGCTTCCACTGGGATTTTAATTGCTATACCCAAAATGGAAGTGCTGTCATTTTGGCTTCATCAAATCATTAGCATCATGAGGGATTCGAACAACCCCATCATCTATGGCGATTTAAGTCATTGGATGCTTGTCATTAACTTGTTCTGCATTAATCACATTAAAATCTAAATACAACGGCTACACTACTGGATTTGAAATGCAAATACTGAACAAACTGCCTAACAAGCAACCGACCTTAGACTTCAATGTTTCGAAATGGAATATTCCACTAAGATACAATTAGCTGATCCAAGCTTTTATTCCTGTCAACAAATCAACATGCTACTAGGTGCTAAATCTTTTTTCGAATTGCAATTTGTTGGTTAATTGAAACTAGATCCTAATCTTCCATTTTAAAAAAAACACAGGTCGGATTGGTCAATCAGATCGCATAGATATATGTCCAGACTAATGACTAAAAACCCCTTCGAACAACACTTTATGTCAACTCACCAGAGAAATGAACAAAGTATGTTTGTGGTACG
This sequence comes from Tipula unca, assembly GCA_951394425.1. NCBI lineage: Eukaryota > Metazoa > Arthropoda > Insecta > Diptera > Tipulidae > Tipula > Tipula unca. Next base: position 15,206,583 of record OX596380.1, on the reverse strand, counting down.
TTAACCATTTATTGATTCGAAACCTAATTTGAGGGAGTCTTTAGAAATGGCACTAACACGTTTCATTAATCTTGAGAATCGCATAAAAATATCTTGAATTAAAGCATATGTCTTTAGAAGTAGACCAACTTCGGAACCATTATTGTCTGCCACATCATGACGTTACTAAACCGGAATCTTCATCCACCACTTTACGGTAGTAACGATAGCTCTGCCAAAACAACAAATTGCGTCAAATTGTTGAATTCATTGTTGAAAAATCGATCAGTAGTACAAAATAAGTTGTCAAACATTTTTCTTCGCTTTAGAGCTCACAAAATTGCTATCATTGCTAGTATAGGTAAACTGTACCGGCAAATTTTAATATATTTAACTGAACAGTTTTATCAATACATTGACAGTTTTATACTCAAGATCCGATACAGACATATAAGTTGCAAACCATTTCATATGGCACGCTTTTTGGTCACCCGATGTTTTTAGCAGTTAGCTAATGAAAGTGAATCTCATGATTGGCCAAACGCATGAATAAAGAAAAAAAATCAAACATGTTTAATGTTTCGTCAACCATTTCTACAAAACTGCGCATGCGTTCAGTCAGCACCATACACTCTCAAAATGATTGCGCAAACATGATGATTGTCAAGCATGCTTGCAGATGTATGAACACCTTAACTTCTCTGATTAGCTTCTCTGATTCAAACTCATGATGTGAGATAAGTGCTCTGCTTCCTTGTTCCTTCGGCATACTTCATGAGGCATCCTTTTTCGATTGTGATTCATTGTTTCTTAAGTTCGTGGTACCTTCCAATACCTCATAAAGTGTTCAGTCTTCTGACACTTAAGGCACTCGCTCGTTTCTTCTTCAGATAATTTCTGGTCAATTTTCAAACCCTTTTGTAGGATTTTTTGAGATAGCTGGCCATCAATACGGGAAAAACTATGCGTGTGAAGTTTTTACTAAATAGTTTCGAAATGTTTACAACTTGTCTATACCTTATTTTTTTTGTGTTTCAACTATGACGCGTCTTCTGAAATTAACTTCTACTTTGAATTCATTTTGACTTAAATGTTTATTTTAAATTGACATGTCATTTTGACCCAAGTTGACTTAACTTTATATGTGAATTTTTTCTTAATTCTGATTTTAACTGTTTATTGGCCTTAAATATCGTTGACTATAACGTTGGTTTGCAAAACAATCATAATCAGTCCTTTTACCCAATGTGTAAAAATTTCGGAGCCATTTAGGAATTTTTGATTTTGTAATATTTTTCAATCATTTAACATTTTTAAATTATGGGTGCTTGCATTCATTTCCACCCATTATTACAGGATTTCCCTCATTTCCATTTATTAATCATTTCAACATTGTATAGAGCTTTTGGAATATTTTATACAAAAAGTGTAATAACTGTAATTAAATCCATTACCACTAAGTGCTAGAAATATGTGTTTACACATCAAATCAGGAGCTATAATATTCATTGTACTACCTGTAAAAAACTTTTAATCCATTAAACGTAAGCAGTGTGAGGGTGATTTAGTTTAGATTTTATAAGTATAGATCATCAATATTTTTAAATTTTGTTTGAGATATGATTTTCAGTTACGATTTTATTAGTCTTTGGGCGTCGAGCATATATTGCTAATCAACCGTAAAGCTTTATTCTGTGTGTATTTTTCAAATTAGTTCAAAACACATTAAAAATATTGAAAAGCTATGCTTTGTTTTGTTTTATTACTATCATTAACGTTAAAGCATAAAGTCTAATTTAATTGTGTGTGTCACTCATCGAATGTAGAATCGATCAGAGTGCATCGAAAAATAGAATCAACCGCAAAATGAAGTTACAAACCGGGCATTTAAAATTATTTTTTACGATTTGTGTGCTGACTTCAAGTGATGCATTCGGCTACGGTCAAAATCCAGTGACTCAAAAAATTATCGAACTATTGAACAACTCAAATAGTTCCGGCATTGAACTAAATACAATAATAATTGATAGTGATTCTAGCCTAATCGAAACCAATCAGTTAATACAAAGTTTAAACAAAAATATAGTTGTGACCATCACTAGTGCGTGTACCAAGTACAATCCAGGTGATTTGGCACCAATCCGTAATCCTCATTACTACGTAATATTTGTGACAAATATTGAAGATATCGAGAAACATTACAGATTGGCCAGCAGTCATGTGGATAATCCTAATTACATATTTGCCATCGTTAATCAAGTGGCGAAACAAATTACACCTGATGGCTACTTACAAAGCCGCTCCAAATTTGATCAATTTTATTCGTTTGGAGTTATTTATACGATTGGAAACTCGAATTCAGTTCAAATATTATTTGGAAATTTTTTTCGGAATATTAGAACTCGAATGCTGAAAAATAATTTCAACATTATCACAAATCTGACAAACAGTTCAACAATTGACGAAATATTTAAAAATTCCAACAAAAATTTCTACCAAAATTGTATCGCCTACACATACGCGATAAACGGCATTTATAATTTTGAATTGAATGGCGGATTGAAAGGTATAAATAGCTGGCTATTTAACATACTGCAACATAGGCTGAATGCTTGCTGCACCCTAGCACAAAGAGCAGAATCACTAGAACTACTTAGAATTGGGCCAATTGATATGCTTGAACTTATTTCAATATTAACGAATGTTAGTGATGTATCATTCAACCGGGTTGCTCTCTCGTCGACATACAGTAAAAGTCATATTCAGTTTATAGTACTGTTGGAGAAAGCTAGACGAGTAATATTAGTGCCTCGCCGACTAACACCACAACGATTTTTATCATCATTTGATTTACCTTCAATTCTAGCGTTTGTTTTGTTCATCATCGTGAATACTGGTATTTGGTATATCGTAAAAGTTCAGCTCATTTTAAAGGTGTCTGTACTAGATTTAATTTTTAACGTATTTAAATCCATAATACAGATTGAAGTAACTCTACCACATTCGTATCGAATTGAAAAAGTACTGCTTCTGTCGCTGTTGGTGGTGAATTTCATATACTTCAACTACTACCAAACATTTATGATATCTGAATTGGTATCGCTAGAATATGAACCGAATATTGACACGATTGATGAATTAATAAAATCCAATTTTAGCGTAGTACTAACTGATATTTTATTAGCAACGGAGTTACGTTATCATTTACCGCAACTTTACAATAAATCACGCTACGATAGAAATTTTACCCGAGAGGATTTACAACATTGGAATACCGAGGAATCTATTATATTGGCAGAGCGTGATGCAGAACAAATTTTAAATTCCGTTTACAATTGGAATGGGCGAGTGGAACGATTTCATAAAATGAAGCAAATTGTGTTTGAGAACTATGTATCGTACTCTGTAGGTGGTCGTAAACCGTTATATGAACCACTAAATCATATTGTGCAAATTTCATTCGAGGCTGGATTAGAGAAATACTGGCGGTTAAGATCCGAGCATGATATGTTCTTGGCGAATTTAACCCACCAAGCAAATATGGATTTGGACGATGACGACGGTACTATACAGCAGGATGATTTTTATGCAATTTGTTTGGTGATTTTTATGTACGGTTGGAGCTTATCGTTTGCTGTATTTTTGGCTGAACATATATTTTACCGCATCCCAATTTTCATTAGCAAATTCCAAAATTAATTTTATTAGTTTTAAATATTTTATGTACTTATTTGTGTGGTTGCATATTTATATAATTTAATATTTGTAATTTGTATTTGAAAAATAAATAATTTGTTCAAGAGATTTTCTCGCTATAATCTCGCTATAAAAAAAAAAAAAAAATACAAGGCCCAATTTCTTAGCTATTACCATTACCACAATTACGTAACAGTTTTTCTTGTTAATCTTTAGGACATGCTGGGTTCCTGATTTCAAAATTTCCTAACGATTTCGGAATTGGAATACATTTTTGTTTGTATTTCGATGTTCTCACTAGGTTGTACCTAAATGAACTATAATAAGCAACTAATAATTTCGGAGTAAAATTTAAAAAGTTTTAAAATTTCGGAGTTGAAAAAACTAACATTTTTTTATATTTTTAATTCGTATTCAAAATTACAAAAAATATCCGAATAAATTCGGAGTTAAAATTAGGTATATAGTTAGTAATATTCTGTTGCGGGTGTATTCTATTCACAACTGAACTATCAAAATAAATTTAATGTTTACAGACATTTCCGAAATATAAAACGCAATTTCCAATAAAATCGAAAAAAAATCTGAATTTTCCCAACTTACCCATTAAGGAGAGACGGTTGAAGGACGGTTGCAATGATCGATTTAGATAAAGCATTTTCTAACTCAATATGGCGACGTAAGTCTGTTATACAAGCACTATCCCTATAGCGGTCCGCCATCATCCACAAAAATGCTATCTACATAAAAGATGCTAAAAAATGTATTTTTACTGATGCCATGGCTAACAACATTTTCAGAAGAACCAATAAGACAGCCAAGAAAATTTACGCTGGGTGAATACAACAAAAATATGCTATGTGAAGTTTAATGCTTACAATAATTCTAATTAAAATTGCAATCTACGTAATCGGTTAGTACCATCTTCGAAGCGAAATAAGAATAACCTCACAAGAGTAGCTTCTATATAGTAGAAAGAGTCATATAAGACTTCGACATACCGATCTAATATTGCCCATAGTGAATTATTTTCTCGCCAGAATCTTTATGGTGTCTTTATGCCAACAGTTGAATCGAATAAGCAACGGCCCCGGTCCAAATTTTGACCGAAAACAAAATTCACCACAAACGACAATTCACCGGAAATAAAATTATTCACCAGACCAGCCATACACCGATTATAATAAATTGGAATTATTTGATTTAAATAGGATTGTAAAAATATTTGTGGTAAAAGTTCTGGAATATGGCGAACAGGAACGGATTTAGGTCATTATAAAATTATGTTTTGAAGATGTTCGGGAATATTCTGGTTGCCATAAATAATTTTATAATCCCATGTCCATTCAACATATACCGAGTTTTATCATAATCGGCAAAGGAATGGAATAGTTCCGCCCTGTTGGCTATATTTCATTATTTATGAGTTTATTATCACATAATTCTCATTCATTATAATCGGTGTATGGTCGTTTCGGTGCATTTTAATTTTCGGTGAATCGTCGTATTTCAAACAATACCTGGAAAAATAAATTTGACTGCAATATGATGTCCCACCGTATGCAATGCAACTATTCCCAAACCATGTCGAATTAGATTCAATCGGCATACTAATACCTATTAACCCAATTTTATATGTTCAACTGATCAAACAAAATTTTGTACTGATCTATCAGTCAAAATGTTTCTATTGCAATTGTATTTGACACGAGTTTTATATGTATTTGGCAACCAAAATATCGTTTCAAACCTGATAAGATTATGGATTAATTTTTACAATTGTAGCACGAGTCTAATGCGATAGATTAGTACACTAATTCAAATTCAATCAAACACAGCTAAGCTTAACTGGATGTCGTTGTCACCTTCACTCAGTGATCAGAAACATGAATAAATATTTTGTAGAAGCTGTTAGTTTGTGCGTCCTATGTAGTTTTGTAGTGAGTGTTAAAAGTTCACAGTTCAACGGTAGAATAATTAATGGTAATAATGCAAATGAGGCACATGATTTCGCTGTACGTATTTTAAGTGCATTATCGGAAAACTCACCATCGGGATATTTAAGTACTGGGGTTGCTGTTACATCAAATCATGTTGTAACAGTGGGCCAAGCTATATACGGGTAAGAAGACTCCCTTTTACATAGATTGCGTTGAATTAAAATATTTATTCTTTTATTGTTATTGAAAAATATTTAGATTTGGAATTTGGTACATAGGCCATGGAAGTATTCGTGTTGCGGACCAATATGAAAGTGTTTCAACAGATGCTACCTTGCATCCTGAATATGATGGTAGTTATTTGCATAACAACATTGGAGTGATTCGTGTACAAGATCATATTAGCACAACCTTACAGATTAGAACACCCATAGGAGGGACAAGCAATTTATTCGGTTATGGTGTTATGAATAACGAAAACCAATGGCTGGCTGGCACTCTTCAACAAACAACGGTTACCAGTGTAGCCGATCATTCTACGTGCATATCATTTTTTAATGATTTTATAGTGCGGTCAGATAATATTTGCTCGATTGGTATTTCAAGTTTTGTTTCGAATGGCGATCAGGGTGGACCAGTTGTAGTTGGTGACATTTCGGGGGTTTATGCCCTAGTTTCATTTTGGAGTAACAATGGAGACATTCAAGTTTTGGTCAACTTAAATGCGCATATCGAGTTTATATCAGCACAGATATCGTGAAATGTATATAGCCAAATCCTAATTGATTGAATAAATATTATTTAAATGTGGTTTTTTGACCTTCAATAATTGAAATAATGCATATCTTATCATTTCGAGTGTCTCTAAAAAACTTTGCGGATTAATTAATTAATCGATTAAATTTATAAAGCTGCAAATCTCTCATCAAAAATAAAACGATTATCAAGTAAAGCAATTCGCTCAAAAATATTATCATGTAACGTTAGCCAACCCTTGGCTTGTTGTAAACTAAATTAATTTTATTCAATGAACAATATATTATGTCGATTTTTTTCATCGAACATTACAATAAATATTTCTGGGGTATACGGTCACACCGGTGCCGTTCCCCAGAAATATTTATTGTAATGGTATATTTGCTTATAATTCGGTTGAGTGTTATCTATAATTTTTCTGTATCATGATTTTTATATATAACGTATATACCTCGGCGGGAAAGACCGATATTTAAATGCCTGTTTAAGTTAGTCTAATCTAAAAACGATAAAACAAATATATTTATAAATATTGGGTGTCATTTCTATTGACACAACTTAACATATCGTAAAATTAACTGCATAATCCAGTTTTCAAGGTCATTTGAAGGTCATACGCGGTTTTGCACATTTTCTGGCATAGCCAGTATTTCTTTCTACTTTGAGGTAGTTTTGGCGTTAAAATAATTTCTGTTGAGTCAAAAGCTCACGAGTCCATTGGTAAAATACAATTGTCACAATCAGTTCCACGAAATCTCTGATGGAAAAAAGCTCGCGTGTTGGTGACGGGCTCGTTAACTTCAAACAAGGTTCAACAAAGTGTATTGGTTTAATAGGGTCATTATTGCCACTAAATCATTGTCATTGGAATTTCTAGGTAAAATTAGCATCATATTTCGGATGCGGAGTAGCATCTATTGAAATACTTTCATATTGGTCCGCAACATGAATGCATTCATGGCCTATATACCAAATTCCACAACTTAATATTTTACTATAGCAATAACTGAATAATAAATTTAACTGAACACAATCTATAAGACAGTCTTCTTCCCCGTGAATAGTTTGACCCACTGTAATAACATGATTCATGGCTAACACAAACCCCAGCGAAATCATATTTCTCATTTACTACTTCACCGTTAATTATTGTACCACCGAATTTTGTACTTGTGGTAATCACTACGAAACTTAACAGGAAACAGAAACTAACAACTTCTACTAAATATTTATTCATGTTTCTAGCACCTATAGATAAGAGACATTTTCTGTAAGTTAAGCTATGTTTAATTTTTGTACTCGAATGAATTTGAATTGGTGTATACTATCTGTCAATAAACTCGTGCTACAATTGTAAAAAGAAAATCTATAACCTTATCTCGTTATAAGAATGCGATCCATGACGATTTCTGTATAAGCGCCTTAAAACCAAAACCATCGGTTGACCCGTAATTTTTTTTATTGAAAACTATCAATACTCTGGACGTTTATTTTGATTAGGATTTGATACATCTGAATACTTAGAATTATACTGCAGTTGCAATTTGAGAACCACTAAATGGAAGCCTTTGCGTATGCAAGATTTTGTTATATATTCGCTTGTGACCCGAAATTTTTAATAATGCTCTACATGGGGTTGACCTTCCAGAATAATATACTGCATTTTCCATGTAAGAAATATTCTCATGTTGTGGGAAGTATTACAGATGACTCCTGACGGACGTCTTATTTCTTACTTTAAAACAGATCGGTTCCGAATGTGCATTCATTGACCACGGAATAAGAGGAATTCTAAGTTAATTGAATGCACCAAGTGCTGAGCCCAATCATATACTATTCGTCGAAGAAGTTTTTTGAAGAACTGGCCTTTTTGGGAAGTAAACATAATCGAAAGATTTTATATTAAAGACTCTTGAAACGATAAACTACGTAAATATAAATTTCATTAATCGAAGGTCGAGGTGTACTGTTTACCGATAAACTCGTGCTGCAATTGTAAAAGATAATACATAGATAATCTTATCAAATTTCGATCGGTATTATTTGCGCCTAGTACAAACAAACGCATCAATCAACATTGCGGCTAATAAATCAAATGTCCATGATGTATGCATAATGGAGTAAAAAAAAACTGCGTTGCCTGCAAGAGTTGCGTGCGACGTGAATTTAACACACGTTAGTTTCTCGAGTCGACACACAAAGATTTCAAAATATCTCAATGAATAACTGTCTCAAAGTCTTTCCCAGTGCATAAATAAAAAAGCCATTCATTCTTCGTTCAGATATATAATGTCATCATATCTGCAACGGGCTGACGGCCGCAGAATAGATCTATGAAGTCATATTTCTTAAAACTATATACTAAAATTGATGATCACGAATTTTGCGTACAGTTATTGGTTATAAACCAGAATAAATCACAAAAACGTTTCTGCTAAAATATTCAATTTACCAACAAATAAAAGTACAGACGGACAGTCTATAACGTCGTCGAGGATGACGACACCAACAGCCAAGCAACCGTAGGCACATAACTTCACAAAATTAATACGAAGTTTTACTTGGAAAAGAGAATAGCGAGTTCAAAAGCGCTATATATCGGATTCGTTGGAAACGATGATAAAATTCTAGGAATGGTTCCGCTTCTGGGCCAGAATCAAGCTTATGCCACCACATACGAATAAACAAATCAGATGTTTACAATAAGCTGATAGAAGATATGCGCCATCGCCTACATACTGAACCACCATTGAACCGTCTACGTCACAAGAAACCCTACAACTTCCAAGCTGACGTCTCGAGGCAGCACATAAACCAACGCCATCAATTCGGGCTGATGCCATACTAAGCTTATCAACCGATTCTCAAAAGAAGGCAATCAACCAAGGTAACTAAGTGGCAAATCAACAACAACAAATGATCATGAGTAGTTCAATTGAGGCACTTCAAGCAGCAAAGATAGAAAGGAGCAACAACGCAAAACTGTTCAAGAGACAAGACGTCCTAATGTGCCAGATATATCAGAAATTGACGTCAGTAAATTATTCCTTGGAAACCAACAACATATCTAAGGAATATGTTATTCTTAAAATAAGACAGTTAGAAAAGGACATGGAGGAAATCGCAACCCAACATACAGAATTCGTAGTAGAGTTGAAAGAAGACGAATAAACCTCCAACTACTTTAGAGAAGATTATTATGGCAAGCTGAAGGGGGAGTAGAAGATGCAATGATCAAACTACAATAGATTCGGTCCCAGATGACATAACTGAAATCACACCTGCAGAAGGGAGCAGCGCAAATTATTAGTCACCTAACAACAACTGGTGACAATTACTTGGAACATAATCCAAGCAAGGTATAACAACGTGAGGCTAGTGGCAAACCATCAATTTAATGCACTATTGTAATTGGCGACAATTCAAATGCCATTTGTCCAAGTAGAAAGTTGCATGATACGGCACGAGAAATATTACACAATATAAAGCGGCTAAATATGGATTCGCCTTTCCAGGCATTCGTGGGTTTCGTCTTAAACAAAAAATTGGACCCAGAATCCATTAGGATTTACGAAACAACTATAGAGAAGCCCAAAGAAATTCCACAGTTGGAAGATTTCTGGAACAGCAACACCACCACACATGCAGTATATACCATCATTGAAATGAGTGAATACAGCCATGTTAACCAAAATATGTTGGGTCGAAGGGTGTAAGGAGCATCATGGTTTAATTCAATACCAGCAATTCAAAAAGATGTCAACATTAAATCGAGCAAGGTTTGTCAGCTCAGCCAACTTGTGCATACGATGTTTAAGGCAGCATCCAGGAAGAAACTGCCAGGCAGGAACATGTATCGTATATATATAAAGGGGACCCCACACACTTCTGCACTGCAATAATGCAGCATCAACTACCGAAAGTAGCGTCAAAACCGCCAAAACATTCGTGATCAGCCAGCAAGGACAAGTTTTACTACCAACTGCATTAGTCAGAGCCGCAACTAGCACAGGCGATTTTTTCACACTAAGAGCTCTAATTGATCCAGGATCACAGGCCACATTATTTATCCTCCAAGGCTACAAATTTTTTCAACTTTAAAAAAGAGAAAGTTCACGTCACCACTTGCAGACAAACCATCAATCTAAAAATATCGCCAAGATTTGATGGGAACTTCCAAATGAATATCAAAATATAGGATATTCGACAAACTCAACTAACAATTACCCGAGGTGGTCTTTGCCATTAGCAGCTGGGCGCATCTCAACCAAATACAACTGGCTGATCCGAAATACAAACAGTTACAGCCATTTGATCTCATCAATACTGATCAACAACATAATCAAGGGGGGTCATGAAAAAAATCATGATAGAAAAACATTTTGAGTTGAATGTAGAACAACGCCAAGACGGCTGATGCATAGTAAGAACTCCCTTTAAGGATAACCAAGCCGAACTATGAGAATTTTAGGAGGTTGCTCCTATTATAAATGTGTCGTCCGGTTTCGGACTTCTCAAATTAAATACACAATAACACACAGTTAATATGGCAAATTATTTTATTAATTTATAACTTTTTATTTATTATAAGTTATGTATTTATTATAAATTATTGGTTTATTATAATTTTTATTTATTTAATTTGTTTAGTCAACAATTTAATTTTTTTTAATTTTTACCACCACTGTATTTCGTTTGACATCCAAATTCGTAATGGGCGAAAGAATATTTAGTTTTGTTTTTTTTTTTGTTGTTGTTTTTTTGATGACGTCGCCTTCCAAAATACATGTCGTATTTTGGAGCGGGAACAGATGCGTCGGCGGCGGTCGACATTGCACTTATGTTAAGTGTTGCATCACCGAACATTGTTAGTTCGTGGTGATGTTGTTAGATGGCGACATGCTTTACTATAAATGTTTTATAGTAGTGGTTCGGCTATTGGATATGTGATGGGGTTAGTGAACGCTTGGTGGTCTGGTGTGAAGCTGTCTTGGGGGAATCAAGTTGGTACTTGTTGCCAGCTCCGTATCTTGCAGCTTCCACAAGTGCGCGTGTTACCTCCCCGTGGTGACCACCGGGCAACTAATACACCATGTTCTTATGTGGTGTATTAGGCGAAAACACGGCGCTAAACAACTGGGCCGGGTTAAGGTGTCAACCGTACCGTGCTGATAACCGGCCAGGCTGGGGGCCCAGTCTAAAAACTAGCACAGTCTCTAACGGTGTATCCGGATACTTGGCGCCCTCCGGATCATGCAGCCTTACCTGTGCATTGCGGATCTCTGCACAGGTGGACCTCCTTTCTCCGCTACTCGTGGGAACTATTATGGAAAGTCAAAATAGTGAACAAAAAGAGACCGGTGCTCTTAAAAAACCGGAAACCAGTGCTATGGAGACATCGGCCTTTAGGCCCGGTCTCCAAAGTGCAAAAAGGGGCATAGGACCAAATGAGGCTGGCCCCTCGAAACCAAAGGGCAGAGGCACGAATGCTGGCCCTCCAGCGTCAGTCAGCTACCAGACCAGGAAGAGGGCCTGGCGCATGATCTCCAAGATCAGCAACATTCCGTTGGAGCAGAGAACGGATAGGGATAGGGATACGCTTGCGTGGGCAAGGCGTATCACTGAGCCAAAGCAGGAGGGTTCCGAGATCTCACAGCCGAAAAGGCAGAGATCCGATGATGAACCGCCTATGGAGGCTAAAAAGAAACGGGTTCCAGGAAATGTTACCAAGCCCTTCAACGAGGTGCTAAAGGAGCACCTGCTCATGGCAGTCGTTGACAGGGCTCAAGAAGATGGGAGCATTACGACCCTTAACTGGAGGAAGGTGGAGAAGGCATTAGTCGCCATCTTCCTAAAAATCATGAGGGAGAACCCAGGACCTGCTCCGTCCTGCCGAGACGGAGGGTGGCATCGGGGTCACGTCAAACTGACTGCCTGTGCCGACGAAAGGTCGGTGGCCCTCTATAAAAAGGCGATCGGCAGCCTGGGCGAAGTCTGGCCGGGGGCCAAATTAGAAGTGGTGACGAGGGAAGAAATTCCCTGCAGGCCAAGGGCGCGAGCCTGGATACCTGCGGAGCCTAGTGATCCAAGGGAGATCTTGGAAATGTTGAAAATCAGCAATCCGGATCTGCCAACGACCACCTGGAGGATTGCCAGGTTAGAAGAGGTAAAGGCGGTAGCAGATCACAGATCGGCCGTCATTATCATCGACAGAGAGTCCGTGGGTGCTTTGGCAAAAACTGGAGGCCAAATCAGCTATGGTTTTGGAGCGATTACGCTCAAAATCTATAAGCGTGATGAGGCTGACAGAGCTGGGGCACCTGCAGCAGGGGGGGAAACCACTTGTGGTGTCCCGCCTGGTGTTGGTGACCCAGAAGTCCGCGGCATCCCGGAGGACGCTCAGGAGACACTATCCCTGGACTCGGAGATTTCGAGATCATTGGGACTAAGCTGTGCGCTCCAAACGGACGAATCGACGTCAGAGGAGTCTGACTCAACAGTGGTGGAGGGAAGCAATATCTAATGCTTAAGATCCTTCAGATCAACCTCCATCACTGTAAAGCTGCCTCGGCGGCCCTTCTGCTAAAAATGGAATCTGAGTCCATTGATGTGGTTCTGGTCCAGGAGCCTTGGGTCAATGGTGACCGGGTGCTTGGCCTCAGAACTCCCAAATATAAATTACTACACGCGAAAAATGAAGGTAAGATACGTTCCTGCATTCTCGCTAGAAATAATCTGAATATTTTTATTCTACTAAATTACAGCAACGCTGATGTAGTGGTGGCTAGCATTGAGATGGGTGGGCAAAATCTCTGGCTAATATCAGCCTACCTACCATACGAGGAGGAGGATATACCACCAGGTAGGTTGCGCAGTGCAATAATGGAGGCTCGAAAACGAAAGGTAGGAGTCATCATGGGCAGTGATGCTAATGCGCATCACTCAATCTGGGGAAGTACAGATATAAACAGGCGAGGTGAGTTACTCCTTGATTTTATTTTAAGTACTAACCTAAATATATGTAATATCGGTTGCAAACCAACCTTTATTACTAAAAATAGACAGGAAGTGTTGGACATCACACTTGTCTCGGATTTTATTAAGGAGAGGGTACTGAACTGGAAAGTGTCCGAAGACCATTCCTTTTCTGACCATTGTTATCTCCAGTACGAAGTGGATACAAAACCCACTAGCAAACCACCCTTCAGAAATAGGAGGAAAACTGATTGGGAGTGTTTCAGAACCATTCTGGGTAACTTATTACCGGTATCGGTTCCAAACCCTCCTGCATCTACACAGGAGCTTGATGCTCTAGTAATCAGGCTATCTGATGCTTTTAATAAGGCCATGTTAGGTGCATGTCCTATCAGTAGGCCCTTGGGTAAATCTCGGCCACCCTGGTGGTCGAGAGAGCTCCAAGGTACTCGTATGAAATGCAGGAGATTGTTCAAGAGAGCAAGGCACACATATTCTGCTGCGGATTGGGACTGTTATAAGGAAGTCCTGAAAACCTATAAGTACGAGCTAAGAGCAGCCAAAACGAGAGCCTGGAGGCTCTACTGTGGCAATATACAGGAGTCCTCGGAGGCGGCCAGGCTACGCAAAGTACTATGTTCTAGTCCTTCCATTCCGGGCTATTTACAACGACCGGATGGTTCATGGACTACATGTAGTGAGGAATCCCTGGAGCTATTACTAGAAACGCATTTCCCGGAGTGCTCGGTACTAGCTCCGGAGAGACCCATGATAAATAGGGGTATAGACTCCGTAAGTCATATAGTAAAAAGGCGGAATATCCTATGGGCAATAAACAGCTTTAAGCCATACAAGTCGGCAGGACCTGATGGCGTTATCCCTGCGGATATCCAGCGAACTATTGACTTAACCCTACCCTGGCTGGAAGTTATCTTCAAAGGCAGCCTAGAACTCTGTCACATTCCTAGAAAGTGGACTGAAGTAAAAGTAATATTTATACCTAAGGCGGGAAAGAGCTCTCACTGCTATCCCAAAGACTTTAGGCCTATAAGCTTATCTTCTTTTCTGTTGAAAACACTGGAAAGACTAATAGAGGCTCATATTAGAGGCTCAATCAAGCCGGGCGAGCTGTCGGGATCTCAACACGCATACTGTAAGGGACGATCGGTGGAAACAGCTCTCCACTCCCTTATAGGCCCGATTGAGAAATCACTTGAATATAAGGGATATTCAATGGTAACCTTCTTGGATATAGAAGGGGCCTTTAGCAACGTCAGACCGAGGGCAATCACTCGGGCCCTTGCGTGTCTGGGGGTATACGGGTCACTCAGGGGCTGGATAGATCATATGCTTAGAGGCAGGATCGTGACAGCTTATCTGGGGGGGACGTCTGCCGCCAGATACGTGAGCAGAGGGACACCTCAAGGTGGGGTTTTATCCCCCCTTCTTTGGAACTTGGTCATAAATGACCTGTTACTAAACCTGGAAGGACAAGGCTTCAAGGTGGTTGCTTACGCGGATGACGTTGCTATTGCGGTCTTCGGCAAATATCCTAGTACGCTGAGTGAGCGCATGCAGTGCGCGCTTGGCTATCTCTCTGAGTGGGCACGTGGCTGCGGATTGAACGCAAACATACAGAAAACAGAGCTGGTCCTCTTTACCAGGAAGCACAAACTTCCTCAGTGTGACCCGCCAATATTAAATGGTACTCGCTTGATCTTTACGGATAGAGCAAAATACCTCGGACTAATTTTGGACAGCAAGCTAAGCTGGAAACCAAACATCGTAGAGAGAGTAAAGAAAGCTACTATAGCGCTCTACTCCTGCAAAAATGCCATTGGAAAGAGATGGGGTATGGAGCCCCACATAGTACACTGGCTCTACGTTTCAGTGGTCAAACCTATACTGCTGTATGGGGTTGTTGTCTGGTGGCCAGCGTTAAAAATTATGGCCAACCTCAAACTTTTGATGAAAGTCCAAAGAACGGCCTGCTTGTGTATAAGTGGAGCTCTCAGGAGCACACCTACTCAAGCTCTGGAGATTCTCTTTCATCTTACTCCTTTGGATATTGCGGCCGAGCAGCTTGCATCTTGCACAGCCATTCGGCTCAAATCCATATCTATGTGGACCTGTAATAATGCAGGGCACTCATCTATCCTATGCAACAGGGGTATTCCGGAAGCTACCGACTATGCTATTCCTTTGCCATCTGTTGAGATGAAATTCCAAACTGAGTTTCCCACCAGAGAGGACTGGGTGAACGAAACGGTTATGGACAATGAGGCGCTAAGCTTCTTCACGGATGGCTCAAAAAGGGCTGGAGGGGTTGGCTGCGGGGTATTCTGTGAGGCACTAGGGATTAACCTCTCTTTTCGTCTTCCCGACTTTTGCAGCGTTTTTCAAGCTGAACTGATCGCGATAATGGAAGTCATGGACTGGTTGAAGTATAATGTAATATCTACGAGGGATATTCGCATTTTTACGGACAGCATGGCTGCTATTAAAACGCTACAATCATACTCCCTGACGTCGAAGGTAGCCCAGAACTGTCTGGCATCTTTAAATGAGATGGCTGATCAGTTCAACATCCGCTTGACGTGGGTGCCAGGGCATTTCAATATCGCAGGGAATGTAATGGCAGATGAGTTGGCCCGCAAGGGTACAGCACGCCTAATAAACCAAAGTAAGCGGGATATAAAAATACCGCTTGCTTCATGTAAACTGCTGCTTCTGGAAGAAGCTATAAAGTAAACGAACGTCAGATGGTCTAACGCCAGTTCGTGTGTAATAACCAGGCAGATCTGGCCTGGTCTTGACCGGTCTAGATCAGACCAACTGATATCGCTTCGACGACACCATATTGGTATGGTCGTAGGAGCTATAACGGGACATTGTCTCATTGGAATACATGCGAGCAGACTGGGTGTCCCAGCCCACGATTTCTGCCGCAGCTGTGGTGATGAGGAGGAGGAGGAAAACGTACTCCATCTGCTCTGCACCTGTCCTAGTCTAGCGTACAGCAGAACAAAATTTATGGGAACTTCCCCATTGAATGGCCTCACGGATCTTAGCAAGATCGAGATCCGTGACTTTAAACGCTTCTTGGTGAGCTCAGGATGGTTTAGCGAGTGAAGGAGGAAACTCAAATGTGGTACAGCTACGGACCAATTTTGTGTCTATGCTAGTCCTTTAGGACGGCCACCCTTACCTAACCTAACCTAACCTAGTGAACGCTTAATTCAAATAAGTTGATTTATATTTGAATTTCACTAATTGTTTTGTTTGTGGCAGTATCGAATATCGGTGAATCGAATATTCGAGCTGCTACAGAATCCAGGAAAAAAGCTGCTGCCAGACTGATACAATTAGAAAAACGATTCAAGAAAGATGCATAGTTCAAACAATTATATCATCAATTCATGCAAGAATATATAAATTAGAAGCACATGGATACGCAAGCCGAGATTTTACATACGTCACAGGATTAATCTCGAATAAATACACGCGTATACTTGAAAAATGTTCATGCAACGATGCAATATGGAAAGTAAAAGTTCGAGAGTAACAAGTATATACACACGCAACCAGCAAGCAAGTGAAATAGTGAAATTGTAAAGAGCTGAAAGTACCGAAAACATGGGTTGTAATTTATTCTCGAATAAATTGTACCAGTGCTAAATAGTTCGGGTGTTTTATTGCAAAATCCCTTATGAATCCTTAGAAGAGTCCGAAATTCGTAAGAATATGTGTATATTATTCTTGGATGTAGAAATGAACGGTGTTGGCTCTAAATGAAAGATGTGGGTAATGCCCGCATTGAGTAAAAGCAGAGACTTTTCTTGCTTGCACTTACTTATAGCAGCCCGAATACACTACTCACCGATATTCGAAACTGTCACAATATACAAATTACATATTGAAATTCAAATACAATCAACGTATTTGAATTAAGGGTTCACTAACCCCATCACACATCCAATAGCCGAACTATGAACTAAAATTAATTATAGCGCCGTCCGACTCCCATCATTCAAACTTACACTGTTATGTGTTCCAAAATTCAACCGCCGTCAGCCCATGTGTTCTATCATTAAAAAACCCATTGCTTTTACACATTCCAATTCTTCCCGACATAAGAAGTGCACGCTTTTCTACTCGTATGTAAATGTTCAATGGTGGTGAATTATAATAAAAATTAAATCTAATTAATTAATTAAATTACCAAAAGAAAGAAGAATTACCAAAAACTTCTCTAATGTATCCAGCCTTCTCTGCCTTCATTCTAAGCGGTTCAATCACTTGATGAAAATGTTGAATTTGAAACAATACTGCGATTGTAATGAATTGGAATTATTTGATGGAAATGGAATAATAAAATTATTTTTGGCAAATGTTCTGGAATAATAATAATAATAATAACAGTGTTAAAGGCCATTACTGGCCCCTTACTGAATCAACAATCTGGCTCCAACGGTTTCGATCCTGAGCTTGGTCTTCATACTGTCTTAGACAATCTGAAGAGGCCAAGTCGTTCTCTACATCGTGGAGCCATCGTCGCCTGCAACGACCTCTGCGCCTACCATATGGTGGCTCTCCTTTCAGAGATCGCTGCACAATTCGTTCCGGATCAGCACGCAGAACGTGACCGAGCCAGCGTACTCGCTGAGATCTAACTTCATGTACAATATCGGGGATCTTCATCAGATCTCTGATCTCGAAATTGTACAGAGCTCGGTATGTACCATCTATTTCGCGTTTAGGGCCGTAAATCACACGCATGATTCTTCTCTCAAATGTAAGGAGCCATCTCTCGTACTCATCCGTCAGCGCCCAACTTTCACATCCAAACATAACAACGGGCCTGATCAACGCTTTGTAAAGCTTCAGCTTCACGGCACTTGATAAGTGTTTAGATTTTAGCAGTGGCCTTAGAGGATACAAAGAACGACTGCCAGCTGCCAGCCGCACTTTAATATCCTCACCCACACTGTTATCGTGAGTGATAAGAGAGCCCAAATATTTGAACCTCCTCACTCCCTCAAACGTGTGGTGGCCACTACTAAAATCTGGTGTGCCATTGTCTCTAAAACCAGAGATCAGGTATTTCGTTTTGGACTCATTGATCTGGAGTCCAACAGAAGCTGAAAACTCTACAAGCGGATCAAGTATTTCTTTCACTCCGTTGTTATTCAGTCCAATCACGCATATGTCATCTGCATATGCAAGCACTTGATTGGACTGGCGATATAAGATGTTGCGCTGAGGTGTTTCAGTTTTACGAAAGATGTACTCCAACATGAGATTAAAGAGTATCGGGGACAGAGCATCTCCCTGCCGAACACCCGAGGTAACTGCAAAAATTGTCGATAGCCTGTTCTCAACTTTAACACAGCATTGAGACTGCGTCACTGTCATCCTACACAGTCGTACCAGTTTTGTTGGCATTCCTAGGTATTCCAGGGCAGACCACAAACTCTCTCGATTGATCGAGTCGTAGGCCTGCCGGAAATCCAGGAAAACCTGATGTACGGAGATGGATGTCTCATAATATTTAGATAGAATCATCCGCAGCGAAAAGACCTGATCAGTGACTGATCGATTCGGACGAAATCCTCCCTGATAGTCACCAACCAAGCCTTCCGCCAGAGGAGTGATTCTATCCAATAAAATGTATGACAGTAACTTGTATGCTGTGCAAAGGAGAGCTATACCGCGATAATTCTCACACTTCAAGCGGTCTCCCTTCTTGAAGATGGGGCATATCGCGGCCACTTTCCATTCATCAGGCATAACTTCGGTTCGCCATACTAATCGAATAAGGTCGAAAAGACAGTTCCACAAAGTATCCCCTCCGAATATCAAGAGCTCCGAATTAATGCAGTCCACTCCAGGTGAGCGGTTTCGTTTCATTCTCTGCATGGCCTTAGTGAATTCCTCATGGGATGGCTCCTCAGTGCAAATCTCCGCAGACTGTTCTAGAGGTGGCTCAACAACAGTCTGTGATGCATGATGAACATCAAGCAGCTCAGTAAAGTGTCCACTCCATGCGTCAAGTACTGCGTCGATGTTGACACAGAGGTTTCCATCCCGGTCCCGAATGGCGGTTGACGAAGGCCTGAAAGTATGGTGCAATCCAGTAATTCCTTTAAAGAAATTACGTGAACTACGCTCATTGCTGAGTTGTTGTACTTTCAGAACCTCGGCCTTCCACCATTCTCGCTTCTTCCGTCTACAAATCCGCTTAGCTGCCCTTCTTGCAAGAGCTGCCTTGTTTTTCCTTGCGATTGTGAGACGTTGTTGCACTTCATTATGGGCTATATTTTGTTGCTCAACTGCAAGACGACATGTTCTGGAATAGAGCTGCCATAAATAAGTGTATAAGCCCATTTCTAGTTAGTTCCGTTCCTGTTGCCCTTATTCCAGAATTGCTGCCAAAAATTATCTAATAATTCTACTTCAATATAATCGGTGTATGGCCGTTTCGGAGTATTTTCATTTTCGGTAAATTGTTGTTTTGTTATACCATCTGGACGTCAAGCAGAGTACCGGAAATGGTGACGCCCATCTTACTCAAGTGAAGCACTTGGAGAATCTGCCATTTTCAATCTGAAATTTTTGATTAGTTGTAAATTTAGTGAAAGTCTTCGGAAGAGTATTATGTGACCTTTTAAAGATTTCCAGATCTTTACAACTAACCACTTAAGGCACTTTTGATTAAATTTTATGATTTTTTGATTAGTGTAAAATAGTATCTCAAGCACCGCACCTGGAAAAATAAATTTGACTGCAAAATGCTGTTTCTCCGCGGTCCGCAATGCTACTATTCAACCATGTCGAATTGTAGATTCAATCGCCATACTGTTACTTATTAACCGAATTTTCTATTCAACTGATCAATACATCATCTTGTACTGATCACATTTTATTTATATCCAATTATTTCGAATATTGAGCAAATATGAACCGAATTAAAATTTAAAATTAAACAAATTTAATTAGACTCTGAGGTTCGAGCAACATTAATAGAAAATGGGTTGAAATTCCTCAAATAAAATTGAATGGACCAATAAAGCTGCCACGTGTACGTTTTGCAACTTTTTATTTATTTAGTGTAAGCATTTTATCGTTGCAAATTGTTATCTATACTAACTATAGATGAAGGCAATGATTTCCAACGAATCTTATTAATTTCGGAATTGTATGAGTGTAATTCAGGCAACTACACTGATCAAACAAATATTTTTTTTTATTATCTATTAGTCTATATGTTCTATTGCACTTGTAATTGACACAAATTTACTATGCATTTGGCACATTAAATCAATCGCCTCAAACCTGATAAGATTATGAATTAATTTTTACACTTGTTGCACGAGTCTAATGCGATAGGTAGTACACTAATTTAAATTCAATCGAGTATAAATTAAACACAGCTTAACTTAACTGGATGTCGTTGTCACCTTCAATCAGTGATCAGAAACATGAATAAATATTTAGTAGAAGTTGTTAGTTTGTGCATCCTATTTAGTTTTGTAGTGAGTGTTAAAAGTTCACAGTTCAACGGTAGAATAATTGATGGTAATATTGCAAATGAGGAACATGATTTCGCTGTACGTATTTTAAGTGCATTATCGGAAAACTCACTATCGGGATATTTAAGTACTGGGGTTGCTGTTACATCAAATCATGTTGTAACAGTGGGCCAAGCTATATACGGGTAAGAAGACTGTCTTATACATAGATTGAATTCAATTCAATTATTTATTCCTTTACTGTTATTTAGATTTGGAATTTGGTATATAGGCCATGGAAGTATTCATGTTGCGGACCAATATGAAAGTATTTCTACAGATGCTACCCCGCATCCCGAATATGATAGTAGTTATTTGCATAATAATATAGGAGTGATTCGTGTACAAGATCATATTAGCACAACCTTACAGATTAGAACACCAACAGGAGGGGCAAGCCATGTATTTGGTTATGGTGTTATAAATAACGTAAACCAATGGCTGGCTGGCACTCTTAAACAAACTACGGTTTACAGTGTAAGCGATGTTTCTTATTGCACATCACTATTTAATGATGTTATAGTACGGTCAGATAATGTTTGCTCGGTTGTCCTTGGAAGCTATGTGTCGAATGGCGATCAGGGTGGGCCAATTACAACTGGCGACATTTCGGGTGTTTATGCCATAGTTTCATTTTGGAATCACAATGGAGATCTTCAAGTTATGGTCAACTTAAATGCACATACCGAGTTTATATCAGCACAGTTATCTTCAAATGTATAGCCAAATCGTATAATTGATTAAATAAAATGTTATTTAAATGTGATGTTTTGACCTTCGATAGTTGAAATTATGCTTATCTTATCATTTCGAGTGTCTCTAAAAAACTTTGCGGATTAATTAATTAATTGGTTAAATTTATTAAGCTGCAATTTGGCCTCCAAAAATAAACGGTAATTACGTAATCCGCTTTAGTTGGTGAACTTCAAAATATTATGACACCGGTGCCGTTCACCAGAGATATTTATTGTATTGATATTTGCTTAATTCGGGTGGGTACGCGATATCTATTACTTTTATGTGTGATGATATTTAAATGTCTGTTTATGGAATCTAATCTAAAAACGATGCAGCTAGTATATTTATAAATAATGGGTGTCATTTCTGTTGACACAACTGAACATATGGTGACATGGTATCGAAGATTTCCAACAATGTTCACCAGATTTGAAACAAAGTTATCGATTCCCGAATGTCGATTCGATGACCAACAAATTTGAGAAATTCTAAGATAATATAATCTACTGAGTGCTGACTGTAAACCCTATACTATATTCCTCGAAGAAGTCTCTTGAAGAACTGATTATTTAGGCAGTATAAAAAAAATCGACAAATTTTATATTAAACACCCTTGAAATGATAAGCTACGTAAATATAAATTTTAATAATCGCAGGTCGAGGTGTACCACATACCGATAAACTCGTGCTGCAATTGTAAAAGATAATCTTTAATTTTATCAGGTTTCAATCGGTGTAATTTGCGCCTAATACACCACAATCGCATCAATTATAACATTGCGGCTAATAAATCAAATGTCCATGATATATGCATAATGGAGTAAAAAAAATGTGTTGACATAATCGGTCTGATTGCAAGAGTTACGTGTGACGTGAGTTTAACAAAGATTTCTGATTTTAAATCTCCCGAAGAATAACTGTCACAAAATGTTGGCCTAAGTAGAATGAATACATTAGCCAAAGCGATACAGAAATGTATTAAAATTTCTTGCTATCCAATTTCAGTAATCAGTGAACAATAACCATAGAGGGGAAATGGGAACATAGGCGCGGCGAGAGAGAGACTGAGAATGCAATTAATGTGCATATTGCAATGATTACGTCACAAGATAGGAATCTGGAAAATTCGAGATTTGCTTTGAACGGGTATATATATAAGTCGCAACCAGGTCGCAGAATAAGATTACTTTAAATTCAACCAAGTGAATTAGTGAACTAGTAAAGTTGAAAGTGCTTAACTCAAGTGTTATAAATTATTCTGGAATAAATGGTACCAGTGATAAATAGTTCAAGTGGTTTACTGCAAAATCCGATAGAAATATCCCTAGAAGAGAGCGAAATTCGTAACAATATGTGTATCTTCTTCTTGGATGCAAAAATAAACGGTGTTTGCTCCAAATGAATGATGTGAGTTCTGCCCACCTTGCCTATAAAAGCAGAGACTTTGCCTGCTTGCAGTAGCTTCTATTAGGCATCCAGCCTTCTTTGTCTTCATTATTAACGGTCCGATCACTTGACGAACTTTTAAAAGTATTTTAGCGACGTTAAATAATTATTAATATTTATCAACAAATTGTTAAATTCAGAATACTGTAAATCATCTATCGTTGGTCAACTAAGTTCTCGACTTCGACTTTATTGGTACTCGTATATGTATGTTTAATTTTAATCGGTTGCGACCAATGATCTTCACTCGTTTTCAACCAATCTGGTCGCTCCCTACATAAATTCCATTTGTCCATTTCACTACGTTCCATCAGTCCAAAGATTTATCGACGAGCTATCTAGTTCACATGAGTCATACACGCTTGCTGCTAGCTTCACTAATAAGTGTGCGCCGCACGAATCGAACTGTTTTATTCTCTCTAACGAAGTGTGGTTTATTCAATTCATTCGTCAATTACGATAAATAATGGTTTTTATAAAAATAATTTCAAGTTTAAGGTTCCACCTAATAATTCACAGAAGAACAATTCACCGAAAATGACAATTCACCGAAATTAAAAATTATCACCAGGCAGCCGTTCACCGATTATAATGGATTGGAATTAATTGATGGAAATGGGATATAGTAAAATCATTTTTGGCAGATGTTCTGGAATGTCGCTGCCATAAATAATTGTATAATCTCATTTCCATCAAATAGTTTCAATTCATTATAATCGGTGTACGGTTGCCTGGTGATAATTTTTAATTTCGGTGAATTGTCATTTTCGGTGAATTGTCGTTTTCGATGAATTGGCATTTTAAATGAATTGTCGCTTTCGGTGAATTACTTTTTGGTGAATAGTCATTTTGTGTAAATTAAGTTGTTCGGTAAATGGTCGTTTGCGGTTAATTGTCATGCCTCCCAACTTTAATTTTCTATAATAACTTTTATTTAATGTCGATCTCAAGGGACACCACAATAAATTTTACAACCTTTTTATCACTTTATTCACTCCTGAGATACGAGAGTGCTTCTTGCTTAGTTAATTTAACTGTAATTTACAATAAGGATGTTTGTGTTTACTTTTGGAAAAATTAACTTGACTGCAAAATGCTGTCCCACCGCCCGCAATGCAACTATTCTAAGCCATGTCGAATTTGATTCAATTGGCATATTCACGATACCTATTAACCGAATTTTATGTGCAACTGATTAAACATCATCTTGTGACACGAGCTATCTATGTATTTGACTCACAAAAAAAAACGTTTCAAACCTGATAAGATTATGGATTATCTTTAACAATCGTAGCACGAGCCTAATGCGATAGATAGTACAGTAACTCAAATTCAATGGAGTATAAAAATTAAACACAGTTTAACTTTGCACAGAAATTGAAACTGAGTGCTCAGAAACATGAATAAATATTTTGTAGAAGTTGTTAGTTTGTGCGTCCTGTTAAGTTTTGTAGTGAGTGTCACAAGTTCATCGTTCAACGGTAGAATAATTGATGGTAATAATGCAAATGAGGAACATGATTTTGCTGTACGTATTTTAAGTGCATTATCGGAAAACTCACCATCGGGATATTTAAGTACTGGGGTTGCTGTTACATCAAATCATGTTGTTACAGTGGCCCAAGCTATTTACGGGTAAGTAGACTGTCTTATACATAGATTGAATTCAATTAAATTATTTATTCCTTTATTGTTAATTAGATTTAGAATTTGGTATATAGGCCATGGAAGTATTTATGTTGTAGACCAATATGAAAGTATTTCAACAGATGCAACCCCTCATCCGGATTATGATAGTAGTTATTTGCATAACAACATAGGAGTGATTCGTGTACAAGATCATATTAGCCGAACCATACCGATAACAACACCAACAGGAGGACCAAGCAATGGATTCGGTTATGGTGTTATAAATAACGAACATCAATGGCTGGCTGGTACTCTTAAACAAACTACGATTATCAGTATGGCCGACGATTTTTCTTTGTGCATACCGCCATTTAATGATTTTGTAGTGCGGCCAGAAAATATATGCTCTGTTGCCATTGCAAGCTATGTGTCGAATGGCGATCAGGGTGGACCAGTTACAACTGGTGACTTTACTGGTGTTTATGCCATAGTTTCATTTTGGAATCAAAACGGAGGCGTTCAAGTTTTGGTCAACTTAAATGCTCATACCGAGTTTATAACATTACAATTATCTGGAAATGTATAGCCAAATCGTAATTGATTGAATAAAATGTTATTTAAATGTGATGTTTTTACCATTATCGAGCTTAATTGAAATTATGTTTATCTTGTGACTTTGTGTATCTATAAACAAAAATTGAAGCAATTAATTTTAATCAGTGAACAATATGTTGTGTCGTTTCTTTTCGTTTACATGTTTAGTTTCGTATCCAATATACCAAACATTACAATTATCACTTCTGGGGTACAGCCACATCGGTACCGTGCCCCAGAGATATTTATTATAATGGTATATTTGCTTAATTCGGTTGAGTGTTATCTATAATTTTTATGTTTGATGATTTCTATATATGACGTATATATACCTCACCTGGACAGGCCGATATTTGTATGCCTGTTTAGGTAATCTAATCTAAAAACGATAAAACTAATATATTTATAAATATTGGGTGTTGACACAACTGAACTAGTAAAACATTTTTCATGGTCATTTGAAGGTCGTTTGGATGGGATTTACTACAAGCATTTCTTATGCGCTTTTCCCAATTTTCTGGAGTAGTCAGTACTTCTTTGAACGGTAATAGCTCACCAGTCCATTGGTAAAATACAATCGTGACAATCGGGGTGGTCATTCAGTGCTATCTCACATGAGTTGATAAAAAACTGTGAGTTAATAAATTGTTGTAGATAGCTGCGGACGAATCGTGGATGAATAACGTAATGAAAAAGACCACAACATCTTTCGTCTTGCTTTCACTAGTGCCAAAAAAAACGAATGACGTGTCTTCGTTGAAATTGTTTTAGTTTATAGATTTGAACCATTTTGGTGTACAGCCTGTTTTGTGTTTTATTGTTTGTGATTTTTTGAATTAAAACAAAGAAAAAATAATAATTAGCGAAATTATATATATTTCATCATGGAATCCAGTAACCCGCAAATTGCATATTATTACTGGTATGGGCAGCTAAATTTTAGCGAGGAGCAGAGACGACAGTCTAACCCTTATTCACATGAATGAAGCTCGTAATAAGGATTATTTGTGTTTGGTGGCATTCAACTTTTATGCAACCGGTTGCTACCAAAACATTTCCCAGTCAGCAATTAGTAGATGCATTGGAGAAGTTACCGACCTTCTTTACATATTGATATCAAAGTACATAGAATGTTCACAAGAAGAAAGGAATCGAATTGCATGTGAATTTTTTAAGAATGGCATTAATAGATGGCACGAAAATCGCTGTAACAGAATTGTAAAAGAAAATGGATATCGCATACGTGAATTGTAAAGGATTTCATAGCGTTAATGTAACAATCGTGGTGATCATCACATACATATATAAATGCAAGTTATTCAGGATCGGATATAGCTATATTTGGAGAGCAACCAAACTCTATGCTATGTTCAAAAATGAATATAAAACTCCTGTGCTCAAAATTATTGGCTTCTAAGCGATCAAGGATATCCTTATATCTGCAAGTCAGAAAGAATTTTACCGTCGGCATAAAATTAATCGTTGCCAAGTTGAAAGAGCTATTGGTATACTTAAAAATAGATTTCGTTGTATACTCGATGAGAAGAAAATGCATAAAGCTCCCCAGGAATGCGCGAAAATAATAAATGCTGTCGCAGTTTGTCACAATTTTATAATTTTACATTACTACCAGAACGAGACAATGCTTTCGATAACTAAATAGTTACAGTCAATGTAGAGAATGAACACAGTCTATATTGTAATTATGGATCACCACCAGTCTAAGTGTGCCGTAGCAGCCACATTTTGCATTTCTGTTTCTTTATATCGGCGCTATTTTCCCCTTTCTGCTGCTTTATAACGACGCTCATTTTGCCTTTCTGTTTCTTCCTTTCAAAAGTGTCTTAATCGAACTTCTTTTAGGGCCCGTTTTTGTATCTCCAAACGCTTCTGGCTATTTCTCGCTACCGTTGTCCTACATAAATTACGAACTCGGCTTGATAATCGGGGACATTCTCTTTAATTTATGTACCTCTAGTAATGATGCCGGTGGTACTGAATTGATTCCAGGTGCTTTGGGTTTGGTGTTGTTGCCTTAAATGATATTATTTAATAATATTGAATTTAAAAAAAATGTACGTGACTATTTATGATGTTATTTGAGGGCCCTGGTAATTCTTCATTTGGACGATACAAAATAGAATCTTCAAAGTTGAGCGAGTATGTTAAATGGTCTGGAGTCTCCGACGTAAAAATGTTCACATTTTTTCTTAAAAATCTTCCCTCCATACAATCGATTACAATTAATAACATTTCTTCGCCTGGATCTAGCTTCAAATCAATAGGCTCACCAACCCTAGTCCTAAACGCTTCATAAAATCACTGAAATGAATAAACAAAATTAATCAGTCGTTATTTTTATGATACGAGTATAATTTTGAAAAAAGATTAAAAGATTACTTTTGCCACCCGCCGACATTTTTTACTGCTCCACCCATGTCATTATTGGAACCGGCATGCAGCGACAGTATAATTTGATTTAGAACGGTTTATTAATTCATTTTTTTGGCACTAGTTATTCTTCGCCGCCAGCTTGAATTTTCAGAGGAATCCTACACAAAAATTAAATTTATTAATTATTTTCACGCACAGTAATTTTATTTAATGTACATACCATATTTGCAATTAAACATTTATTGTATATCACTATCGCGTATAGCACTTTATAAAAAAAGTTCGTATAACTAACCAAGTTCATCCACATTTTCCCCAAAATTCCTTTTGCAGGGTTGGGTTTGTAGACATTTGCCATTATAATTATCTCACCAAAAAAAGTTTCCACATGTGACATAAAAGTGTGAGATAGCACTATAGAATGAACACCCTGTTCCATGAAATCTCTGATGGAACAAAGCACGCGTGGTATGGGTGACGGAATCGTTAGCTTCAAACGAACTTCACTATAGTATACAGTGCACGCATAGTATATTGGTTTAATAGGGCCAATAGGTTGTCATGTTTTGTGACAATTTGTGACGTCTAAATTATGTGAAAAATGATGTTAGGGTCTACTACGGGAGGTTAGTAAATTTACTTGTCTAAATATTTAGTCCGCCAAGTTAATTTTTTTAGACACTCAAAATGATAAGATAAGTAAAAAATTTCAATTAACGACGGTCAAGGAGTCACATACAAATATTGCCTAAATACTTAACTTAAATAACATTTTATTTAATCAATTGCGTCTCCGGTACATTTAACTGTGCTAATATAAAATCGATATGCGCATTTAAGTTGACCAAAACCATAATTTTTCCCTCGGGATCCCAAAATGAAGCAATGCCATAAACACCCGAAACATCGTGATTTGTAACTGGACCACCCTGATCGCCATTCGAAATAGCACTTTCAAGAACAAACGAACAAATATTATCTGGCCGCATTACGATTACGTTAAAAAAATATAAGCACATAGTATTATCACTGGGGTGACTTAAATTCGAAGATTGTTTAAGAGTACCAGCTAGTTCTTGGTTATGGTTAGTAATAACACCATAACCGAAATTAAAGCTTGTCGCCGTTGGTGTTATAATCTCTATGATTGTGCTTATATTTTCTCGTACACGAATCACCCCGATGTTATTGTGTAAAAAGTTAGCATCATATTCTGGATGCTGTGTAGCATCTATTGAAATACTTTCATATTGGTCCGCAACATGAATGCTTCCATGGCCTATATACCAAATTCCAAATCTAAATATTGTACAATAGCCATAAATGTTTAATTTAACTGAGCACAATCTATAAGACAGTCTTCTTACCCGTGAATAGCTTGGCCCACTGTAATAACATGATTTGGCGTAACAGCAACCCCAGTACTTAAAAATCCCGATGGTGAGTTGGCCGATAATGCACTTACAATACGTACAGCGAAATCATGTGCCTCATCTGCTACTTCACCGTTAATTATTCTACCATCGAATTGTAAACTTGTGGTACTCACTACGAAACTTAACATGACGCACAAACTAACAACTTCTACAAAATATTTATTCATTTTTCTAGCACTCAGTTAAGAGACAGTTTCTGTGTAAAGTTAAGATATGTTTAATTTTTGTACTCGAATGAATTTGAATTGGTGTATATACTATCTGTCAATAAATTCGTGCTATAATTGTAAAAGATAATCTATAATCTTATCAGGTTTGAATCGATTTGCGATAAATAAGCACAAAACGGGTTTGCGATAATACGTATTAGAACGACATCACGCTTTTTATTACCAAGCGACCCATGAATATTTAGTTACAAGCGTTTTAAAGCCCCAGCCATCGGTTGAACCGTACAAGTTATCATAGATTAGGATTTGATACGTTTTCTTATTTTAAAACAGATCCGTATAACGTTTAAGTCATCGATTCCTGAATGTCGTTGCGTTGATCTACAAATTTGAGGAATTCTATTTTAATTGAATCCACCGAGTGCTGAGCCCAACAATATTATTCCTAGAGGATGTCTTATGAAGAACTGACCTTTTTGGCCAGTAAACATAAATGAAATGATAAGGTATACGTAAATATAAATTTCAATAATCGAAGGTCGAGTTGTATTGCTTACCGATAAACTCGTGCTGCAGTTGTAAAAGATAATGTATAATCTTATCAGGTTTGAATAGGTGTTATTTGCCCTAATACACACAAATGCATCAATCAACATTGCGGCTAATAAATCAAATGTCCATAAGGTATGGACATAATAGAGTAAAAAAAATGTGCTGACATGCCGGCAATCGGTTTGATTGCGCAAGAGTTGCGAACGACGAAAGTTTAACGCACTTTAGTTCCTCGAGCTGACCCACAAACATTTCTGGCTCAAATTTTTCCGAAGAATTGCGCCGCATTGCCATCACTTTTTGTATGCTTCCATGCTGCATCCGGAACATAATGAAATATTTGCATCGTTCTTTTACCAACTTAAGTTGTCCATTTCACTACAGTTGAATCAGTCCAGAGATTTATCGAGGAGCTATCTAGTTCAGCTTCCATAATTGTGCGCCGTGCAATTCCAACCGAGGAATACTTATTTGTTGAATTGGCGTTACTTTAGATTTGTTTCACTACAAACTGATTTCTTTTTTATCATCAAATTTAGTACGAATACAAGCGGCAGCCGCAAAATTGTTTTTGCTGACATCACTGAATCTATGAATTTTTGAGGGTAAGATCAATAGGCATATTAACATTGGTAATCTTATTTCCTTGATCCTTTGGAATTTCGATTTAATGGCATACCACTTCTGTTGAATATCGCTTGGTAACTCATCACCCCAACATAAGTTATAAAAACATAATTTCTGCATCAACATTTTTATAATCACGATGAATAGAGTAAGCCATCTTAATGGATCAAATAAACGGGAAGGAATTGGCATAATACTCCGTTTAGTGGATTTAGTTTATACGGGTATTTCAAACTTGAATGCAAATACATCTTGTTTTGGTTTCCAACAATTCAAGCAATTGTAGCTGATTCACTTGCATTCGAAAACGAATTTATTTTTGCCTTTCACTTCCTTAGTATGAACCCTTGCCGTTTTAGTACGAAACGATTTCATTTTTTTCATTTTAATGCTTCGTCGACATAAAAATTCGAGTCGCGAGGAAATAGGCTGAAGCAAAATCGTATAGGTTACAGTAGTGAGTTCGTAATGTTCGATTTGAGAAACGCTTCATGATTCGTTGAGCCAAACTAGTGATTGCAAAATTTAAATTATTTTTAAAACCGGTTTGCGGTTTTCATTTGTTTTATAATCGGTTAATCGATTTTTACTGAAAATTAATTATAAAGCCGACATTTCGAGATTCCATTCAAGTTACACGTGATATTGTTTCTTCTTTATTTAATTTATAAATATGCGCAAAGAAAGCACAAATCATCTAGGATTTTGTCACCTAGCCGTAATCTAAGTTTCGTACACAAATTGCCAGATACTGAAAATACTCTTTCAGATTCTATGGATGTAGGTGGAATAGACTTTAAGGCGTTATAGCAAAGTGTAAAACATTTCCCCCTATAATTCTATCATCCTCAAACTGAGCTCGTTCGCACCTTAAAGTTCTTTCAATAGTTGAAGTCCTGGAAAATAGTGTTTTCTTCTCTTTTTCAGACATGGATATTTCGTTTACAATTGCTTTTTGCATTTGGTCTTTGATTGATTCAGCTTCCTGTTCAACTTCTACTACATATACTACTTCTTGATCATCAACATTTGCGTTATTAATTATGGCTTGTTGATTCTCGTCATAGATTGAACTAAATAATCGCTTTACTGTTGCTAACAAAAGATTTTTGCAAGTCCTTTTTTCAAAGGAGCAAACACGATAGGCGTTTACACGACATAGTGCCTTGACTGCATATTTAATTGGAATCAATAAAATTTCTGAATAGCGGGCCTCAATTAGTTGAACCTCTCCAACATTGCTAATAAGCTGTTCCAACGAGTTCTGGAATCTAAAATCAGCATTAGCTCTTTTCCAAAGGCTTCCTTAACAAATTTTTGCAAAATTTCATCATTCGTTGTTGGTGAAAGCACAAATATTTTGATTACTTTGCGTATTTTAACTATTAATGGCATGAGGGGTTCATGTGACATTGCGATCGGATTCTCGACGTTATCGAAAACTCAAAATCCTCTTCGTCTTCATTATAATCTGCGTCGGTGTCATCGGATGCATCAAATTCTTCAATGTTCGATATAATTGCACAATTTCAACTTGAACGACAAGGCATCTTCTCGCGATACGAAACACTCTGCATGCACGGTAACACTCCTGCTGTGAAGCTGGAATTAAGTTGCCTACTCTTTTCATGACAGCTGCCCCATTTAAGCTTCGTTTATTAAACCAATGCACTGTTCGGCTGTTAAGCTACCTTTAATTCGGACGAGACCTAAATTCCAAAATTTGCCTGGATAATCTGAGTGTACATTTATATTAAGGGATCTGCGCTTACGCGTCGAAGTCCACTCATCTAAAGTGCAGAGGCTACAGTTTCCACCATTCTCCTTATATTCTAAAATTTTTAGTTAAATTTGAATTTGTATTTTTGCTGAATAACCGGAAATCATTTGGCGTATCGTGTTTGTGAATTTTGGAATTTGCTGAAATCTTTTAGCAAATAGCAATTTACTTAAATCCGACTATAGTAAGTTACAAAATATTGACAGTGGAAGTTCGTAATTAGCTGTCATCCTTGATACGATCGCTACCAAAGAATCATCAGTTTTATTAAGGAAAAAATTTGCGATTTGAGGAATAGTAGATGAAGGCTGTTGAGCTAGAGAACAAAGTGATGGTCTTGGCTCTGACAAGTTTGTGTCCTTTATCGTTCTTTTTAACTCACAGATTTGGTGAGCTGATTTTAAAGAAGCATGTAATGAAGACGTTGATCCACCATACGGTTTTAAAACCTTTTTAGATTTGTTACATTGCGCGTCTATTTAATTTTGTCTCGAGTAAAAGAATGCCACATATCATCCTTTGATTTGTCAGTCATTTTAGCGGTAATATTCTGTACCAAAAATAAATAAAAATTGTATGAGTACGTATAAAGATTCGATTGATCGATTATTGCAATCACTTAGCCAAACATTCCGATACAGGTTTCCGATGTCGGTATATCACTATGTAGGTTCATATCACTGTACTTG
This sequence comes from Tipula unca, assembly GCA_951394425.1. Lineage (NCBI taxonomy): Eukaryota > Metazoa > Arthropoda > Insecta > Diptera > Tipulidae > Tipula > Tipula unca. Next base: position 15,173,611 of record OX596380.1, on the reverse strand, counting down.
CCTTCGATACGCCGTGTTATTGAAGATACCATATTTCATTAGATTCCGCTTTTACTCTCTCGGATGATAGTTTAATCATATGATTTAAATCGAAACACTCCTTCATAAATGCGCGATACAAGCGGTCAAAATCGCTATTGGTATCCATTTTACGTTCCATTGCAGTTACACATGTGCCCCCAAGTTTGTTTCTACTTGCTTAAACTTCACTATTTACCTTCCAAATAAGTTGCAACTTTTGCTTTAAAACGATTTTCGAATTACATTCCTTCATTCATTTTAAGCCAATCTTAACGAGATTTCGATAGTAATGTTCCCAATTGTTGGGACCCGAATCGAGCAGTAAATTGCAAGATTGAATATTGTCAAATTAATCACGAAGCCGCATCGCTGCAGTCGATTAAATTAAGCGCTGAATTTAATGAAGCTGTAACTGAACGAGTGAAAAGATTAGATCTTGGTTGAGCTAATATCTGTTGCACATTCTCGGTTACCCACTTTATGTGTTGACTCTCAAGCAATTGAAACAAACATTTAATTTAACCGCTTGCTCATGCTCACGTTGATGACTTGATTGACAAATGCATTACATTTATATAATTTATGAAGCATGTAACAGCATGGAAAAACAGTCGATTTTAAAAACTGATAAAAACTCGTTTTGTTGTTTAACAGTTTGTGCCATACATTGTGTAAACTGAACAATGAAACATACGTATATTATATTGCTGGCTTTTGACAAAAATTCATTCAGCTTGTTTTTAACTTGTAGGTATTTTGACTCGATTTCAATCATTTCAATCGCGGCTAATGTTGAATTGGTTTCTTTGAAATCCTGAAAAGCGCGCTCAAGTAAATTCAATCATGGTAATGTTTCCTTAGGTTTTGTTTCATTCGCGTTCGCTTAAAATAAAAATTATACCATTTTGTTGTCGATCAAAAAGCCATAATATGATTTACTTTTTTTTTTTTAAATGAATTATGATGACAGTCGAAGCATCATAACATATTTAATATCATAAATTCATGGCATAATATATTGATTCGTCATTTTAATGCATTCATCACATCGACATGCCAAACATAAAATTCCTATCCCATACCAGTTGTGAAAACAAGTATTTTTTGGTTTTGTGGGGGAAATTTATCCACATTCCCGCTATTTTTGTTGGGGGAGGCCCCCAACATAGGACATACTTATGTATAGTTTTGAAAATGAAAAATCTAAATATTTTTTTTTTTTATAAAAAGCACAGAGGTAGAAAAAAACAAAATAATAAAGGCGAGAAATTTTTTATGTATTTTGTCAACACAAGCAAAACGGGAAAATTTTCCGTGTGCTTCACAAATAATTTGTGTGGAATTTTCAGTTTGTTGTTCGCGGGGGAAAAATACTTATACATGGTAAACATAAACCAAAAAAAAAAAAAAAACAAAAACAAAATATGTGAATTTTATTTTACTGTGTTCGACACAGGAAAAATAAAAAAGCTTTCGTGACATGACTTTGTAATTTTTTATTATAAATTTTATTAATAATAATGTGGATGCCGTTTGATGTTCATTGGTAAGAGTTCAACATAATTGAATTCAAATCAATCTATATATGTACATATATACATATACAAATACCGTCCGATCCAAATACATATATACAAAAGTGTAAATTGTAAAATAATAAACAGACTTAGTAATAAATTAAAAATGGAAAAGTTTTTAGTTTTCAATTTATTTTATATAAATTTAAAACATTTTTAATTAAATTTTTACCATTTATAAATGGCAAAGTAATTTATTCATTAATGCACATATATAGCTTTTCAGCTTTATACTATAAAAATAAATAAAATAAAAAGTTTGTGGTTTAAAATTAAATAAATGTGTGAAAATTATCACATGCAGACCTACAGTGCCTCTGGGAAACTTTTATTGCAATGCTACTTTATTATAACTACATATATAATATATGTATACATATATAGTTTTTTTTAACTCAAAAGCTCTGCAGCTCTTTAGGCAGTAAGATTTTTCAGTAAAAGCTTTAAAATAAAAAGCTTACAATCGTGTAAATACAATTCTTAATTCAGAATTGGCTTGGTGCCAGATCACTATCCATAATCCAACCGAAAGAATGACTGACTTAAATACTAAAAATAATAGCAAAAATTACACTGTTAAGTTCATTTTTTTCCATTATAATTTTTTATACGAGAATTTAATTTATCAGTTTTGTGCTGTAGATTCTGGACGTCAAACCTTAACTCAGAATTAGAGTGGTGCCAGATCTCTTTCCACAATCCTGACGAAAGAATTACTATGAAGTAAATGTTAAATAATTGCAAAATTACACTGTTCGTTAATTTTTCCAAGTAGATTTTTTTATACGAAAATTGAATTTATAGATTTTGTACTGCAAAATTGGTAGCGGTGTGTTTCCGGATCACTATATTCATAATCCAGCCGAAGAAATTGTGAAATATATACTAGGGTTGATATGAAGGATCTTAAGCATTAGATATTGCTTATCTCCACCACTGTTGAGTTAGCCTCCTCTGACGTCGATTCGTCCGTCAGGAGCGCACAGCTTAGTCCCAATGATCTCGAAATCTCCGAGTCTAGGGATAAGGTCTCCTGAGCGTCGTCCGGGATGCTGCGGACTTCTGAGTCACCAACACCAGGCGAGACGACACAGGTGCCCCAGCTCTGTCAGCCTCATCGCGCTTATAGATTTTGAGCGTAATCGCTCCAAATCCATAGCTGATCAGGCCTCCAGATTTTGCCAAAGCACCCACTGATTCTCTATGGATGATAATGACGGCCGATCTCTGATCTGCTTCCGCCTTTACCGGATTGCTGATTTTCAACATTTCCAAGATCTCCCTTGGATCACTAGGCTCCGCAGGTATCCAGGCTCGTGCCCTTGGCCTGCAGGGAATTTCTTCCCTCGTCACCACTTTTAATTTGGCCTCCGGCCAGACTTCGCCCAGGCTGCCGATCGCCTTTTTATAGAGGGTCACATACCTTTAATCGGCACAGGCAGTCAGTTTGACGTGACCCCGATGCCACCCTCCGTCTCGGCAGGACGGAGCAGGTCCTGGGTTCTCCCTCATAATGTTTAAGAAGATGGCGGCTAAGGCCTTCTACACCTTCCTCCAGTTAAGGGCCGTAATGCTCCCATCTTCTTGAGCCCTGTCAACGACTGCCATGAGCAGGTGCTCCTTTAGCACCTCGTTGAAGGGCCTGGTAACATTATCTGGAACCCGCTTCTTTTTAGCCTCCGTAGGCTATCCGTTCTCTGCTCCAACGGAATGTTGCTGATCTTGGAAATCGTGCGCCAGGCTCTCTTCCTGGTCTGGTAGTTCACTGATGCTGGAGAGCCAGCATTGGTGCCTTTGCCCTTTGGTTTCGAGGTCTCTTTTTTGATTTTAATTCATCTGCCATAATAGGTCCCACGAGTAGCGGAGAAAGGAGGTCCACCTGTGCAGAGATCCGCAATATACAGGTAACTACATGATCCGGAGGGCACCAAGTATCCGGATACACCGTTAAAGGCTGGGCTAGTTTTTAGACTGGGCCCCCAGCCTGGCCGGTTATCAGCACGGTACGGTTGACACCTTAACCCGGCCCAGTTGTTTAGCGCCGTGTTTTCGCCTAGTACACCACATAAAAACATGGTGTATTAGTTGCTCGGTGGTCACCACGGGGAAGTAACACGCACACTTGTGGAAGCTGCAAGATATGGAGCTGGCAGCCAGTACATACCAACTTGATTCCCCAAAGACAGCTTCACACCAGACCACCAATATATACTAAACTTTCTTATACGAAAACTGGTTTTATAAATTTTGTGGTGCAGATTCTGGAGATTTCACATGTTCTCGACCAAATTATCAGATAGCTTAGACCACAGAGCTTTGTGATCTTAAGGATTCGATTCTAATGGCTTTTAGAATGTCAAAATCTCGTAATTTTGAAGATTTTCGTTAAGGTCTTCGGATAGCTTTAACCCATCAGTTCCCATTGGCCCCCTTTAAAAAAAAATATTTGTTTTTATGTTATTGAGAGATAAGAGGGTGTCACTGGGCAAATTTAGTTTTGTCATTGTGCTAACTATAAAACCAGTGAATATGTATCCCAACGTTTCACGATCCAACCAAATTTTAAATAGGTTTGCCATGTATATGCTGTTTAGCGCTGTGCTTGCCGTAGTATGGCACCATAGTCTCGTCAATCGATATGTGAGATGATGCAACTTTTTCGAAATTTTGTCTACAATTCGAATCTATAAGTTTCAAATATTTGCTGACTTTATTAAACTTATCATTAGTTGGAAGTTGTGTATTGTCTTCGAGATGTAAATATTGTTGAATCTCAAAAAATCTGTTTCTCCGCAGGCTTGACGAAATGAGAGTGTTATGTGTGTCAGATTGGGTTTCACATAGCATTCTGGTGTATTTTGGGGTTAAGTAGCCAGTGAGAAGCAATACACTTTGAAATACTCTGATTTCGGCATCGTTTACATTTATACTGTGGTTTTTTTCATTGGCATATAGGTTAGTCTGGTCTCTTATTAACTGTATAATTTTATCGGAAAAAAGATTCTCAAACCATTCCCCACAAGATAGATCTGATCCATCATAGAGAGAAATATTTTCCTCGTTGTTTCCTTTCCCCGCTGTTCCGATAAATCGTCCTTCATCTTCAAGCCAGTTTCAAATCTTTGAATTTTTAACTTTTCTGGTTTTTTTGCCCTTTTAGAGGCTTTTTTTGCCCTTTACTTCTGTGGCATTTTGAATAATGCTGTCCCCTTCCGCTTCAATTTTGTCATTCAAAAAATTAACTTCAACCTCCGATCTCAGCATTGTTCCTGGTAACCGATTCATGTCGTTTACGTCTTCATTGCCACTTTCTTTTCCATCCGTTGGCGGAAATAAGTTAATTTCCACTTCATCCAAATCCATTCCGGTCTCTAACAACTCGACAACTTGACGTAGGGGTACTCTAAAATATGATTCATACCAATATAATCAATTTTTTGTACATACATATATACGAGTTACAGAATATTCTAATTTATCTCTAAACAAAATTGCATGAAAATATGAAACGCGCAGTATCACCTGTAGGTGACACCCGATTTCATTTACAAGTAGAAGAAGAATTTTTCTATGAATTATAATGATGAAACTAATTGATGACAATATTTTATTTAATACTTCCTATTTATAATAGGTAGCACACCTGATCAATAATTTAAAGTGGTGTACAGGCTAATAATAACACATGCCACCTGTAGGTGACTTTATGAATTTACGGGTCAACAAAATCTAATACTAGCGATTGGATACCATACCACAGATTTTAACTAACACAAAAATTGACCATAGTTTGGTTTCACCATTTTGATTCGGTGGCTTTTTTTGTTTATCAATCATTTCATATCGATATAAGATTATCTTGTTATTTCCAATCCTAATAATACCCGAGACTACATCAAAAAATTACATTTTTTTTATACAATCATGGCGAACCGCATCAAATATATATGTTTTTTTGAATTTTTTTGAATTTTGATATAGAGAGAGGGAACTTAGTGTCTTAATAATATTTCTATTATATGTATGATGGTTTGGACCAAAAGCAAATATATACGAAAATAATCAAAATGAAATCTAAAAAGAAAAACCTCTCGGAAAATATTTAGTTTTCTATCATAAATCATATTCATCTATGGGTCTCTATGTATGTATGTACTTGTATAGCTACGTATATATTAGTTCAGTGTGGCTCAAACTGGTGTCCGCGGGATAAGTTTTTGGTGCAAAATGCCGCTTACGAAAAGATGGTTTAAAAAGATGCTTTCATCACAAGGTCAGCTTAAAAATAAAACAGTTGTAAAAGAAACTCAACTTAGAATTAAGCCAGAAACTGTTAAGGCTATAATTATAAATGATTCTTTCTAACAAAATTAGTCAGTTTCAATCAATATGCCAATTTTCATTGGGCTGCTCGAAAATTGAGCTGTTCCGTATAATTTGTACATGTTTAAACCTATTCACGGAACTTAGACCGATCTGTTAATTATTTAGTACTTTTAATTTTTTCGGTGTCAAAATTGTAAAAGCTCTCTAAGTCAGTTTTAAAGGCTCTGATATACATTAAAATGTTTCATACAATCAAATAAATTTGGGAAGTTGGCAAGCACTTAGACTAAGGTAAAATAACAATTAAGCCAAGATTGATACCAATATTGAATACCAATTTATTTAATATATTAAAGTAGTTCTGCCAAGTCATGAGCTTAATCTTAATGATTTCAATATTTGCAAAATTTCAACGTAAATGTTAAAAATGTATTAAACTTTATTAGCTTTTTGTGAGGTTTTATTGAAGTGCCATTTATCATATGCATTTAATTTGAATATACATATTAGTTTTGACAGCTCATTTGATAGTAAGACATTAGGGATACTAGAACGAAACCTAAAACATATACAAAGCTTTCATTCATTTTACAAAGCTCTGATTTACATTTCGAGCTTTAAATTAATTTTTGACAAAATATCGATCGAGCTTTATTTCCAGAATTTAAAAGCTTAAATTTAGCTTTGTGGTACTAAAAATGCATGTGAATTTTGTCCTAAATCTGCCCTAAGGATTTTTTTAGGGCAAAATTCTCATTTCTATATAGACGGATGAAGTTTATCCTAAAATTGTACTAAAAAAGCAAAAAAACAATTTTCGGTTATATGTGTTAGTGTGCAATGCAGATTGTCACGATATTACAAAACTCATCTATAGGACAACAAAATTTGTTAGGGAAAATACATGATTTCCTGATTTTACTTGGGAAACACCATAACGATATATACACCATTATGTCTTTGGGTCTAAACTATCCGCAAAATATTAAAAAAACTAGGGGATTGGTGGGTTTACTACACCCAAGTTTGGTAATTTTCTTTGGAAAATCCTAGGAAGCCGACACCACAATGACTTATTATATTCCAAGATGTCTTAAGGCCTAACCTATTCGAAAAATATTTCAATTTAGGAAGGGGTTTAGCACAAGCATGTTTGGTATGACCTAATATGTATGTCGATTATATATAACCAAACTTCGTTGTCCTAAATACACTTAACACCTTTTTTCCACAAAATTGAAATAATTTTCGGATAGCTTAATGCCTAAGGTAACTTGGTATTTGCTTCATAATGGTGTCTGCATCCTAGGATTTTCCCAATATTATTCCGAAAAATCATATAATCGATATATATAAGGATATCCCAGATTTGGTTGTCCTAAACCAGCTAGTCCTTTACTTTTTTTAATATTAAAACAATTTTCGGTTAGCCTAGCCCTTAAGATACAAGTATCTTGGTATATGTGTCAATATGGTGTCCGTTTCCTAGGATTTTCCCAAGAAAACTCGAAAAACTCATATACACAATCGACATACATGAGGTCATACCAAACATGCTTGACCTAAAGCACCTAATCCCATACTTTTTCCTCAAATGAAATATTTTTCAGATAGCTTCGACCTTAAGACCTTGGTATTTGCGTCCATATGGTGTCCGCTTCCTGTGATTTTCCCAAGAAATTTCGGAAAACCAACGTGATAAGTAATATCGACCTGCATAGAAAAACAAACCAGTCAGACATTGAGATAGAACTTAAGAGACGAAAGTGGAGATGGATTGGCCACACACTGCGGAAATCACCAAGTGATATAACGAGGATGTCATTGGACTGGAACCCGCAATGGAAAAGAAAAATCGGAAGACCAGCCATGACATGGAGGAGAACGATGCTAGCTGAAGCGAAACAACTCGGTAAATCATTGGTGGAAATAAAAGCTGTAGCCCCCAACAGAGTAAGATGGAAAAGCCTAGTAGACGCCCTATGCTCCTAAATTGGAGATTAAGGAAAAAAAAAAAAAAAACTTGACCTAAACCTCCTAATCTTCTACTTAATCAAAAATTGAAATATTGTTTGGATAGCTCAAACCCAAAGATTTCGTCCTTATGATAAAATTTTTTGTATCGAGACATTCTGCTGTACAACGAAACCTAAAACATATACAAAGCTTTCATTCATTTTACAAAGCTCTGATTTACATTTCAAACTTTAAATTAATTTTTGACAAAATATCGATCGAGTTTTATTTCCAGAATTTAAAAGCTTAAATTTAGCTTTGTGGTACTAATTCATTCATGTGAATTTTGTCCTAAATCTGCCCTAAGGATTTTTTAGGGCAAAATTATCATTTCTATATAGACGGATGAAGTTTGTCCGTTAAATTGTACTAAAAAAGAAAAAAAAAACAATTTTCGGTTATATGTGTTAGTGTGCAATGCAGATTGTCACGATATTACGAAAATCATCTATAGGACAACAAAATTTGTTAGGAAAATACATGATTTCCTGATTTTACTTGGGAAACACCATAACGATATATACACCATTATGTCTTTGGGTCTAAACTATCTGCAAAATATTTAAAAAACTAGGGGATTGGTGAGTTTAGTACACCCAAGTTTGGTTATTTTCTTTAGAAAATCCTAGGAAGCCGACACCACAATGACTTATTATATTCCAAGATGTCTTAAGGCCTAACCTATCCGAAAAATATTTCAATTTAGGAAAGGGTTTAGCACAAGCATGTTTGGTATGACCTAATATGTATGTCGATTATATATAACCAAACTTCGTTGTCCTAAACACACTTAACACCTTTTTTCCACAAAATTGAAATAATTTTCGGATAGCTTAAGGCCTAAGATAACTTGGTATTTGCTTCATAATGGTGTCCGCATCCTAGGATTTCCCCAATATTATTCGGAAAAATCATATAATCGATATATATAAGAATATCCCAGATTTGGTTGTCCTAAACCAGCTAGTCCTCTTTTTTTTCAATATTAAAACAATTTTCGGTTAGCCTAGCCCTTAAGATACAAGTATCTTGGTATATGTGTCAATATGGTGTCCGTTTCCTAGGATTTTCCCAAGAAAACTCGAAAAACTCATATACACAATCGACATACATGAGGTCATACCAAACATGCTTGACCTAAACCACCTAATCCCATACTTTTTCCTCAAATGAAATATTTCTCAGATAGCTTCGACCTTAAGACCTTGGTATTTGCATCCATATGGTGTCCGCTTCCTGTGATTTTCCCAAGAAATTTCGGAAAACCAAACTTGACTGTCCTAAACCTCCTAATCCCCTATTTAATCAAAAATTGAAATATTGTTTGGATAGCTCAAACCCAAAGATTTCGTCCTTATGATAAAATTCGTTGTATCGAGACATTCTGCTGTACACACTAACTCATATAAAAGGAAATTGTGTTTTTTTGGTTTTTAGAACATAGGTTTATGACTAATTTCACAACGTTATTAATTCAAATTTATAAAAGTTTTCAATCAAAATTTTGCATATTTAATAATAACAAAAGCTTCTAAAAGCAATCAGTTTATACTTCTGCCCACGATTGATGAGGCTGCTATATTATCTCGGAATCTATCACATACGGTATCAAAGACGAAAGAGATACCAGTACCTGTCGCGCAAGTGCATGTAACAACAAGTTTAATACCACATGTTCCAAAAGCCTCATCACAGATGTTAACTAAAGAAGATATTAGTTGCTCCAAGACGATGGCTTTTTGTGAGCAGGATCGCAGAAACCACATCGAAACAACATTTCGAAGATTTTTTCAAATCGAGAATGAAATTGGATGGAGAAGCCTGTGTTGAAATGCTTCCAAACCGAGATAACGGCCTAAAATACCATTATACCTCATTTCTAATTAGTGTGTCGGAGGAACAGTTTATTAAGATGTGGCCATCTGGACATCTGGTCAAAGAATTTAAATGGAGAACACGTCGTCAAAATGTTCTGAGTATTTCCACAGCCAAAAAATTTTCTTAACCAACAATAACCCGTCAGTAATTCCTATTCATTCCATCCCTAAAAATAGTTCCGCTAAGAGGGTCTTCACATTTTACTACCAGAACGTTAACAGGATGTCATCTAAAGATGCAAAAAAATTCAATTTTACTGAAAAAACAAAAACAAAATCACAAAACACGTGCGTATCGATCCATATATACTAGCACTAAAACTTCAGGAGGAGTAGTTGTTATTGCAGTCCCTTCTTCAAAGCATCTATCCCGGATGAAATTGTTATACTGTCTCACAATCATCATTGGAGTGTGTATGTGTCAGATTGTGCTTGTCTAAAATAAACATCACAGTAGTGACAGCTTACATAAAAAATATATATATAACCTTCTGTGATGCCATATAGACGAACTAATTAACCTTAATAATCCATCTGATATATTCCTTATTGCACCAGATTTTAATATTCCTTTCGATGTAAAATCTGATTCCGAAATATATTTTATTGATACCATCCTCAATTTTAACCTTAATCAAATCAACAATATTCCCAACATGTAAAAGAATCTGTGGTACCATTCGTTATAAATGACGACCATCATAAAGCAATGGAAATATCTTTGAATTCGGTAGTACTCTCACTATGTATAAATCATACAGAGTGGAAACCCGCTTTAATTTCAAGAAAGTTAACCTACCAGAAATGAAAAACTCACTCAATAATAATATCTGGCAGAATGAACTATCTAAACATGTCCTAGACGTGAATGTGGAAATTTTTTATCAGCTGCTTACCCAAGCGTAAGAGAATTAAGTTCCTTTGTCCAGTGTATCGAAAATCAATCATCCACCATGGTATGACCACGTGCTTATTAACCTGAAAAATAAGAAGAATAAAGCATACAAACGAATGAAAATTAGCGATACTGAAGATAACAGAAAGTAATTTCAAGGAAACAACATCTTTCATATACGAGGAGTATTTTGAATTAAAATACAAAACGTATAACTCGCAACACTACCAGACAATATCAAGAACGATCCAAAGTATCTTTGGAACTTTTTTAATACAAACCACCAGACAAAAGGCTATCCCGTCATAATGTATTCCAATAATAAACAGTCAAGTGACCGGCAGTGTATCGTTAACATGTTTGCTGCATTTTTTCAATCTGGGTACCACAACTCAACCTCAACAAGTGGCTTAGGTATCCAATCTGATCTGGATATACATATATACTGTTTATCACAAAGGTAGATATTTTACAAGCGCTTAATTCATTTGATGATGGATGTGGTCCTGTGGAACTAGTTGAACGCACTTCAATCAATCGCTCCGAAGTGGTAAGTTTCAAACCCATTGGAAACTAACTAAAATAACGCTTATTTTTAAGTGAGGAAAAAGAGTAAACTAATATCATCGTTGTCACACAGATATTAGCAAAGCTTTTGACTCAATTGACCATGGAATAGTATTGCAAAGCTTGTCAAAATTTGGTTTGTCCAATGCATTTGTCAAATAGATCTCACCTTACTTATGTAACAGACATCAATATATTGAAATGGGTGGTAAAAATCAAATTCCATTATAGCACACTCTGGGGTACCACAAGGTTCTCATCTATGACCATGGATTTTCATCATCTTCATCAACGACGTAACCCAGGGTTATCCAAAACTCTGATGTTTTAATATATGCCGACGACTTAAAAATATTGACGATGATTCGGAACTGCAAGATGATTTAAACCAAGTTAGTAGGTGGTGCGAAGCCAATAAATTGCGGCTAAATACAAATAAATGTAAAACTATCACTTTTTTTATAAAGAAGAAACCATTACAGCACAATTCTTCATAGAACTAATGAAATTTGTGATTTGGGAGTTTTTTGACATTTGTTGAAAATATGACGTTCAATAGGCATATCGACATAATAGTCGCCAAAGCCTACTGTATGTTGGGGTTTATTAAACGTTGGTTATGAGAGCCAACGGACATATAATGTCTTTTTAATCATGGCTTTGGATATGTCCGCTCCCAAATAGAATTCACTGTTTCGGTGTGGTCTGCCTATCAACAAACTCATGTTGTCATATGATAGTAGCTTACCATACTACGAAAATATTAGCCGTCTACCACCTTACATCGAAAGATGCCATAATTATCAAATTGCCACACTAGATAATAGAAGAAAACAACTGGGTGCTTCAGTGATAGGAAACGTTCTGCTAGGGTACATCGACTCACCATATATCCTGGAAAACATCTCCTTACACATTCCCACCAGGATTACACGTCAAAATAATTTAATCAAACTTAATAAACATCGAACTAAGTATGGTGAGAATGAACCAATCAACCGAATGGCCATATTTGATAAAAAAAAAAAAAATCTTTTAAAATGTAAAGCTTTAAATCTAAAATGTAAAGCTTTCTTCCATGTCACTGTACAAGGTAACATGGAGCTATGCAATGCGCAGGTGGTATACTGTACTTGTGTGAATGGGATGAATAGGTTGAATGAATGTTAGTGTGAATGTGGGTGTTGCACCGTGGGCCCATTAGTGGCATTGAGTGCTGGAGTAAAATCCGCCCAATTAAAAAAAAAAAAAAAAAAAAAAACCTTTAAAAGCTTTAAAAGTCTATATTTTCAATTTGACAAAGAAGCTTGTACGTTTAATCTGTATATATATTTAAGAACTATAGCCACAGCTGAGAATTGACTGACTTGTTAATTATTTAATAGTTTTAAATTTTACGGCGTGAACCTTTTAAAAGCGCTCTGTTCAGTTTTAACAACTCTGATTTGTATTTAAAACTTTAAAATGTTTCTTGCTTACAATAAAATTTGAAAATTTTTTAGATTTCGATAGTTAAACGTTTTTGAATTCGAAAATTATTCATTTTTAATTTAAAGCTTTTATAATCTATATTAGCACAAAGCTCTGAGTTTCATTTCAAACTATAAAATGGTTTTTGGCAAAATATCGATCGAACTTTGATCGTGGTTTATAGAATTATATTTATAAGAGCTTTCAATCAAAATAGATAAATTTATTACGGTGACAGTTCTTGCTAAACTTCTAAAAGCTAAAAATGTAAAGTTTTTAAAATCAATCTCCTCAATGCATATTAAAAAAAATTGTATAACGCATGCGCGAATTAATATATGTTTTATGACCGAGAGCTTTCAATTTAAAGGGAGTAGAATTTAGAAAAAAAATTCGTTTGTGAGAGCGTGTGAAGTTTTTACTAAAACTAACAGAACTAAGGGCCTGCTCTTAACCGAAGTTTGAAAACACAGTTTTAGTTGAAATATTTTTTTTCTTGTATATACGTACATACATATGTACGATTACACATATATTGTGTTGTGTTGATAATATGGAATACATACAAAGTTATTATTTATCTGATTTTAATTTCTGCTTAATGTTAAGGTTTTTCTTATTATCCTTCTTATTTATTATTTATTTAGTTTTGTACATATAAATAATATTCTTATTTTCGTTGGGTAAATATTTAGTATGTGTGTGTGTGTGTATGTATGTCCAGCCTAATAATTTTTCTCTGTGACTTTTAGTTTAACAATATACACACGCACACCCCAAAATAACAACAAAAAAATGATAACAGAAACACAATGGTATGTGAAAATTGATGGCTTTCATTTTTTGGACATTAATTGGTTATTTTTATCATGTTCTGGCAAAAATTTTTTTTTGGTATGAACGGTAATGGCTTGGTCAGAAACTGATGTAATCCTTTATTAATTGAATTTCTTGTTGTTTTTGTTTGGGGCAACCTCAAAATTTGTGATAAGGGCAACAATATCAACGGCTGGCTATTTTAATTTGCGATCATGCATTTTCTCAGATAACTTTTAGTACCAGTATATGGACTGACCAGTATTGGTCTTTAAACAACATAAATTTATTAACCACAATTGAGATTACAACCAAAAATGCTACAAAATTTAGAATCAAACCTGGTTAACCCAATTAAGGCTGATATGTATTTTGTAATCCGCAGAATGTTTCAAATAATGATTTCGGTAATTGAAATTCCAAATATATCAATTTAAAATTCAGGTAGTAATTTAATACTCGCTTCAATGACTTATATTCGTTCGAACAATATGGATACACCGCACGGTGCGTGACACAAATATCTTATCGGAAGACGATTGTGCGAACGATAAGAAAACTGCTGCCGATGTGAAAAATGAAAAAGTGTAACAATAAATGAAAACACAAAAAATATAACCGAAAAAAAAAATTTAATTGGTTATACGATAAGGATGATGATGGTTTTTAGCTGCTGGACCCTAATTAATTGCAATTAATTTAATGTTTGTAGCTTTTTTTTTTTTTAATTTTATTTCGGGTTGGATCTGCCTATTTTCAAATTTAATTCTATATACGGGTGACGGTAAAATAGGCATCTTTTATTATATCCGGTACGATAATTTTTTCTCGCTCTCGTTATTGTTGTTGACTTTAATTTACGCTTTGTTCTAGGTCCTAGACGAAAAATAAAGATAGGTTCGAAAATTGGTTGGGTGATAAAAACAAAAAAAAGGGTTAAACGATTTAGTTGTTTTACATAGAGGTAATGAAAAAAGAATTGGGTCTTGTTTGTATATGATGCGGAATTGCGCTCTGTACGAGTTTCTATATATGTGATCATAATACGTGTGTGCATTTTAGTTGGAATTCCAATTAAATAAATATAAACCGAATATAAAAAACCTCTAGTTATAAATAACTTTAATAATACAGCAAGTCTTCGTAAAGCGCGGTAAATACTTTGCACAAAAAACGATGTATACCATGAATCTGCTGCAATAATTAGATCAAAAATAAAATACGGCCCATATGTTTGACACGGGTTCCACAATTTGAATAGGCACGTTCCACATAAGAATAAACTGGATTTTATAAATCAACCTGCGTTTGAGCCTGCGTACAATGTCTGTATTGTTTAACAGCTTAGTTGCCTCCGTGTTAACAGGTTGTTCGAGCCTTTGCCTATATCTCAGTGCATTTTTTTGGATTTTCTTTGAAACAGTGTTCATTTTAAGGTCCCTATTATGGAGGCCTCTCTTTCTAACATACCATTGTGCATCAACGATGTTCTTTAATACTTTGTTTTGAAATATTTGGATGATTCTTGTATGTTGATATATAGCAGAGCTTCTACCTATCACAAAATACATCTTTCTATATTTAAGCCCTAGGTCTTCGCTTTTCTTTTTGACGAATGCTTTCCCTAGTAGTTTTGCATCTAGTGCCATGCCAAGATACTTAGCCGTGTTGGTATACGTTATTTCTTGATTAATTGTAACCGGAATATGCTCGAGTCGTTTGTTTGTAAAAACTGGTTTAGTTTCGTTAAGTTTAATTCGCCATCTTTTGGTCCAATTATGTATTTGAGTAATAGCTAACTGTAAATTCTGAGTTGATATCATTGCTATATCCAACAGCTAAGATTGCCGTGTCATCAGCAAAGGTCGCCACAGTGTTTTTTTTTAGCGCTTTTTTCACATACATCACTTCTTTTGGTGTTGTTCGTAGAATTTCTTCACTTTCCTGTACAACCTCTCCAGTTATTATTTCGGCTTCCAATGATTGGTCATCATATGGTTCAAATATTTTTTCCAGGTGTTCAGCAAAATTTCGTACTTTATCTTCATTATTTCTGGCCCATTTTTTATCTGTTCTGATTAGAAGAATCTGCATTATTGGCCTTTTAATCCTTTTGGTTGCTTGCCAGAAAGAATAATCAGTACTAGCTTTATTAGATAATTTTCAGAGGTAGTTACTGATAGATTCGTCTAACGTCTTCCAGATTTTTGATTTCCCTTTTTAGTAGCTGATTTAGATTGTTTGCTTAGTTTTATCTTGAGGGGCTCTTGTTTGTTGTCATATTCTCCTTGCCCTTCGCTTTTCTGCCAAGAGCTCTCTAATTTCTCTAGGTGTTTTCCCAAGCTGACCGCTGCATTTCACATATGAATTTGTGAACTTCTTTTTCTAATTGCTCCTCACTCCTTAGCGGAACCATTAAGTTAATTTTTCTTTCTAAAGGCCGTCTAAAGCATTCCCAATTTGTGTGCTTATTTACTAACCTATAGGAAAGCTTTATTTTTGAATGATCGTTTCACTTAATGTCAAAAATATTGGGGAGTGATCAGAGCTTAAGTCAAGAATTTCATCTATATGTATGTAATTTACAGATATATTCTTCACCATAAAGAAATCAATTAGATCTGATATTTTATTTGAATCAGTTGGCCAGTAGGTCGGTTTACCATTTGGTAAGGCTTCACAACCGTATTTTCTGATAGCATTGAGGAGTTATTAGTCTAGAACCCCAGTGGATATTTTTTGCATTAAAATCTCCTCCAATTACAGATCTTTTCACTATAGTTTACTGAAAAATCCAAGATAATCTCTTTCTTTTAGAGAGTATTTCGGTGGGCAGTAAATTCCAATAACACTAATAGAGTTATTTTTGGTTTTGATATTAACAGCTGTTGCTTGTATTTGTTCTGTTTCATATTTTAATTCCTCGAAGTGATTAATGCTATTTCTACTTATAACAGCACTACCGCCCTTAGCAGCATTTCCAGGGAGAATAGTGTGATATGTTTCATAATTTCTAAATTTGATTGTCTATAGTGAAGTAAGTTTCAGAGATGTGGCAGACATCGATTTTTTCCGCGTCCATTTGCAATTCCTGTTCGTGTTGCTGGAGTCCATTGGCATTCTTTAGTTTCTGTAATCGCTGATCAAAAGTATTAAGTTTGCTTAAAAACGCTTAAGCGTTTGATTTATGTCGTCTGTTTGAGGAGTTTTTTGTCTGTTTTCGTTACTCATCATTACTTGAGCGTAAGTTTTTTTGCCCACTTCTGCTTGAGAGGCTATCAACGCTTTACGCCTTAACTCTCCTTTAAATGATTCAGGTCTGCTTATTCTAACAGTTCGTTTTTTTTTTACATTTGCATTTTTAGCAATGATATTTTTATTTTTGATATTTTGTAATTCAATGGCAACACTGCATCCTCTGTAGTTAGCTGAATGGTTTTCTCCACAATTTACGCATCTATAGGCTATACATCTGTGGGTTTGACACAATCTCTAGTATGGTGTTTAGCAGGACATTTGACACACCTTGGTTGTTTGTTACAGTATTTTTGAGTATGCCCATATGCTTGACATTTTTTACATTGTGGTATAAGCCTAGGTCTTCTTAGGGGCTGAATATTGACTTTGCACTCCAAGATGTACTTTATTTAATGTATTTTTTCAATATCATCTGCGCTGAATGTCAGCATATACATGTTCAAAGGTTCCAGTTGCATTAAAACCTTTTCCTTTCAGGTCATCAACTATTTTTTCTGGTTGACATGTAGAGTGCAGATTTTTAGCCATTACCCTAATTGGTCTGATTTGTTTGTTTTCAAACGTATGCCAAGAATGCCCCCCTTCGCTTAACATTTTTGTCATTTCTCTGTAGGTTTCACCATCTTCAAAGTTATTTTGATGTTGTTTCCACTCATAAATTTTGTATTAAACCTATCGGTTTTAGTTATTTTTTTAATTTACTCATACAGTAGATCATAGTTTTTAACACCATCTGTAACTATTGGGGGTGGTGGAGGTAATTTTTTTAGATTATTTTAGGAATTGTCTCTTTTAGTGTAGGGGGAGTAGGTTGTATTATTCCATCTTCTATTTTTTCTCTAGCTTTTGACTATAATCCACTCAGTTTCGTGAACTAATTCTTCTTCACCCGTATGGTATTCTTGTTCCTTAACTTTATTTCCAAGAATTTTTATGTGTTACTGCATCCAAGCAATTGTATCATTTAATTGCTTGTTTAGATTGTTAGATTCAACCAATGCATCAGTGGCCTCACGCAATTCCTGATACAGCATTTCTTCTTTTTTAGAACAATTATTACTGTCTGGAAAAGCATTTTTCGGTAATTCCACATTTTCTGTAGGTATTATTTAATCTTCGTGGTGAAATTGCTACAGGCTCTCGTAAGGGATCTAGGTAGAACCTGCATCTTTTGGAAAGAATTGATATTATCCATTTCTCCTTCACTCATTAGAGTAGTACGATTCCTCAACGTGTCTTGGGATTTTTTTTTGATTATAGTAATTCATAAGCTGGTCCCCCCAGCATCCTTGGGACCGGCCTCTGACGAGGATGGAATTTCCTAAAAATCAGGTGTGCCACCTGGGGTATTTAATTCCACATTCGTTGTGTTGATTGCTATTTAATTTATAGTGCATTGCACTCGCATTTAGTATTTAGGCGACGTTTAAAATCGTTGCGCGGGTGTTGCCACGTGGAGGTATATTAAGCACAATTGGTGATCTCCACAAAGTTACAAGGTTGGAATATAGTCCATTAAGCCATGGTTATATACAGTCAACGCCTACCCTATTGATACATACCAAACACCCGGTTTCATAATTTAAATAGACACGTTCCACATAAGATTTATATAGTTTATACATTTTTTTTGTATTCTTTTTATTGATTTTTTCAATTCTTGAATTAGTTCTACATGGAAACAATAGCTTTTTCCCGCTTTCAGACAAGCAATTTTATATTCAGAGTTACGTTTAACACAATGATTTGTGTCAGTGAAAGAAAAAATTTCAAATTAAAAATAAGTTCCACAAATTATATCTTTCTTAAAATTAAATAAACGGCTGAACATAAGTTCCACATATTATATACTTTCGAAATGGTGACCC
The DNA here is from genome assembly GCA_951394425.1 of Tipula unca. Lineage (NCBI taxonomy): Eukaryota > Metazoa > Arthropoda > Insecta > Diptera > Tipulidae > Tipula > Tipula unca. The sequence continues at coordinate 15,154,920 of OX596380.1, read as the reverse complement.
TACATATCACTATCGGAATCGATAAACAAGGTTTACCTGTGCACGCCTATATTATGGTTGCGCAAAAAATTAAAATTTAAATTAAGCTTTTTATATAATAAATATTGTGCAGATGTGTGGATATTGTGTAACCGCAAATAAAATTTAAATTTTATTATTTTTATATTATTTATTGTTATAAACTACATAATTGAAATCATACATCATTAAAATATACAAAGCGCAAATCGTCCTATAATTATATTTTTAAATAATTTAATTTATAATTTTTATTTTAGTTATTTACATATCAATTTATTCTGAATTATATTAAACTATAATACCCCAACGATGATTAGAAAGCTTTTTGTTGTTTTTGTTTTTGTAAATTATAATACAAAGTTAACATTATTTAGGATTTTAACGAGTTTTTAATTATATATATTTTGCATTTGCTGGTTTTGGTGGACACAAAATATAAAATATTTTAATTTTACATTTTTGGTTGAGGCTTTCAGTTAGTTTTGGGGAATTTTAATTTTGTTAAATGATTTTTTATTGCCAACCTATATACATTTATATTAGTTAGTATAGAGAATAATTAATTTGTTTCAATAAAATAATTTTAATTTTAGTGAGTGTAAATTATATTCTGCATGCATATATGTATCGCTATACTTATAATTATTATTATTTGTGGTTTTAATTGCAATTACTACATTGAAATGGCAATTTTTTCGTTAAGTGTAGTAAATTTCTCAAATTTGAGGGAGATGAAGCTAGTGTTGATTTGAAGGAATGAAAAAATCTTCGCGCACTCTGGCTGTTAATCCGTAGACGTGGAACAATTTAAATCGCCCATAAATGCTAAATGAACTTCCAACAATACAAGCGGAAGTTCCACACTCCAATTGTGGACAGTGTTGCCGAAGACCATTAGGATTGAAGGATGATTAGGAGTCGTGCTGATTTTGTAGATTCCCAATATTTTTGTCAATTGCTGGTTAGTATCATAATGAAAAACCGAATCTTGCAAAGAAGTTTGACATCAAAGCTTTTGCAACGGTAAACGCTGCAGAATCATAAAGCGGAATAGCTTCAGTTCATCAAGTGAAACGGTCAATAATTGTGAGAATTTGAAGTTTAAACGCAGTACCCACGTTTCGGCGGTAGTGTCAGTTTTGCTCTTCATCCTTCTTCACTTGCAACCAATATATCATCGATGCAAGCAAAAATAATCTCTAAATCTTTTGTAACTTCGTCCATGAATCATTGGAATCTTTGTCCTGCATTTCGAAGACCAAAAGTTATACGACAGAAATCAAACATTCCGAGCAGTGTAAATGGCCTTCTTGTGTTACAGGAGTTTGATAATAAACACGACATAGATCGATTTTCGAAAAAATGTAGCCATGTAAATTTCTTGAGAAATCGCGGATGAAAGGTAGTGGAGAATCTGTTTGGCATAGTGACAGCATTTAAACGTCTATAATCGCCGCATGGTCTCCAATCATTTTGTTCCCTTTTCGGGGCCATATGAAGAGGAGGCATTTTGATGATGAGGGTTACAAAAATCTAAATTTTGCATGTGCTGAAAAGAATTCTTTGGTAATGCAAACTTTTCAAGACTAATTTGCAGAATCAGTGTTGTGCTTCAGAAAATTGCTTTGCGAGCTTATGGTAGAAACTGTTTCTAGAGTAGTTATGGTTGCCTTCGGCCATATGTTTTTTATGGACGAACCGTTTGCAGCTGTTAAAATGAAATGTTGATCTGCAACAAAAGCTTTGAATTACGACGCATGTATGACAGAAACGTCAACGCTTATGTCGATTATGAGAAATAGTTGTGTATTTGATGAATATACGGTGAACTGCCGATACTCCAGCACCTGCCGTAACGATGGTGGAGGAGGACATTAATTGTTTGGATATGCATCTGATTTGAATGTGCAATCTAGTTTAGTGTACTTACGAGCGATTTTACCATATACATACACCCTTGATGATGAATAGTCTCTTGTACGAGGTTTTTTTCTTAAAGTTTTCCTTGGTGGACCGTATCATTGGTTCTGCTTGTCCGTTGGATGATGGATGAAAAGGCGTACCAAACGTGTGGAGAATGCAATTTTCTTTGCAAAAACTCGACTGACGTAAAGGGAGTACTGTTTAAACAGTTCTCACTTTATTAAATCAATTCCTTAAGTGTGAATTTCAATTTGATGTTTTGTTGTATACTTTTTTTATGAGTTTATTTCTATTCTCTGAATCTTTCGCATTGGTGCTTTTCAGGATGAGAACCTAAAGCTGTAATGAGGGAATAGTTTGGTAACTGTCGTGTAGTTGAGCTAAGCCTTGAATATCGTTCCTTCTAACATCCCATCGTGGTCCACTAACATCTACTTATCCTTGGCAAACCCCACCTCACTCTCTGAGCTTAAGCCGGCAAAACATGACCTCGCCAAGGCTCTAAGTAGATGATCCAAAAATGAAACTGCGTAATGAACGGCACTAGGTTAGGACCGATAATTAATTGACATCCACGCAGCCAATACGGTTCGCGCATTTATCCTTCCGCAGGTGAAGAACTCCGCTTCATCAAGTCGTTCAAAAATCTGGCTCAATCTTAGATGATGTTTATCATCAGAAGTTACAATTACAATGACGGCGTCAAAGTACGGGATAACTCCTTAAATCATACGGAAACGTTTGACTTTGAAAGTCTCTCTATGAGTCGATGACGCTAACCGCGATAGCGTCATCGTCAACGGTAAGTTAGTGGTAAGGTTAGCCTGGTTTAAATACAGATTTCCAAATATTGGTTCTCTAGGCATTGTGGACAACAAATGAGTTGCTCATGGAATCGAAAATGAGTGTGGAGAAAGCATTTCCATACTGTTCCGTCAGATTTTATCACAGGGACAATGGGTATCGCCCATTCGCTCTGGTCTACAGGCTCAAAAATTAGTTTGTTTTAACATCAAATTGGTGCGACGGTTGGAACCAAATTTAATGAAATAGTAGGGGGACCACGAAATTCTCCAAGCTCAGTGTAAAACAGGCGTTGGTATTTCTCCAATACATATGACTGAAAATGTCGCTAGTCCAATGACATGTACCTTCCTGGATGAAGATTCCCAGTGAATCGAACCATTCGAGACCCAATATATTGGGTTGGTTTCCGGTATTCGATGTCGACTTCAGTGCGAGAGGTTTGGATCGAGTTTGTTGAAAATCTCTCAGATCTAATCCAGATTGTTGAAGAATTGTCAGTGACTTCCACTAGATTTAAAGGCTGGCTCTAAGGTATGTTGAGAACCCGAGTCGACTTCGAAACGGTTGGCACTATAAGAACGATACGCTGCAGAAGGCCAAGTAGTCCACAAAAACTAGACATGCTGTTTCGATATTTTCAGGTTGAAATGATTTTCTCCGCACCTTTAACATTAAATAGATCTATACGTATTTGACGGTGTCGTTCACAACGGCTAAGACTCGTGACCTGGGTACGAGTTAGTTTGACTTTTTTGTTTATGGGAACTTACCTCTGAGATTTACAAGAAGTATATAAAACTATTGAAGATGGTTAAATACTACTGGTCGCCGAAGTCCCATTGATTCCAATATATTTTTTATTTAGGCTACTGTTGATGTTAAAATTATCCAAAAATCAATCAAAATTTTCATTTTCGATATCTCAGTTTATCCCTAAGGATGTTTGATTTGTGATTTGAATTTGTATTTCGGAGGTCGAAATCCTTACTTGCCAGAAGCGGTTATTGAAGTGCCATTTGTCATATACATTTAATTTGAACATATTAGTTTAGAAAGCTCATTTGATAGTAAGACATTATGGAAACTAGAACGAAACCTAAAACATATACACAAAGCTTTCATTCATTTTACAAAGCTCTGATTTACATTTCAAACTTTAAATTAATTTTTGACAAAATATCGATCGTGTTTTAATTCCAGAATTTAATAGCTTAAATTTAGGTTTGTGGTACTAATTCATTCGTTGTGGTGAATTTTGTCCTAAATCTGTCCTAAAAACAAAAACAAAATTATGTTTTTTTTTAGGACAAAATTCTCAATTCTAGATAGACGGGTGAAGTTTGTCCTAAAATTGAACTAATAAAGAACAAAAACTATTTTCGTTCGCTCATATGTGTTAGTGTGCAATACAGATTGTCTCCATATAACGAATTTCATCTATAGAACTACAAAATTAGTTAGGAAAAATACATGATTTCTTGAATTTACTTGGGAAACACCATAACGATACACCATCATGTCTTTGGGTCTAAGCTATCCGCAAATTATTTCCATTTAGGAAAAATTACGGGATTAGGAGGTTTAAGACGCAACCGTGTTTGGCATAACCTTATGTATATCGATTATGTATATGAGTTTCTTTAATTTTCTTGGGAAAATCCTAGAAAACGAACACCATTATGATGCATACATCGATATGAATTAAGGTCTAAGATATCCGAACAATATGTGAATTTTGGAAAAAGTAGGGGTTTAGGGGGTACACCATGGAATTAAGAGGTTTAGGACAACCAAGTTTGATATGACCTTAAATATGTCGATTGTATGATTTTTCCGAACTACCTCGGAAAAATGGTAGTAAGAGAACACCATAATGACACATATACCAAGATATTTTAAGGTCTATGCTATCCAAACAATATCTCAATTTTGGAAAAAGTAGGAGATTAGGGGGTTTAATTTTCTAGGGAAAATCCTAATGGCTTATATATACCAAGATGTCTTAAAATCTAGGCTATCCGAAAAATATTTCAATTTTGGAAAAAGTATGGAATTAGCAGGTTAAAGACACTTATGTTTGGTATGACCTAATGTAAACTTGAAAGTCCCAGACCCCTCTTTTTCCCAAAATTGAAATAATTCGGACAGCTTAGGCCCTAAGACAACTTGGTATATGCGTCATTATAGTGTCCGTATTCTAGGATTTTCCCAAGATTATTTGGAAAAATCATATAATCGTCATATACAAGGTCATATCAAATTTGATTGTCCTAAACCCACTAATCCACAACTTTTTTTCAAAATTAAAATATTTTTCAGATAGCTTAAGACATCTTTGTATATGCGTCATTATGGTGTCCGTCGTACTTAAGGTCATACCAAACTTGGCTGTCCTAAACCCCCTACTTTTTCAAAAATTGAAATATTTTTCGGACAGCTCAAACCCAAAGATATCTTGTTGTTTATAACGTTATGGTGTTAGCTTCCTAGGATTTTCCAAATAAAATTCAGAGACATTCTGCTTTGCACACTAACACATATAAGAGAAAATTGTTTTTTTTTGTTATTAGGACAGATTTAGGACAAATTTCAAATACGTCGTTAATTCATATTTATAACAGCTTTAAATCAGACTCGTGACCTGGGTACGAGTTAGTTTGACTTACAGTGGATCAATACATGTTCATACAACACTACCTGCCACTTTCAAGTAGCCTCACTCACTATTACTGGAGGCCGTTTTAAATGTTAGGGTTTCAGACTTTTAAAATGGGGCTGATTTACACTTCTCGAACATATGCATTGGCTTTATGACAGTTCCCCACAAATTTTGGGAATTCTCTTTGATGGCCAGTAGTTTAGATCATTTTCGTCTTTGAGGGTTCTTCTATGATTAAATGACCGATTGTCAGTATGTTGCAATCGGCAGGACAAAATTGCTGTTATACGATGCGAGTTCAGACACGCTTCTGTTTGAGCAATTAATATCTCTAATTCATCAATTATCCTTTTTTGATTAGTTCCCATAATGAGAGAGATCTCTGAGATTTACAAGAATTATATAAAACTATTGGAGATGGTTAAATACTACTGGTCGCCGAAATCCCATTGATTCAAAATTTTCATTTTTGATATCTCAGTTTATCCCTAAGGATGTTTGACTTTGGATATGAAATTGTATTTCGGAGGTCGAAATCTCTACTTGCGGTGTTTGTGTTGGGCTTGAAAAAATTTCGCTTCCTTAGAGGAGCTGATATACAGTTCGTCATCAATATAAATATTCTGCAATCCACTGGTACTATCTCGAATTGTTAAAAGCTTCCCGATAATTTGGTGTTTCCTTAATAAATTCACAATGCATAACAAGTCGTCCTCCATATTGGATCTGTCATGAGAACATCATTTGGTAGTAAATCTACTACTTTTTTAATTACTAGACGAAGTTATAGAAAGTAGTGGATTGGTAAATGGTAAATTTGTTAAATACACCCATTAAATGAACCGACTCATCTTTCATGCCAGTATAAAGGTTGGTTTATATTATCCGTTCAGTTCCGTATAGACACGTACCGGCACAGACAAATATTGTATAAAAGAATATTAGTCTGAAATGATACGTAAGCGAAAAAATACGAACAAAACGAAATAACTCGAACACATACTAAAATACTTGATGTCTGTGCCGGTTCGTGTCTGTAAGGAAATGAACGGATAATATAAACCAACCTTAAAGCGACTGCTGTAAGGCTCTAGAACATAAAGGAGGCTGTTAATGACCCTAAAAATTATATTTAAAAATATATACAAAATGGCGCGAATGCCATCTAGGACATACTTTACATAACGAACATATTAAACTTGCAAAACTATAAAACCAAATTCAAGTTTTCAAATGTATATAAATCCGAATTCAAGGAAATAAATAAAGTTGACCAATTTTGGAAATGTCCAAGCACACAGCATACAAACAAAAACGAAACTTAAGATTTCTTTTTAATTAAAACTTGATAATGCTTTTTCTAAATAAATTTAATTTTGTAATGCATAAAATGTTTTGTTTTGTTTTTAGTTGTAATTTCAATTTTATAAATTGCATTTTTAATGAGTAATAATATAAAAGTTTTCAATAAAAGTTCATAATACTAAAAGCACATACATATATATAGATATTATATCTTCGCTTGCTCTGTGTATATGTATAATCAAAAAATTTTCTGTTATACAATTTACTGGTCTGTCGAACTATTTTTACGTATGACTCATGTGACTTTTATATTTACTGTGCACATACTGTAATCTACTGACATTACACAGAAGTACAGAATAAAATACATAAAAAATAAAAAAAATTCAAGATAAAAATGTATGTACGAAGTATATCTAAAATAATTAGAATTTTATTAGAACAAATTGACTTCATAAAAATTTAAAACTTACACAACAAAAAAAAAAAAAACAAATGAAAAGTTATTTAAGAAACACAAAAAGCCGTACATATAAAAGTAAAGTATCATCTTTTGGACCCTTTTTTTATCGGTCTCTTATCATTAATATAAATTTTATCTTTACATAAAATAGACGAACAAAAAAAAATTCCGAAAAATTATTTTATAATTTATGCTAATCAAAACCAACCCTTATTATATTCATTCACTTCACCAATTTGTGTGTGCGTGTAATAATTTTTTTGTTGTACACACATATATAATACACACACACACACAGTACAATGTTTTATGATTTACAGTACATGAAAATTAAAATTGAAATTACAAATTTTAAGCGTTCTGAAAAAAAACAAAAGATTTAAGAAGTTTAATTTACATACAAAGTACTGATAGCGAGCAGGAAATTTGCTCATATTTATGTATATATACGTACATACATATATACATAAAAAGCTTTTGAATTATATTACAAAACAACCAACCAACCACTTATTATTTACAATTCCAATAATATAAAATTCTCTTATGAATTAATAATAAGATGAATATGCCAACAACCAAGAATTAACATTTAGTGCCATGTATAAACATAAACACACACTTCCATAACCATCAACTCTGTAAACATGTATATAGCTAGTGTTCATCAAAATAAACCCAACAAACCACCGCATGTATACACTATATATATGTATATATGTATATGGATGTTAAGAGAGCTATCCTTCAACACCGCGCCAATACCTATTACCATGGTACAGTGTTTCATAAACTTTAGCGAGATATGGACCATTCCAAAAATCTTATTATACGTTTTCTGATACACTATCCCAGCTGAGTATTTGATTAAAAACTAGATACTATATAAAGTGTAACACTAAAGTGAGTTCAAGACGGTTTTCAGTAAATCACCAGTCCGTCAAAATGACACTAACTTATATTCTGTTAATAAATGTATTATGAACTTTTTATTTTTATTTTTTTTTATTTGGTGGGAACCCATACGGATTCCGCACTCAATGCCAGGACGGCCCATGGTGCAAACCCAGGATTCTATCACAGAAATGCACTGCAGCCTTATAGCAAACTGTACAAGTTTGAACCAAGGTATGGAGAACAACTGATCTACATTAATAAAACTAGCGCTGGAAACCTGAAGCCGAATAATACTTAAAGCTGGACAACAGCACACAAAGTGTAAGCAGTTATCATCTGCCTCAAGACAGTCATCACAAATAACATCCTGAGATAAACCCATTCGATGAATATGCCCCTTAAATCGACCATATATAGTTGATTTCAAATTGTCTCGCCAATGAAATTCTTCGCCAAACGACAACTGAAAGTAGCAAGCCACAGTAGTCTTAGATCTTTCAAAGCGTACTTCTTTATAACTTTCTTGGCGTAGTTAAAAAATAATTGAGCCGCTGGTTCAGGTCCAATTATAGTTAGCTGGGAACCGAATTTGACTAAACAGTTCACGATCTCATTCCCTTCCATGTCACAAAAGAACTGGCACCCACATTACTGTAACGGTATTGTTGGAGCACAGAAGATTAATAAAGTGTTTGCAATCATTAACAAGTTTAGAGACAGTCAAGGGATTTGTCAATGAATTGAGCACAGCTTTGCTATCAGTAGACAGAATAATATTTTTGCTTTTAATAGCAAAGTTCAAAACTTCCTTACACTATACGTCAGCGCCATGAGTTCGACTGTCGAAAGAACTCTGAAGGACAGTCGATTCCAAATCCAGCACTGAGGCTAGAATGAGAGCCATCTGAAAAAAAGACTATGGACTCGTCTAATAATTGGAGAAAATCCTGAAAACCACAAATCCCTTGAAGGATAAACCATCATGAATAAGTTGGAGAAGTTGTATTCAGGTAGTGATCTATCATTAACTATATCGTTTTCTGGTAAAAATGAAGTGTAGTTTTTAAAGATTTGTCTATGTCCCACGATAGAACTGAGAACATTCCAATGCCACGAATAAAGGTGTGTAACTGAGGCAAGGAAAGAATGGTCTCCATAGCAAGAAGTGGAGTCGAGGAAATAGCTCCAATAACAGCCCTACAAGCCGTGTTTTCAAGACTATTAAGTTTAGCAGTAGAAGCCTTTAGATTAAAAACTGGCCACCACACAACAGAAGCGTAAGATAATATCGGTGAGACCAGCGATTTATAAATAAAAAACAACATCCTGGGTGTTAGACCCCAGGATTTCCCAAAAACCCTTTTACGTTTCCAAAATATGGCAGTAGCTTTTTGTAGTTTGGAATCAACATGACGTTTCCAGGAAGGTTTACTACCTAAGACACCACCAAGATGCTTGATTTGATTACATTTAGGTAAAAGCCACAGCAGAGACGAGATCACCCCCCCCCCCCCCCCTGGAGACAGCCCTTGTTAACCTTGACAGAGACTGAGAAGCCATCCAGTTCAGTCTCTACGCGAGACTTGAGCATCGATTCAATTCATTTGACAATGGTGTGATTAATACCAAAATTATTAGAGGAATTAGTAATCGAGTTAAACGAGGTGCTATCAAAAGCTCCCGCTATATCGAGGAAAATACCATCAGGCCCACCAGCCTTATAAGAAGCAAAGGAAAATAGACTCCAGCGCAGAACATCAAGATTGATCAGCTTGTAAGCCATGTCCCAATCGGGAGCCACAGAAGGAACCTTAGAGGATACGGTAGTAACATCATCTGAGTGGAAAATGACATAACCAGGGAAATGAACAAATAGAAGCAGCTCATCAACATCTCTCTGACAGGTCTACACACACCATTCTTAGCCATGGCCTTCCTAGCAGAAGTTTAACCACGAAGTTCTGTGAGCGGATCTTAAACTTCGTTTATATTCTATTTGTGCCACCAGAAAATTATCCCAATCAATCTGACGATTGAAGTTTTTTGCTTTGTTTTAAGTTTCCTAGCAGATTTCCTTAACCTTTTAAGATCAGAATTCCAAAAGGGTTTGTTATTAGACTTTTGGTTTGTAATAAGAGGACAAGAATTTTCAAAAACAGTCGAAAATGCCGTCTCAAGTAAAGACGCATGTATCTCAATGTCGTTACTCGACCGGATTACTCTCGGTGGGAGAAGCAAATAAGCCAGCTCGACACAGAAACGTCCCCAATTGGTTAATTTCCTATTACGATAAGGCTTTATAGGTGGTCGTTTAAGGTTAATGTTAAACGAGATACGTAATCAGAGGTGAGAACATCATCCGTCACTCTCCAATCAAAAATTAAATCAATGATAGACATAGAGCATTCTCAACTTAGTACTCTTTGTAATAATTCAGACAGGCCGTGCTTCAAATAGCCGGTAATTCTACGAATGCAAACAACGTGATGATTCCGTTTGAAGTACTGACCGATGTTTAATCATTGATGTTTAATATCGATTCCTATTATGTACTTAAAAGCTCTGCATTGATCTAATTCATGGAACTTTGATTAATTTTCCTTTAGTTAAGTCATGCATCTACGACTTTAATCCAATTTAAAAATGGTTACAAACAATAAACTAATCACTTTGCCTTCAAAAATAATAAAATAATCGTTTGTGACAGACCTACAGACAAACAACGTGGTGGTATCTTTCTCGTTAGAATTGGTAAAATGGAACTTCTAGTTCCGAATTTTTCAATAGCTTGTTGGAAAAATATAAAATGCCGATATTTAATATTCGTATTTTCTATTATTTGAGTGTCTCTTTCAACTTATACCAGATTAAGTTATAGCCAATTGTTTTAGATTGCCGCTCCGCTGAAAGAGTTATTCCTGGGGCTGCATAAGTTGCAGACTATAGGTGATATTTAACCGCAGAAAAGCCACGCGAGCTTGACAGCCCTGAACTAGTTGCTATAAATTGCTGTATAGAGTATCGGTAAAATATTTATGCATTATTTAATTTACGGTTAACGGATGTGAGCCAGATGCCCTCGCATAAAGCAAGCCTTATCTGCACTCTTCATTAACTTTTCTCTGTGGTATAGAAGATTTAAAAATAAGCCATAGATTCGTCTGCATTGTAAATTTGGAGGTGACTTAAATTTCAATCTTTAATTATGCTTTCGAATTGTTCCCTGGAACAATTGGTTGGTGGCAACCGGTATAATCAATGTCTTCCTCTATAATATTTACACGTTTTAACTTTCTCTAGCTATATAACATGAGCTATGTGATATAAAAAGTATTTTGGCTTAGAATTATTTAAAAATATTTTATAATCTATGAAGAAATGGCTATAATTCGTGACCTGGCTTTTCAACTCACGGCTTATAAGAATTTTTTTAAATAGCTATTGAAGAATATTAAATATATATGCAAGCCTCCTAGTTCCTGTAGAAACGGAAGGTTGTCCATAACTAAGCATCATAACATGAATCTGGATGTAATTGTAAATTATATTCGTAAAAATTTGTTATGAACCATCAAAAATTCATGGCTTTTAAGAGAAACCGCAAAAGGATTTAAAACCATTTAGTGTTCTGTTAATTTCAATCATTGATTTTCTTGATGGAAAGGAAATGTCCCCAAATGAAAGACATAAATTTAAAGCAAAAGTAAATAGATAAATTTATTTGTGAATAACAATCTGGTAACCAATGTACGAGAATTTATATCGAAATTAATTCTGTTAATATTAAAATCCAAACCTAAAATTCAACACATCCCCTATTACTGGAAATGAAGAAGACAACAACTTTGATCGTTGCATCGTAAGTACACTACTCTTAAAATAATGTTGGACATGACTGACTTATTTGTGCGAGCACACCATAGCCAACAAGGACATACAGCTTTATAAAAAATTATTTTTAGGTACAGCTGTACATTTTCGTGAAACAAACTTCATGCCACAAAAATTATTTTAGGTAGTCGGAACTAGACGCTGTTCCTATATATATATAGTTATCCACCCTCGGCTAAAAATACGAGGCAATGAGAACTTTTTGCATCCAGATCCATTGGGGACCAATAAATTAAATTGTTTCATTATATTTTACAACTCACACAGTTTTGATATAATTACTATCAATTTTTTCTAAATTGTTAAAAGCTTTTAGTTTGGCAAAATGATGTATTTACAAAGCTCGTTAGTAATATTACGTTTGAGTAATGCAATACAGATGCAATAAAACCATACTAATGAAGCTGTAAGATTGATCTTAGAGACAGAAGTGTTATATTTAAAATAATTTTAAACGCAAATTATTATCACGAAAATTATTCAGAAATAAAGCTTTTAATAAATTGAAAGTTTTGAGCTTTGATAAATAAAATAAAAAAATTAAACTTTAAATTTCTACTGAAGACATTTTTAATCTTTTGAATTTAAATAGGTTTAGTCAGACGCTTTTTTGAAAGCTATTATTTGATTCTAATATTAAAGATATGGCAAGATGCTTAAATTATTCAGTTAGCACTGCCCTAAACATGAACGATGATCATTTCTAATTCTTTTCTATGCTAAGAAGCACATTTATAGCACCTAAACAACTAGTGCCAGCAGTATACCAGCAAATAGTGACGTTGATGAAATAAATTCAAAAAACTGAATTTTTAAAATTACTTCTTAAAATTTCTGAAATTTGTCAAAATCTTTCATTTATACATGAAGATTATTTCCAATTTTGTAAAGTTAATTTAAAATTCTTTGTTTGAAATTTTCAAAGCCTTAGAGCTGCTAAATTCATGTAAAATATTATAAATTTAGAGCTCGAATATTCAAAATTTTACACTTTATAAAAATTTGTGTTATCAACGTTTCAAAAAATGTTAAAATTCCGCGAACAATTTTGTTTTTAATTTGTTAAAATTGATTGCATTTGATGCATGCAGTTTCTTGCATCCAGTCTATGGATTCTGTTAATTACTAATAGCATAATTTTAAGAACATAAAATTTTTAAATATTCCGTAAATAGTAAATAAGTTCTATAATTTCAAAAATTAAAAATATATTTCAAAAATGTTTAAATGGAATTTTAAAAATAGACAAATTGTTTAAATTTATATATATATATATATATATATATATATATATATATATATATATATATATATATATATATATATATATATTATATATATATATATATATATATATATATATATATATATATATATATATATATATATATTTATATATATATATATATAGTTATATATTATTATAAATTTTAAATTGGGTAAAACAAATGTCTAAATTGTTAAAAAATTTCATAATCTCATTAACGTTAATCTGTAATACAATTTTATTTTCCAAACTTGTATACATTTTATATTGCCTTCAAGCTGGCAAAATTAAGTTTGGAAAGTAGAATAATCTAGCTTCTGCAATAACTGTTAATTAAAATGAAAAAAAATTTCGGTAACTTCCGTAAAAGCATCTTAATAATAACATTTAATAAATGCAGTAGCCGCGAAAACTTTATTTGATAAATAAAAAATTGAGCTTTTGTATTTATTGCCCTGAAACCAGAAAGCTTTATGTAAATTGTATTCAATGATTTGGAGTTATCAAATTTAATTTCGTAAATTACAATCATAGTTGCAACTATAATTAAATTTAAGTGCTTCTTAATGGTAACCACCGCAGATATTAATAAGATTTATCTGAAAGCTTTAAAAAATTTAGATTCTTAAAATCTTCCAAAGTAAGAGAAAGCTTTTTGTTACCTCAATGCATTTTATAAAAAAATTGTAAACTGTATTCGAATGTTAGGGATATTGGGAGCTTTAATTTATAAACTTTTAAAGAAAGCTATTTTTGACCAAAGAGATGCTACTGATTGCTTCTGAAATTTATTGAATTTTTTGCTGTCTTTAATGGTAAATAGCTTTCAGAAATATTTTCTTTCCAAAATTATAACTGTCATAAATAAATCGTTTCCTATTAAAAAACTATTAAACTTTTGGTCAAATTAAGTTATTTAAATTAAGCTTTTCTGCTGCTACTACAAAATAATAATACAAATAATCTGAGGGCTTTCAGTCAAGAACCGAAAAATTAAATGGTTTTGTAATATTTTACAATAAAGCTTTGATGTATATACTCTACATTTTTTATAAATTCTTAAAAGCTTTTAATTTTACAAAATGACATATTTAAAAAGCTTAATAGCTAAATTAAAGCTACTAGTGGTAAAATTAGGTTTTAGTAGGGTGCAATTAAACCATCCTAATGAAGGTTTAGGATTCTTCTAAGAGACAAAACTGTTATTTTTAAAAGAATTGGACAGACAAAACAATTTAAATCACGAATATTATCAGAGCCACCTGTATATACAGAGCCGTAAGGATCAGCCATGTTTTTTGTCGAGCTTTTTCTAGAGGAACTATTTTTTGCATTATCCCATAAGAATCAATGTAAAAATGACCATTTTCGAATTACTTTTCATCAATGAAAAGTTAAATCTTTCATTTCGATAAACACTTTGTGGAATTGATTCTATATTGAAGCAGCACATATCTGAAAGTCAGAACCTTAAACCTTTTATTAATTTAATAAACATTAAATCAAAATTAAATATGAATTTATCATATTTATGTAAACATGAATTTATTTGAATGTGTAGGTAAAATAAATAAATAAAACATATATTGTCATCCTTTCGATCGATGATTTTGTCTCTTTTTTAAGAATTAAATCTCACATTTTTTTTTTAATTTCGCTTTTTCTATTGCGATCGCAGCATGCTCGTATAAAGCATTATTCTATTTCCTTTTATACATTTGAAAATGTATCACCACATATTTCTATTTCATTACCTTGTAGCGAAATCGCGAAAAGGGATAGAGTGCAAACTTATTCCAATAGGCTGAGATCGCAATAGAAAACAATCAAACTTGAAATCACTTAATAGCGTAAAATTTAAAAAGAGAACATAAACATCGATCGATAGAAAAAAAATTGTGATATTGACAACTTACAACATGTCATAGGGAGTTCCAATAACAGCTGCACAATTTATTTAGAACCATAATTATGCACAAATGCGTAACAAAACTTTACCAAAATAAAATAGAACCGTGCCAGAAGAACTATGATAGTCATGGTGTTCCATTTACAATCTAAAATCCAAAATTTACGTTGAAATTGAAGTGAAATTAGTTTGAGATTTATTCAAACAAAATCATGCAGCTTTTATTGAAATACCCTTTAAGTATTTTATTTTATTCACAAAAATATAATTCAAAAGGAAACACAACCACATTTTTACTGTTTTCTCTTTTCGTCGTGCAGTTTAATTTTTATTGCGTTGGTATTTGTGTGTATTTATATCAATTCAATGTAGAAATGCTTTTTTTTCAATAAATTTTATTAATAAATATATCAAAAATTAAACAACTTCTTTGATCAAGCTTTGCATCAATTATAAAATGATAATTGTAGATTCTATTTCAATGTTAAAATACTTAATCCATCGACATTTTCATTGAAAAATATCGCACCGAAAAAAATGTTTTTTTCGTCAATTTTAGTTCCTCTAGAAAAAGCTCAATTTTTAACCTTAGGGCTCTGTATAAATAGGTGGCTCTGATATTATTCAAAAAGAAAACTTTTGTGCTTTGATGTATAAAAGACAAAACTTTGAACTTTAAATTTATCCTGAGTCCATTTTGAATCTTTTGAATTTATACCGTAAAAATTTTTGTTTGATGCCCATATTTCCGATTGCATTTGGCGAGTACCAAGAGTGGTTAAATTATTCAGTTTCCACTGTCTCAAAGACGAACAAAGATCTCATTTAACTTTTTTCAATGCACAAAAGCATCTTTCACTTAAACAATTAGTGCAAGTGATAGTCTTATAAATATTTTCAAGTCCGTGACTACATTTGGAAATGTCCTAAAATTAGTGGTACCGTTGGGCTGCAGCCCTAATATCTCGAAAAATCCAATAAACAGAATTTCTACAAATACTTCTTACAAATTCTGAAATTTTTCAAATCCTTTATTTTTTATATGAAATTTTGTATAGTTACTTTAAAATTCTTTGTTAGAAATTTAAAAACTTTTAGTCTTAATTATCAACAGTTGAACTGAAAATTCATAAAAATTTTGTAAATATTCTACGAATAGTTAATATTTTCTACAAATTCTACTAAATTTAAATTTTAAAAATAGACATATTGTTTACATTTTAATGGTCCTAGAAAATTAAAATTAGTAAACTCAAAAATTTTAAATTTTAAATTTCTTAACATAAAAATCTTAAAATGATCAAAAAAATGTTGATTCTGCTTTGCCTTTCTCTTACAACTATTAAAGCAATTGCAAAGTACATCTCCGGGAGTACGGACCTATGTTTTCACACAAGTCGGCCTGATTCCTTCCAGCTCTAGCATTCAAGTTCCCAATTACCATTCTAACATCGTGTTTGGGTATAGCTCCCATCAGCTCGTCCAAGTCTTGAGGCCGGTTGACTTCTGTGGGCGCATGTAACCAAATTATCGACAGGTCGGCTAGCTTCATGCGCAAGCGAAGTTTACACAGTCGGTTATTGACTGCTTGGAAATCCATTATAGCGTTCATTACCTGCGGCCAAAGAAGAAATCCAGCTCCAAGATTTCCGTGGTCATTTCCACTGTACAGTACCGTATAGCACTGGGACACATGGTTTCCACTTCTAGGACAGCGCGTTTCTTGAAGATCAATGAGTTCCAACCGATACATCTTCATGCCCGTGATTAGGTCTAAGTGACAGCACGTGCCGATCCTAAATAAAATATAAAAATATTCATAAAGCCTTAAACGTATATAATTTCTTTTATTACAGTGGAATTAAGAATTAATTAATATGTAGGAGTAATGTAATTATAGTATTGTCAATACATTGAGTAACTGCTTGTGTATAATAAAGAATCGATCAGAACACGCATTGTTGAACAGAATAGGCCGAATTGAAAATACAAATGGGGCATTTAAAAATAATTTTGAACATTTGTACCCTGTGACTCAATAAATTATCAAACTAATGAACAACTCAAACAGTTCCGGTATTGAACTTAATACAATCATAATCGATACTGATTCTTGTGAAAATGAAACAACCAGTTATTACAAAATCTACAAAAAAATATAATTGTGACCATCACTAGAGCCCAGCCTAAGCATAATCCAGGTCAATCAGCATCCATCCGAAAACCAAATACCACATAATATTTGTGTCAATTGTGTCCTTACACACAAACATCGGATGGAATTTATAATTTTGTATTAGATGGCAAAATGAAAGGTATAAATAGCTGGCTATTTAGTGTACTACAACAGAGACTAAATGCTTGCTTGCCAAAGGCAATGGTCACAAAAAGTAGAAGCGTATAAAAATAACTATTTCAATTGATTTCATTGCGAACAAATATTAGTGATGTATCAATCAATCGCATCATATTCAATAAAATTCATAAAATGAAGCAGATTTTATTTGAGAACTATGTTTTATTTTTATTATTTTTATTTTTATGATTCATTAATTATTTAAAATAGAATTTATAAAAAAACAAAAATTTGTTACTTAATTTTAGTCGACCTTGCCAAGCTTACACATAGTAAAATACACGAAAAATTGTCTAGCGCTGATGCAACACCATTTTTCGTGTGTTTTACTATGTGAATGCTTAGGAAGGTCAACTAAAATTTGGTATCTAAATATTTTTTTGTGAAATATTTTTGAGTGATTTTGAAAACCTTATTGACGGCTGGAAATGTGTTTTGATAGCCAATTTTTGATTGTTTTATGTCGTTTTAAATGTATGTATTTCGATTTTAACAACAATTATTTTAATGTATTGTGTTGCCCTAATAGCTCAGTAGAAATGAAAAACAACAAACCTTAATCGAAATGCGAAAATAACTATTAATGTGATGTTTTTATATACCAACAAAACTTGATAACCGTAATCAAGTTTATTACCCAATATTTAAGCTTAAAGCTCTTAAAAACTATAAACATTAAATATTTTTGAGCTCCGACGTGATCGAAGAAATATACAAAGCTTATTTTCACGTGCTACTGACGTAGGTTTGACTAACGCTGTCAACATAATAATATGCTATATCAATGTACATACATATATGTATACAAAAGAAGAAAAATACCACTATATACACACACCGACAACAAAAATGTATGCAAATTTATTATAATTTTTGCTGGTATAAGTGTTATCGAAAAACATGGGAAAACTATACAAGAATAAACTCATATAAAAGAATCTACACAAGACTTATTTTATGATTTGTTTGTCGAGAGGGCGGGAAAATTTGAAGAAAAAAAACCCGTATGATGGAATAATTAAAATAGATTTTTATGAGTAGTTTTTAATAATGCTATAAAAACTATGTATATATGTAGATCTTATTCTCTCTATTTCATATATACGACATAATTATATCCATATTAAATATTTTGGGGACATTCAAGAACTCTACTACTACATATTCGTTTATAGTATTTGCATAATTGTTAAATGGTTTTATTCTTTGAATTATACATATTATACTCTCCTTGTTTTATGTTGATTATGTTTTTTCCGCTTATGAATTTTAATGATTGTGTAATTCAAGATGTTTTATAAAAATCATATATAGTTGGTTTGTGTTCATCGTTAATTTATTTTAATTCTTGTTACAATAAACCATATGCGAGATAAAATTCTAGTTCAGGAAAGACAGCCGCCGGGCGTAAAATAGCAAACATTACTTTGAGCAGGTTCTGAATTTTCATGTGCGTATACTAACCTGCAACTTCACGGTGTATTTTTTTATACATCTCAAAGGCCCAAAATTGTAGGTTCATTTGGTCCGAAATTTTACTTCACCTTGCCAGGCGTTCACATAATAAAACACGTGGGTCTGTTGATAGTATCGGTCAGATCAATTGATCCATTTTCCAATCGATCGATGGAACCGTAAATCAGAACCCTTGACTAATTATATTTTAAGCTTCCATCAAATAGCAGACCAGTCATACAAGTATAGTTCTCAACGTTCGCCCATATGTGAAGAGCAAAACCAATATTAATTGATACTGAAATTCATGGCCATACTAACCTACTCCTTTCAATTAACTTTACTCAGTTTCCTTTTTGGCCTTCAAGTCCCATGCAACAACCCAAGTAGTTCTGGTCACCACAAAACATTTATTATACGCCTTTCGTATACATACGAAAACGAACCACTCTAGTTCTTGAAAATATTTTAACTTATGGCGTACATAATCGTCCTTCAGAGCGGCTAATTCGAATAACGATAGATCTTTTTCGGACCACGTCTACTCTTAATGATAATGTGCATTCCGTGAGACTCCAAACAGTGCGCAGTAGCCGTTGAAGAAAATCCAAATCAATCAATTCGTCGCCGTTCTCAGCAACTGGGGTTATGTCCTTCCACTTTATGGAAGATTTTACGAAAGGATCTTGGCTTAAAAGCTTTTAAGATTCAACTTGGGAAATTAAAGCCAAACGACCATCGTATGAATGGGATGGCGAATGGGATGAAGCTCAAATTGATATTGATGTTGAATTTTCATTCAAAATATTGTTCTCCGATGAAGCCAATTTTTGGTTTAATGGGTACGTAAATAAGCAGAATTGTCGCATTTGGAGTGAGGATAATCCACAAGCATTTGTCGAAACACCATTAAATCCAAAGAAAATTTCTGTTTGGTGCGCTTTATGGGCTCAAACAATATTCGAAGAGTTATTGGCGAAATACGACCGCAAATGCTGCGAAAAGTTTGTGAAAATGGGTGTGTTCCAGATTGCTTCTTGTACGCGCCAGCCGTGGCGGCCACATGTCCGAAATCATATTTAAACATTACTGTCATACGATTTTCTATCCAATAAAGCCCGTTTCATTGATATTAAAAATATATTTCTTTGTTTTATTATGATTTAAATTTGTGTAACTCTGTAAAAAACACCTATCATGTATTTCGTGAGTCCAAATCATTGATCTGGAATCCAACAGAACCTCAAAACTCTACAGGCGGATGAAGTATTTCCCTCTTTCCGTTGCTATTCAGTCCAATCACGCATATATGTCATCTGCATATGCAAGCACCTGATTGGAATGGCGATAGATACTCCAACAGAATAAAGAGTATCGTTGGGACCATCTCCCTGCCGAACATCCGAGTTAACTGCAAAAAATATTGTTAGCCTGTTCTCAACTTTAACACAGCATTGAGACTGCGACACTGCCATTCTACACAATCGTACTAATTTTGTTGGCGTTCCTAGGTATTATAGCGCAGACCAAACAAACTCTCTCGGTTGATCGAGTCATAGGGCTGCTGGAAATCCAGGAATACCTGATCTACACGGATCAATATCTCATAATATTTAGATAAAATCATCCGTAGCGGAAAGACCTGATCAGTGACTGATCGATTCGGACGAAATCCTCTTATTAAATCACCAACCAAGGCCCGCTAGAGGGTTGATTCTATCCAATATAATGTAGGACAGTATGTAAATAAATGTGTATAGATCCTGGAAATCTCCTGTCCATTGTTTAACGAAGACAAACATGGAATACGCTTTCGCAATACATCTGTCGATTGGCTTGATTGTTTGGCCATATGTTTTCAGTATAATAAAATGTTTTTTTTTGTATTCAAATTCCTTAAGAAAAATTCCCATTGGCCAAGATTTGGAATTTAACATTTGTGAAAATATTTTATTGATAAACTGCCCATCATTAATAGCGGAGTCAATCCTACTAATAAAAAACCATCATCATCACACTTATTGTGAGTAGGTCGTCGGATGGTTCACTTCTGGTGGAAACTACTGCAGTTTTCATAGGAATTTCACATTTGGCTTCATTATTTGTAAGGATAGTACAGTTTGCATCATCACTGCGTTTGCTGCGGTTGTTATGCAGTTGAAGTTGGTAATGATGATATCAATAGCTTCAAGTTAATAGTTGGACTATTAGAAGTTGGTGTCTGCAGACATGTCAGTACATAATGTATTTTTTAGGGTTTCTTCAGTCAAATTAATTATCTTTGCAAAAGTATTGTTAATCATTTGGTAGTCGTGTAGGCGATATAAGCAATTAGTGCAGAACCAACGTAATCCTGTAACACTATCCGTAATCAATTTCATTCATTCTTTCAAAATTTAAATTTACAATAGAAACAAAAATATGCACCAGCAGTATTTCATAGCTATAAGCACTCCATGCTTTGCAGATTCTCGTAAATCCCCCCGAACCGATGAAGTTAAACATTTTTAAAAACTTTAAAATCAGGTAGTTACAGGCAATTTAATTCAATTCTTTTACTGAAAGCTAGTAAACCGAACCAATAGTGCGGTGATTAAAGGTAATCCTGACAGAAGCAGGATGCCAAAAGCATTTTATATCATCTCCTGATTACGATCGGTGAAAAAATCTATTGATCTTTTCTATGTGTGTTTGTCCGGGTATTGCACTGTAGGCACATTTGTGGCATTGAGTGCCATACTCTTTTCAACCCTTTTCTGCCTATATGCCACTTAATATATCCGTTGAACTTGTGGTTTTGTGGCAGGCTATGCACGATTTGGCCCACTTTGTCCCATCATCTCGAGGATGGAAATAAGTTCCTATTTGATTGATTCACATAGCAATTTCTGCAACTCGTTATCCAAGAATTTATAAATTTAGTGTGACAAAGTCGATCGTCTCGATATTTTGCCGCGGACTTTAAGGTGCGTTTTAAAAGATTTTACGGACGCCTCCCATACCATCAAAGTTAGCCAAACGTAGACCACTGTCTATAACCAAAAGGTGAAAATCTGACCTCGTCGATTAATAAATCGTTTGAGACAGGAATGGACTATACTTTTGGGCCAACCTATATTGGCCAATTTATTTGGGCCAATTCTGGTCCAGGTTACTGATTTCAAATGTGTCCATGTCTAAATACAAGCTTAGCTAAATCGGAGACAGATGAATCTGATGTTTGACGTCATAATTAATAGGCTGCGCTATTTAGTCTACCTCCTATACTCGAAACATCTCGATCTAAAAATGGATTTAAATTTCTTAGAGATGTCGTTTTAGACATGAGTTGATTATTTTTCAATAATTTCAGCTCATCTTGGAGGAAGGAAATATAAGCAATTACTCGAACTAGTTTCTTGAAAGATGTGACTTTTGACAACAAACAGTTGATAAAATCATAGGACTTCGAATACCACGTTGCGATAGAGATTAAAATGTGATATTGAATTCAAAATTTGTCGACAGTTTGTTCAAAATTCTCGAAGTTCTTCAGGTATTGTATCATCCTGCAGATAATCTGTTTTTTTCACAGTATTTGGATTATGATTTTACCCGTAATTACAATTGGAGATAATAATCCTAAGAGATCATCGAACGGACAGGTTTTCCGTTCGTCGTAAACAAGTTGTTTTAGCACTCGCGAAGCCAAGAACGGTACTGTAGCCGTTTCGAAAGTTATAGTATGTGATTTATACGTCTGGATTGGCTGGTTGAAATTCTATCGCCAATGAATTCTTTGGAAAAGGGTTTGATTCTCGTTAAATTTTATTTGTCGATACAATTTCGAGATGTCACTATAAGTACATATTTAAGGCGAAGAATTATATCGAACCAATTATGCTGAACGGTAGAGCCATCTTATCATCTAATGAAGTGTTACCTTATGTTATCGCAGACGCATGGAACCCTATACTCATTAATGAATTTTATACATATATGGCTGTTTAAGAAGTGGATTATTACCCAACTTCCGTTCGAAATAATTGAATCATTTTAATACTGCTGACTTGGATTCACCAAGAATGTTAAGAAATGACATCGAAATACGATATATCTTCCATCGGATTCTCGTGTTGTGGTTTGGGTAAAATATGATTGAATCTTTGCAAGAGACTCGATACCAAAATGTGTTTGGCTACCGAAATCAAGAAGTACTCTACATTGAATCAGTTTACCATTATTGCATTAATCATCACTAGCGCAGTTGGCAAAATTGTTGAACGTTCGAAAATGTCAATGTTTATATCAAAGTTGGAAAATGATTCGGATGTTGAGTGACAAGTTTTTTTATCTACGATTCAATTTATTTAATTCGAAATGTAAACGAGTGTGTGACAAATTCTGAATCGAATTGATCGACAGTTCTCCACTTCTCGAAGAACGCGACATTCATTAACTAAAAACGATTTGAAGATGGTTTTTGCATGATCAATGGATTTTTCCCATTCACCATGCGGGTTATAAGCGGCCAGCCCGCTTCCGATTTATTATTTTTAGAACAACCAATTGAAATAAATCATCCATTTATATCTAATTTGAGTGATGCATAATCGTAGCTCTCAATTTCCCATTCCCACTAAAAAAAAATTTAGGTTGTCGTAAGATTACCTCCTTAAATCGATCCAAGTTTCTTGGCGCTGATTATTATCGTCAATCAATTATTATGCACGTATACGAAATATAATTATATCGTAATACGAGTATATAGCTGTTTTTTTATAATTATACAAAAGCACTATCAAAGCTTTTAATCTCTATACATAATACTAACGATAATATAATTAAGGAATATTCAATAAGAAAAGCGCTCAGTTCATTTTATACCATCATGGGGAAAATTGTACAACTCTTCGTAACGTTAGTGCTAGTGGTGATTTTTCCAATTACAACGAGTGAATCAATCGAACCGGTTACATCAGAACTAGTCCGGTTATTAAATAATAACGATGGTGGCACCAATTTTGACGTGACAATCATTCAAACGAATCAAACCATCAGCCACGAAGACGTTATAACAAATCTGCTACGAACTTTAAATAAAACCATTACCATTACTATTTTCGATGAGAATCATCTGGATAACTATTATGACAATATGCTGATCAAAAAGTCGATTTACTACATAATTTACATATCGAATTTTACCGATTTGGCTGTATACTATAGAATCGCTCGAAACGACGTCGATAATGCGAATTATGTGTTTGCGATACGAAATGAAATTTCGATTGATTTCGAACCGAGTGTATATCTCAAAAATGTACGCCATTTTGAACGGTTTTATTCGTTCGGTGTCGTGTATCGGCGAGCGGATAGTGACATGGTCGAAACGCTTGTCATTAATTTTTATCAAAATCTACAAACGATCAATTTTACACGAAATTTCAATCATATTACGAATGTATCGGCAACCGCCTCCACAATGCGGGATATTTATCGTGCGGCTAATAAAAATTTTGAACAAAATCGAATTCGAATTTCGTACGGAACGAACGATGGGATACGAAATTTTAATGGTCCGGATGGCGAGATGCGAGGTACGAATAGTTGGTTTTTCCGAATATTACAAGAAAAGCTAAATTTTGCCTACGAAAAGATGAATCGTACAACAAAACGGCGAAGTAGGCAAATACACATGGAACAATTTGTCATGTTCACGCTACATTTGACGGACCTCTCGTTGAACAGTATGCGATACCGGAGGGAACACAAAATATTTTTAAAACCAACGTATCCGTTTGATGTTGATCGTGCTGTGGTAT
Organism: Tipula unca; assembly: GCA_951394425.1. NCBI lineage: Eukaryota > Metazoa > Arthropoda > Insecta > Diptera > Tipulidae > Tipula > Tipula unca. The sequence goes on along the minus strand of OX596380.1, from coordinate 15,130,163 downwards.
TAGTTCCGCGTACATTAAAATCACATGGATTCATTGCATCGTTCGATTCGTTTGATTGGGCCTCAATCACGATGTTTGTATTAGGAAATGTGTTGGTAGCCGTGATATGGTATGGTGTCAAAATGAAATTAAATTTAACCACATCGATCGTTGATATGACGTTCAACCTGTTCAAATCAATCATTATGATCGAAATTACTTTACCGCATACGTATCGAGTTGAAAAAATTTTACTGCTGCTGTTACTTTTTTTAAATTTTATCTGTTTCACCTGCTACCAAAGTTTAATGATCACGGATTCAATAACGATGAAATACGAGACGGACATAAATACCGTCGATGATTTGATTCGATCAAATCTAACCGTCTACATTACGGACCTACACTATACGCTCGATATGTACGAATTTTTTCCGAAACTGTACAACAAATCCATATCCGAACCGGACCAAACTTCGCTACAATTGCTACAAGCGACTAATTTAGGAAAATTTGCGATTGTGATTTCAGATACGGAGGCGACGATTTTGTTAAATTCGGAGGCGAATCGTATTGGGCGGGTGGCTCGATTTCGTAAAATGGACACGGTATTGTTGGAAAAACATTTATCGTATATGGTAAAATATTCGAAACCATTGTACGATGAGGTGAACCATTTAGCGCACCGCTGTTTTGAGGCCGGCTTGGAAAAATACTGGAAATTACGGTCAGAATACGATATGGTTATAGCAAATATTACGAATACCCAACGAGATCAGACCGAAGACCCGGACAACTATGTTATTAATTTTGATGATTTCTACAAAACAGCCGTTATAATTTTAATTTATGGATGGGCCTGTTCTTCAATAATGTTTATCATTGAACTACTAACATTTACGGCCAAGAATTATATTAACCGCAAAAATCCCATAAATTACAAAAACTAAAAGATTTATGTTTGTTTGAAAGTTATTCCTTATAAATGTAATTAATTTTGCACATAATTTTTTGTAATAAAATAATTTGAACTTATTGGTCGCAAATGGCCATAAAAATAATCGCACATACACAATAAATTTCTGTTGAGCACACCTAAACAAAATTGTATTTTAATATTTTTTTTAACATGTAGTGATGTGCATCGAACCGAACTGAAAACCAAACTGCTTTCTTCCAGACCTTGGGGCGGTAGTATAGGAGCAATCCAGCTAAGGACACAAACCCTTTAATACGTTGAGTTATGCCACCAAACCAATCGAGAGGGAAATGAAAGGAGGTAATGTATGCCGGTGGATAATCTTAAACCTTTTAATGAACCGGTCGGTGTTGAACTGTTCACATCTCTGCTTTAAAAGTAATTAATTTAATTTAACTTCTTCGGCCATACATTACAAATAATCTACCAAGATCTTCTTAGTTTTTTTTTCGTATCTGTAATTAAATAGGATTCTATGTTGTGGAACCACACCTGGCCGAAATCGCCCCATAAAAATAACCGCACATACACAGTACAAAAACAAAACAATTTTAGGACAAAATCCTAACCAACAGTTTTGTAACATTTTGTCGTATTTTTACTACGAGTATATATCCAAAGCAATTTAATTGTATTTTAATTTCGAGTCTGATTTTTATTTTATTTTTGGGAAATACACGCAGTACCAAAAACAACAACACCAAAAAATCCTAAAATTAGAAAAATATCTTATAGAGAAAAGAAAAACCGAAAGCTACCAAAAAAAAAAAAAAAGATAATGTGAAATTAGAAAAACGTGCCACCACAGTTAATTTACTATTAAATTACAATAAAAATTAAAAGCATACACACACATACACATACAGACAAAAATAAAATCACTCTGACATAAAAAGAAAAAAGAAGCTCCCTCGGAAAATTGGAAAAAATACAAATTAGACTTTTACTTAATTTTGATGGGCGGGCGAATGAGCAAATAAAATAATAAGAAAATTAATTAGATTTTAGTGTTTTGTATTTTATTTACTGTGGCCGCGGATGCTGTCTTGGACTATGACGTCATCGGAAAATCAATATAGTTTTGCCACTTGCGATTTAAACATACTAAACTGATGAAACAAAAAAAAAATACTCGATTTGGCTCAGAGGGATTCCAGAGGAATACTAAGTATTGGAATTATAATAATTGAATTCTGCGGGATCTTCTCGGTTTATGGCATTATTTTTAGTTCGTCCGTCATGTAGGCTGGTTAAAGTCGGTTGATGGAAAATGATACATTCTTTCCATTATAACCAATTACGAAATATATTAACGGAATCTTCGTTGAGCAGTCTTGAGGGCTATTCCGCGTATCTTTGGGACGGCGCTTGTACTCACGTAATTTTCCGACCAGTGAAGTGGGATTAGAATAATGTACTAGTTCTCCTGGGACCTTCAACGGCTATCCGTAGACAAGATCCGCGGAACTGAATCCGAGATCAGTCTTGATTGAAGTTCGTATTCCAGGAATTCTTCACTTCAATTAAGGGTATTCGTGAGTATGAATATGTTACCTTTAGATGGAGGTATGGTCCAAACAGGTCTAGCCAGGTCCGAGGAGGTGAATATGTTCGAACCTGCCTGACGAGATGTCAAAACGTTCATGTTCAGAACGTGTATATCTGTTAACTTTAGACTGTATCGATACTCATATTTGGCCAAAACTAACCTCGGTTGACACCAGTCGAGTCGATATTTGATGCTAGATTGATAGATTCTATTAGAAGAATTCGTTATGAGTGTTTTGACCTCATCATCTGAACCAGACTTTTATCTTTATAATGTGTCTGCCACAACGTTTGTTTTCGCCTTTAACATACCATATCTCAGTAGTAAATTGTGAAATGTAGTCGAGCTGTCGACTCTGTTGAGGATTTCGCTTGGACGCGATGGCAGTAGTCAATGGTTTGAGGTCCCTGTTAATGGAGAATATTCTACCTTCGACGAAACAACCGAAACGCCTAATGGCACAATAAATGGCCAGTAGTTATCGGTCGGAAGCAGAATATTTTTGTTCGGGAGAGGAGAGCTTCTTGGTAAAAAAAAACCTAGGGGTTCCCACCTTCTGCTATGAAGTTACCCCAATACCCAACCTACCGCAACACCGTGAGCATCTGAAAACTGTTGTTGCACTTAAAGCTTCCTTTCTTGCAGTCAGATGGCCACGTTAATGAGTTCTTCTCACTCATCTTACCAAAGCCACTGATATGACCATGTATTAGAGCTGACGAGGTAATAATTGATCTTGCCCACGAAACGTTGCACTTGTCTGATAGAAGTAGGTCTATCAACAGATGGTTGGACGCTGTCATTGGTAATTTCATGACTTGGGAAATTGATGGAGCTTACACCGAATTCACATTTGAACGCTTTAATGGGTAAACCATATTCTGCTAGTCGAGCGAACAAGACTTTTAGATGCTCGTGTTGCTCAACCTCCGTTTTGCTGCTTACTTTCTTACGGTAAATAACCTTCAGTAATGATTCGGTGTGCCACGTTATGTTTGTAACCGATGCGACTGTTTAAGGATTCCTCAAATCTTGACGTAATTCCAAATCTATGTGCAATAATCACGTGCCATACGTACTTATGACGGAGCCGTTAGCAGTGATTAAGCGATTTTCTGTATCGTTGACAAGATTATTGAAGTACATTTTTGGTACGACGGAAACACCTAATAGTAAGGCGATGTTTTTGGATCGTCGCATGTACGTTGGGACGTATTAGTTTTCCGTGGTGGAAGGTTGTTGTGAAGATGACATCTTTTTAAATGATCACCCTTCACATTTTCTAGCGTCTAATCCAAATCTTCGATGATAGCAGTAAGTCCTTTGTCTAATGCCTGCTCGGAAACGATTACGCGATCCCGAGCGTATTCCATTTCTGCTATTTGATCGTTGACTTGAGCGCGATCTCCCAGCTATTTCACTATTGAATTTACCTGTCAATTGGTGTATTGCTTTTTGAAGACTTATTAATGAATCCTCTGATTGCTTTAAATCAAGTTTAGGTTTATAGGATGATCTAGATGATTCAACAGCAGACATAATTCGGACGGCTAATTAGGAGCTAGTTAATATCATCTTGCTCCCGAATTGCTACAGTTAAAGTATAATATCTGGTAATTGTCCTAACCACAGTTGCTCATTTACAACTGTTGATGGTTTTCCAGGTTTTCCTTCGAGATGACGATAAAAGTGTGAGGGTGAAAAATCGCCGGTAGATTTGAGAAGGTTTTCGATCCTACCTTGCTTTGACATTGATCTTCTTTTAATAATATCATCTCGTAAGCTTTCGTATTTATTATTTAACCGGGGCTTTCGGATTACTACACCTACCGTGGCGATCACATCCATTGGTGTCCCGAAATTACATTTCTCTTCGTCATAGTAGTAATTCTTCGAACTTTGAATAATGACTCTAATTGTTTGAACCAATATTCGGGTAGATCCTTCCAGAACTGCGGGATTAGCACTTCTGTAGCATTTACCCGAACTCTCATCTCGAAATTACTTGTTCTCGCGAATGGAAATATTCATTTTAGGACGCTTGAATAAAACAAAACAAAATGTTGGCTGCTCTACAAAGGAACTTTCACAAAACTGAAATTGGAACTGATTCTATCAAATAATTGAAATATATCGCTTATATGGTGGTGAAATATGTTTGTATTGTTTTAAAAGTTAATCGAGATAATTGGGGAAACTCGATTGAAAAAATTATTACGAAAATACGAGCTGCATCACTTACCAGTATTATTATTACACCTAAAACACCACTTTACACAAAATGCAATTTAGTTTATACAATAGATTTCATTGCAGAACAAAAATTATGCTTTGAGATCCAATCATCAAACTTCTTTGTGTAACTCAAGTTATAGATGTACCACATGCAGATCAAAACACCACACTGCACTACACAAACATACAACCGAAACAACCACAGGGAGTAATGAAGCGGCAACTAGTTCATTAAGCAAAGCATCCAGATCAATCAGGATGTACAATGCAGAATATTATTGGATTCTGCAGCAAAGCATCTTCCAATTTTGAAAGTTGCACTCAACGATTGCAGCTTTCCGGGCGAAATCCAAATATTGCTATAAAGGGTTTAACATCAGATACGACATACACCACAGGAATGAACAAGTGCAATTTGATGTATTAAAATTAAATAAATTACATTTTTAAATTAAACATTTCAATTAATTACGAGGAAACACCATAAAGCAGTAGTACCACAAATCACCAAGTTTGGATGGCCATGGTAGCAGGATACTACAAATATAACAATACACACCAAACACAAACAAACTTCTGAGTTCTACGAATAAGAAGAATTGAATTTCGTAACCATTTACGAGTAATGAGAGAAAATGTGAAACTCACTCCAAATCCAATTACAAGTGCGTCCAAGAAGGTAAATTAAAAACTCACTATACCCATGGGTACAAAATGCTTCCTCAACTTAGAGCGAGAATTAAATGCCAATGCAACTTTCAAGTTCAAATATGTAAAGGTAACGCGAGAGTAAATAGAGCTAGGACATATGCGTGAGATATCCTGTGATAAAAATACAGGCGAACCATTCGTTTAAGTCGAGCAATCGGTTACTTTAAAACGACAATATACTGTTGTATTCCCAATTTAACCATCACTTTGGTCAACTATACTAATATTTCGATACCACAAAATTGCTTTAGGTGCTGAAATAGAAAAAATATACAGACAGATGATGGTGGCTTCAGAAGATGATCAAAACTAGTAGCCCCAGATCTGCATCAACCATCGTTTGACATGGAAAAGCTATTCCCGGATGCAGTTTATGTAATTCAAAATTATTTATAAATGATGGTTTTCTTACAGAAGCAGAATCCGTTGAAAAGGACGCTTAAATTTAGCTTAAGAAAATGTCCAACTCAACCAAATTAACAGATAGATCGCATACAAATCAAATTGTTCTGGAGATTGAAGAAGCTAAAATAAGTACTAGAATTCTTTGCGTACCATACAGTTCCTCTACGCGGATACTTTCTCATTTAGTGCGAATCGCAAAAATGCTGTTCCAAACAGTGTGGTAGCGCAAACTAGAATGGCCCGACAAATTACCAGTCGACATATCACAAAAATATGTGATAAACGGAATTTAACGAATTAACGAAATTAAATATCAAACGATACGTGCCAAGTATATAACAAAAAGCAAAATGAACGGTTCAAAAAAAGATGACATAATCAACCAAACTATTTTCATGGTCAGATTCAGCGATAGTTCTATAAGTGACGAAACAAAAAACCAGCTGCGAATCACGTGATTCACTGTCACAGTTCAAACCACACATAGTTGCCATATTGATTTATCGAACATTTTCATCGTCAACAGATTTAGAACAACTAACTAATGTTAGAACTAAAACCAAAGAAAGAAAATGTTCACCAATTACCGCGAAAGACGTGAAATACTCAACTACATAAATGATAAAATATATGCAGAAAATTAGATTCCGCATGAAGAAATTAAGCATGAAAGCGATCTCCTGCCACTCTTACGATGCGACGAATAGTCCACATTAAATACCTACATCATGGCTCATCGTTAACGTACCATCTTATCCGACATTAGTACTGGATAATCAAAGGTAGAAGACTCTCAACGGAAGAATTTAAGAAATATACCAGCCGTCAGAACCATACAGGACTCATTTCTATCGCCAATAAAAGAAGAAAAGGAACAAAAATATCAAAGCGAACTATAACGGTATTTGTTTGTTTGGAAGCAATAACCGATTTTGCCTTTAAACTTTTGGGTACAAGGCGAGTACTATACAAGAAATATACAAAGAAATTTCAGTGATTTTGAAATTTATAACTCGTGAATGCTATTGTATAGTTAAAATTTACCCATCATCAATTGGAATTACATATTTTAATTTATGTCATTTAAAGTTGGAATGAAGATGAGAATTAGACGTAACTACACGATTGAGATTAGAATATGTATAAATATCATCTTCTACGCAATGAAACCTTAAATGGTTGGGAAGCCAATTACCTATCTTATAAATTCATTTATAATTGATTCTCAGAATATATTTTTATTTTGATAATGACTTTAAAGAAGGATACACGTATACCATACACATAATGGTTGTACAAAGGAATATTTGGTTCCAGAGTACCGGAAACGTATTGAAATATAATAACAAGTAAGCAGAAAAGTTAAATTGAAGCTTTTTTGTTATTTATCTTTTTTATTCAGATGTATGGTGTACACAAACAAAAAACGCTTCAGATTTTTTTTCCAAATATATATTACATACATGCACCATATAATACATTACGTGATATAAACAAGATGATAAGGGAGCATATGAGAAAAAATGTAACCTTTTGTATATTAAACTACAACAACGAAAAAAGCACACATATGTATCCACTATACATACATATGTATATAAAAGTAACTGAAACCTCTTAGAGGAAATATAAAAGAAAAAAAAAATCATTTGAGAAATTTGCAATAAATTACCAGCCAAATTAACCGTGACGAGTAGAAAATGTATGTTGGTATGACAATATGGTTCCCATTTTCCATATACGAGGATACATACGAAAAAATTTAATTTTGAATGACAAATAATAGCCAAATACAAAATTCAACAGCAATACACAAATAAATTAAAAGAAAAATGTCAAGTCTCATAATATTCCATTGAGAGATTATGGTACGTATACGCACATAAGCCTTATGTTTAACCATCGATCCAGAAACTATATAATATGTACATACATACTCGTACATGAAAAACTTAGTTTTTATTAAAAAAAAAATTTATATATTTATCGTCCTGTTCGCTAACCGTCTGGTGAGAATATCAATTACGAAAATTTGATATTTTCAATTTTTATTCTACCAGTGATTCTCAAATTTGGCGATAGATTGCGAATCACATTTATTAATAAAGATTTCACTACAAAAACTCTGAATTTTCATTCTCGGTTCCTTCATCTTCGTCGGATATACCGTCATAGTTACAATTTCAAAAATTCCGCTGCTGCAAAAGTGTTATTGGGACCCTCAAATCTCCACCTCCAAATTAGGTTCACTTAATTGCTACGATGTCTCCAATTTTATACTGATACGCCTGTTTCCTCCGTCGGTTACAATCTCTCCTATTTTCATCTTGAATTCGCAAAATATTTCACTTTGTTTCATCTCGCTCTTCATTAAAAATATTAAGGCCTCCTGCAAATTTTCAGGGTATCTCATCTTAACACCGCTTGATAACTGGAATGGGCTCATCGCTATACTTCATTCTAAACAGTTGTTCAGGTGCCGTTGCAATATCCTTACGTATTTGATCGTTAGGGGCGAGATTGGTAAGCACTGGAATAATTAAATGGTTAATACGCGCTACTTGCCCGTTGGGTGAGTACCGGTCGTTATCTTTGAATGCCTTATGTATTCTGCTTTACAGTATTCTTCAAATTCGGATGACGTAAATGCAGTTCCCCGATCAATGATGATATGTTCTGGATTTCCGAATACTGCCTTCTGTTTATCCAGTTTCTGCAATGTCTCCTTTTTAGTGACCGATTTCGTCGGATAAAGCCAAACAAATTTAGAAAACCCATCGATTACGCATAGTAATGTATTTGTATGACTTCCTAGTAGCTGTTAGGCTAAATGATCGATGTGATAATTTACTAGTTGTGTGTCTCCTTTTAGTAGTGGATTCAGCAAACCATCCTTCTTACCAGCTTTCCTGTCGGCCAAAGTACAATGCACACAGTTCGTTATTGCCTTCTCGACTTTTGAGTTTAGTTTTGGGATAAAATATTCACGCTCTTAGAGTTTTGTAGTTTTTCTTACCTTGTTTATGGTAAACTGAGATCACTTCTCGCTCCATTGCTCTTGGAACCACCAGAAAGAGGCTACCTGTGACCATCTTAAAAAGAAGACCATCATTAATGGAGTAATCATCGAACTCACCTAATTAACAGCTCGAATATCGGTTTCTGTGCAGCTCTGATGCTTGTAACAAGGTTGCATTGAAGAGTCAGTATATCTCCAATTTAAAACTGAACTCTTGCCATTGAAGATCTGATCCGGCAATCCTGGAAGTCAGCTCCCGTTTCTCCATAGTGGTTTCAAAAGCTGCACAATCAGTCGCGATAGTAAAGTCAAAGCTCAAAAGATGATATATAGGTAATTTTTTAGCGCCGTAATAATTGCCAGAACTTCCAGTTCATAACTACTATAGTTCTCCTCCGCCTTAGTCGTTTTCTTGCTATAGTAGAAGACTGGATGAAATCTGTTTTTGTCGTCCGACTTCTGGAGCAAAATTGCTCCGATACCTTAACAACAAAATTATTTCCCTTCCGTAGCATATCTGTTAGTGGTTTTGCAATAATCGCGTAACCCTCTACCTTCACTCGCTAAACCATCCTGAGCTTACCAAGAAGCGTATAAAGTCCCGGATCTCGATCTTACTAAGATCCGAAAGGTTGTTCAAATGGAAAGTTCCCATAAATTTTGTTCTACTGTACGCTAGACTAGGACAGGTGTAGAGCAGATGGAGCACATTTTCCTCCTCCTCCTCCTCATCACCACAGCTGCGACAGAAATCGTGGGCTGGGACACCCAGTCTGCTCGTATGTATCTCAATGAGACAATGACCCGTTATAGCTCCCACGACCATACCAATATGGTGCCGTCGAGTCGATATCAATTGGCCTGATCTGGACCAGTCCTTCCAGACCAGATCTGCCTGGTTATTACACACGAACTAGCGTTAGACCATCTGACGTTCGTTTCTTTTATAGCTTCTTCTTGAAACAGCAGTTTACATGAAGCAAGCAGTATTTTTATATCCCGCCTGCTTTGGGTTATTAGGCGTGCTGTACCTTTACGGGCCAACTCATCTGCCTTTACATTCCCTGCGATATTGAAATGCCCTGGCACTCACGTCAAGCGGATGTTGAACTGATAACCCTCTACAAATTACCAGAAATAACTTGTTAAACCTTAATGTGTTGTTTCACATTAGCCGGCCTCGGAAAATTACTAATTGCCTCCTTTTTTCTTGTTGATGGTTTAATAATGCCATTTCCCACCTCAAATCCCAAATACTCGACCGTCTTGCAAATAAATTGATATTTGCTCCATTAAATTGGAAGTCTGTTATCTTCACCCATCTTCAAAATTATCGCGAGCCTTCCTCTAAACTGGAATGTGGCTGGAGAATTTCATAGCACGAATGGAACCCCCAGGAACTCGAACAATCCGACAAGAGCTATTGGTACGTATATCAATCCGTTCCGTAGATCCAATGTTGTGAAATATTTTGCGCTCTGAAGTTGATTAATTAACTCCTTTCCCAGTATGTTATCTACCGGCAATACATCATCGTCAACAATGTGAAACGTTGTACTGTAAACTTCGCCATCAATCACTACATCTGAAAAGAAATGTCCCAACGTTTTTAAGTTATTAGAACCCGCACCTCTAAATTTTGTAATTTAGTTTTCAAAACCAGGTGCTCCAATTGATGAATATTTTTTTAGTGCCATAAAATTCAAATCAGAACCATTGTCTACCATCGCGTACAATTTCTGATTTCCAATAGTAATTTCTTTCAGACCGTTGGAAACTAATGTTAATTGCCCTTCGTTGATTGAAGCGCATATGTTTGGTTTCTTTTCGACTTCCAGCGCCTTTGTATACAATTCGGAGAAATGTGGCCAAGATCACCACACTTGTAACATTTTGGTCATTTTGATTTAGTTTTGCAATTTTTGCCACGGTGACTAATACCGTTACAGTTAAACCATTTTACAGCTACCGAATTATGTTTAAATGTCAATTCTGTACTAATATGCAACCTGGTAAAGTACCGTTGTTCTAAGTCCCTTTTCTTCTAGATTCAAAAAGCTTATATATATTTTTTTTTATTTAGTGCTCAGCTGTCTATTAGCAAACATTAGTATTGGTTCAGCAAAATAATTGTTTTAAACTTCAATTTTTAAGTAACATACAATGTGGTAAAACACCTCTGTCCTAAGTCACTTATCTTTTAGATTTACGAAAGCTTTTATGATTTTTAGTTAGATAAAGTCTTCAGCAACTTAAAAATGCATTTCTTAATTAGAGTACGACCCTTGGTTCAGCATGACAGGAAATTCATAATATCGAGAACTAATTTACGATCCATTTCACACCCGTTGAAACACTGATTATATTCTCCACTCTAATTTAAGAATCGCGGGCCGCTACTGATATGTATATTGTATATGCGTACATAGGAATATTTCGTGATTCAATCTAATATCGCAATTTAATTATAAAATAAAAAAGACATTTGAGATTATGGGCCGTTTGTTAACACCACATCATCATTCAGCACGCAACAAACCAAATTAATCATTCAAAAAATAGAATAAAAATTGGTCCATCCTTCGAACGTTCGAACGAAAAGTAATTTTCATATATATTGCATATATGTATGTATATGTACATAATATATATATACATGAGAAAATCCTCATGTTTTTTTCAGCCCCCTCGCACCGCGCTCAAATAACAAGATCAAATATTTACAATCCATTTGGATTTATTTTTATTATCTCATAAAAATCTTTTGATACTTACACGACGTGTTGCGTTCAAATCAAATTAAATTTTCCAAGTGGCGGCAACATCAGCAGCAGCAACAACAACAATAGCCAAAAATGTATTAAATTCAAATGTTCACAACGCAAAATGGCATATAAAACCGCTTTGGTTCTAGGAATACGCGCTATGAAATGCATAGTAATTTGGTTTATTGCAGGGCCTATTGTCATTTTCCATAAGCCATTTTCATTATGATCACAATACAAATATTGTTTTGAATTCAGGAAAGGTTTGAAAGGTGTTTTGCCAACGTCAACTATTAAGATAATGTCAACAACCTACGACATTTTTTCGATTTCATAAAAATGCGCTAGTTTGCAGCTGTATTTTGTAAAAGGGCATTTCAGTTAAGTCCTACAGGAAGAAATTAAAGAATTATTTAAGTTAAGTTGGGAATACCATAACATACTATATAACTTTGAAAATATGTCTTGAAAAACAAACAAACATTAGATCTAATTAAAGAATATTTATTGCACTAAACGTATGGTTTATAAAAAACTGGTTTAAATCGATCGATAAATATGGATGTGGTTTTCCATTGAAGTCTGCCACAAAATATTTTCAATCTTCATTTCCAGCGTTTTTAGAATAAATATATCGTTTTTCATAGCATGTTGTGGCGCAGCTGGAACTAAATTGCCCATAGTATTTTGTAGATGTTTATTAACCTGATCGGAGGCTGCTGGTTGTTGATCTGGTGCTTCCAAAAAAACTTCGCCTGGTAATTTTAGTGGTTGTCCATAAACTAATTCTGTCGGGGAATATTTAATATTATCAGTCCCACTCTGCTATATTGCGGGTGATGAGAAGTTATCCAAATTCAATGTGTACCTGTAGAAGCACGTTAATTCAGAGAACAGCTTAAATTGGAATTGGCGTCCTTGATCTGTATAGTAATGTTTACAAGTACCCAAAATCTTGATACATATATCATTTTCCACAAAAACTATTACCTCACTTGCGGCAGTACTATCCTTCATAACGTCCCCTTCTGGCCATCTAGTGAACTGCAGTTAAAATGTATCCATTTGATAGAGGAAGTGGTCTAACGATGCCCAAATGAATGTATTCAAAATGACCAAAAGACTGTTTAAATTATCCTAATTCCGATTTCACGTGCCTTTGAAATTTAGATTTTTGGCATGAATGACAGGTCTATCGCTTGTGCATGACAAACTGCTAGCGACAACATTATCTTTGCCTATAATATGTTGAATGTCCGTTGAAAACTGCGAAGTAAAATCCAAATGAAGCTCGTGATCAGCTCGTTGGTCGTTTAACCAAAAATGTTTAACCGCTAAGCATATGGCGTGTAATTTTCTATCAAATGTTGAATATCTCGTTTTGGCTGGTTGTAACTTTTTACAGAAATATGCTAGAGGTTCCCTATATCCATTTTTGAGTTGCTGCAAGACGGCTCCAACTGTAGTGCTCGATGCAACAGTAGTAATACTGAACACTGCGTCATCTAAAAGATGACCAAGCAAAATTTCTTACAGTTTTTGGCTTTCTGATTAACAAAACCAGATGCGCTTGAATCGGTGATTACAATTCAGCTAGTTTTGGTACGAAGCGATGGTATAATAATTAACCATGCCAATAAATAGTTGAGTTTTATTGATTGGATGTAGGCACTGGAAACTCCGATATAGCTTCAACTATTTCCTCAGATGGGAATATTCTTTTAGGGGTAATTTTGTGAGTTAGAAAGGTAAGAGCATTAACACCAAAAACGCATTTTGATGTTATGATATTCATATCAAAATTGGTAAGCCTTTTACACAGTATAGTTGCAAATGCGATTTGTGCTCTTCTTCTGATTTCGAAGCCACAAGAATATGATCTATGTATGCAAATTCGAAATCCAGTCTAGCGTTGCGTATACCAAAAGCAATTCGCGTGAATTCGAATAGCAACAGGTATTAAATGATATGCCCTGGGGCCCTACTATCACTTTCGACAACGATTTTCGACGACGGTCGTTTTCCTATAGTAGGCAAAGGAAGAAAAAGGTAAACAATAGTAAATTTATAATATTGTTTTCCTTTTTCTTCCTTTGCCTACTATAGGAAAACGACCGTCGTCGAAAATCGTTGTCGAAAGTGATAGTAGGGCCCCTGATTAGGTAAATTTTAGAGAATATAGTACAACCGGTAAAGTTTATAGAAAAATGTTGCTTGTGTGTTCTATATAATCACATCACGTGGAGAACGCGATGGTTGGTATTTTCTCAATGACACCATGTATTACAGCTACCTTGAAACTACACTGAGTAGATTAGTTTCGTAAACCAATTCATTGTGCCTTTAGATTACTGTGAACTAGATAGCTCAGTAAAGGATTTCTGTGCAAGATTAGTATATCATTTTTTTAGTAAATTAAAAATGATGTTGACGATTGTTTGATTTCTACATTTGGGCATTCAACACTATTTTTTAAATTAATCGTCGAAATAATAAAACAACTGACTATATATTGAAGTTTAGTCGATTTCTACAAAACTTGCATAGAATCGAATTTTTACTATTAAAACCGATTTTAAAGATGCTTTGCAGACATTGCAGATTAAATATATTTTTTTTAGAGTGTAGATTAAAATGCACGAAAGGCGCAATTCTATAAACTTGTCGCCCCCTCGTATCACATTGATCGTAATAATATTTGGTCACCGAAGTTTTAAATTAATTTATTAAATAACCCTAGGAGTTGTCTACATTATCGACGTTGTGTATACGTTGTAGACGTTGTGGTTGTTGGTTTTGCGCCACTAATCATATTCGGCTCTGGTTGTAGTTATAAACCAAACAAATCCAATTTTCTCCAGAAACACCTTCTAAATTTATTCGCGAGTAACAGAATATTCCGATTATTACTTACAAACATATCTTAAGAATAAATATATTGAGAATCTATAATGAATATAAAACAAAACATATAAATAACAAATCAAACTACAAAGCAATAGTCATGCCATGTGATAATAGTAATAGTAAAAAATAATCATAATAATAATAACAATAAATGTAGTAGTACTTGTAGTAATATGATACAGTGTACATATAAAACTAAAAAGCTTTTTTATTTTAAATAGAAAAAAAAAAAAAATTTCCACAAGAATATTAAAACTACTAAACTGTATTTTCAAAAGACGAGCAGGATGCTGGATACATTTCATATATATTTTATAACGATATAGATAGAAATTGCTTTCAACGAATACATACCAAAATACATCTAAAGCCATATAATGTAATTTCCCAAACAGCACAATACTTGGTACAAAAAGAAAATCTCGTATATATACATATATATATACTATATATACGTAGATGGAAAATTTATTTACTTTGGTTGCATTTTAACTATGCTACATCTTTTATAAACTTTAAATGTTTTACTTACCATTATTGGTTTCGGTTGATGTTCAAGCTGGAATAATAAAATAAAATAAAAAATTAAAAATTGTTATTGTTTTTATGCATTACTATCGCTCGGAACGAATTTTAAATTCTAACATATTTTTTTTTTTGTTATCATTTCAATATTGAGCGTTGCCAGAAATACCTTTGTGTTCTTTAAATTCAGGTGTTTGTCCGTTCATCGTATTTGGTATTATTTTGGTATCTGGGGAAATTCTTCAAGTAATATTTATCCACTGAATTTTGAAAAAAAATTCTTTTAGTTATTTGTTGGCATAACGTTTTTTACGTCTAAATTAAACAACTTTACATACTAAAGGGCTTATGACTTAACTAAACTGCATTGTAAGTTCGTATAAACCAATCTAATGTTCAATCTTAAAATATTCTAAATAATTTAAAATTGTATGTTCAAAAATTTTTAAAAATGTCGGTGCTAATATCAACTAAAAATATCATCAATCTTTAAGTTAAAATGAATCAGAAAATTTCAAAAAAATATTTCATATCTTAAAATTCCAGAAATTGGCGATTCGTTAACACTTTGAAAAACCTCATAAAAATTGTGTACAAGAAATTTATATTCTTTAAATTTTTTAAATTCTTTTAATTCTTTAAATTCTTAAAATTCTTTAAATTCTTTAAATTCTTTAAATTCTTTAAATTCTTTAAATTCTTTAAATTCTTTAAATTCTTTAAATTCTTTAAATTCTTTAAATTCTTTAAATTCTTTAAATTCTTTTAATTCTTTAAATTCTTAAAATTATTTAAATTCTTTAAATTCTTTAAATTCTTTAAATTCTTTAAATTCTTTAAATTCTTTAAATTCTTTAAATTCTTTAAATTTTTTAAATTCTTTAAATTCTTTAAATTCTTTAAATTCTTTAAACACTTTAAATTCTTTAAATTCTTTAAATTCTTTAAATTCTTTAAATTCTTTAAATTCTTTAAATTCTTTAAATTCTTTAAATTCTTTAAATTCTTTAATTTCTTTAAATTCTTTAAATTCTTTAAATTCTTTAAATTCTTTAAATTCTTTAAATTCTTTAAATTCTTTAAATTCTTTAAATTCTTTAAATTCTTTAAATTCTTTAAATTCTTTAAATTCTTTAAATTCTTTAAATTCTTTAAATTCTTTAAATTCTTTAAATTCTTTAAATTCTTTAAATTCTTTAAATTCTTTAAATTCTTTAAATTCTTTAAATTCTTTAAATTCTTTAATTCTTTAAATTCTTTAATTCTTTAAATTCTTTAAATTCTTTAAATTCTTTAAACTCTTTAAATTCTTTAAATTCTTTAAATTCTTTAAATTCTTTAAATTCTTTAAATTCTTTAAATTCTTTAAATTCTTTAAATTCTTTAAATTCTTTAAATTCTTTAAATTCTTTAAATTCTTTAAATTCTTTAAATTCTTTAAATTCTTTAAACTCTTTAAATTCTTTAAATTCTTTAAATTCTTTAAATTCTTTAAATTCTTTAAATTCTTTAAATTCTTTAAAATCTTTAAATTCTTTAAATTCTTTAAATTCTTTAATTTCTTTAAATTCTTTAAATTCTTTAAATTCTTTAAATTCTTTAAATTCTTTAAATTCTTTAAATTCTTTAAATTCTTTAAATTCTTTAAATTCTTTAAATTCTTTAAATTCTTTAAATTCTTTAATTCTTTAAATTCTTTAATTCTTTAAATTCTTTAAATTCTTTAAACTCTTTAAATTCTTTAAATTCTTTAAATTCTTTAAATTCTTTAAATTCTTTAAATTCTTTAAATTCTTTAAATTCTTTAAATTCTTTAAATTCTTTAAATTCTTTAAACTCTTTAAATTCTTTAAATTCTTTAAATTCTTTAAATTCTTTAAATTCTTTAAATTCTTTAAATTCTTTAAATTCTTTAAATTCTTTAAATTCTTTAAATTCTTTAAATTCTTTAAATTCTTTAAATTCTTTAAATTCTTTAAATTCTTTAAATTCTTTAAATTCTTTAAATTCTTTAAATTCTTTAAATTCTTTAAATTCTTTAAATTCTTTAAATTCTTTAAATTCTTTAAATTCTTTAAATTCTTTAAATTCTTTAAATTCTTTAAATTCTTTAAATTCTTTAAATTCTTAAAATTCTTTAAATTCTTTAAATTCTTTAAATTCTTTAAATTCTTTAAATTCTTTAAATTCATTCTTTAAATTATTTAAATTCTTTAAATTTTTTAAGCTATTTAAGTTTTTAAAGAAGCTTAAAATTTGAAACAACAATAAAAACACTAAAACTAGAAATTTTAAATTCTTAAATTTTCAAAATTCTTAAAACTGATATAAATGTGGTTAAAATTCACTTTAATATTCTTTAAACTTTTGAGAAATATATTTTTTAATTTATTAAAATTGTCTAAAAGAATTCAAATTAAGCAGCACCTAAAGTTTTAATTAAAACTTAATTTTTAAAGATCTTTAATATTTAAAATTCTAATATTACATAAATAATTAAAAAACTCAAACTTACAATTATACTTTTTAAAAATGTATAAAATTCTTTTATGATCTAAAACTGCTCTTTTAAATGAATGTTAATTAATTTAAATAAAGGAATTTTAATTTCTCATAATTCTTAATAACCTTACAAAATTAAAAATACAAATACTTAAAATTCATAAGTAAAATCCTTAAAACCCTAAAAAAGCATTCTTAAAATTATTTAAATTATACAACATTCTTCAAATTGTTTAACGTTATTAAAAAAATTAAAACTTAAGACATACGTTTTTAAGATATGAATTTCAAATTTATAAAATTCTTACAAATCTCAACATTCTTGAAACTCTTCAAATTTATACAATTCTTGTAACCCAAAGCGTTAAACCCAAACTAATTTTAAATTTTCAAAACTATTTAAGATTTAAAAGGTACATAAAATTTGTAAAAAAATTATAGGTTTAGTATCTGCTACCTAGTGAATTATTAAAATACTCAAAATTCTCAAAATTTCCAAAATTCTCAAAAATTAAATTTAAGATTAATTAAATTCACGAACCATTTCCAATTTCTGTTATTCTTAAAATACTCAAAATTATTTTCGACACTGAAACTAATTGATTGTTTAGTTTTTAAAATGTTTAATAATATCGAAGTTCTTACTATTCTCAAAGATTCCACTCTGCCCAAGCGAATTCTAAATCCTGAAAATGCGTTAAAAGATTAGTATCTTGTTAAATTTCTCAATGTTATCAAGTTATCGTATTGTATTAAAAAAATTCTTAATATTCTTGGTAATCTTGAAAAAATTGAAATCCGACACAAATTTAAAACAAATTTGACAATAATAAAACTTAATTCTTAAGATTTTTAAAATTATAAAAATATTTATTGCAACTCCTGAAAAACCCCAAAACTTTCAAAACTTTCAAAAAATTATAAAATATTTTAATTTATTTAAAATGTTTACGCTCTAAAATTATAAATATTTTAAGCTTAACATGAATTTAATGATTAGTTCCTAATGTTATTAAAGATTTTGTTTAAGTAAGTTTCTCAAAATTCTAAAAATGCTTAAAATTAGTAAAAAAAAAAATATGGCCTCTTAAACTAATTTAATTGTCAATTTTGAATATTCTTAAATTCTAAACCATTTTAAAACTCTTCTAAAAAGTTTATTTATTTTTTTGAAAAATCAACTTTCTTAAAATTCACGAAACTCCACACTTTATTAAATTCTTTCAATCACTGATGCGAATTTCGTTTTAAATTCTTAAAATTATTTAAAATTTAAAATTTCGCAAAATTTTAAAATTGCGCATAATTTATAAAAAATACTTATGAACTTTAACTAGTTCAATTGTAAATTCTGAAAATTCTTAAATATCTCAAAATTCTTTAATTTTTTTAACTTTTTAAAATTTAAAAATTTTTAGTAATATACTGAACATTGTTACATTTTAAAAGATTATGAAATTTTAAAAACTAGCAAAATTCTCAAATGATTTCCAATTCCTATAATTCTTAAAATACTGCAATATAAAAAAATTATTTCGCCCATATTACTAATTTAATTGTAAATTCTTAAAATTTTGTGACACTTCTTCTTTTGAAATTCTCAAAATTATGAAAAGTAAAGTATGAAAATTATAAAATCCAACAAGGGCTACATTTTATTTAATTTTTATTAGAAGTTACTTATTAAAAAATTAAAATTTTTAAATTCTTTACAGTTCTTTAAAAATTTAGGCTAATTTAGTTTATAATTGCAAAATATATATCAATTAAAAATTCTGAAAATTCCCTTACAATTTTTTATTAAGTTAGTTCTAACAAAATTAAATATTTTAATGTTCTAAAAAATTTGAAATTATGTCAATACTTTTTTTGAGTCTCGAAAGTTTATTGTTTTCATTAAAGGTTAACATTTTTTAATTTCACGAAACTCATCCACTTATAAAAAAATTTTAAGTTGATTTAGTTTTAAATTCCCAAAATTATTAGAGATTTAAAATTTTTCAAAACTCTAAAGCTGGACATAATTTGTAAAAAAAATACTTATGAACTTTAACTGGCTCAATTATAAATTACTGAAACTCTCAAAATTCTTTATACTCCTTTATAAATTTCTCAATATTCGTAAAATTCCTATAAATCTCTAAATCTATTTTTAAATAATTTTCAATATCTGCACATTTTCTAAAAAATTCCTCGGCACTAAATCTTATTTAAATATAAATTACTAAAATTTTAAAAACTCAACGCAAGGAAAGTAATTCAATTGTATTTTACTTTTAAATTCTCAACTCTTTTCATCAAACCGCTAATTTAATTGTAAATACTGCATGCGCGCTTAAAATTTTGAATACAATTTGAACGTTACTTTAATCTTAATAAAATTTTATTATGTGACTGCCTCTAGATTCCTTCTCATATTCAGCAGAAATCTTGACAAATAAATAAATCAAATTTCCTAAAATTGATTGAGCTTTTAACATCAAACAGTAATATTTTGTGTGTATACGTATACACATAGAATAATCAACAAACAAAACACTTGACCCAGTTAAACAAATAAAAAGTTTTCCCATTTCTTTTTTGTTTTCTACTCGTATCTATAGAAAATCTGAAACGCTGTAAAGCTTTTGCCTATATAATGCCCGCAGCAACTTATTGCCAACTTCTCCGAATTAAACAAACTTCAGCTGTCATAATTCGTTATTTTGTATAAAATACAATCTGTTGACGTTAAACAAAAATAAAAAAATCAACATGAATCCAAAAAATGAAGAAAACAAAAATTGTTTCAATCTGTTGAACGAGAAATCCAAGGCCGATTAGAGAACCCTATATATAGCTACATCCATTATATACAAATTTTCATGCGGCAATAAATAAAACAAACTTTCGAAAAAAGTTCCTCATTTATATACATACTCGTATATAGTTATTCGTACGATGAATGGCATGTTTTGACATTTTTATTATTATAATACGACCGCAAAATTAACATAATATACAGATATACATACATACATACGCATACATTCGCAAATGACTTTAAAGCACACAACAACAATAACAATATTATGTATTGGGAAACATATGAAAAACTTTTTTTCCCAATAGTAAACTAAAGTCTGTAATCGTATCGAGATTCGAGACAGTATATAGTTGTCTCATTTACGCGGGAAGTTTTACTTCCAAAATTCCAACGCATGCTTTTTAGTTAAGGAGTACAGCATGCGCGGTTTTAAGTTACGCTGCTGTGTATATCCATAACCGAGCGCTTTTCTCCGCATATTTACGAAATCGAAAAAAATTATCACCTCGATTATAAGCACATGAGCATATTTTTCATTTGTTTTGGGTGTCAGTTTATCATTAGTTTTCTTCAAATTGTCAAAAATGTGTATAATCAGAATGTTTGTTTATTTTTGTGTTGTTGGGAGTTGGATATATGTACATCGTTCATATACATATACGTACAGTATAATGAGTGACAGGTTAAATCCGAATATTATTCGAGATAATCGTTAGGTTTTTTGTTTTTTTGAAAAATCGTTGTTGATGAGTAGTTAATACTGGACAGTCATCGGTTAAGCTTATTTCAAAATATACAATATATAGTTACGTATATTTGAAATCCCGAAATATATATGTACATTACTGATTTTTTATATTGATTTTACTGATTGGCTTGAATGTTTAGTTCCTGTCATCACCTGACGGACAGCTTTCCTCTTTCTATACAAGGAAATAGGTGAGCTGCTCTTTTCAGTTGATTTTCCTGGTTGTGATATCGTCCACTCGTTGCAAGTCCCGATTGGAGTTTGGCTCACAAGCTGATCAACCAGCAATGTCTTGCGCTGGAGCCGATTTTCATTTGCAGCTTACAAGGCTGGCGGCCCTGATGGTATTTTCCCTGCTGAATGACAGCAAGGTTTTTTTTTCTAATTCAGGATCATTTGCTCCAACTTTTTGAAGCGTGTATTGCTTTTAGCACTGTTCCTAATTCTTAGAGCAGGAGTAAAGTTGTTTTTTCCTTAACTCTGATTAAAACTACCCCAAAGTCATTTTGGCCTATTAGTCTAACCTCAACTATTCTTAAAGCTCTTTGAAGAATTGTCGATAGATTCATTAGAGAACATTTTCTAATTACCTCCCCACTCAGTAACATGCAACATGCTTACAGAGTCGGTAAGTCCTGTGAAACCGGCCTACATGAACTTGTAACCAGGATTGAAAAATCTCTTAATAATAAGGAGTTTCTTGTGGGTACTTTCCTGTACCAATTTTTGAATCCATCTCGCACTGTGAGGGCGGAGTGGATGGGGTGTTAGTTTCTATTAAGGTTATCAAAGGTTGTCCTCAGGGAGGTGTGCTCACACTTCCACTGTGGCTTATTGACCAGTTATCTATGTAACGCTGCAGCAATCTGGCTACATTGCACAGAGTGACGCTCATGATCTTGTTTTGACAGTCTCAGGCAAAGATCTCAGTGTCTTATCCGACCTAACTCAGCATACCTTAACTATTGTGGGGCATGTTGTGTTGAGAAGTCAATCCTTCTAAAACTGATTTGATTGTTTTTACAAGGAAGAGGAATACTCTTGAATTATCTGTTCCCTCTCTTTTTGGGAGGACGATTACTAAATGTGACCACGTCAAGCACCTTGATGTTGTCTTGGGTAGTAAACTTTCCTGGAAGAATTACCTGGACTACAAGCTTCAAAAAGCAACTGCCATCTTTTGGCAATGTAGAAGTGTTTTTGGGAAATCCTGGGGTTTAAGCCTACGTTGGTTTCTTTCATTTATAAATCACTGATCCTATCGATACTTTCGTACGCTTCTAGTGTGTGGAGACCAGTGGTTGGCTTAAAGCTTGCACAGGCATAAATCGGACTATGTCCTCGACTTCACTTCTTATTATGGAATCCATTCTTTCCTTGCCTCAGTTACGCACCTTTATTTTAGCATATCTGCAGCATATCGCCAGAGGTGCATTGGGGGGCATGGAATGATTTCGTTTCTATTTTGGAACATAGACAAATTTTTAAAAATACTACAGACTACTACCCGAATTCCATTTCTCAAATCATTTCTCGGTGGCTTATCCTTTCGAGAGATTTGTGGAGTTCGAAGGATTTTATCAACAAATTAGAAGAGTCCATAGCCTTTATTTCTGATAGATAACGTTCTAACCTCAGTGCAGGTTTTGGAATCTACTGACCTTGGACGGATCTGAGATTTTTGTCTCGGTTCGCATTCTACAACAGCGCTGACACGTAGTTTTATTGAGGTTTTCAATTTTCTGTTAAAAACAAAAGTATTCTACTGTATACAGATATTAAAGCTGTACTTAACTCTGTAAGAAATCCCTTGGCTGTTCCTAGACTCGTCAAAGAATGCAAACATTTCATGAAACTTCTTTGTTCTAACAACAAAGTTACAATCATGTAGGTATCGGCTCATTGTGACTTCGTAGGCAATGAGATCGCGGATTGTTTAATCAAAGCTTCCCAATTAACTTTAATTGGTCCTGAGCCAGCGGTTCCTTTATCTTTCAACTACGAGAAGAAAGCTATAAAGGACTACGCTTTGAAAGACCTAAGGTTTCAGTGGCTTGAGACTTTTAGTTGTCGTAAGCCGAAATACTTCATTATAAGGAGCACTCGAGGTCAAGTGCTTTCGAATCATTTGAGGTCAACGAAGTATGCTTTATCTTTAAAAAAGCACCAGTTAAGAATTTTGGTAGCGATTCTTACAGCAGTGCGCGTTTGCAAATTGGGATTGAATCGTTATGGTTTGCACCATGTGACTTTGTGGCATTCAGTGTGGAATCTTCGTGGGTTCCAATCAATTTGAATAATATAAATAATAACTGTCGGAAATAACGGAAGCTAAGATCAGAATGTTCTAGTTTTGTATCAACAACCACCGTTGGTACACTTTATGATAACACTGATATAACCTGAAAACTGGTTCTTCCTTTTAATCGGCAGTTTCATTGGTATCGAATGGCTTGTCAATCATCGATGAGAGAATAAAATATATAAAGTGTCAATGTTACAGTAATGTAATGTAGGTTGGTAATTGTATAAACGTAACTGAAAAAAGCAAGGGACGAAATACTTGATCATATTTTTGGTAGAGTCTATATCTAGAGTCTATAGCACTGTACCCGCAGATTATTCAGAATCAGGTATGGGCGAGGTAGATTACGTTATGTAATCTACGCTACTATCGACGTATGTATACAATACGGGAAAAGATATGGAATTAGGAGGTTTAGGACAACAGATCGGAAAACTCATATAATCGAAATATATGAGGTCATAAGAAACTTGGTTGTCCTAAACCTCTCAATCACCAGTTTTTTTTTAAATTATAGTTTTTTCGGATAGCTTAAACCCAATGACGTTATGGTATATACGTCATTAACAGGAAAAGTCTCATAATCGGTTAAATTTTTAGATTTTTAAAACAGGATATTGTCACTAACCCGCATGTACAATTTTTATGTTTTAGGACAAACTTCAACCGTCTAAATAGAATTGTGAATTTTGCCCTAAAAAAATCCTTTGTTTAGGGCGTTGACGTAGAAAATAATAAATGACGCACAAATGCCCATCCTTGTTCAGAATGATATCATCTTCAGCCAGCAAAGTATAAAATTGTACGAAGTTGGCAGTCAACAGGATAATACTCTATAAAGTGCCACTGTTTTGGAATCATTTAAATTAAAATAACTTTTAAGTTATAGTAAACCCGCAAGCGAGAAGCAAAAATTGCTGAAGTTCTATCAAAGCTTTAGAATGATTATCTGATGAGTACTTTGCCTTTAGAAGTATTCTATCTTTATGCTTAAAGTCATGCTAGTTATGGCCTTAAATTAAAAAATCAACCCTTTCAGAAAACATGAGAGCTCGGTTAAAAACTGATACTAAGGCTGTTGTATTTGCACATATTTGTTGTTGAAAATAGGGGAAACTGAAGAAAATATTTTGATTTTAGCAAGTCTATAACAACAACGTTGCATATAGCGTTGGGGATTTAATAGCGAATATTTAACCTGATGTTAGCCCTTTAGGTGAACAAGCTGATCTGATGGTTACGAAATTCATAATTCACTAGATCCACCTGCGGAACAATAACATTTTAATGAAGGTGACTGTCAAACTCCCTGTCAAAATACGTTTTGCTCATCGGTTATCAGCTTCATTGTTTTTTTCGTTATAGAAATATTTGGCAGGCCATAAATGACAGGGGTCCTGAAGAATTAAATAGACCTTGGAAATATTGATTGATATGACTTCTGTCATGTAAGACAATGGAGATTGTATAATAGATCCGGAAAAATGTGAGATTGAGGTGGGTCCGTTTATGAACAAAAATGAGAATGAGCCATGAAAAATAATTTCAGACTCTTTATAGACTATGAAGAAATCGTAAAACTCGAAGGCACGTTTAAAAATTCTTCGTCATATTCCGAGCTCTGGCATAAAACTGAGACGAAAAAGAGAAGGAATGCTGACTTGGAGTACATGGGTCAGTTTCATCCAAAAATTAGAAAGTCCTGGCAAGGAAAATGGATTTTTCTTGTGACAAGTTACTGGGGTGTGAGGATGAAAAAGTATAAATTATCAGACAGCTGAGAGAGTTGCAAATCTAGAGATATTCTACATTTAAACCTGATTTAAAATATGAATAGTCTTAACTTCAAATATAACTACGTACAAGTTGGAAACCAAGCCAGCCTATAAATAATGCAGAGTATAAATGGTAGGCCAGTTCGTTCTGTTACTAGCAAGGTAAATAAATCAGCCAGCAATATAGGGACATTGCACGTCAATTGAATAGTTATTTTGAATACAGGGCTAAAGAACACATTAACGACATTTCTCGAGTGGGCAAAAAATAACTTATCTCTGTTGGAGATAAGGCATAATATGAAAACGAAGCTGTCTGAGCGACTTTATGAAGGATTTTCCCTTATGTCAAAGCTATCTGTATATAACGATAAACTCAGCTCAGCTTTTAGGAAGGTAACTGATTTTTTTTTATCATACAAGCAGCTACAGTTATTTCATGGACACGAAGTCTTTAAAGGAATGCATTGATTGTAAATTGTTTGTGAAGATGCAAACAAAAAGCGTTGTGAAAATAAAAAGGATTTTGGTCCAGTTATATACATACATACGTCGCTGTTAGGATATATAAGAATGAGTACCAGAGTTAGTAATGGATATAGGTGTAAATAGAATCGGTAGCACAACAATTCACCGAAAATCAAACTACAGCGAAAGGTTCATACACCGATTATGATGAATTGGAATTATTTGATGGAAATGGGATAGTTAAATTATTTTTTTTAAGGATTGGAATAAGGCAAATAGGAATTGAAGTAGGCCGTTGATTTTGTTTTGACATGCAAACATCTCAGTGTCTTATCCGACCTAACTCAGCATGCCTTAACTATTGTGGAGGCATGGTGTGTTGAGTTGAATCCTTCTAAAATTGATTTAATTGTCTTTACAAGGAAGAGGAATCCTCTTGAACTATCTGTTACCCCTCTTTTGGGAGGACGATTACTAAATGTGACCACGTCTTTCATTTGTAAATCACTGGTCCTATCGTACGCTTCTAGTGTGTGGTGACCAGTGGTTGACCAAAAGGCTTCTGTAGCCAAGCTTAAATGGACTACAAAATGTGCTTGCAGAGGCATAATTGGGGCTATGCCCTTTACTCTTCTTCTTACTATGGAATCCATTTTTTTCCTTGCCTCAGTTACACACCTTTATTTTAGCATTATTTTCGCCTGAGCTGCGTTGGGGCATGGAATGTTTTCGGATCTATCGTAGAACATAAACAAATTTTTAAAAATTGTTCTCCATGTTTACCAGAAATCGATATGGTTAATGACAGACCACTAATCGAATTCCATTCAAATCATTTCTCGGTGACTTATCTTTCGAGAGATTTGTGGAGTTCGCAGGATTTTCTCAACAAATTAGAAGAGTCCATAGTCTTTTTGTCTGATTACTCTCATTCTAACCTCAGTGGATCTGTTGTCTCGGTTCGCAGTCTTCTGTTTTTGTGGCAGAACTAATAGCGCTGACACGTAGGGTTATTGAGGGTTTGAATTTTGCTGTTAAAAACAAAAGTATTCTACTGTGTACAGATAGTAAAGCTGTACTTAACTCTTTAAAAAATCCCTTGACGGTTTCTGAATAAAAAAAATAATTATTTTCAATACAGGGCCAATGAAAACATTAACGACATTTCTCGAGTGAGCAAAAAATAACTTATCTCTTTTGGAGATAAGGCATGATAAGCAACTGGACCTGTCTGGACGACCTCGGATTCTCCCTTGTGTCAAAGCTATTTGTATATAACGAAAAACTCAGCTCTGTTTTAGGAAGGTAACTGATTTTTTTTATCATACAAGCAGCTACAGTTATTTCATGGACACGAA
This sequence comes from Tipula unca, assembly GCA_951394425.1. NCBI lineage: Eukaryota > Metazoa > Arthropoda > Insecta > Diptera > Tipulidae > Tipula > Tipula unca. The sequence continues at coordinate 15,103,127 of OX596380.1, read as the reverse complement.
GTCTTTAAAGGAATGCATTCCGACGTATAACTTGAAGATACTGAAATTCGAGTAATTCAGTTCACGGAGCAAAATATTTTTGACAAAATATCCGGTTATAGATAATTAAATTATTTTTGGCAGAATTTCTGGGATATGGCGAACAGGATTGGAGCTAGACCACTATTTCGCCTATTATGATGAAACTCAGTATGTTGGATGGAAATGAAAGTTGGCCAAGTTTTGGTCAATTAGATTATGACAAAACTCGGTATATTCGATGGAAATGGAATTAAAAATTGAGTTTTACAGAAGTTCTGCAATATGGCCAATTACGATGTTTGATATAAATGGGATTATAAAACGATATAGTACGAAACAACATTTGGTTCATAATTATTTTACTTGATGTTTCCTTTTGTATCTCAATTTGTTGGACATGCTCCAAATCATATTAAACGTTGGAATAAAATTTTACAAATCTAAACGTCATCTTAAATTCATTTTTTCTGTAGTTTAAATCAAAATTGTATGTGACTTTGATTATTTAGTAGTACATTGACTCCTACATGTAAGTGCATATCTAAATACTTTGCATCAATAATCATAATTATTATAGTTATTGTACAAAGTGTATGTTTAAAATTCCACAAACGAAAACATATGTATATATATGATATACAAAAAGCTCTCTCATTCATTGAACAGAAACAAAAATTTTCCTTTCATCTTGAATTCACATCAAGGAAAAACTTTCAGATTTCCTCAAGTATAATCATTTTTCATCATATACTCGTACTCGCGTACATACATATGTACATATATGAAAATCATGAATTGTAAAAGTTGGTTGATTTTTTTCGTGTCGTTTAAGAACAGGGTGCATAAAATAAAAAATATTATATATATTGACGAAACATTTTAAACATATTTTTACAGTACATGCATATGTATATGGAATCCTATATATAAGCATGCATACACAACAGTCTTTGCATAAATGTACACAAATGTGACTGTATGTAAGACATATGTTTCGTAAGTTGAGAATTCAGCTAACAAATATTCTTTTATTGTTTCATCTCATCATATATTGTGGGTCTATATATAGGTATATCGTGAAAGCTCTTCCTTTAATAATACACAATAATTTGCCTATATACATACATGTACATATATGTACTTATATCATCAGGCAGTACATTGGGTTATCCACCCACATTTAAATATACATTTTGTCTCCGTTGTGAATAAAAGAAAATCGTATCGTTTACGTCTATATATAACATTATGTACGAAATATCTATACGTACATACATACATTCGTATATATATAGATCCTTGTTATGGTTAAACCAAAAAATAAATTATAACCCGAAGGAAAATTGCAAACGACGAGATGATTTTTCCGTAAATGTTTTGATTCAAAAATTTGAAACGAAATCGAAACAGAAAATAATTTGAATTTAGATTTAATTTAAGATTAGTCCTGATGTATTGATTGGTTTATAATATATATGTATGTACATACATATCTATCTGGAAACTTTGTTGTTGTCATATATGTATCACGTATATGTTGAGAGTAGAGACAAAGAGATATTTAATTAGATACAAAACGACAGATTGATATATATTTTAAAATCAATTAGGCGAATTCAATTACTTTATACAAAATCATATATTAGCATTTAGCCTAGGGGGTTTTTAACAAACATAATTTGTTAATATTTTTGTGCTTTATATAAAAGAACTGTATTTTGTGTATGAATATTAAATTGGAAATAAGCTTCTCTGACTATTATCTTGGATCCTACAACATTTGTTATTAGTTGTCACATTAATTTAAAAAAAAGCTCATTTTGTGCTCTTTATCGAATTTAAAAATAAAATTGTTACAAGATATGCTATTGGACTCAAATCCGTCTTTCTGTGAGAGATTCTTAAAACTACTGACAATACTGGCCCGTCACTTTTGATGTAAAGTTTCTGACTTTGCTTCCCCCAGAGATGACTGGCTGATGAATGCAGTTTTGAATCCAGGAGTTTTAAACTTCTCACGGATGTGAAAGTCGATGGTGAGGTGTTAATAAATAAATACCAACACATCCATACTGATTAGAGACTGTTCGGCTAATGGATATATTGTCCTTTGAAAGCTGAACAGTATCCCTATTTGGTACACGGCTACAGGCCATATTTTAATTAGCCATCGTGGAGGGTCATAATTGTTTTCAGTTTAATCACCGATGGTATTCGGGAAATGAAAAATTCCTTTTGTTGGAATTCCTGATCCAAACGTCACACCTTTAGCCACTGCGCTATTTGCTGGGTTCTATGAGGAACTCCTCATTAACCTATCCTGTTGTGTCCCCAACTACTGTAGCATTTCAAGCTGAAGTATCTGGATAAAGGAAACCGTATAGAGTTCAATCACACCCCATATCATGTAGGAAGTATAGTACTTTCGATGAGATATGACAGATCAGTTCAACATCTATCTAATAGCCTTAAAGTTAATAGACAAAATAGACTTACATTTTTAGGGGAATACCCCTTTTATATCTGATGAACCTAAATAGAATAACCATCAGGAGAAGATTCGTTAACAGTTCAAAATGGTATCAATGTGTAGGTGTAGAAAATAAAATTTAATTGGCTTCATGAAACAGTTTGTGTGCCTCTCTGGAATTCCAACGCTATTGTTCATCATTGATTTAAATTTTAACTGGAGGACGATGAATAATAAACTCACCTCGGGTCATTTGAGCTCATACTAACCATATAAAAGGCCAGCGAGTAAAGCTTATTAAATTGTAAAGTAAAGCCGAAAATTTAACTTTTTTCTCGAGTCGGATTGGGATCTATTTTTAGGCGCTCAGAAGGTTAGGTTAGGTTAGGTTACTGGCCCCATACTGAATCAACAATTTGGCTCCAGCGGTTTCGATCCCGAGCATGGTCTCCATACTGTCTAAAACCATTTGAAGAGGCCAAGTCGTTCTCTACACCATGGAGCCATCGTCGCCTGCAACGACCTCTGTGCCTACCGTATTATGGCTCTCCTTTCAGAGATCGCTGCACAATCCGTTCCGGATCAGCACGCAGAACGTGCCCGAGCCAGCGTACTCGCTGAGATCTAACTTCATGTACAATATCGGGGATCTTCATCAGATCTCTGATCTCGATATTGTACAGAGCTAGGTAGGTACCATCAATTTCGCGTTTTGCTAGCTTCACGGCACTTGATAAGTGGTTAGATTTTAACAGTGGCCTTAGAGGATACAAAGAACGACTGCTAGCTGCCAGCCGCATTTTAATATCCTCACCCACACTGTTATCGTGAGTGATAAGAGAACCCAAATATTTAAACCTCCTCACTCCCTCAAACGTGTGGTGGCCACTACTAAAATCTGGTGTGCCATTGTCCCTAAAACCAGAGATCAGGTATTTCGTTTTGGACTCATTAATCTAATGCCCAACTGAAGCTGAAAACTCTACAAGCGGATCAAGTATTTCTTTCACTCCGTTGCTATTCAGTCCAATCACGCATATGTGTTCGGCATATGCAAGCACCTGGACTCGACTGGTGATATAAGATGTTACGCTGCACTGTTTCAGTTTTACGAAAGATGTACTTCAACATGAGATTAAAGAGTATCGGGGACAGAGCATCTCCCTGCCGAACACCCGAGTTAACTACAAAAATTGTCGATAGCCTGTTCTCAACTTTAACACAGCATTGAGACTGCGTCACTGTCATCCTACATAGTCGTACCAGTTTTGTTGGCATTCCTAGGTATTCCAGGGCAGACCACAAACTCTCTCGATTGATCGAGTCGTAGGCCTGCCGGAAATCCAGGAACACCTGATGTACGGAGATGGATGTCTCATAATATTTAGATAGAATCATCCGCAGCGAAAAGACCTGATCGGTGACTGATCGATTCAGACGAAATCCTCCTTGATAGTCACCAACCAAGCCCTCCGCTAGAGGAGTTATTCTATCCAATAATATGTATGACAGTAACTTATATGCTGTGCAAAGGAGAGCTATACCGCGATAATTCTCACACTTCAAGCGGTCTCCCTTCTTGAAGATGGTGTATATCGCGGCCACTTTCCATTCGTCAGGCATAACTTCGGTTCGCCATACTAATCGAATAAGGTCGAAAAGACAGTTCCACAAAGTATCCCCTCCGAATATCAACAGCTCCGAATTAATGCAGTCCACTCCAGGTGAACGGTTTCGTTTCAATCTCTGCATGGCTTTAGTGAATTCCTCATGGGATGGCTCCTCAGTGCAAATCTCAACAGTCTGTATTAGAGGTGGCTCAACAACAGTCTGTGACGCCACTCCATGCGTCAAGTACTGCGTCGATGTTGACACAGAGGTTTCCATCCCGGTCCCGAATGGCGGTTGACGAAGGCCTGAAAGTATATGGTGCAGTCCAGTAATTCAATTAAAGAAATTACTCGAACTGCGCTCATTGTTGAGCTGTTGTACTTTCAGAACCTCGGCGTTCAACCATTCTCGCTTCTTCCGTCGGATTTGTACGCTTAGCTGCCCTTCTTGCAAGAGCAGCCTTGTTTTTCCTCGCGATTGTGAGACGTTGTTGCACTTCATTATGGGCTATATTTTGTTGCTCAACTGCAAGACGACACTCGTCATCAAACCAATCATTCTTGGGTCTGACTTTACCTATACCTAAAATCTGTTGAGCAGCAGTGACAACCGAAGTTTTCAGTACCTCCCGCAGACAGAGTTCACGCAGTCAGACTGGTAATTAGCTTCATTAAAGTTGTCGCTGACAAGATCCTGATATCGTTTCTTTTTATCTTCATTTATCAGACCTTCACAGTCGAAACGTACCATGCGTTTCGCTGAGTTTCCAGACTTGTACGAAAACTTCCATCGTAGCTTTGCAGCGACCAAATGAAGATCGCTGCCTACGTATTTGGTTGCTGACCGATAAGTGCTCACATCGTGCACAACCTGAGCCCGTCCTTTAGAAACTAACACATGGTCAATTTGGCTGCGTGAAGTTCCGCTAGGATGTGTCCATGTCTCTAGATGTATGTGTTTGTGACGGAAGAATGTGCTTGCTACTCTAAGATCATGAGCAACCGCAAAGTACATCATTCTCTCACCATTATCGGTCGCAATTTCGTGTCGGGAGTACGGACCTATGTTTTCACACAAGTCGGTCTGATTTCTGCCAGCTCTAGCATTAAAGTACCGAGTTTCTTGAAGAGCAACGAATTCCAGCCGATACTCCTTCATGCACATGATTAGGCCCTCTAACGCTCCAGGTTTTCTTAGTGATTGCACGATCCTTAATCTCGTGTTCGGGTACTTGAGCGGGGGTCCGGTCTTGTTTTGACGGTATCCATTTTTCTTTTTGTTGACTTTATAAACACTTTATTTTTTTACGGATGCGGGTCGTCAGCCCAGCGATCCAACCGTTTAGTCGCCTCCTACGACAAGCAAAGGATACTGTGGTGGTATTCTTGGGAAACATGTTCGTGCAATTTAGATTTACGAGACATGTGAGTGCCCCCGAACACAGGGACCGTTTTCTATGATTACTGGTGCCTCTCATTGTATCAACGGATTGTACGTCAGTTACCGTTATAATTGCCAAAGGGTGTCAAAACAGGTGGAATACAGTTTTGACAGTTTCTAGTAAATACATGAATCTCTTTTTATTAGATTACGTTCTTATAGAAAGAATAATTCTTGAGGTCATACCCTCATAGACATTCTATGCATCAGATTTGTATGGTGGGCAGATTGTGGTATTAATGGTTTATGTTCAAAACAATGAATTTCATATTTTGCTGTATTCTCAACAGTTTACTCGAATCGTAATCATTCGTTCTTCAGTCTAGTTTGCTCTAGCACATGAAATTATTCTAGCGGATTGCATGATTTCAAATTCACCAAATTATTGTTGATTATTCTCTCGTAAAAAAACTTGTGGCTCTCTCAAAATTGTTTCCTATTGTCCTAAGTATAGGCTCATTTAATTGTGCTCATTAGTGCGTTTGGGAGTTGGAATCGATCGTTAAACTTTCAATAAACCAAGACATAGCAATTTAAATGGGCAATAAGAATAATATTAATCCAGTTTCTTATTAAGTTCAACTCTCTTAACATGATATCTATGTAAGTATAATCTTCTTTTGCCTACAGGTTATTATAATTTACAATCGCACAAATATTCAGACATCATAATGTCCTATCGAAAAATCTATTTCATTTATATGTATATATAGTTACACGTATCAATTTGTTTAACACACACACACACAAACATAAACACGCAGCCAAATAAATTGTATTTGAGCTGAAAGCTTTCATTATATTTATATAAACCCTAGAGAGCTTTGTACGTATCTATGTATATCTATGTATAATCAATCGACATGAAATGAAAATAAATTTTTACGCTCGAGTCTATTATATGTGTACACAATAAAACAAATATTGTTTGTAGTTTAGTTTAGTAATTGCGTGCACATAGGCTCATAGGTAGCCTAATAAAAGCTGTAATTTATTATCATTTTATTTTAAAAACTACGAATACAGGATTTATACAAAGAAGCGTTATTAAATTATTGGTTACATCAAAACTATATACTTGCACAAAAAAACTTCAATTATATACAAAACTATAGCAAAGTGTAAAAGCTTGTGTTTGAGCATATGCTATGCTACATTGTATAAATTTATACATGGACAAACTTTTGCAGTTGTCCAAAAATGTATATGAATAAATTTTATGTGCTTTATGTGTTTTTAAAAAGATATAAAAGCTTAATAACATTATTATCTCATTTGATTTTGTTGCTGTGCTTTATTCCAAAAAGAATTAAAATTTGCATAAATAGCTGAAGTTCAAAAAATAAAAAGCTTAAGTTTATTATTATTTAAAACTACTTTTGAAATTTTTTTTTTTGTATTTTATTGCTGCTAGCCATGTTGGCTTTATTGCTAAAACGTATACAGTGTATTTGATGCATCAAGTTTGTGTTATTAAGCTCCAAACTTTGGGAAACCAATTACAGGCTTTTCTAAAATTTCTACGTAACCGTAAATGTAATAGCTTCTTCCATATAATATTTGATTAGAAATGTAAGTCGGATATCTGAGAGTTATATCTAATATTTTATAATCCGCACGCAATAAGCCCGCCAAAGAAGATTTTGATAAGATTTACACGCTAAAACTATTGGATCCATACATAGGTTAAGTTCCATAAATAAACAAATTTTAAATATTTTTAAAAAAATTAGTTTATTTATTTACGTGTTAACTAATCTTATTTGTTAAATAAATTTTAAAATTATTAAATCTATTAATTTAATTAAACAAATTTTTAATATGTATTATTAGTCCTACTAAATTTACGTTTCTGTTTATTTAATAAATTAATTTATTTAATTAACCTAATTTATTTACCTATTTAGACTATTTAATTTATATTTTAATTAATTTAATTTATTTATTTACGAATTAAATTGATGACAATTGTTAAATAAATTTTAAAATTATTTAATTCATATAATTTATTGAATTTATTAAATTTACTTAATTTTTTTAGCTTTCTTAGTTATTGAATTTATTGAATTATTTAAAATAATCTAATTTATATTCAAGGTATTTAATTCAATTTTTTTTTTTTTTTTTTTTTTAAAAGGACTTGGCATAGACACTTATTTAAAGACTATACTTCACAGGATCATTTAATTCAATTTATAAATATTTAATTATTTTCATTTATTTAGTTTAATTTATTTGTCTATCAAGACTATTAAATTTATTTATTTACGTTTAATGATTCTGATTTGCAAGATAATTTTTTTTAATTACTTTATTTATCCAAATTATTGAGCCTACTAAATTAATTTAATTGTTTAGTTTATTAAATAATTTAATTTACATAATTTATTATGTTTATTTATTTACATGTTACGAGTTTCACTAATCTAATTTGTGAGATTCATTTTTTAGTTTAGTTTATTTAATTTATTTAACTTATTAAACGTATTTAATTGAATAATATATTTAATTAATCTAATTAATTTAGCTATTGAGACTATTTAATTTATATAATTTAAATAAATTTAGTTTATTTCTTAACGTGTACGTGTTTAATTAATCTAATTAGCGAAATAAATTAAAAAGTATTTTATTTAATTCTCTAATATATTAACCTATTTAATTAATCTAATTTATTTGAGTATTGAAATTATTTAATTAATTTAGTTTATATAATTTATCTAATTTAAATATTTTATTTAGCTTAATTATCTATGTGCTAATTTATTGAATTTACCAAGTCATTTAATTATTTAATATATTTACATATTAAATAAATTTAATTTATCTGCCAATTGAAATTATATTACTTATTTATATCATGTGTCAATTAGTTAAAAAAAATAGTTTAAAATTAAAATATTAACAGTTAAATAAAAATTTTCGATTTATTTCTTCACTTTGTGGTGAAGAAACAACAATAAATTGAAGTTTTCTGTCACGGCCTCAGTTACATAATTTATTTAATTTAAGCAATTAATTTATTTTCGTATTTATTTCGCATGAATCTAATTTTGGAAATAAATTTTAATAATTATTCAATTTACCTAATATATGTAAATTATTAACATTACTTAATTAAATAAATAAATCTAATTTATTAACATATTGATTTACTATTGAGACTAATTTATCTAATTTAAATCGTTTATGTACTTTATTTATTTATGTTTTATTTCTTTAATTACTTTAATTTGTGAAATACTCATTTTTAATTATTTAATTTTTTTAATTTATTGGCCTTGTTAAATTTACTTAGTTTCTTAGTTTACTTAATTATTTAATTTATTGAACTTATTAAATTTACTTATTTGAATTAGTTTAGTATTTCATTATCTATTATCTATTTAATTTGTTCAAATTATTTATTTAGTTTATTTAATCTAATTAAGGAAATAAAGGTTTTAAATAATTTTATTTATCTAATTATTAAATTTATGAATTTCTTAAATTTATTTAATTTTTTAATAGTTTATTTAAATTATCTAATTTATTGAACTTATTAAGTTACTAAAGTTTACATATTAAATTTATTTAATTTATTTGCGAATTGAAATAATTTTATTTATTTAAAATAAATTTATTTAAATCCATGTTAATAAAATAGTTAACAATAAAAATTTTTACATGAAAATCACACTTTTCGATTTATTTCTTCACTTTGTGGTAAACAATTTAAAATAAAATGAAATTTTCTATCACGACCTTAGTTATATGATTATCTAAATTAAGTTATTTATTTATTTCCGCATTTCATTTATCTAATATATTTAACTTCTTAAATTTACTTAATTTTTTAGTTTATTTAATTTATTTATTTCCTTAAACTAATCTAACTTATTTAATTATATTTATAGTTATTTAATTTATTTTTCTTATTTTATTACTATATTTATATAATTTATTTTATAAGTTTACTTTATTTAATTAGTCTAATTTATTTACCTCTTGAGACAATTTGATTTATTTAATTTGATTCATTTTTTAGTTTATTTAATTTATTTATCTAAGAAATCTATTGAACTTATTTAATTTTTAATTATTTAATTTATTACATATATAGATTATTTAAATTATCTAATTTATTGAACTAATTAAACTCACTAAATTTTATAAAGCTATTCAATTACTTAATATATTTTTATTTGATTAATCTAATTTATTGAACTTTTGAAATTATTTAATTAATTTAGTTTACATAATTTATCTAATTTAAATAATTTATTTAGTTTCAAATTTCATTAATCTAATTTGGGAAATAAATTTTAATAATTATTTAATTTACCTAAATTTATCTAACTTATTAACATTTACTTTATTGGTTTTATTTTACTTAATTATTTTAGTTTATTTATGTACGTATTTAATTAATGTAATTTAGCTAATTAATTGAACTTACAATTATTTAATTAACCTAATTTATAGATCTTATTAAATTTTTTTTTTTTTTGTCAATTTATTTAATTACTATTTAATTTTTTTAAATAGTTACTTAATTTATTTATTTTATATTTTATTTTATTAATCTATTTAATTTCTATTGAGACTATTTAATTTATAAGACTTATCTTATTTAAATAATTTATTTAGTTTATTTATTTATGTGTTACGTATTTAATTAATTCAATTAATTCACCTATCTAATTTATCAAACTTATGTAATTTATTTATTTTATTTTATTACTTAAATTATTTGCTTTTTATTTTTGGTTTATGAGACTTAATATATTAATTTAATTTATTTAATTGAATTAATACTGTTTGTTATTATTAGAGAGAGTATATATAAACTGTTATGAAAACCTAATAGTTTGTGTCTTAGATGGAATCTTTATTACTGAGGGGGTTGATCTCAAGTAGTAATTTTTTGGTAAGTAGTCATTTTTTGGTAATTTATGTTTGTTGGATCCGCTGGTTTATAGCTAGATTGGACGAAAATCGCCATTACACCTTTAAAAATACCGACTTCAATATTTTTAAAGTCAGTTTTTTGATAGTTAGAATTTATTTAGTACCAATAGATTTATAGAGATTGCGGTATGATGACGAGAATGTGAGCTCGAGATATTAAAATATATGGTGAATTCAATAATATCGGTGAACTCAAAATAATTTCTAAAATATTTTGAAGCATACCGATACTGTGGCACGTGCCTATCTCCAAATTAAATCGGACAACAATGAAATATGTAGCCCCAAACGTTGGGCGTCAACATGCGCTTAAAAAATGAAAACAACAATAAAATCCAATTCTCGATTCTCACATTTTAACTGAATTGATTTATCTAGAATTTAATACAAAATTGAATCTTAAATTTCTTTCCAAAATGTGTTGAATTCAATCATGGTGTATGAATGTTAGCGAATGAGAATGAGCTCAATAAAATGTAATGTTAGTAATCCCATTAATTTTCATATAACAACACAAATAAAAATAATTTTCTACTTCTTCTAATTTTACTGTTGGTTTTATTTCTTAAAATATGTATTTAAAATAAAAAAAATCCATTTCTTATTTTATTTTTTCATTTAATTTAATCATTATTTTATTTTACATATAGAATATTAAAATCATCATAAAATTCTAAAAATAAAATTTGAAATTTCCTTTTTTCCCAAAAAAAATCAAAATTTTTATTGCCATTATACCATTTTTTGTATGCGGAGAGGAAATGGGGTATGAGGTATTTGGTATAGGTAGAAAAGTTTTATACATGCGGGCCGATATAAGTCGGGCAAAAAATGCATACGAAATTGGCACACACACAAATGTATGAGTGCCACATCTATATATAATTTTTCTTCGTACTATAATTAAAAAGCACACAGAACAGTGTCTTTTTAAGTCTAATGTTTTTATTTTTTTGTTATTGTGTTGTGCAAAGGCCCATAAAAACTGGCAAGTTGTAGATCATAAAATTGAATAAATTATTATTTCCCTCCCCTCTTCTCCCCCCAAAAAAAGGAAGAAAAAGATAAATAAAGACGATATACTTGTTATATGGATTACCTGCTTTATAAATATCACACACCATACACCATAAAATCAGATCTTCTCAAACTGCCGACTTCGGACCATTTTTAAAAAGAATATACTTTAAAGTAATAATTTTATAATCGGTTACGTTATAGTTCTGTCAGTTGTTTTTGGATACTTGCTGAAGGTATACAAACTGAATGACATTAGGGTATTCTAATGGTAGGTTGCCACGAAATACGTTTAAAAACAATTTTGAATGAAACGTACCTGAGAGGTATAAATATATTTTAAAAAGGAATTTCCAATGAAAACAATTGAATAAAGATCGAAATATCCCAAATAGAGTATCGCCACATCGGGAGCACGGTTTTACCAGAGATAAAAATATTTGCATGTAAAAAGATTCAATTCGTGTAGTACAACAACAACTAAATCCTTATACATATCGCACCATACATGAACACGATCTACCATACATCGGACAAGTAAAGTGGCTTGGAAAATAATCACACTATAAAAAAATGAGTACATTCATCGGCTACCCACGATCTAGATAGTGCGATCCACAGATTACCTTACAGTTCCAGCATTAGCTATACGGTATGACACTAGCACCGAAAGCAGGGATGCACGAGGTAGTGGGTAATGTTTTTTGTCAATGTCGACAATTAAAGCAACGTCCACGATCCACGATATTTTTGCGTTTTGAACTCGATTCAACCAGTTCAACGTTGTATTTGGAAAAAATATTATACAAAAAACTATATCATAAAAAATTGTTTACTAGTTTATTAACAAATGCAGCATATATTTTAAGTTTATCCCATCATAACAAAATATTAGAACCAACGTTAGAAATTGACAATAAATAATTTGATAGTTTGAGTTTTAATTTTATCGCCTTTAGTAACAGTTCATAAAACAGATCAATCATAATTTAAAACTCCTTATCGCATTGATATCCTAAAGAAATCTGGGCAACGAAGTTTCGAAAATCCCACTATGAACTGTCTACATTATCAACGTAGTCTACGTTATCTAAATTGTCCATGTTCTATAAACGGATTTCCGATGCGGCACTACAATAGGGCAAACCAATTTGTCATCTATAATCCCACACAAAATATTAACGCGGTCCAACGGAGTTATTTTTCAACTTGTTGTGGTCACCAAAAATGTATGTACTTCAAGCCCATACTAGAATTTTAGCTGGAATTTTACTTAAGAAAAATCCACACAACATAGTCCAAAAGCTATTCAAATACAAATGCGATTAAACATAATCTAAAATGCACTCAATTTTTGTTAATATTCAGTTGAAATTTTAATTTATATTCACTCGTTTAATTTAACTAAATCTTTCAAATTCTTTTATACCTTAAATTATAATACTCTAGATGCAAACTCAAACAAGACAAAATATTTTTTTTAACTCAATGTTTGAATTTTAACTCAATTTGAATCCACTCAAATTGTATTCAAGTCAAACTGAAATATTACTTTATTTTCACGTATACAATACATTTAAAAAACTATTTAATATTTTGGCTCAAATTCATACAAAAATTGAAATTTCACTTAAGCAAATCCACTCAAAAAATATATACTTGGAAGTCTGTGCAAACTGAAATATTAGTAAATATTTACAATTTAAATTGCACTCAAATAATCTACAAATCGCGTTTAAAATTTTACTCAACTTCATAGTATAAATTATAATATTATATATTTAACTTAAAAACTTCCACTCAAAATATATAATTCAAAATGTTCTCAATCACAATCAAATATAAAATCTATATGTTAAAAAGTCTGTGAAACGCGTTTAAAATTTAACTCAACTCTATATAGTACAATTCTACCTTGAATATCACTGAAAAAAAATCCACTCAAAATAGGTAATTTAACATTTAACATAACCCTTCGATTTCAGTAAATGTTTTTCATTTGCTATAGTTTTCTTCGGTATCTCTTTTCATATGTGATTGGTATTCTGGACGACCATTATAGAGCAAATAACACGGTACCTAACGCCGTTGCTTAGGGACATTGCACATTGATGTCCCAATATATTTTAATATATTGTGACATGTATTGGTAACGTCAAGCTTTATTCTAGATCTGCCGAATTGTCTTGCAAAATTAGATGTTTTAGATTCTTTCGATTTTAATTAAGTTTAATAGGTCATTAAAGTTAGTTCATAAGATTATTATTTAAAGGTTTGATCTTTTCAATGAAAAGAGATTAAAATGCAGTGAAAAATATTCTAAAACTGTTCCACCCGAATCGCATTAAACCTGAAAACAAATCTGACCACCATAGTTTAAAACTAGTTCAATAAGTAAATCACTCTATCAACCGTCGACATTTCAATGTTTTCTGCGAATTGTCTACGTTCTCTACGGGTTGGCTGACCGATAGCAAATATAGTTCTTAGCACCGAAATATGTATCCAAGGCCCAAGCGGCCATGTTAAAAAGCTTCTTAATACATGTGGCTTACATTTCCAATAGTAATTAAAACGATTTGGGATGCTCCAAGTTATGTTAGTGGAGATCATTCCTCATAATTCTTATTAATTTTATTCGAGTCACGCTTAAATTGTGATCGTTTCTATTGTTTATTTTCAAACCATATCTGAAGCTCCGAATTTTATAAAATTTAATATGCAACAAAAGCTATACTCTTGACAGATTGAGATTTTCATAACAGCGTTGCTAAGGTATTCGATTTGAGTGAGTCTAAGTTGAAGAATGTTTTTGGAATATAGCTCCTTCATACCAATAGGGGCCATAAATATACCATTTTATTTCTTAACATGCGGTTGCCTGGAAACTTCAGTCTATTTTTAATAAACCGTGTACCGTCGTAAACCTATCCAATGACAACTTTTTTGATATGATAAAAATGTATTTGAGCTTTCAAGTGTGTTTTCTAATCCAAATCATTAAAGTGCCTTAACTACTTTCGAGTGATTTTAATTCCTTATAAGAGTTTCAGAAAATTATGAAGTGATAGCGCCACATTATGAAGTGATCGCGCCACATTATGTTTCCTAACAGCCACACGTCCTTAAAATATTCATCTTCCTTATTGTTGACGTCTCCAACGACTTCTTTTTCAAATTTTTTTAATGTGTCAGCGTAACTGAATTCGTTGTTATTTTTTAATGAACTTATTCGAGTGGAAGTTGACCTATAATTTGTTGTATTAATTTGGGCTTGCGAAGACATGAATGCTAAATACAAATAATGACATAACTGACACACGAACGAGAGAGGTTCTCTCGATAAGTTGAACTGCTAGCAACCACAATGCTCAAATTCAACATATTGGAAATCCATGGCAAGAGTTTGAGAGAAGTTTACCAAAGAAATCTGGTCATAAAAGTTGACCGTACTGTAACCATTAAAACGAAAACGAATAATCTAGATGTACAGTACGTCAATGCGTATTTTAAAAGTGTTAATGAAGAAAACCTTTTCATGTATAGCCTATAGAAAATTTCATTGCTGATTATGGTAACGCCAAACAGTCGTCTTTATTCTACAAAATCATCTGGGTTTACCCCACAAATGCTTGGGTGTTGATGGTACAATCTTTGTCTTTGTGTCTTTGTGTACAAGTGCAACAATGAAGAGACTTACAAGCGGTTTTGTGAAGAAGTCTCCAAATTGAATGATATTTGGCGATTATCAGCTATGGGTGTGACGCATATTTTACTGACGTGGATTCCCGGTTCGCTGATAAATCCATTTATTGCGATTGAGTGATGGAAGCTCGTTCGATGCAAGCGTTTGACGCTTCAATATATGTTCTAGAGAGAATCACTTTCAAGATGATATCTGCTCCATACAAATTTTTTTTTTTTTTTTGCTGGACTTCAACTTGATGGCCATGTTTATAATAAAACAGTTAATCAGTGGTATCAGTTTATTTGCCGTATGTCTCTGCTTCATCTCGCCCCTCTGACAAGCACACTAATCTTCTAAAATGGAGTTAACAAAAGTACATCTCTCTTGTGACTGGATGTGATGGTAAAGCCCATCACTCGGTTTTGGGCAGTATACGAACATAAATCACAGGGAATCTTCTTTGTTCACTTATAAAAACTTTAATTTTTGGGTGATTCACACCAGTTTATGTTGAATGTCAATCATTAATTTAATATTTGATTGGAGAGTGACGGTTGATGTTTTCCCATCGGATCAAACCATATCGTAAAAGAAAATTACCCGATTGGGAACTTTTCTCTCCCGAAGTAGGTTTATATTACATACCACACCGAGAGAAATTTGATCATTGAGGTACATGCATCCTCTCTTGAGATTGCAATTTCGACGGCTTTCAGAAACTCCTTTCCTCTATTATTACTAACCAAAAGACTCCTAACAAACCATTTTGGAGGGAAGTTTTGCGAGGAAATTAATAGTTTAGACGCGAGACTACTCGTGTACCTAACGGTCAGCTTACCTTTAATGCTGGATCAGAAGGCTCATCTTTTCCAAACGTATATTGCTTCTCGCCCTGTTCCAAAATCCTGCAGCAAGATTAGAGTTTTTTTATTCCCAAAGCTGAGAAGTCCGATTATATACAGACCCAATGCCTTTTTGGCATTGTCCTTAACAAGTCCTTAACTTTTCTTAAAGCGTTAGGGAACATTATCTTCCCACTTAGTAGCAGCATGCAACATGTTTACAGAGTTGGTAAGTCCTGTGAAACTGCTCTGCATCAACTTCACTATTATTGAAAGATCCCTCAATATAATAAGGAGTTTCTTGTAGGTACTTTCCTGGACATAGAGGGAATACTTGATAATACTTCATTTATTACGCTTATTAATGCCAGGCGTGTCAGTTTCTGTCAAAGTTACCTCTAGTAGATGTGCTCTCACCTCTGCTGCAATTTTTGGTATTATTGACGATTTACTTGTTCAGTATTCTGGGCTTACTCGTTCCTTCTCTTTTTGGGGATCCGATTACAAGATAAGACCAAGTCAATTCTTGCTATGGAATCCATACATTCCGTGTCTTTTTATGCTTGTTAGCACTGCTTGCTCTGCAGCATTCCGGTTGAGATGCAATGAAGCATGAAGCGTCCAAAAAAAAAACACAGCGTAAGGCAAAGCCATTTTTTCCTTCTTATTGGCTTGCTTCCTCTAGCTGTCGTATAAAACGTAGAACTTCAGTAACGAGCTCAATTGAAGGTCTATTACGTATGATTTAACTATATAAAAAAAGACAAACTAAGAATTTTGGTTGCGATTCTTACGTGATAAGGTAGGTTTAAGGGCCATCTCATGGTGGACAGGATGGTGTATATGTGAGAACTGCCTTAAGGAATATGATGACTACCTTCATTACATATGTGTTATCCGGCTTTCAAAATGGTTCGGTTCTAGATTTTCATAATCTGTCTTTGTCTTGTGCTGTTTGACAAAGCGGCAGTGCGCGTCTGCTAATTAGAATACAATCCTGAGTTTTCACCATGGGCCTTTGTTGCATTGAATGCGGAGCCCTCATAGGCTCAAATTTAGGGCTATTCAGAATTTTATAGGATTTAAAGTTATTCAGGTGGTCTCGTGTGAAGCCGTCCTGGGGGAATCAAGTTGGTGATTGCTGTCAGCTCTGTATCTTGCATTTTCCAGAGGCGTACGTGCTACCTTTCTGTGGTGGACCTCTCTTTTCGTCTTCCCGACTTTTGCAGTGTTTTTCAAACTGAACTTATCGCGATAATGTAAGTCATGGATTGGTTAAAGTATAATGTAATATCTACGAGGGACATCGAAGAGCCCAGAGCTGTGTGGCATCTTTTAATGAGATGACGGATAACTGTAACATCCGCTTGACGTGGGTTCAAGGGCACTTAAATTTCGTAGGGAATGTGAAGGCAGATGAGAGTTGGTCCTCTCTGGCACAGCATGCCTTATATCACCAAGCAGGGTGGATATGTATTTGAACCTGTTACATTTGTAGTGTATATTTTGGGTTCCTCAGTATGAAATGCTGTGCGAGACAATGCGGTTTAAATATGTATATATACGAGTATACTTGTAGACGACAAGGGTGGTTAGTTTAATATACACCCGTATATCCTCATGTAAAGATTATATTTTTTGTTGTACCAAAGAGAAACAATTTTACAGGTACCGCACCATTGCTGCAGATTAAAATGACCATGATTGTAATAAATAAATTAGTATTAACACTTTAATAAAATTGGAGCTTAAATACAAAAACAAAATATATTTATTGCACATTCAAAATGTAATTTGAAGGTAATTTGTGGGAACTTGTTTTTAATGAATTTTTTAAATTTTAATTAATTTAATAATATTACCAAAGGGTTGGGTATACATATATGTAGGTACCATGTAAAAATGAGTTTATCACACGCACGCGGTTCTAAATAAAATGTACCTGTTGTTATATCCATGTTCGCCTATAATATTTTAATATTCAAACTTAAATGACTAATCATCACACAAATCACATAAATAAATGTCTTTACGCGTATATAAACAACATTATGTATACGTATACAAAAATATTGATTTAAATAAATAAAATAATTTCATTAAAACAAGGAAAGATTTGAGCTGCAAACCAAACAAAAAAAATTAACCAAATAAATGTTGGCATGAACAAAATATTATCATTGCGTGCTCCAAACCATTTATCTAGATTCTTATATGCTGTACACAATTTTTATTTTGTTGGTTCATTTCCATCTGTTGTTTCGTATAATATGTATATACAGGAAAATGTTGGTTGTTTGTTAAAACCATATATGAACTCATAATAATAAAAATAAAATTTTAATGAAAATAGGAAAATAATTACAATCTTATTGAAATTTATCATACTGTGCACGCCAGACCACCCAATGAGTGAAATGTTTTGGTTTTATATTCTGCTGCTTATTATTAGTTTGTTGTTGGAAAGAAACAATATATATGTTCTGCTATCAGAACTGAAAATGGATAAAAAAATTGGATAAAATAAAATCTTTAATCTTAAAACTTAACATTTTCTATATTCCGCAGTAAAAATTTAAGACAATATTTCTAAATCACTCAACAAACTCAATATATTTCTTACCCTGTTAACCACTCACACATTATTTCACTGGGTTGAAGGAGCCTCATAAAATTTAGTCCAAATTATAATGAAAATATAATGACCCTTTTATGAAGTTTCGATACAAAATCCATTCACCAAAAACTTTAGTGTTCGGACGTGAAACTGAAACAAAGGTCACAATCGCTAGAAAAGAATTGGAAAGTAATTGAATTAATATATGGCCACAGACGCGAACAAAATGTAGCCAGAATACTCATCCCAGACATTTTTAAAATGTAAACATTATTTGGTGGAAAATGAATTCTTCTGTGCAAGTCATTAAAAGGACGGCTATTTTCTCTGTCAACCACTGTGCCAGCGTTGATATTTTTTTGACCCATGGAATTACCGCAATATAAATAAAAAAATATTGCCTTTTCCAAATTTTCTAAGAAAGCTGAGAATCGGAAAAAACGTTTGGCCAAGCTTTTGTAGGGTCTGCTATTTTCTCAGAGCGAATGAGTTTCAGGCCTTGTTGGCCACCACTGTGTGTTGATATTTTTTTGACCCTTGAAATTTTCTCAATATAAATAAATGTGGCGCCCATGCTAATTGTACAAAGAAGATTAAAATCACATTTGTCAAAAGGTTTTTTTTCGGTTCCAGCTTTCTTAGGAAAGTAGGGAAAGGCACCACATTTATGTATATTGTGGAAATTTCAATGGTAAAAAAATTATCAACGCTGGCACAGTGGTGGTCAAGAAGATCTCAAACTCAATCGCCATGAGAAAATAGCCGTCCCTACAAAAGCTTGGCCAAATTGTTTATATTTATAGTGCGGTAATTCAAACGCCCACAAAATTATCAAAGTTGGCGTTATGGTTGCTAATTGGGTCTGTAACATAATCGCAAAGAGAAAATAGCCGTCCTTTTAACGACGTGCCTAGAAGAATTCATTTTCCACCAAATAAATTTAACATATTAAAAAAGTCTGGTATGAGTATTTTGGAACAAAAAAAAGTCTGGAATAGTATAAATGTAAAAAAATCCAGGGGCTTGCGTTGTCAGAGGTATTTTAAAAATTCTGGGATGAAATCCTGGGATAACTTCAAGGGCGGGTGCAGCAAGTCTAGCAAGAAAGGAGAGCAAATTCGAAATGTTAAAAATAAACAGGGAAAACATGAATGGAATCAATAAAGAATGAGTAGTGAAAGATCGCAAGGAGCATTTATCCATATTGAAAAATTTTATAGATAACAGTTTTGAAAATTATTTAGTCTCTCCTCACTCACAAAGATCGTTTATACATTTAAAGGACTTTTAGTTATTTAACTTTAAAGCCAAAAGTGTTTTCAAGTGCACTCCAAACCTCAAAGATTGAAAAAGATGAAATCATCGCCCTAAAATGAAATATCTGCACATACTGATTTTAAATGTATGGACCAATGCAAATTACTTCAAGTTGGCGAAACATGTGCTGTTACCAGAATACACAGAACTAATGTGTTCATTCCTAAAGTCATTAATCGATTTTCCTATCTTAAGGTGTTTATTGATACCAGCTTACCTTACCTCCATCTAGTAAATTCTTACCGATCCATGAGGCGCAAGGACTAACGTCACCTAATGTTATATGTGTAGGAAGAAACAAGGATTGCCTAATACTATCAAACCATCTGCAAAGTCAAAGTATAATTCAGTTAAAGATTTGTGTTGAATTTATTATCAGAATGTAAATATAACGGCAACAAAAGCATCCCAATTTTATCGATTTGTTCTTCAAATATTTACCCTATATGTGTAATCGGGGAAAATAATTTCAACCTCAGTATTCAGGTGCCGAATTGCTTGGGCGTAACTATTTTGTTTATAGATGTGATCGCACTCCGATGTGATCACATTCAGGCGGTGGCGTATTGGTAGCCTTACATTCAAATCTATAAAGTGCTCCTGTAACATTAGGCTCGAGCAG
Source organism: Tipula unca (assembly GCA_951394425.1). Taxonomy (NCBI): domain Eukaryota; kingdom Metazoa; phylum Arthropoda; class Insecta; order Diptera; family Tipulidae; genus Tipula; species Tipula unca. The sequence continues at coordinate 15,082,532 of OX596380.1, read as the reverse complement.
ATCTGTATACCGCCTCAATTTACATAGTGACTACTATGCCAGCTTCGACGATACATGCGATGAAGTCATGAAAACATCAAAATCATCAGAATTAGTTCTTGTAGTTGGTGACTTGAAATCTTCCAAATAACATCTAGAATCATGACAAGGAATTGATTTACACTCTTCCATGTAATATAAAAACTGGCACAGAATCATTATTCGTTGACTACATCCTTGGTTTTAATCTGAACCAAATTAACACGGTTGTCAATAATTTGGAAAGATTTGATTATTTCAATATTAAGTACAAGTCTTACCTTGCAAGTACCGAATGTATAAAAGGAAACCCTTAAACAATTTTGGAAATACTCTCGATCTAAACGTGAAATCGAAGGATATCCCTCCATCATGGCATATAATAATGCCTGCACTTCGAACGTTAAAGAAATCTGTTTGCAGAATTTTTTCAATCAGTCTATACACCACATGATAATACTGGATACACTGATCAAATTAGCAACAACAACACACCAATTGCTCCTCCTGTCATATGTGAAGAGGACGTTGCATCAGCCTTAAGGGAATTTGGAGATGACAAATTGATATATTCGCTTTGGAAGATATTCAATCCATCCCTAACCACTGCCGTGTTTCTCGAAAACTTGAAAATTCCAAAGATCACACCTATCTTAAAAACAGGAATGCGGTATGATGTCTCATTCTATCGGGGAATCATTCATCGGTTCCAAAATAATTTCAGTTTATTGTATGAAATTCTTTGAAATCATCACATTGATACGTCACATTTCTATCTACCAACACGGGATCATGCCTGGAAGGTCTACATTTAACGTGTTAATTGAGATAGAAAAACATCATCCTGTTGACGTAGATTATTCAGATTTTAGTAAGTCATTTGATTCTATCTGTCATCATAAGGCCACAGCCAAGGCCTACATGCATTCGGTTTTACATCCGGATTTATTAATTGGTTCAAATCATATCTAACAGAAAGTTCGCAATATTTATCAATTGGAAATAAGAAATCAAACGATATCAAAGAGAGACCTGGTGTTCCTCAAGGATCACATATTGGTTAATGGATTTTTATTGTTTTAAATATCCTAAGATTTGCCGATGACGTAAAAAAATTCATACTATTGACCATGAACTTGACGCAGAACAACTGCAAGATGATCTCAATAGACTTATAGTGAGTGGCGCGTCCGCAATTCATTGCACTTAAATATCGGTTTTTCCATTTTGGACTTGACAACTTTGAACTTTCACTTTAAACGTACCCTTAAACAAATAATCAGACTGTCAGTGTCAAAATATTCAGTGAAGACAACATTTTCATCACGGCGAAATACATGAATGAACAACATTTACAAATAATTAAAATTTACTACACAAATTCCGAGTCAGTGACTGCACCTTTCAAGAGCGTCAATTCCAATTTTTGGTCAAGCGGATTTTTTGTTGAACGTCAAACAAAATATGCGTTATTGGTCATTTGAAAACCCTCATGTGCTTCAAGAAACACTACTTCATCCACAAAAAATAACTGCATGGGGTGGTTTTCATGCTGGTGGTGCCATTGGACCGTTTATTTTCGTTGATGAAAATGACCGTCACTTTACAGTTAATGGAGTGCGCTACAGAGACAAGTTGCAACGTTATTTCTTTGCTCCATGCAATTGACCAGCTATGACCAGAAATGTCTAGCCGAGTCATCGAAAATTGGGTTCAACGAATCGAGACCAGTAAATGTGCCCGACGGACATATGAACGATTCCGAATTTCATACATAAATGTTTTGATTGTACTTCAAGCCAATAATAAAATTTTCGAGATAAAGTTGTCAAGTCCTTATATTGGAAAACCCTTTATTAAGAAATGTAAATTTATTTCGTTTCATCGTAAGAGAAACCCAATAATTACGGAATAATAATAAATAACACAGAAGTTCCTATAGAGTACGCAAGATTATTGATCTAGGAATCACATTTGCCGAGAACGTTAGTTTCAACCATCATATCGATAATTATATTGCTAAATCTATCTCCATGTTTAGCATTGTCAAACGGAAGACCGGGGAATTCATGGATACACTAACCTTACGTACATTATATTACGCTTTTCTAAGATCTCGCAAGTGGGATATGCTGTAATCATTTGAAACCCCTATTATGCTGTGCATCAATAGAATAGAAAGCATACAAAAAAATTCCTTATATTCCTGTTGAAAAAATCAGGCTGCAACTATGATCATAACATACGATTTGATGAAAATGTGGCTCGCTTACCTCATTATTCTTCAAGGTGCAAAGAATATGAAATGTGCACCCTGGAAACAGACGTCTTCTTCTGGATGTAGCTTTTATCGGAAACTTCCTTCTCGGCCACATTCCAATTAATAGATCAGCAAAAGCATTCAATACCGTAGAGGGTCAATTCGATTTTAATTTATCAAAAAACATGTTCAAACTGAGGGAGAATCGATTTTTCATTTTAGTTCTAAAATTCGATTGGAACTTTCATCAACGTGACCTAAATTTAAACGACATTATGTTGGTGTTCAACAACCTTCTCAGGAGTGGTATTGAAAAACACACCGCATGTAAAAAAAATGAAAACATAATAAGCTCGATTCCTTATATATACAGCCTATATGAAGTGAAAAACTAACCCAAATTTGATGGTGGCCTGAAAGAGTATAAATGTTTGAACGTATTTTTATACAACCGCGCAATTGAAGAGGAACTAACATCGAATCCTAAAAAATCGTTGGTCTAAAAACTTTCGCACAATTTAGTAATATCTCCGACTGCGTGAGGCTGCAGGACTTAAACAGATTTTGCTTTTGGTCAGTTAACAATTAATTGGGCCTGAATGTCACTCCAAAACTATTAAGGGGGTTCAAAGGCAGTGTATTTTGCAGTGAGATATTTGGCATCAGCAGTTTTCATACGCGATATTTATAATTCTCATACCGATTATCAAACGATGGAGTTTTACTAATCGATTGATCAACTAATCTGCAATCTTTCCGAACCTGACGGCATCACAGATTTAACTTAATATTTGAGATTGTCGACTTTTACATGTCGAGGATTTAATTCAAGAGAGCTACCGTACAAACCATCGATTGACATAAATACCAGCATTGTACATATCATTCAAATAGAGGCAAATTATGTCACATACTTACAACAATGCCAAATGGCAATTTCCAGAAGTATTAGCTCTCTTCGTATAAATAAACGACGTTTACAATAATAAAAGACGTGTCGCTGCGAATCAACGGTTGCATGGAAATGTAATGCATCGTCTTCCTGGAGGTGAGGCTTAAACCTTGTCAAAATTACATATACGCAAGCTGCGGTAAATACATATTCCTAAGGACTTTTAGAGCAACCCACATTTACTTGATCCAGGTTTTAACTAGCTGATATATAGTTGATACAATGTTTTTTCTTTTGTTTTATAAGAAATATATAAGAAATATCCAGCACAGAAATTTTTAATGTCCAGGAATGTTGATAAAATGCTACACAAATCGTAAAAAATCAGAAACCGGTCTGGAAATGTTAGTACCGAATAGTATCATTAGTAAAGTCAACCAGATCTCATATATCGACTTGAGGTATCGGAACATAACGTCTTAACGAATTTATAAGATCAGAGATATTGTAGAGTATATATTTGGTTCCCGATTTTCATAAAACTGTTGTGAAAAAAAAAACGATCAATGATATTATTTATTCAAGCATTGCTATCAGCTCAACCCCCAAAAATATTAAAAACCTATTTGTAACATATATTCATCATAAACGCACATACATATATGTACATACAAATTTTGTGTTCACATAGACTTTATTTAATCAATCATGGGATATACCGCACCCACCACAAAACATAAAAAATCGGCAACAAATTTTCTAAGACTTTCGTGTTGTTTGTTTTTTTTTTTTTTTGTATACAACGATAAATAATATGTGTATGTATATATACATATGTATGTATGTGAAGGAATAAATATGATGTATTACCCAGGACACATCATAAACTTTTCTTTTTTTTGCATATTTACCATCTATCACGTACAAAATAACTTTTCATATTTGCTTGATGTTTAATTCGAATGAGGGAAGAGAGGGGTGTCTAGGACCAGGACAACAAGGCGTAAACGCCATATTATTCAGTTTGCAATAAATTTTCTTCGTATCTTGTGTGTGCTTTTCACTACACAAAAAAAATAAAGTAACTTTTTTTATTGCGTATACAAAATAATAGTTTCTTGCTTACATAAATTTTAATTAATTTTAATTTAAAAAATTTACTTAAAGGTATTCCCACGAAATTATATCATAATTATGGTTTAACAACTTTGACGGAACAACCAACCTGAAAGCATTCATTTTTAAATAATACTTTTTAAACCTTTTAAGCAAAGTGAACATTTAAAAAAAATTCGAATTAACCGACAAATCGTTTATTACGAATTTTGCAAAAATATCTAACAAAAATGCATTATATCAAATATTTAATCCAGTTAAAACAAAAACACTCGAACAGGGTAGTACTCAACAAAGTAAAACAAAAACACTCGAACAGGGTCCACTCAACGGTAGTACTTCAACAATCGGGTTACAATATTCGCGGTTTTATAAAATATTATTTCAAAAAAAATTCATAATATCGAGTAATTCGAATTTTTATTTTATTTAAACACCAGATCGGTAAATCCATAGTATTTTATTCACAATCAGCTCGAACCCAAACCCGATAAGCGATGCCGCCAATCCAACAATTAAAACCACCACAGCAATTTCATAAAAATTATGAAGTCCCATGACTTTGATCATAATCAGATCATGTTCTGACCTAATTTTCCAATACTGTTCAAGTCCTGCCTCGAAACACCAATGCGACAATAAATTTAGATTGTCGAATATCGGCTTTGGCGTAGCTACAGTGTACGAAACATAATTTTCCAATATAATTTGATCGATTTTCCGAAATCGTTTAGCACGTCCATTCCGATTGTATTTCGAATTTAGAAAACTTTGCGCCTCTTCCACGCTCATCATTATCGTGTAATTATTGTATGGAAATTGTTGCACTACTGCTAGTGGATGGGTATTTCGAATGGTTTGTATTTGATTAAATAGCCGTGGAAAATATTTCGTCGGTGACGTATAAACATGTTGGATTTTTCCAGATCATCAACTAAACGAATTTGGTCGTCATATTTGAATGTGATCATCTCGGTAACCATAAATGTTGCATAATAGTTAGCATACACAAAATTCAAGAGCAGTATCGATAGTAAAAATATTTTTTCGATTCGATACCGATACGATAGGGACACTTCCACCATTAAGATCGATTTAAATAGGTTGAGGCACATTTCCATAATGGTTACCCGTTGTTCGAGTTTAATTTTTGTGAAATACCATAATGCGGCCAGTGCAATATTAAGAAGTACAAAACAGCGCAACGATGCTGCATCGAACGAATCAAACGATGGTAAATATCCGCGAGTACGTACGCTACGTGGCGCTAGAATAACAATTTGATCGATTTTGAACGGATACGTTGGTTTTAAAAATTGTCGTTCGGCCGCATCATGATATCGAATGCTATTCATCGATAGGTCACTCGTGTTCAATTTTAATTGCAGATATTGGGCCAGTTGAATTTCGTTCAGTTGAATTTTTGACATTTTATGATAGCAGATGTTTAGTTTTTGTTGCACAATACCAAAAAACCAACCATTTATGCCATTCATTACACCGCGAGCTAAAAAAAATATCGTATCTCATCATCATCCCATGTCACCCGTATACAATTGCGATGGAAATTTTTGTTTAAAATTTTACACATACGAGTATCACTGACTGTAGTAACCGCCGTTAGATTCTCAATCACATTGTAATTTGTAGTGAAATTCACAGTATTCACATTTCGATGAAAATTGGCAAATAGTTTTTCAATTTTGTCACGTTTATAGAGTATGCCTATAATGAATAAAATTCCTCGAAATGATGTAAAGCTTCCAGAAATTGTTGTGGTAAGAAATTCGCACGAACCTCGTTCAGAATGACGAATAAATAATTCGACGGATCAATATCACTGCGTGCCAACTTGTAATATTGCTGAATGTCGGTGAAATTTAGCAGGAACATAATGTAGCATGTTGACTTTTTAATTTCAGGTAAATATAGTAGAATTTATTAACCGAATGATGTTGAAATATTGTATACGCAACGTTCTGGTTTAGACCGCTTAATAAATCGGTTACCGTAGCCGGCTCGATTGACTGATTGGTAAGAATTACGGTGATATTAAAATGATTACGATCGTTGTTAATTAGTTTTGTCAATTCCAAAATAATCGGATTATTAAAAATTCCTTCTGCTTTTATCACCAGGAACAGTGCTACGACAGCAGTGGTAGTAATGTTCATGTTGACGATTTGTTGAAGGCGCGTTGTCAACTGAACAATATATTTAGGATTTATTGTTTGTATAATGTAATCGATTTTAGAGAATTATAAAAGCTATTATGACTGAATTATTAAAATGCAACAAATATGTATATACGCACATAATATTTTATGTTTATGAAAATGAAACCACCCTTACTCCTCATTCCACTCAATTTAATTTAAATTAAAGTATATCAGTATACACATATCTACTGAAGCTTTTGCTATACAAATAAATGGTAACATTGTTTTGCCAGGTGAGTGTGAAAATTTTAATTTTCATGAGTGAAGTGTAAATATTGAACCGTACGCAAACTTGCGACGAATTTCACTCAAACTGAGTGAAATTCATCAGAGTATAATTTTTTGATGATATAGTATAATAAATCAGCTCTATTTATATACTTCCCAAGGTTGCAACTATATTCGTGAATCGTGTTGTCTTCAGTACTATGCAAAACAATTGGGCCATTTCATATAAAATTCAATCGCACCATCCCTATATACTCGTACATAAAACATTATAGCTTGCACCACTAAGCGCGCATCACTGTTTAGCCAAATTCCTAGTACAAATAAAACATCAATTACCACGAGCTAATTGCGTATCTTAAGATTTTCACTACTTAGCACAAATCTCACAGTAATTTTTCGAACAGCTTTCACATTGTCAAATTGAGGTTTCAGTAAATTTTCTTATTTTTGGGTTTTCTTAAAAAATTGTGTATCTTATGATTTTCACTATTTAACATGTTTACAAAGAATCACTATTCTCCTCCCAACAACGAATCCTCAATTATTAGATGACTAGCTCATGTGGTTTAATTCTTTTAGGCGGCGTATTAGTTCTTGTGTTAGATCAAGAAGTTGTATTGCTTCAGTATTAGTTTCTTCTTTCATGTTTGATGGCAAATTTCTACATCACTTCATCAGTCCGTTTAAAATTTAGGTTATCATGTAATTCCTCCTTGGTTACATAGCGGTAAGCATTCTTTATTGTACGTAGAAAGTTGTTTTGACAACGTTGAGTGATTAACCGATTTGTTTGTTTAGTACAGCCCGAGAGTTGTACATTATACGTCCGAATTGTTTTAATAAACGATTCGTAAATAAGGCGTTTACAGCACAGGCTAAGCTTAGAATGTTTTCCTATCAGATAGTACAGTTCACGTTGTTTTGTTACGAGATACAATCCCAGATACTTTATCCCTGAATCCCAACTGGAAATCAGGTATAATGATCATTGGTCTTAGTCGTTTCAAAAACCACTTTGAGATAGTGGGTATAATAAAGAGATCGGCCTGTATGATGTAATTTGCTCACCTCGATTAAATTCTCTTTAATCAATAATATTTTTGGTTGTGCGTCATTTCCGACGACCTTCTTTTATCACTTCTCGAAACTGCAGGGAGTAGTTGATCTCTTGTACAACTTTCTCGCCTAACACGGATGTAGCCTCTTTAGCTGGTTCACGCAGAGAGTTAATAAAAAACCCAGTTTGTATTTCAAGTTCTTGTTTAGTTTTGAGACAAACTTTTAACTCAATTATATTGTCCAGTTTCTCTCTAAATAATTACCAATCCATGAATTTATTAGTAAGGTTAGGTTTCATTTTCTTTTTATTGGCCAATGTACTCCGAGTCATTAAAACCGGTATATAATCGGAAATAAGGCCTCAACTTCAATGTAATTAGAGGCTATTCCTTTCGAGATATAAAAGTCAATGAAATCTGAAAGTTTGTTGATGACTGTAGGCCAATAAGTTGGCTTGAGTGATATTCACAACCTGATATTTCTATTGCACTTATGGTAACTTGCATAAATTTCCTCTTGTTGGAAATGTAGAATGTTTTGTTTGATTAAGATTGCTGTTCCTCCTCGCGCACGGCCACTGGAATACAATGTCCAATAGGCTTTATATCCCATAACTTTGATAAAGTATTTCTCTGTAAATTGCGTCTTTGATATTAAAGCTATGTCTATGTTGTTGATTCTTAGAAATACAACTAGTTCTTGGGTACTTGCATTAAGCCCGTTAGCGTTCCATGCTATTATCAGAGCCACCTATATATACAGAGCCGTAAGGATCAGCCATGTTTTTTGTCGAGCTTTTTCTAGAGGAACTACTTTTTGCATTATCCCATAAGAATCAATGTAAAAATGACCATTTTCGAATTACTTTTCATCAATGAAAAGTTAAATCTTTCAATTCGATAAACACTTTGTGGAATTGATTCTATATTGAATCAGCACATATCTGAAAGTCAGAACCTTAAACCTTTTATTAATTTAATAAACATTAAATCAAAATTAAATATGAATTTATCATATTTATGTAAACATGAATTTATTTGAATGTGTGGGTAAAATAAATAAATAAAACATATATTGTCATCCTTTCGATCGATGATTTTGTCTCTTTTTTAAGAATTAAATTTCACATTTTTTTTTTAATTTCGCTTTTTCTATTGCGATCGCAGCATGCTCGTATAAAGCATTATTCTATTTCCTTTTATACATTTGAAAATGTATCACCACATGTTTCTATTTCATTACCTTGTAGCGAAATCGGAAGGGATAGAGTGCAAAATTATTCCAATAGGCTGAGACCGCAATAGAAAAAAATTGAAATTGAATTCACGAAATAGCGTAAAATTTAAAAAGAGAACATAAACATCTATCGATAGAAAAAAAATTGTGATATTGACAACTTACAACATTACATAGGGAGTTCCAATAACAGCTGCACAATTTATTTAGAACCATAATTATGCACAAATGCGTAACAAAACTTTACCAAAATAAAATAGAACCGTGCCAGAAGAACTGTGATAGTCATGGTGTTCCATTTATAATCTAAAATCCAAAATTTACGTTGAAATTGAAGTGAAATTAGTTTGAGATTTATTCAAACAAAATCATGCAGCTTTTATTGAAATACCCTTTAAGTATTTTATTTTATTCACAAAAATATAATTCAAAAGGAAACATAACCACACTTTTACTATTTTCTCTTTTCGTCGTGCAGTTTAATTTTATTGCGTTGGTATTTGTGTGTATTTATATCAATTCAATGGAGAAATGCTTTTTTTTCTATAAATTTTATAAATAAATATATCAAAAATTAAACAACTTCTTTGATCAAGCTTTGAATCAATTATAAAATGATAATTGTAGATTCTATTTCAATGTTAAAATACTTAATCCATCGACATTTTCATTGAAAAATATCGCACCGAAAAAAATTTAATTTTTCATATGATTTGTATAGAAAAAATGTTTTTTTCGTCAATTTTAGTTCCTCTAGAAAAAGCTCAATTTTTAACCTTAGGGCTCTGTATATATAGGTGGCTCTGCTATTATACGTATTATGTTACAGTAATTGCCTTTTTATCTTTTTTTAGCACTTTGTTTGGTGGCTTGAAATTATCTCCCATAAAAAAACACCCAGGGAGAGAGCTGACTAAAATGTTGTCTTATTTCAGCCTGAAATTCGGTAAGCATGTTCATTATATTACTAATGGTTGGACGTTGGTCACAGGTTTCGGTCTTATTTCTTGATTTTGTTTGTTATTTAAAGTTTTGGTCACCTGGGCGTAGGAGACCCCTTCACTAATAGTATCATATTATTTATTTGATTTTACTGTGGGCGCTACTGTCGTTTTGGAGAGCCTACTCTTTTTATTTACATTTATGTTATCTGGTCTGGGTTGAGTGATTTCTTGCTCAAGCGTCTTTTCATCCATAAAATATTCATTGTTGAGATTTTGTAGGCTCTAGCTTCTAACACTAGTAGACATAGAAAATTTCATTTGCCTCTAGTGTTTCAATTCTTCGCTTTGTAAGTTTACCATAATATCTTGGTATTTAATACATACATTGCACCTCATTTTGTTGGCATTTTATCCTTATTTCATTATTCTGGTGCTCAAGCGAAACCAATTTTAAGGTTAAAAATATATCCAAAATACTGGTCCACGGCTACTTTTATCCTTCCGTTTTTAATTCTATGGTACATAACCAACAGATCACTATATTTTTTACGGGCTTGCAATGTAGACATGGTTACACCTGGAGAACTTTTCTTCATTTCGCCCACACATTTGCTCCAGAATAATAATAATAATATTCAGTTTTTAAAGGCCATCACTGGCCCCTTACTGAGTCAATAATTTAGCTCCAATGGGTTCGACCCTAAGCATGGTCTTCATATTGTATTCATACTGATCTTGTTTCATTTTCAATATTGGGGATCTTCATCAGATCTCGATATTATACAAAGCTCGGTATGTACCATCTATTTCGCGTTTTGGCCGTAAATCACCCGCATGATTCTTCTCCCAAATGTCAGTAGCCATCTCTCGTACTCATCTGTCAGGGCCCAACTTTCACATCCAAATATAACAACGGGCCTGATCAACGAATTGTAAAGCTTCAGCTTGACGGTATTGATATAGATGTTCAGATTTTAGCAGTGGCCTTAGAGGATACAAAGCACGACTGCCAGCTGCACTTTAATATCCTCACCCACACTGTTATCGTGAATGATTAGAGAACCCAAATATTTCAACATCCTCACTCCCTCAATCGTGTAGTGGCCACTACTAAAACCTGGTGTGCCATTGTCCCTATATAACCAGAGATCATGTATTTCGTTTTGGACTCATTGATCTGGAGTTCAACAGAAGCTGAAAACGCTAAACGCGGATTAAGTATTTCTTTCACTCCGTTGCAATTCAGTCCAATCACGCATATGGCATCTGTATATGCTAGCACCTGATTGGACTGGCGATATAAGATGTTCGCTGTGGTGTTTCAGTTTTACGAAAGATGGACGAGATTAAAGAGTATCGGGGACAGAGATCTCCCTGCCGAAAACCCGAGTTAACTGCAAAAATTATCGATAGCCTGTTCTCAACTTTAACACAGCATTGAGACTGCATCACTGTCATCCAGTAACTTGTATGCTGCGTGCAAACGAGAGCTATACCGCGATAATTCTCACACTTAAAGCGGCCTCCCTTCTTGAAGATGGGGCATATCGCGGTCACTTTCCATTCGTCAGGCATAACTTTGGTTCGCCATACTTATCGAATAAGGTCGAAATGATAGTTCCATAAAGTATTCCCTCCAAATATTAATTGATTCGAATTAATGCAGTCCACCCCAGTTGAGCGATTTCGTTTCAATATCTGTATGGCCTTAGTGAATCCCTCATGGGATGCATTCTCAGTGTAAATTTTCGCAGTCTGTAGTAGAGGTGGCTCAACAACAGTCAATGTACAGTCGAGTAATGTATATGGTACAGTCGAGTAATTCCTTTAAAGAATTTACGTGAACTGATCTCATTGCTGTTGATTTCGTTCATTGAGTTGTTGTACTTTTAGGCCAGCGAGTTACTCGAAGGCCAACGAGTTCCTGCAGATATCCGGTGTTTTTTTGGCGGTATCCATTTTTCTTTTTATTGACTTCATAAACAGTTGATTTGTATTCTTGGTGGTATTCTTGGGAAACATGTTCCTGCAATTTAGATTACGAGACACATAAACTCTTTTTTGCACAACTAGTAAACAATTGTAACTTGGTTATTTCAGGACTCCACACGTCTCTGTCCCTATGTACAGGAGAAAATATTATCAAAAAAATATGTTTTCTTTTAATTGTAAATGCACTTACCTTGTGGTAACATTTCCATTTTCCACTTTTTCCCCATCTTCATGAAAAAATGACATTTGCAGCTGTTGTATCCTTTTTTAAATGGTTGCAAACAATGCGCATTTTGATTAAACTTTTATCCGACAGACTGCGCTGCATTGGCTGCAACACTGAATTTTTGAGCGACTGAATTCTTGACCGCAGCCACACGGCCAAAATTATTAATTTATTTATTTCGATGACATTTTAATCACCCGTGCTCCTTCTTTATTGCGGAAAGAATCATCGACTTGTTTATCCATAAAAATGTATATGTTATCAGTTTCTTCAACTTTAGATATCGACGAAATAGCCATAACCGAACCTGGGTCTGTTGATATCGACGAAATAGCCATAACCGAACCTGGGTCAAGTGATCGCGAAAGAAACTAAATTATATCTCACCTAATTAGCATGAACCATTTGGCATTTTTCTTAAATGTCACTAACAGCTTTTTATCTGCTCTGTCAACTGGTGTATTACTGTGGCTTTCACTTTCACTTTTGCTTTATTTTATCCAGATTATAATCTAATCAATAGAACCGCTTCTTTTGCGAAATTTATTCACTGGGTGTTTTAGATTTTTAACTAGCAGATTTAGGTTTCCCAACTCCCATTTCCTCACACGCATCTGAACAAAACCAGGAGGAGTCACAGTTGTAGAATTTAATAAAGAATTTAACAATTTTGAAATATAATAACATAAATTATGGAAATTGGTCATTTAGAAGCGTGGTAACGTAGAATTTTTAGAGTTAAGTACAGAATTATCAAATTTAAAAAATTGGAAATATTAAGAATTTACGAAATTAGGAATTTAGAAAATTTTATTTTATATTCATAATTTAGAATCTTAGTAAATTATGAATTTAGGAATCTAAGAATTAAGAAATTCAGTAATTTATGAAAGAATTTATGGGAATGAAAGAATCGTCTCAATATATTTGTATTGGCCTATACCTAAGAATCAACCAATCCATTTACCCACATTATAGATGAAAGTTTAAATTAAATGGCAAATGAGTGGGACATCGTAAACGAGCTGTTAACTGTTATACAACAATTTAGGACTGCCGTTTTTAAATTAATATTCGCCTATAAACATAATGCTATATTTAAAATTAAATTGAATTCTGAAAGCTTCGTGTATCCAGATACAAATTTATATTTATATGTAATTTCATATGTGGGCGTACACATAACAATTTTTTTTATGTTCATAGATATACTAACATATATGTACATATAAATTTCTAAAATTCAATAAATCTTTCAACACCCCCCCCCCCCCCCCACACAAACACACATACACAAAATACACATAATATTATGTAAAATATTAGCTGATTTACTCCGCAAATGTTCAATTTGTACACTGTGTAGAAAACTTAAAAGCTTTCATCGTATTTTATTTAATTCATTTTGTAATTTTATTTTTTTGATTTAATCAATTAATTAAATTCATATATTCAATTCCAGTGTGTACGGTTGTATATTTATAAAAAACGTTATGTAAGGTATTGAAAACAAAGCTTCTTTTAAAGCTTTAATTTGTACGTTTCAAATACTATAATAATAGTTTGTATGTATATGTATGTGTATATCGGATATCGAGGAAAACAATAATACGAGAAAATCGTTAAATCCACTTTAGAGCTTTATGTATAGAACAATAAAAGTAATGTGTTGTTGTTTTTTGTTAAATATTGATTGATTTATAAGATTCACCCTACATATATCTACATATATACAACATAACGTCTTATCTATGATTGAATATAAAAATCATAAAACATGAACATAAAAATAATTAAAAACGGAAGTTTATGTAAAGTAGGTTTCATTATTTTCTTTTTTATGCTAATATTATATTTTATGCTTTCATTGTTGGTGTATATACATACATATATGTACTGTACAGATATACTGTCTTGAAAATTATGTGTAAGTGTTATGAATATGATATACAATTGGGATAAAAGATGATATAATGAGGTTGAGGGATTATGAATGGAATGGAATTTAAATTGTTTTTGGATTTAGATGGGATTTGTGCTATATGGTCCTTGATATAATTATTGACTATTTGAGAATGAAATGTTTAATGAAAATTAAGTTGAACCTATACACATATACTGTGTACACTGTATACATATCCAAATATGTAGGAGAAGAATTTTTGTCAACATAAGTTTCAGTAATATAATATAGACATTTTTATCGACAACATTTTTGTTAGTGTGGTTAGCTACAAATAAAACAAATTCTAAGATTGAGGTTGTTTACATATAATTGAAACTATGCCAAATATTTGGATCTGTTTTAGAATGATTTGTCGAAACTTGAAACCGCATTTGTTTAGATTTAAGCTTTTCATATACCACCGACCAGCAGAAGTTAATTCAAAATGCAATAATTTTAAAAAATGCAAACATTTGAAAGCATTGGTTTCTCCTATAAGAAATTCTGGAAAAAATGTTCAAGAAAATGTTTCAAGAAACTTGAATACTTTAACTACATTTGGCGTTAAATAAAATGTTGGCACTGTCAAACTTATTAACTCTCCAAATACCTCGTTTGATAGAATTTGCAGTCCCAATATTTGCTTAACAAAGGCTATCGACCTTTGAATTGGTGAGTATGCACCCAGCCAACGAATATGATTGATTTTGAGCATTATCAAATATCAAATTCTACGGCTAAATACCAAAAATTATTTTAATTTGGCAATTCAGAATGGCAATGATATTTAAGCGCGAAGGAGAAGGCGATTACAAAAGATCAACCAATAGAAATGAATAGGGCAAAGTGGATTGAAAGAAATTAACCGAAAGAGGCTTTTTTATCTTTTTTTTTTATTAAAACGATTGGAACCTACTGAGGTGCCGCACTCAATGCCACAATGGGCCCACGGTGCAAACCAAGAGGATCAAGCCTAATTCGCAGGAGCGTACTGCAATCTTAGCAAACTGTAAAAGTTTGAACCAAGGAATGGATACTAACTGATCTACGTTCAAAGATCCGGAAGAGAACACTTGGGATCTAGCTCCGACAAAGGCGGGACAGCTGCAGAGGTAGTATATGCAGTTGTCCATTTCCTCTAGGCATTCGTCACAAAGAGCATCCTGTGCTAGTCCCATGAGTTGAAGATGAACCTTAAACCGTCCATGGCCGGTGATAAGTGCGACAGAATTCTGAGTTGGTTCTTTTTTAGGGATAATGCATAATTAGTGATCCTAAGGTTGGGTTCAATAATGAAATGTTTCACCTTTCGACAGCTAAGAGTAAAACGTCACTTCAGTCCCAGCTGAAATAGAGTGAACTTCTTAATAGCGTCTTTACCACCGTTGAAGAATAAATGAATTGCTGGTTCGGGGCCAACAAAATTACTACGCGAACCAGCTTTCGTTAACAAGTCAGCAACCTCATTTCCCTTACTGCCGTGTTAGATTCGTATTTCAAAAGAGATTAATGTAGTGCTTGCAATCTTTAACTAGTTTTGATATAGTCAAAGGATTAACGAGAATATTAAACACGGCTTTACTATCTGTGCAGATAATAATATCCTTCCCTAAAACGCTAAACTTCAACGCTTCAATCGCACAATGAGTAAGTGCAATTAATTCAGCTTGAAAAACCGTGCAGTGTTTGCCCAGACTACCCGAGAATCGTAGCTCATATTTAGGATAGTAAAATCCAAACCCTAAGAGCCAGCCGCAAAAAATACTACCGACTCCGATAACTGTCTATAGAAGTCCTGAGATAGCCACCATTCCCTCGAAGGGAAAACTACGGAGAATGAGTTGCTGAAGTTAAATTCAGGCAATAGCCTGTCATTCACTATTTCCAGCTCCGGAATAAGTGACCTATACTTATTGAGAATCTGTCTATGCCCCGTAAAAGTCCAGAAGACATTCCATGCCCCAATGCACTTTAGTCGAAACGCAGCAGAACACGCTGTACCCAGAATGTGGGACTGCAATTCGGGCATATGTAGAATACACTCTATAGCAAGAAGTGGAGCAGATGACATAGCCCCGGTTATAGCCCTACAGGCTGTAACCTGCAATCCATCCAGCCTTGCTACCGAAGACGCCAGTTCCACAACCGGCCACCAAACAACTGAAGCATACGACAGTAGGGGTAAAACCAATGATTTATAGATGAAACACATAATTTTGGGGGTCCAGACCCCAGGAATGGCCAAAGGCCTTTCTGCATTGCCAAAAAATAGCAATGGCTTGCAGCTTATAATCAAGGTGAAACTTCCAGGAGAGTTTACCATCTAGAATGACACCTAGGTGTTTAACTTGCTCTGTCCTTGTGACCGCTCTACCAAAGAGAGTGGGAACAGACAGATTAGCATTGTCTCTGCGCCTCGTAAAGACAATCAGATCAGTCTTTGAGAGATTGACGTACAACCCCTTTTCAAGACCCCAAGCTTCTACCATATTAAGGGCGTTCTGCGTCAGATCAGATAATACGTTCAGGTATTTACCAGAAACTGTCAAAACAAGATCATCCGCGTAGCTTTGCACGACAAACCCAGATCGGTGCAATTTATCAAGTAGTTCATCGATAACCATGAGCCACAGCATGGATGAGAGAACTTCTCCTTGCGGGCAGCCCTTGGCTACTTTGACGGACACTGTTGAGCCATCCACCTCCATCTTAATTATCCGAGATTTAAGCATGGAATCGATGAATTTAACAATGGTTTGATCAATATTAAAATTGGTACAAGCACTTGTGATGGTGGAAAACGAAGTGCTATCAAAAGCTCCCACAATGTCCAGGAAGGTACCTACTAGAAACTCTTTGTAGTTAAGTGATCTTTCGATCCTAGTTACGAGTTCATGTAGAGCAGTTTCGCAGGACTTGCCAGCTCTGTAAGCATGTTGCATGTTACTGAGAGGGGAGAGAGTTAAATATTTATCTCTAATAAATCTGTCAATGATCCTCTCTAAAGCTTTTAGAAAAGTGGAGGTCAGACTAATGGGCCTAAAAGCCGTTGGGTCAGTGTAATCCGATTTACCAGCTTTAAGTATGAATACTATTCAACTCCTGCTTCAGGCGCGCGGTACTGTGCAAAAAGCAAATCAGGCCTGGAACAGATTGAGTAGGTAAGTGCTGATGTGTAGAAAACCATTCTGTAATTCAGCAAGGAAAACGCCGTCCGGACCACTCGATTTGAAAGGTGCAAATGAGAAAACACTCTAGCGTAAGACATCAGTGGTGATCAGCCTAAGGGCCAAGTTCCAGTCCGGCGTGCCGATAAAAATGTCAGTTGGCTCGGAGGCAACCACATCCGAATCAACAATGTCACACCCAGGAAAGTGGACAGATAATAGTAGCTCACCGACTTCTCGCCTACATGAGGTTAGTTTACCGGAGGGTAGACGAAGATTATCGAGTCTACACGTATCATTCTAAGCCAGAGTTTTGTTAAGTCTGGTGACGACAGATAAGCTGTCAATTTCTTCACAAAAGTTTCTCCACGCAGTCCTGTGCGCGGATCTTAAGCTTTTTTTATAAGCCTTTTGAGCTAATAAAAATCGATTCCAATCCGAAATGTGATTCGTTGTTTTGGCTTTATTTTTAATTTTACGCACACTCTTTCTTAACTGTTTAAGCTCAGAACACCAGAAGGGTTTGCTACGCTTCTTCTGGTTGTTAATAAGAGGGCATGACTTTTTAAAAGCAGTCAAGATCGCTTTTGTTAGTGCAGTTGCCTGCAAATCAAGATCTGCGCTTGACCTAATCTGGTTAGGCAGATCTAGTAGTGAAACGAGCTCAAAGTAGAAAGTATCGCAATTCGTAAGTTTCCTATTGCGATATGGTTTAACCGGTGGTCTTTTAAAGTTAATATTAAAAGAGATGCACCAGTGCTCAGAGGTGAGAATATCATCCGTCACTCTCCAATTTAGAATGAGGTCAACGATGGACATAGAGCACAAACTAATATCAATCACTTCTTTGCGAACCGAGTTGACAAACGTTAGCTGACAGCCAGCATTGAGGACCTCTAACTCAGAAGAGTAAATGTAATTGAACAGTGAGGATCCTCTATTATTAGTATTAGAACTGTCCCAAATGGTACACGAGTGATCAGCACTGCCGTAAGATCAGCAGTGCTACATTCATTAATTAGAGCGGCATCAATAGCATTAGAAATATAAATGCACGCTCTAGTTTTAAGGACAGTGGACTTATGATTAGATCCTGCCAAGCCTTAAGTTCAAACCAGAAACAGCACCATCAATAAGATACGGTTCCTGGATTAGTCAAAAATCTGTGTGCGATATAGCAAGCAGTTCCCTCAACTCATAGGAAACTGACTTGCTATGTTGCAAGTTGATCTGTTTTAATTCAAGCATGGACGTCATCATGAAGACCAGCTATAAACAAAAGAATAAAATTAAATCCTACGGCCCTGAGATAACTCTGAAACGGATTCTCTCAAGGACATATTGAAGCGACGCACCAGACCCGATGATGTGCTCGAAGGACTGCTGGTCAACCCTGATTGATTTAGTCTCTCGCTTGTATCGGATAACCTTCCATCCATTAGTCGACAAATTTGGATTCATAATGCCGATGTTGGTAATTACTACACTCGGATTCTCCTTAAGCGGTAGATAGACAGAGAATAGTACACCAGATTTTTATCTCAAGTAAATTAATGTTAAATGCTAGTTATAAGTAGACGAGTATGCGCTTCCTCGATGGCAGGGACGGTAACAGGGCAAACCTGGCTAAGCATACCGATTTAGTAGTTTTATAATAAAAATTGTAAGTCCGCGTTGGAGTTGTTAAAGGCACGACCTCCTGGGAACAGCTTCTTCGATCGAAGCGACATAATGAATGAAATGAATGAATGAACTCGGATTCTCCGGTGGCCCGGGAATCTATGAGTGCAGTATAAGCGGTTTCGGAGGCTCCCCAACCGAAAGTTGGCAATCCTCCCAGACGTCCTTGATCCTGTCGATCTCTCCACAGAACCAAACGTACGACCCATCATTACTTGCCTTTCAGATGATGACACCATCCGCCAGGTAACAACCCAGCAATTGCGGCACAAAGCCGGAAGATTCCGCCGGGTCGAGAAAACGACGACCAAGCTCTTGCTTGAAAGAGGCTTAGAATGCATACTAAAAGATTTTTTAAAGCCCGATTCACTATGCACCAAAGTACGAATTGTCGGTCAAATGATGAAACAACGTGGAATATGTGAAGAAGAAGGTCAATATACTTGAATACGAACGCATCAAAAATTCATCGTTCTGCACCATATTATCGCTCAACCGAACTATTGAATCGACAATGAATAGAAGCGGTTGTAATGCGGCAAATTATTTACAAAATTTAAAGCCATGGAAATTATTAAATCTAAAATGGAAATTTGATTGGCGTAGTTTTAGTAAGAGGTACAAATTGATTGAATCCATTGAATAATATTTCATAGAAATTGTCAATATTAGTGGTAATATCAGTTAATCCGTCGATAGTCGGCAGTTGTTCTCTGTATCCTCTAAGGCCACTGCTAAAATCTAAACACTTATCAAGTGCCGTGAAGCTGAACCTTTACAAAGCGTTGATCAGGCCCGTTGTTATGTTTGGATGTGAAAGTTGGGCGCTAACGGATGAGTACGAGAGATGGCTCCTTACATTTGAGAGAAGAGTCATGCGTGTTATTTACGGCCCAAAACGTGAAATAGATGGTACCTATACCGAGCTCTGTACAATATCGAGATCAGAGATCTGATGAAGATCCCCGATATTGTACATGAAATAAGATCTCAGCGAGAACGCTGGCTCGGGCAAGTTTCACGTTCTGATCCGGAACGAATTGTGCAGCGATATCTGAAAGGAGAGCCACGATTTGGTAGGCGCAGAGGTCGTTGCCGGCATCGATGGCTCCGCGGTGTAGAGAACGACTTGGCCTCTTCAGATTGTCTTAGACAGTATGAAGACCATGAGCGGGATCGAATCCGTTCGAGCCAAATTGTTGATTCAGTAAGGGGCCAGTAATAGCCTTTAAAACAGTTTAAAAAAAATAATCAGTTAATCCATTTATTTCCTCGTCCCAATTTTTATTACTTAGGAAGCTTTTAATTCCTTCAATGTTATCTTTCCCAAAGTTATGTTGCATACCTAATTCTTGATGGAAAGCTGATTTCCATAGATTTGTGATGCATGTCGCATTACATGTGAGTGGTGATAGCGATTAGTTAAACTTTAATACTTTAAAGATATCGTCTTCTTGCGAAGAATAAATCAAGAAAGGTACCATTTACGTTTGGAAGATGATTTATTCGTTTTAGATCAATGTAGAAAGAGACATCAATAAAATAATACTCAATACCAGCGATGGAAGCATGCAATTAAATTCTCGTCATAAAACCAGTTCACTTTGGTAAGGTTAAAATCCCCCAATATTACAAAGCAAGCACCGGGGTTGGTAAGATTGTACATTTTTTTGATCATTTCAATGCAGATTGTTTATGTCTCACTTGGTGAAGAATGTGGTATGTATACAGTAAATGTATATTTATGTCTTAGTGCTTGTAGTTATTTCAATGGTAATTGAAGCATTTGCGGCAATTGAAGAAAGGTCACATCTATAGACAACTTACTCCCTCGGGAAAATTTCAGTGCTCTGGATATTATTATTAAAATTGGTTTCCACAATAATACAGAATTAGAACATAGGGTTTCCGAACGAAATTGAGAAATTGATATGCTTTACTAGACAATTTGTTAACATTTTGATAGTAAATTGTATAATTATTATTGGTAATCAACTCGTTTAGCTGATGACGAAACGGTGCCTTCTGGTATAATTCATAAAACCGGCCATTTTTCAAACTCAAATTCTGTAATAAATATTCCATTTGGCCAAAGGAAGAGTGGCCACTAGCTATGCCATTAATTGGCTTGGGTATCATCTTGATGCAGTTAGCTGTTTATACTTGGAAATTCTCAGACAGGTAATTTTGAATTGCTTCCACAAACACAGATTTACTATGTACGTACCATTAAGTGTTTTAATATGTCGCAAAACATACAATACTTCGAATTATCTAGTCGGATAATAAAGGTTTATGATTTTGACGCAAAGACAACAATCTAGAATAGTGATTTAGTGAACCAGATTTAGAAAAGTATTTATGGATTCAAATATAGAATCAATTATGAATACATGGCCCAATATTTTCGACCCGACGAATTAACCTTATTGAATTGCTTCTTGAATAGGTTGAATCGAAAGTTTGACAATGAGTTTACACATGTTATATATGTAACAGATATCATCAATAAATTACCTGTTTCATTTATATATTTATCCAATTCTCCGTAAAACCACTACTAATGAATGAAAGCTCAATTTATATAACAACAATCAACATTAAATTAAAGGTTCAAATGAATTTTTTTTTTTCTATTTCCAAACTTAAGTGGCCAAATTAATATTGCTGTCATGTTAAACCAGTAATTAGTGTTCAAAAGCACAACAGAATATTATACACCCACACAAAAGCTCTTTAATGTTTTGAATTTTGTATAGATTTATGTTGTACATACGTATTCAAGTAAAGCGCTCGTTTAATGTAAATTTATATTTTCTTATCGATTGACACGAAAGCTGTTACGTTCGATTGGTGTACGCGAGTAATAAATTTTAATTTTTTTTATTATTTTTACAAATTGACTATCGATTAAAAATTAATTTGAATAAATTGACATAAATATGTGCGTAAACAAGAAAATATTCCGCCCCATGTAAAAAATATGGTATCACGTCAGAACAAGTGGTTTCGAAAATATATGAATAGTTAATTTGGTATACATATGCATTACAGGACTATAGTTTGTTTTGTCTGTTATGCAGCCCGAATTATAGCCGCACATACAAATTTATTGAACATTTGAACAAACCGCCTTGGTAATATCGGATAACGATACATCAAAATTCAGACATATAGAATTCAAAATAATTGTTTTCTTCCTCGAATTTCAAAAGTTTGAAAATATTAACGATTCGGAAAATTCAGTTTCATTTGTTGGAATAAAGATGTTCAAAAGCTGATTATCAAAAATTGATATGCATTTTCACGATTTTAGGTTTACCTACATATATATGTAGCTGGACGAACTGAATTTTGATTTCGGATTCTGAAATCACATCAAAATTGGAAATTGGAAAAACCTCTAAAATTTCCAAAAAATTTAAAGTTTACTATTGATCGACTTCGATAATCCTCCACGATTGAATTTAATTTCTAAAGTTTTAAAAAATAAATGAAAGTATAGTGGTTAAATAAAAATTTTACCGAATTTCAAAAATCAAATTTTGAAATGTTAGGTACATCGAGACATACGAGTATATAGGTACGCCGAATTTCTAGAGTTCTGTTTACTTAATTATATGAGCTTTTCGACTAGAACTTTTTGCAAGTAGTTTTAAAAGAGAATTGTAGTTTTTTTCACTTTGATATTGCGATATATTCAAGAAATTCAGAATTAGAAATTTAAGTTATACGAGGATTTTTGTGAATTAATTAAATCCCTTTAAAATAATCGATACAAAAGCTTTTATTTTACCCACTCAATATTTTTCCCACAAATATCTAAAAAATTAAAATTGGGCGGATTACTCCAGCACTCAATGCCACTAATAGGCCCACGGTGCAACACATATACTTACACATTAAAAACACCCAACCGTGATTTTTGGTCACCACCGGGAATCGAACCCGAGACTAACGAAAGCGGCGAAACAAATATCTATATGTATATTCCAAGAATATCACAGATTGAATTTCTAAAAATATTATTAAATTGTTCAGTAGAAATTTTTGCGGCATTCAGGTTAAATTGCAAAATTTATACAAAGACAAAAATCATAATTGTTTAGAATGTCTTTTTAATTTCATTCTAATCTAGACATTCTGTAGCTTCCGCGATCCAAATAATACACAGACATATTTTCAATTAGCTGACGGTTGTCTTTACTATCCATCACACACATTTTCCTATCAACAAGTGTATACGGATATACTTGTAAATGGAACGGCAAATAAACATAAATAAATCAATGATTTGTTCCTACCATAGCAATAAATCCATCAATCACATTTGGTAAATAAAACAATAACCGTTTATTAAAAATAAAAATAGAATTTTATTATTCAAAGTGTCGTGCAACTTCAATCAATCAAAATATTGTTAAGTGTATTATTATATCCCAAGCTGTAATTTATTGATATTTTCTATCCTCACTCCATGCTAATTGTGTAATCCGATATTATGTGAAATCGTATATCGGCATCACAAAAATCACAACAGCAGCCAAGACTAGTCCTTTAAAACTAAAAATCATTTTCGTGGGAACGAATTTCTTCAAAACTTTATTAGTTATAAGCGAAAGGGAGTTATAAGCATAAAAACTATGAAAAAAATTAAGTTAGCTTTTAATTGTAGCTCTTAGTAAATCAGATCACAAGTTTACGTTTAAATGGCCGTGCTTTTTGATTATTTGTAAATTATTCAATAACGTAATAGGGATGCCGTGATGTGCGGCACCTACAAATTCTTGTGTTAAATTCTCAAAAAATTAAAAACAAGTCATTTGGGAAGCTGATAGGTGATGTTGTAGATATAATCGCATAATGAGAGAGTGCTGCAAGCTCAAGTTAGTCCTATGAAATCCACCCTAAATAAAGATCTAGTTTTGAGTATAACGTACTAAACAATATTTTCCGTGAATCAACTCACCTATAGTTAGACTTAGACTTAGACTAAGAATTAGACTTAAAATTAGATTTAGATTTAGACTTAGACTTAGACTTAGACTTAGACTTAGACTTAGACTTAGACTTAGAATAAGACTTAGACTTAGACGTATACTTAGACTTAGACTTAGACTTAGACTTAAACTTAAACTTAAACTTATACTTAAAGTTATACTTAAACTTAGACTTAGATTTAGACTTAGACTTAGACTTAATTTTAGAGTTAGACTTAGACTAAGATTTAAACTTAGACTTAGACTTAGACTTAGATTTAGACTTAAACTTAGAACTAAACTTAGACTTTGCCTAATGACTTAGACTAAGACTTAGACTTAGACTTAGACTTAGAGTTATACTTACACTTAGACTTACACTGAGACTTACCCAGAGGAAGTTTCCTTCGTATCCACAGAAGAGCACATGAGTGCATATCAATGATTTGGAAATTCAAAAGCTCCTGGACCTGATAATATTCCTAATATTGCAATAAAGGCCGTCATCCGAGATAGGCCCTACGACTTCAGAGAAATCTACAACTAATGTTTGAGAGAGATAGATTTAAAATAAAAACGACGGTATCATAGAATACAAAGTTACGTGTGTAGTACCTCAAGGACCAATATTGAGGGCCCTGCACTGGAACATCATGTATGATGGCGTCTTTAGACTCAGCATACATGACGGTGTGGAAATTGTGGGCTTCACAAACGACTTTGCCAGTTATGGCGAAAACCACAGAGGAAATAAGCGGGGTATGTAGGTTAGCCATAACAATTACTAAATTGTTGATCATTCGGACTCCAATTGGCCGACCACAAAATGGAAGCAGTTTTAATTACCAATAGGAAGGTGTAAGAAACTGTAAATATTGATGTTGACGGAATCTTAATGCCCTCTCAGTCTTCACTACGATATCTCGGTCTCGAAATTAATGAATTTCACGGAGCACCTAAGGATAGTAAGCAAAAAAGCTGACAATGTATCTGCATTATGCCAACACTGGTGGGTCTTAACAGAATCGTAAGAATGAAATGGCAAATGTGACCAAATCCATCGAATTACTTGCAAGGGAAAGGAAGAAATGGTATCTGTACATCGAAAACAACCAGGAAGCAGAGCATCAGAGAACTCCATGCGAAGAAATGTTTAACGATAGTTCCACAAGGAGAATGGATGGAAGGTTTTAGACGGTAAAAATCCATCATGCTTGTTCGTCTTTTAGACGATTTTCCTCACTTTACTCGATAATAAAAAATTTAATAAAACATAAAAATCACTTAGACTTACTTAAGTTATACTTAGACTTAGACTTAAACTGAATCATTGACTTAAACATAGATTTAGACTAAGATTTTGACATAGACTGAAACTTAAGCCTTTACATAGACTTATACTTAAATTTAAATGATGACTTCAGGGTTAGACATACACTTAATATGTGACTTAGACTTAAACTTAAACTTATTTACTCAGATTTAGGTTTGGACTAACTCTTAGATTTAGCGCGCAAAAATGCAACCGCTATGCAAGTAGGATACAAACATATTATTAAAATGACGTTTAGTCAATATAATATTATTTAATCAATTTTACCTAAAAATTTTATTAAGTTCCAAGCATAGGAAACTCCAATCTGTGCAGCCTATATGCTGCGTACCGGGTATAATTTTTATCGCCGCCAAGCTTTAACTAACAATTAGCCACCGACTCAGAAATAAACTCCGACTTAGATGTAGACTTACAACAGAGACTTAGACTTAGACATGCACTTAAATTAAAGCTTAGGCTTAAACTTCCACTTAGACTAAGGCTAAGGATTAGGCTTAAAATCAGACTAAAACTCAGGCCTAAACTAAGACAACAACATAGACTTAAATTTAAACGTAGACTTATATAGACTCAAGGGTTAACTAGCGGATCAGTAAGAAATCTTATACAATTTTATGAAGCTGTTTCGTTAAGTAAATGTTGAAATCGGCCACCGAAACTGTAAAAAAACTTAACGTCAAAAACTATACATACGTATATTCCACATTCGATCATTTTCAAACATAGTGCGTGCTTATGCAAATATTTTGCATTTTATTTTGACATTTTCATTTTGACAGATAAACTAAATGAATAGTTCTTACAGTTTCACTGGTCAGTAGCATTAAAGTTTCGTATCTCCTAATTTAAATTAAGTTTTTACAAACTCGCTGGTTAGACTTATAAACTTACGCTCATATAGATTTAGTCTTAGACTAAAACTAATGTTTCATATAGACTTAAACAATTGGACTTAAACCTTGACTAATAAAGAATTAAACCTATACTAAAACTTTTAGGCTTAGAACGAGATTTAAGACCATGACTTAGAGTTAAACTTAGACTGAGACTTAGACTTAGACTAAGACTTAGATGTAGACTTAAACTAAGACTAAGACTTAGACATAGACATAGACATAGACATAGACTTAGACTTAGACTTAGACTTAGACTTAGACTTAGACTTAGACTTAGACTTAGACTTAGACTTAGACTTAGACTTAGACTTAGACTTAGACTTAGACTTAGACTTAGACTTAGACTTAGACTTAGACTTAGACTTAGACTTAGACTTAGACTTAGACTTAGACTTAGACTTAGACTTAGACTTAGACTTAGATTTAGACTTAGACTTAGACTTAGACTTAGACTTAGACTTAGACTTAGACTTAGACTTAGACTTAGACGTAGACTTAGACTTAGACTTAGACTTAGACTTAGACTTAGACTTAGACTTAGACTTAGACTTAGACTTAGACTTAGATTTAGATTTAGACTTAGACTTAGACTTAGACTTAGACTTAGACTTAGACTAAGACTTAGACTTAGACTTAGACTTAGATTTAGACTTAGACTTAGACTTAGACTTAGACTTAGAACTAGACTTAGAGTTAGACTTCGACTTCGACTTCGACTTAGACTTAGATTTAGATTTAGAACTAGACTTAAGCTTGGACTTAGATTTAGACTTAAACTTAGACTTGCATTTAAACTTAGACAAAGGCTTATACTTAGACATTCACTTAGGCTTAGAGATTACCGATTATAAATTTTTGTTTATTCGAAACATTTTAAACTCATGAAATTAAATTTCATGGCGGAATGGATTGAAATTAAATTAAAATTAAATCACATTAGAACATTTTTTACTTAAAGTTTTACATTTGGGACTATGTTAATATTATGTAGAAAATGTAATTTAATTATATTTAAAAAAAAATTTAGTCAGTCCTTATCATATCCACGTAATCTGGTTTATAGTGAGAGTAGGTACATATACCGATTAAACGCGAATTTATAATTTTTCAATATACATATATGTATATGTGTACGTACATACACAACGAGATAATTTCACTTTGGTCATTTGAATTTTATATAATATCAAGCACTTATTAACAAAACAAAAACTAAAAACCAGCTCACAAGAATAAAAACTGCCAGAGACATGGAAGGAAATGGTTATTAAAAAAAAAATTCTATAATTAGTAAAAAACTTGCAAAAAACTTTTATAAATGTAATTTTAATTACCGGTAATGAGATTATAAAATGACAACAATTATACACAACTGTTGTACCGTGGCGGTGTACGAAAGTGTTATCATTATGAAATTAATTCGCTTGAGATGGTGTATATGGTGTGCGCGGGTGGGCACGTTCGTCTTTGTATTTTAATTTCATTAGTTCTATATAACATAATAGTATCAATAAAATGCTAATGTCTTAAAATCATGTAATCACTATACGTACATACATATACGTATACATAATATATACCAAACCTGATGTACAGATATATTTTTTTACGACGAGAAGTATAAAAATCAATCTAATCTCTAATTTCCTCGTACACATTGGGCTGATTTAATACAGCAGCAGTACCAACATACGTATTGTATGTACATATATATATAACAATTCCACATACGTACATACGTTTTATCTATGCTCTCTAAATAAAAACCATAAAATGAATTTATTAGACAATAAATTTAGTTTTGTTTGGGTTCCGATAATTTTTTTTGCTTCTCTATATATACTCGTATGTTACGGATAACAAAACTCGACTCAACTTATTGGCAAATAATCTATTTCGTCCTCACTACATACATACACAGTAGCATACATACACACATGAAATAAAATTCTATTACAAAATTTGATCTGCGCGTCTATTTGTTTGTTTTAAGATAAATTGAAATTCTATGGACCCATATATACGAGTGTAATCTAAATATGTCATCGAAATTGATTGCTATTCGACATTGATGACAATTATCGTTTGGTAAAATTATAGATATTCAATCACGAAATGAGAAATTCATATTTGTATCGCATAATTGGTATATGCCCATGATACGGAAGTACTTTAAATTTAAGCCTGATACATTGTTGAGATTACAACTGAGAGAGGATATACTGACAGGAACCCGACCGCATGTCTGGAAATCGTAATCTTGAGAAGAGCCAATGTGCCCGACCAATGCAAAAATGAGTTTACTTCGACAACGCGGATTGAGTGGAATTGCACTGTTTGCACTGCACGGAAAGAGCAGTCCACCAGCTAAGAGCAATTAAAGACAATTTGAAATCGTTGCCAGAATATATAAATAACCCGCACATAACTTTACATATTGGGTTAATCGTGTACCAAATAATAATTGAAATTATCATGCAGGGGCATTTCAAAAAGCACGTCAAACTAATCCTAATGACAAGCCGATAAGATTTTGTTCCGAAAATATTTACATTGGATTTAAAAGCAAATGGTGAAAAGTATTCACAAAAACCGGCTCCCGATTTCCAACGGGTTGATTTAGTAATTCGAGAAATACAGATTGCAGTATATGTTGCAATGTTTTGTACCGATTATCCCAACATATATCGTATTACAATGTTAAGCGGTGATCGAATATACGTAGAAAAGGCAACCCGTCTTACAGAGCTACCATATGGCATTTCTTTAATAATTTTTGGGTAAATTGATCTTGTTTCAAATAATAAATGAGGAGCATGTGGTGAGCAATAAGGACTCCAAAGAGTCTAAAGCATTTCTGCACCGTTTTGAGAACTGAAATCGATTTAAAACGGTGTGCGAACTGCGAATGCTTTAGAAAGCATTTAGGAGATGATGATCCCCATTTTTATATTTATTTAGCTATATGGAAGTTAATTTTAGTGAATTCATTTAGTGACTTTTTATCATAAAGATTTAAGTAGGAATCTGTATGATGAATTGCGACCATTCCACAAGTCGTAGAAAAATAATTTTAAAAAAATGCATTCACATTGAGTTCAACATTTAAAATAATTAAAAATCTTAACCCAATTAGAGTGAAAGTCATTAGCTTCTAGACATAGCCTCCTCGCATGTTCTCCAAGTAGGCAGTGTCCTGTGAGTATCCCCACGATCGTTTTGAATTCACGTTTACGTAGCGAGATCAGTGTCTTTGGGCGTTTCAAGTCCTGCTTTGGCCAGACTTGCCTTGCTACACTACATGAGAGAGTGTTCGTCCACCTTTTATTTGCTGAAGCGACTGCCTCCTTTTTAAGCACAGTCTTGCATGCCTTAATGGGCCTCCCCAACATTGCCCTTTCCAGTGGCAGTTGGAGGATTGTACCATGCCTAGCTAGTTCGTCCGCCCTGCAGTTCCCAATGATGTCCGAGTGGCCAGGGACCCAGACTATCTGAATGTTGAAATGCTCACTCATTTCATTCAGAGACAAGTGGCAACCCAACGCCACTCTAGACATCAGAGGAACTGAGTCCAGCGACTTGATTGCCGCCTGACTGTCCACATAAATTGCGATATCGCAGTCGAGGGTACCACATTATGTCTCAACCAATTCAGGACCTTCTCAATTGCTATCACCTCTGCTTGGTACACGCTGCAGTGATCAGGGCGACGAACTGATATATCTACTTCCAATTTATCAGAGAAGACTCCAGTAGCTACTTTACCCTGTAGCTTAGAGCCAACCGACCCGGTCCTCCAAGATTCCCTAGAGGGACAGGAAGTTCGGAACCTTTTCTGGAAGCATAAAGTTGGTATAACGTAGTCTAGATTCGCCAATTCTGCCTACCATAAATATCGACGGGGAAAAGGTGAAACATAGTTTCCAAGGCACGTGTTGGGGTTGTCCTAAGCGCCCCGCTTATAAGCTTCTCGATCTCGTTTTTGTAAGTTACTTGATCAAGAGAGTCTTACTACGGCAGTGAATAGCCAGTGTACCAGCTCCGGCTTCAGGCCCCACATCTTTCCGACGGCGTGTCTGCATGAGTACAAGGCTATATTAGCCTTGTTTACTCTTTTCAAAATGTTGGGCTTCCAACTAAGCTTACTGTTCAAGATTACGCCTAAAATCTTGCCTTGTCAGTAAAAGCTAGTCTCCTGCCATTTAATTTGCCAGTCCACATCTGATGGCCCACCTCGTAATGATTACCAGGGCATTTTGGATTACCTCCTTCACCGTGTTTAAATATTTACTACAGATAGCTATCGCTACGTCATCTGCATAAGCAATCACTTCGATCCCCTCTCTCTCCAGCTCTAACAGCAACCCATTGATTGCTATGTTCCAGAGAAGAAAAGACAAGACACCTCCCTGCGGGGTTCCTTTAGCCACTCGCCTCCTGATGGTGGATCCCCCCCCCCCTCCTCCGAGTTAACCATCTTGCAACTTAGCATGTGATTGATTAACAGACTTACAGGGTAATCCACCCTTAGGATAGACAATCCCTCCAGAAGTGCCGTCTTTACATTGTTAAAGGCGCCCTCAATATCAAGGAACGCCACCATAAAAAACTCTTGCGAGAATATTGATTTTTCAATTGTACTTACCAGGGCGTGCAGAGCTGTGTCCACAGATTTCCCTTTACAGTAAGCATGCTGAGACTGGGCCCAGTCATACTAGGCTTTATTTTTGAAGTATATGATATCCATCATCAGCCTTTCCAACGTCTTCAATAAAAAGGATGATAGAGTTTTGGGTCTTAAGTCCTTTGGGTAGCCATGTGAGCATTTACCCGCTTTCGAAATAAAGATCACTCTGCCTCTGCCCATCCCCGCGGAATACAGACCAGTTTTAAACACCATTTGAAGATTACTTCCAGCCAGGGGAGAATAATCAACGAGTTTTTCTGAATCTCCGCTGGAATAATTCGGTCAGGACCAGCCCTAACGCTTTACTATAAAACATTTTAATTTGTATACGAGCTTTAAGCTCAGAAGTGATGCGAACCTCATAAATCGGCTTTATGTACACTTGTTAAGCAAAATGTTAGAATAATTATTTATTCAATTCATTAATACGCAAAGTATCATTGCAGCTTTAAGCAAAAGTTGATTGAATCTGAACTTTTCTTTACTGATTTTCTGACGAGACTCACATGACCCCGCCAATTGAGAATATCTCAATACATTTTTTGTTTTTTTTTTATAACGCACAAAAGCTTTATTAATTATTTGCAGTGTTGGTGAAAATATACTTTCCTTCTAAGAAGTTCATAATTTACGAAAATCAAGGGACTGTTGGCATACTGTCGCCACAAGAATTAATTAGAGCAGAGATGTGATTGATTAAAATAATTCAACCTGACTATTTTGTGAGGAAATTCGGGATTTTAAAAGGGGCAAACCACCACATAGAAACGGCAGTAGCATTAGTATGTCGTATCCATTTCTGGCTAAGGAACGTATCATAATGGTTGGGGGTCGGTTAGCATTATCTAACTTAATTTTCGGTCAAAAGCATCCAAATATACTTCCATCTAAGGACCATTACCGAAAATGATAATCAAATATTTTCATTAACCCTTGCAACCATACGGTAAATCTATTAAATTTTAAAGGGTTTAAGAACAGTATGAATAGGAAACAATTTCAAAATCCATTGTCATGCCATCGTCATCAAACGTACGCGATCTCACAGCAAATGGATTAATCGTAGGCTATCATCGCTTCATAGGCAGACGAGGTTCGATTTCTGTGGACTGTGGGAGGCAAGTGTAAAGTCAATCAAAAAATACCCTAAAAGAACGTTTGAAGAAATTTCAACGCTGCGTGTCGAGATTGAACCCTGTTTAAAATTTTGACCATTGTGCCCCCTTACTGATGACAAAGATGATTTAGACCTCTAGTGTCGAGACAGATTATAGGCCACTTGAACTTAGTAGCAAGACTAGGCGAAGATAGTTCGAGAACGTGGAGACGAGATTACATTCCCACATTACAGTTAAATAACGAGAGCCCGGCCCTAATGTGCATTAGGCAGATTAACGGATATTTTTCCTGGGTAGGGTGGTTTCGTCAGGGTTGTAAAGTTAACGGTTGCAAATTAAAAAAAAAGGAAAATACCAAACGTTACTCTTATGAGAAACAATGCTAAAGCATATGAGGAGGCTGCTGCGGGATCACGAGAGCAACAAATCTCGAAAAGTTCTCCACCACGCAATGGTATTAGATCAGTAGTTAGGGCGATTCTATTTCTCATTATAAAATCGAAAAATATTCAGGCAACAAAAGGAGTGAGGTTACCCCATTAGCAGATAAGACAGAAATTTATTTCACAGAGATATCAACGGCACAGGTTATTCTATCCGAGTACGAAACTTATAATCCATTTTGATTTGAAATCTTGATTAGAAAAGTTATTGGAATTCCAGAAATCGGTCGACAAGTTATTATTGACCTTGCAATATCTTAACACACAATCTCTTTGGAGTTTTAGATAGTCATCTGAAGCCACCTGCGATGAACAAATAGATCAAGTTCAAAATAAGGCCGAGTGTCTAAAAAACCTAAAAATACGTGAAGCACCAGTAAATTTGTTCAACAGAAGCCAGCAGAAAGTAAACGTACAACTCAACCTCATGAAGAAGAAAACTCATTTCGTGTCCTACTAAGTCCAGCACAGTTATTACAATAACTAAATAAAATCAAGCAGCACATTCCAATTAAGGATGTGGTGGTACCTAGAAGAGAAGATGACATACGAAAAGGGAGCTAAAGACAGTCTCATAAAGGAAAACTAATCGTTAGTCTCACAATACCATCAATCAAACTGGAGGTGTTCCAGGTATTTCAATTAATACCTATACCATTCAAGCAGAATGGTACTCAACCTGGCGTTAAAGCATTAAAGATGAATTACAACAAACATCCAAGATTGGGCCCTTCAGGTTCCCACCTTCAAACATGCTTGGATAGAGGCTGCATCAAACAAAAATATGCATATACAGGCTAACGGACAAAATGAGGTTAGATTTCCCATTTCCCGGGATTTTTTTTTGTATTTCCCGGGAATTGGTTAAGAGGTTAGTTTCATTTAAACAACTATCAAAATACAAAAAGTCAAGCAAAACATGGTAGATGTATGTAATACGAAAATCCAAAACAAATAATTGTTTATGAATTTGAATTATTTCGAGTTGAAGTTCTGAAAACAATTCAAAAAAGATGAAAATGGAGAAAACGCTAAATACATGCTATGCCCAAATAAAGTTTTAAGTTGCACTGAATCGTCATCTAGAAAGTGTGCACAACATCAATCCAAACAAACGTAAAGACGACAGCAATAGTGCAGGCGTGTGGTAGTATTTTGGCATCCCCAAATCATGGCGGTAGTGTAACAATATTTGATAAAGTTGAGCAGCCGTTATATCTATGGAACGTCAATCCATGGTGGAAATTATAGCGAGACTTGTTGCTGGTGGTGCAGGTTTTTCAACTCACGACATTTGTTTTATTAGCGCGAACCAAAGATCGTCGAAATATCGAGTTTGCCTCGCTGCTGAAGTGTCTATACATACTCTGAATTTGGAAGATGAAGCCGAAACAACAACTGATATTCGACAAAAATATCAGTTACCAAATTTGCAGGGAATGTTGTGAACAGATTATTTAATGTCAATACATCGAAATCAGATTACACAGCAGATAAGTGTTTGGAAACAGCAGCTGAATATGATGAGCAAGGAAACCGGATAAGATTACAGCGTCGATGTATAAGCCTGCTTCTTTTCACGTTCTCCAAAAAAGTACTCTAGAAAAAGAAATTTTTGATTTTGTTGGTACTAAAAAACGATCGTTATATTCGGGTTGCTCCTTAAGCGCTCTTGTGTTCTTTAAACATTTTGAAATTAAATAGCATCGACAAAACAAACAATTGTTAACAAGCATAAAAGACATTTAATAGTTTTACATCAACAAATACATTGGACATTATATGTATATCCCGAAAATTAGGATATGTGTATATCCCGGGAATAAGATTTCAAAATTCCCGTTTCCCGGGAATCGTGACATAAGCATATAAATAATATGTAAATTTGATATGCTACTGCATAGTACATATTACAAAGTAATTAAATTCTATTAGAAACTTAAATTCTATAACTACCTGTTGGGTACACGACAATTCCAATATGAAAGCTTTCCAGACGAAATGTTTTTAATTAATCGTAAAATTTACTTTTTATTCTACTAATTATATAATTAATTAAATGAATTTGAAAGCACGTTTGATTGATTAGACACTATCATAATTAAAGCTTCATAAAAGCTTCTGTTTTTTAAAAATTTTATCGACTTCTCCGCTATTGATGTTTTGAATCTAATTCCTATATACCCGCAAGCTTTTTATCAATAATCAAATTTTATCTAATTTTATAAATAAATTTAATATTCGAACGAATATACACACATATGTAAATATGTATATGTATAAAAGATAAATAAATAAATAAAAGCTGCAAGCGATTTTAAATATTCAGAAAAGCACAAAATAAGATCATAAAAATGTTAAAAAATGATAAATGTTTGTAAAATGATGAATAATTTTATGCTTTATATGTACGAGTCTAAAACCATATATGCATGCTTGAGCTTTATGAGCTTTTTGTTTTTACTATTATAAAATGTTGTGATAGTTAAAACAATGTACATGTAACGTTTAAACCTTGACCTACATCACCAATTTTTTTATTATCACCAATTCTAAATTAAAAGCTCGCACACGAAAGCGCAAAACTTTGTATTGTATATATGTATATACTTATGTACTTTAGAAATAATATCATCTTTCTGTTGCAAGAACACTGAACAGAAACCATCAATATTGTATACACTTTAGAGTAATTCCAAACCACAATCATTTAATCATTTTCTTTAGAAACTTTTTTCTTAAACTTTTTCATTCATTGAATTGCGGCATCAATACAAACCGATATCGAATAAAATAACACACCAATATATGGAATATGTACTTGCTGAACATAATTCATATCGAAGCACTATAAAATTGTGTATATGTGTGCGAGTGTATAAAATGATTAATGATTGGCTTATATGTTGTTGTTCTTAGAAATAAAGAAAAAAGCTCTAGAATTTTTATATATCCATATATGTATGTATGTACATTTAAGAAGCACAACAATTACGAAAATAAATGAGCTTTAAGAATAAAAATTGGAACAACTTAATTAATAATCAAAATTATGATATTTTAGGTTTTGTTGTTGTTCGCTCGCTTCGTGGTGGTGTCGTTTTTTGTTCCACGTATATACAGAGGATTAAACAGGAAATTGAGAGAGGGTGCAATTGAGTTATAAAAGACAATATTATTAATGACCTTGATAACATTCAACATTGTTTCCAAAAAACATAATACGTATAAGTATATCCTACTTATTAGACTGTCTGGGCAACCAATTTTTAATGCCAAAATACACTCTTTCGCTGTTCCATTGTATTATTCTATATAAATAAGAAATATGTTGTCGTTTTAATTAAAAAGGTAGAGACGTCTTATATACCAAGTACCTTAAAAATTTATATAAATAATTACAAAACGTTTTGAAAACAAAAAAGATCCCCTAACCTATAAAAATAAGAAAGCAGTACGATACGGTGACTTTAGCAAATGTATATATATGCGGCGTATATAAGTATACAGAGCTCAGCGGTAGCACAAAAAATAAATCGGTTTTTTTTGTACCTAGTTCGTTCCAATTCGTATATAACGAGCGACTTGAACGACTTCACATAATAAGACTAATTAATCATCGCGTACACTAAAGAAAGATGATTTTTTTTTTTTGCTGTTTTTGTGCTAATTAAAATTATTTTATTTAAATATATAAGAATTCTTTTTGCGCTTGATTTAGCATTTTCTTTGAGTTTTTTTAATATTTTAATCGGTTTTCATTTATTTGGCTTATTATTTATTTACTGGTGCTACGACATGGCTGCTTCCATAAAATAAAATTGAAATATGTATCACCATTAAGTTAAAAATTTTATTATAAAGGGAGTGATGACTTAAGTATAAGTAACATGCTATATTCAAAACAATTCATCGGCAAAATAGTTGAAACCCTTGAAATTTGAATTTAAGCTTAAAATTTTAAAAACCCTTATTGCAAACGTTGATTGCAGTGCACGTATCGTCGTTTTTATCGTTATATCACACATCTTGATCGCAAACGGATATCTCGAGTAACTTCGACACACAGCCACCACATCTGACCTGTATAATATATGTCCTAAGTAATCCTCTTTCGTTTGGAAAAATTAACATATTTTCAGGTTGCAATGTAGATTCGCCTCTTTCAGTCTTTTGAATATCTCTTCCAGATTCTTTAGATGCTCTTCTTCAGTTCGACCCGCCACAATGATATCATCAACACAACCGCAGCTTGTAGTTAAGACAACCGCAGCTTTTTTGACTCTTCATGCAATTCAAGTTGTAGATATGCATCACGCAGATCTATTTTTGAAAATAACTTTCCTCCTTCTAGGCGCGTGGAATTGAATATTGATCAATGTTTAGTTTTTGGTAGGTGTCACCTATATGACTGCATACTTTTCACAAAAGGCTTCTTTCTTTACGACCCCTGCTTCCGTGATGCTGAACAATTTGTCATCCGCTCCCGTCTCAAGTCGAATACCGATTGTTTTGAACCAGTTCATTCCCAGTAGATTAGAGCCGTTCGTATTTGAAACTAGCAAAGGCAATTTCCGTTGTACGCCATTAAATTTCACATCAACCTCGATTCGTAATGGTGCTTTGACATCACCGTATGCGTTTATGATGGTTGATAACGGACTCAGTTGTGGATTACCACATCGTTGGACGTCCTCCGAACGTGACTTTATTTCCATTAATATTTTAATAGGATTTTGGACACGTGGTCACCGATCGATCGTTTGCAGTATTTTGGCAATAATACGTCAAATATTGGCTTTGAAGGATGCAATAGTCTCTCGCTTATCAGCATAGACAAGTGATGTTTTTTTCAGTAAATTAATTGTATCGCATGGTGTATGGCATGTGGCCAAGTCTTTTTGTTACCACTTGTCTTGGATGTCAATACCATCCATTAGAGGCATTAAAAATTACCATCCATTATGGCTGATTTACATTCAATCTTTTTCTCTATTCCATAAAATGGACGTATGAGAAACAAGTACATTCATATGATTTGCATGAAAAAAGAAAGTAGGCACAGCCAAATAAACATTGTCTTTTTCAAGAAAAAAGATAACGGGTTCGTCTTTATTTCAATATTTTGTCATTTTTTGCAAAGTTCGCAACCAAATTGTGAATTTTTTTATATAACATAGTTGTCTTTTCCACACCTATTAATTTTTTCCATTTAGAAGCATATAGCTATCTTCTTTTATTGACATATTTGATTTAGGAATAGAATTGGGAAAAAAGATTAAAGATTGAATGTAAACCAGCCATTAGAGGCATTTTTATGGCTGGTTTACATTCAATCTTTAATCTTTTTTCCCAATTCTATTCCTAAATCAAAAATGTCAATAAAAGAAGATAGCTATATGCTTCTAAATGGAAAAAATTAATAGGTGTGGAAAAGACAACTATGTTATATAAAAAAATTCACAATTTGGTTGCGAACTTTACAAAAAATGACAAAATACATATTGAAAAAAAAACTACTTTCCTTTTTCATGCAAATCATATGAATGTACTTGTTTCTCATACGTCCATTTTATGGAATAGAGAAAAAGATTGAATGTAAATCAGCCATTAGTAATCATGTCTGTATATCGGTTTCCATTGACTTGGACGTTTTCATCAGCATCATTTTGGAACACGTATTATTCCTAGGTCCGATTATACGTTCGGTCAATAATCCAAAACAGTTTTTTTGTGGGTGTAATGGTTTTTGAACAATGGCTCGTGGATTATCTTCACTCCAAATGCGACAATTCTACAACCAAAAATGAGTTTTATTGACTTTGGGCCATATTCACAGAATTGGCGGCGTGAACTATGGTCGTATGATTTTAGTTTCCGAACCAATTGAGTGTTATAGACATGTAAACCAAGATTCTTACGCCAAATCCTCCATAAAGACGTTGAATCAAGTCCCAATTATTGTGCACGATAATAAATCGATTCATTTGGATTCTCTTCAATACTACAAATTACAGCTGCCACAGCCTGTTCGGCTCGTGCCGTTTGGAATTTTATAGGGCGCGTACTATCATTTAGTTAGTTTAGTTACTGAAACTCCTCGGCTCATACCAACAACGGCTTACCATCCACAATTAATGACATGGTTGAACGCTGCTGCATATCTCATTGAAGCTCAGAAGCCCCAATCATTTAACTTAGTATCCGAGCAATGATTAAAGAAGATCTGAAGTGCTCACGTAGCAGCAATATCACAACTCACCGCTATTCGAACTGCTATAATAAAGAAATTAGTGATATTCGAAAGACAAATCATTATTTTGAAATAAGGATTCACCAAACCCTTCACACAACCAGCAATCACGACAGGATAATTCACATATTGAGCTAATTTCATTTCAAGCGAACACTAACATCATAAAACCTTTACGTTTAAAGCACGTAGCCATACAAACTGGGATTACCTTAGGATAAAGATTTCTTTAACGTGCCTTGCTATACATCTGCATAGATTTATGGGCTGTATGTATAGCCGCAGTATTCACAAAACAAACGATTACTGCCAAGATATTTGCTCCAGATGTGGCAGCTGTCCATCTTTAGTTAGGGACAAGTCAGTAATCGCTGGAG
The DNA here is from genome assembly GCA_951394425.1 of Tipula unca. NCBI lineage: Eukaryota > Metazoa > Arthropoda > Insecta > Diptera > Tipulidae > Tipula > Tipula unca. The sequence goes on along the minus strand of OX596380.1, from coordinate 15,043,458 downwards.
TATCTGGACGACAAAAGAACGGCGATAGTCTGGATGTTGGTCGCCAACTGCGAAACAAACAGACTTTCCAACTAGACAAGTTACAGCAAGCTATTGAATTGTCCTAGCTCCGATTCTAATAAGAGTTCGTACTTTCCATTTTTCGTTTCTAGAAAACGGTGTGTGCCATGGGGGTCCTCCATTATACTGGCAGTTACCGAAGAGAAAACAATGGTGAAACTAAGCCCCAAGTGGTACCACAAAAAATGGAAGACCCATGTAGAATTCCGTTTGTTGATAATTATGAGGTAATATCTTAACGATTATCGAAAAGATAAGGAAATGAATTTGGATTTAGCGTAGCAGCTATAGGGTACTTGAAGTGGAAAAGTATGCGGACGCTTGTTAGAGGCGATTTAGGGTGGTACTAGTACAAGAGCATACTAAACGCAAGTCCAGTGTTTTGTATGTAGCTGAAAAATGCTTTCGTGCAAGGTAACCAGTTACGAACTAGAAGTTTTCGCGATAGTGTAAGTCTATAATACAATTTAGGATATATATTCATGGCTTATTATTCAAGATAATAATGAACTGCATAGCATTTGAAGGAATGGTGCAGATGTTTTCAAGAAAAGTGCATATGAACTCTGCAAATCCGAGCATATCTGTATTGGAATATCGTTTGTCAAGCAAAATAATTGCAATACATTGTTCACAGAAGCGCGATGTTGTTGGTGGATGACCTATAACTCAGCCGCTGTAAATAGGCGAGTAATAAGGCAATTAATATTAATGCTACGAATATTGAAAAAAAAATTCGTCCCGTATTTTGTAAATAAATATGATATTCATCAAAAACTGCCTTCATTACATTTAAGTGGACAGAAAAATGGAGATACCAGAAGAACTGCTGCATCATAGTCTAAAGGGCGACATATCGTTGGACACTTAACCATTTGAATCATATGGGACATTAAATCGCTGAAATATATATTGTCGATGGATTTTCCAATTTTGTATCGGGTGGGCATCCCGCGGTAGAGCCTAAGCAATCAATCGACCAAACTCATTTATTCCTCCGAGTAATTAATTTCAAATTATTGGTCTGTACAATGATGAATGCATGCGATCCGAGCATCTTGAGGGAGAGTGCGAGCGAAAACCTTAAAAAATGCAGTTTCTTTACAAATAGTGGTTCGACAAAAAGAAATAACCAGCTCCACATTATGTGAGTGAAGTATTTGCTAAACAATTTTTAACTATATAAATGATTCTATAAATTAGGAATACTAATTAGGGTTTTGCGAGGTGGAAATCAATTTGCCGATACTTTAAAGCTAGTTTTACCAATTTTCTGTACTCATGAACTTTTTTAGATTTTTGTCATAGTTTAGGAATGCTCAAAAATGGCCCCCCAACCAGTAAGTTGTGTTTTATTTAATTTTTGCAATTCAACTGAATACTTATCAAGATTTGGGGGGGGGCTGGATAGCAATCTTATGATGTTTTTCCGTTATATGTAGTTCTATAGCAATTGCCAATAATCATGACCTTTTTTAGAATTTTGTCATATAAAAGTTTCACACCGGTCCACATTACATAAAGTTGGTGACACATTACCTAAAGTTGAGCAGATTGCGCTTCTAAATTTCATAGCCACACATTAGATCCCAACATGATGATACACATCAACAATAAACAATTTGTATGTTAATACTCGGGCAAAAATTTGCTAAGGTAAAGGCTAAGTCCCATTTCTGACATTTTTTTCTGACATACACCATGTTCATCACGAATTTATTGCAAATTTACAAAAACGTGTATAGATATGTAAATAATATCATGCTAAACTATGTTTTATGTTCTATAACAATAAAAATTATGTCAGTTGGTTTATGTTAAAAGTAACAACACACTCTAATTATGAAATATTTATTTTTAATTAAATAATTTATTACATTTAATTACACCGCGATTTTACTATTCGCTGAAATTGAAAACCAACAACAACAACAAAAATTATAATGATTTATTCAGCTATTCACAGCCATACACCAGATACTTGGAATATAATTAACAATGAAATATATGTTGAATGTTAAACAGAGCTGCGGTTTCTAAGATCCCTCTTTCACTTGAAAATTTCGATATAATTCAAACAATAATTTTAAAAACACAAAATCAAAAGCACACACTTCTTTGGTAGTTCCCCTTCATTCAATAAATAAATATGAATCATGTCATGCATAAAATTGACCCAACAATAAGAATATTTTGTAAAGTCATTCATCCTTTATAATAAATAAACATAAAAAAAAACTATTTTCAGTCCTTAAAAACTAAAAGTGTTCTTGAACCCTTTCTCTCTATAAACATTTTAATTAAAATTCAAATCGAAAAAAATTTATAGAAAACCGAACATTATACTTTGTGTTATCCTTATCAAAAATATACAAAAATGTTCTGTCAAAAACACTAAACAGAATTATTTCGTCTGTCATTAAAATTCAATAAACAACAAGAACGCCACCATTAGATTATTATGCCAAAACAAATATTCAGGTTTCATGCCAATGACTGTACAAATTTGTTGCTTGCGAAAGTTAATTTTGTGTAACTTTTGTGCCAACAGAAAAATTAAATATCGGATTTCAGTATGCTGAATGACTTCAAAAATAATATTTAGGGGTTACAAGGTGATATTTATTTTTAAAGAGGATACACATAACGGATATGAAAAGGATTAAATTTTGTGGTTTTAACCTACTGATTTAGAAAAATTTTGAGGTTACCCAGATGTGTGCTTTATATATGTATGTACAACATTTATATAAATTTTTACAAAATAAATGTGTATCTCCTTAACTTTTCGCCTTTATGATTTTATGTAATATATATACATACATATATATATGTATGCTGGTTGTTTGTACATAGCAATAAATAAAAAGGATATCATCAGATGTTACGTTATCCTAAATATTAATTTAAAAACATTGCCAATTTAATGTACTTATTTGTTCATCCAAAAACAATATATCTGAAGGCTTTATACTTAGAACAGATACACAGAAGAAAATCTTGTGTAGGTGTCGTCTTATATAATATATACATATATATACACATAAAATATAAATTTAAACAACTTGTTGACATTTAATCTCGAGATCTTATGTCTATATTCGTATATGTATAATGAAAACGAGCGCTTTTGATGCTTATTACATTGCTATATAGTTAACTTGGGAGTCGGGATGATTAGTAGAACAAATATTTGTTCGCAGTCACTAAATTTTGAATAATTATGTACACGTGTACGTATGTACGGACAGATGTCCGTAAAATGATCAGACATTTTATCAAAAGAGCACCATACAAACATAAGAAACAGTATAGTTCCTCTTCTAAATAAATGCATTTTCTTATTTTATTCCCAAATTCTCCTGAAACATACAAAATACATTTCTTATATCCATAAATTCACATTCCGTTGTGTGGTGATTTCTATTGAAAGATGACTTTAAATTTAAGGTACTGAGTATGCAAAATAATTTTCTGCAAATGCTGTATAGTATCATTTCGTTCACTGTCGTTGTACCAGCTCTAAGTGCGGTTTAAGAAAATACTTTAGACCTGGAGAGAGTCCACTCATTGTAATAAAATGACGAAGTAGTCCCAGACTCATTGGCGGTGTCATGTCCCATAAGGTTGAAAAGCCACCATTACTACTACTAAAAGTGATTTGATATTGCCATCATAATCGGCGATGTTTGAAATCTCCCGAAATGGGTAATCAAGCTAATTTGGGTAATCAGCTAATAAAAAATGTCCACGTTCACGTCTAGATCATGTTTAGATAGTTCATTCTGCCAGATGATATTATTGAGTGAGTTTTTCTATTCTGGTAGGTTAGCTTTCTTGAAATAAAACGGGTTTCCACGTCTGTATGATCTATACAAGGTGAGAGTACTACCGAATTCAAAGATATTTCAATTGCTTTATGATGGTCGTCATTTATAACGGATGGCACCAGGGATTCTTTTACATCAAAAATATCAGGCTCATTAAAACTGTTGTAAAAAATTATAAATTAATTGAATTTATCAATTGTACACCACCACAAAATTAAATTTTTATAACCAAAAAAAAAATGAATGGCCGAATGGTTGTCGCGTGTTATTTATTTTTTTTTATATTATTTGTTTTCACTAAGACGCGTTGTCTTGTCCGACCAAAAAACGAGAATGCTGTGTTGTTGTAATGTGACGTTTCCTTCCTGTCCAAAATACGTTTCGTATTTTGGAGAGGGAACAGATTCGATATGCAGAGACGGCAGAGGATGTTCGATGAAAAACTCACCGGGTATCTTGATGGTTTGTCCGTAAACCATTTCAGCTGGTGAGCACTTCATATCTTCTTTGGCCGTTGTTCGAATACCAAGTAGTACGATTGGTACTTCGGAGCTCCAGTGAATAGTGTTGCCTCGGGCCTTGAGAGCAGTTTTGAGCTGGCGGTGGAAGCGTTCCACCATGCCCTTGGTTTGCTAGTGGTAAACCGTTGTATGTATCCGATGTGAACCGAGGAGTTTAGTTAACTCCGAAAAAAGCTTCGACTCAAATTGGGTTCCATGATCAGTTGTGATGTCAAGTGGAACGCCAAATCGTGATACGTAGTTTTGCACGAACGTGGTGGCAATGGTTGCTACAGACATGTCGCTCATGCAATACGCTTCTGGCCATCGAGTGAAACGATCGACACAGATGAGTAAATATGAGTATCCATTGGATGGAGGAAGTGGTCCTACGACATCCAAATAAATGTGCTCAAATCGCGAATTGTCCAAGAGACGAATTTGTGTGTCATCGAGCCGTAATCAATTTACGAGTTGCGCGGTCACCAGGATGTGAGATACCGTGTAGAGTATCGAAAATGGTTCGACGTAGTTGCTCTGCGATGGACGAGCGGTTTGCATCCGTAGATGTTTCGCAGTATATTTCGAGGCCAGGTAGTTTGAAAAGCTCTAGTTTCAGTGATGAACTGGCGTGACAAGCGGAACCAGAAAGTAAATTCTGAAGTTCCAAGTCTGCTTTTTGCGCTTGTGCGATCTTATTGCAGTCGAAGAGAGTCTCGACTGTGGCCGTTTCGTTTGTGGCTGTGCGCGAAAGTGTATCCGCGACAACGTTGTCGGTACCTTGAACATGCTGGATATCCGTGGTAAATTGACTAATATAATCCAAGTGGCGTGCTTGCCTTGGATTGCGTTCAGTTTTAGACTGAATTACTCGTGTGAGAGGTTTGTGGTCGGTGTAAATTGTGAAGTCCCGACCCTCGACAAAATATCTGAAGTGTTTGATTGCTAGATATATTGCGAGTAATTCTAGATCGAATGCAGAGTATTTCTTTTCGGCATCCGAGAGCTTCTTTGAGAAGAATCCCAGGGGCTCCCAATACTTGTCGTTGTACTGTTGCATGACTGCTTTGACAGCAGTGTTTGATGCATCAGTAGTTATGCTGAGCTTTGAGTCGCTCAGTGGATGAGACAAGAGTGTTGTGCGTGCCAATTCAGCCTTTAGTGACGTGAATGTGTGTTGATATTCGTCAGACCAAGAGAAGTTCTTGGCGGTTTTGGGCTGGGAATTCTTTAATGGCATTGATTCGATCTTGTGACGGAAGGATGCCATTATCGGTGATCTTGTGGCTGAGGAAATCAAGAGTGGATGCGCCGAAGACGCATTTTGAGCTCTTGATGTGTACATCAAACTCGACAAGTCGTTGGAATAGCATTTCTAGATGGAGTTTGAGTTGCTCCTCAGTTTGAGATGCCACAAGAATGTCGTCTATGTAGACAAAAACGAAGTCGAGATCTCGAACGGCTTCGTCCATGAAGCGCTGAAACGTTTACGCGGCATTTCGTAATCCAAATGGCATTTGGGTGTATTCGAAGAAGCCAAATGGAGTAGTGATTGCCGTTTTGAAAACGTCTTCAGGTGCCACTGGAATGTGGTGATAACCTCCGATGAGATCAAGTTTGGAGAAAACTTTGCAGCCATGCAAGAGCATGGTAAAGTTTTGAATGTGGGGTATCGGGTAGCGATCCGGTATCGTAACCGTGTTTAAATACCAGATGGATTATTAAGCTTGATTAGTTCGTCTATGGTATCACAGAAGGTTATATATTTTTCCTGTATGGAATGAGGCGGGATGTAAGCTGTCACTATATAGTGATTTTAGTTTATTTTAGACATAAGCTCAATCTTACACATACACATTCCAATGATGATGGTGAGACAGTAACAAACGTTAATTCGGGAGTGATGCTTTGACTGCAATAACAACACCTCCTCCTGAAGTTTTAGTGCTGGTATATATGGATCTGTCACACTCACATTATCGTCGCGGGAAAATTCACAGATGATATACGCGAAAATTTTAGTTTTTTTAATAAAATTGATGTTTAAAATTGAAATGTTGCAGCTTTAGCTGACATCCTGTTAACGTTCTGGTAGTAAAATGTGAAGACCCTCTTAGGGGAACTATTTTAAGGGATGGAATAAATAGGAATTGCTGACGGGTTATTGTTGGTTCACAACAGTTTTTGGCTGAGCAAATATTCCGAAAATTATGACGACATGTTCTCCATTCAAATTCTGTGACCAGAAGTTCAGGTGGCCACATCTTGGAATATAGGATATATCTAATTTGTTCCTCCAACACGCTAATTCGAAATGAAGTATAATTGTATTTTAGGCCATTATCTCGGTTTGGAGGCATTTCAACATAGGCTGCTTCATCCAACTTCATTCTCGATTTGAAAATCTTCAAAATGTGGTTTCGATGTGGTTTCTGCGATCCTGCTCATAAAGAGCCATCGTTTTGGAGCAACTACTTTGATGCAACTAATGCGGATTTGTTCAAGTTTTCCGTAATATTTTCTTTAGTTAACACCTGTGATGAGGCTATCGGAACATGTGGAATAAAATACTCGCCAAAGCCATGCTTTTCAAACAAGTTCGAAAATTTCGCCAAATATGGTATTTAGATGAACTATTTCGCCGCCGTCGGTTGGTATATCTTACTGATATATCTCCTGATAAATCTACTAATCTGATATATTTTAGGATTGCATGAAGGACAAACACGAGAGGAGAACAAATGGGTACAAGGAAAAAAACTCGCCTTTTCTGTCACCTGAGGATCATTGAACAGCTCAGAAAAAAGTCGCCCATACTGACCATACTGATGAATGGAAGTCTATAAGAATTATGGCAAAGCAAAAAATGAATGTGTTGTTTTGCGGCCAACAAATCAATGTTTAACATTTAATTCTGAATTGACACACTTTAAGAGCAATCTGCCTTAGCGTCTGATGAGATGATGATATGGGACAAAATGCGATTTGCCGGGGCTATTGTGCAAGTTAATTAGTGACGTGGATCGATAAATTAACAAAATTGCGAGGTGAAAAACATTGTAAAATACAACACTATCCCGGTGCAATCACCTTGGATTACATTTATAAATGTGTAAACGTATTACTTGGCAATTCTGCCTTTAAACGTTTAACTAAAGTTTTGTCCTCAAATTTCCAGTCATTCTCTATCTATAGTTCATGCTTTTTCGGGCTATATACCTTAGGTACTGTGAGTTTGCAATAAATATTTACAATAGAGCTTGATTTCAATTTAGATATAGTCGTTGGTCTTTCTGTTGTTCAACACAATTCGACCGAATTCCTTTATCTGTGCTTAAATCTTTCACGTTTCTCTCAGGTTCAATTTGGTTTTAAATTTCAAATTCTGCAATTTTGAGATGCTCGCAATTTGTTTTATTTGTTTTACGGAATTAAGATGTAAAATAACTTTGACTCGGGGTTTTTAAAATAAAAAATGTTGTACCACCGACCCTATAGAGTGTGTCAACGAGTTATTGTCTATATGTTTTCTGATAGTTTAAACCAACTATAATGTTTGTGGTAAAATTGAATTCTGATGCATTTTAGTATTTTATACAGAATTTAGAATTGGATAAAAGAATTTTTTTAAAATCCACCTTGGTGTTAACTATATCTGAAAATGTAAACCTCTACATATATAAGACAGGCGATAAAAATATTCATGTGCGGTCTTTTTTGTTCGTGTGTTGGTAGGTATTAAAAATAAAAATGTCGGTAATATTTTGGTAACTTGGTTTAGCTTAACCTATTGTTGGCCAACTCTAATACTCATCGAATAAATAATTAGAAAAAAAAGCAATAGAAACCGATTATGTATTTTCAACATAACATATAGCCTCCGTGGCGCAATTGGTTAGCGCGTTCGGCTGTTAACCGAAAGGTTGGTGGTTCGAGTCCACCCGGGGGCGACATTATTTTTTTTTGTTGAAGAAACTGAATTCATTTTCAAGAGTTTTTCCAATTAAAATATATAAGTTTGAAAAGAATTTGACATCGAAAATGAAAGCCGACGTCATCTATGACGATTGAGTAGATTTTTGAATAATGAAATTCAAAATACCACAATTCTTCGATCTAAGTTTCACTTACGATAATTGCCAATCAATAACATCTTGCGATGCTTGCTTATAAGCATCATAAGCATTAACTATTTGGTTTATAATGAGATTGTCTTTACGATTGGAATTTATTCCTAAAATTTTTTAAAAAAAAACATTTCTCGTACCGTCAAAAAAATTCAGTTATCTGCCTAAAATAAGACAAGACATTAACAACTATCGGTACTATATGAAATATAACTGAAGCAGTTCGTGGTCAAAAAACACATTCATAAATTAGTTTGAACGATGAAAATCTGTTGGCATTTGAACAATGCAACAATCGTCACAATTATCGTAGTTGAACTGTTACCAAAAGCAAAATATTTAAGAGTACTGCGGTTTTTCTGATCGCTTTTTTGAATTTTGCCGCACTGCATTGTTTCTAGTCAGAATTGGATCGCCCCATTCTAGATTGTCTGCCCGAAGTATTTGTAGGATATAACCACAGGAGATAACCATCCTAGAGGAACAAACTATCGACTCGCTTCCGTCAGAATAAATTTGTTTGTGGTATCTCTTATCTTTTTTAGGATTCCAGTTTATTCCTAAGACTTTAACTTTGCTATCTTTACGGAATCTACCTTCCCATATTTTCGGATTCATGTTGTTCGTCAAGAAAATTTTGTAATACCCGTTTGGTATTACAATTCTGCTTCTTACGATAAAATCTGTAGGCAGTTAGACCTCCAGCGGCTTTTTCCACGGGGCTTAGCCCTCCTTTTCATTATTAGTTTCCGTCATATAAGGTCGTCCACATCAATGTGTTTGGCTATGGCATGAGAGACATGGTGTTTTCAGCTTTGATTGTCGTTTGAAAATCGCTGTAATACTCTAGTAACTGTGAAGCCAGGCCTTCTTGTGAAAAGATAACTTTGCGGTACATCTTTTCCACATCTGCAAAAATCACAATGATGGACAAAGGATTTTAGCGAGCGATCACATACAACTATAGTTTTGCTTGAGTAGGCTGTGGTTTTGACCGACCTTCAGCTTCTTTTAACATTCGTAACAAAATGATCCAAGTTCAAAATCTACGTAGGTTTCGATCAATGATCATGATAGAGGTATCTTGACACTATTCAGCCGAATACGGTATTCTGAAGAATCGATTCATTTGCATTAGTTGTGATTTGTCCATTTTGTAGGATTTTGAAGAAAAGATCAGCTCCAATAAGCAAGTCAACATTGTTTGTATTGTTGAATTTGTCGTGGATCTGCCAAATTGTTGCCGGTATACGGTTTTTGAACTGTGACGGAATCTTACTTGTAATCTTGGAGATCACAGGGGGCATCAATCAGGATAATGCTCCGGTTTGATGGTTAAAGTGACCATACCTTTCGAAATTTTTGAATTTGATTGCCCAAATCGTCGGTTAGTGGATCCTCGTTTTTTTATTTTTGGGCAGTCGAAGTTGTTGCGCATACGATTCTGTTATTAAACTTGCTTCTGACCCGAAGTAGTAAGAAATGACACCAGGCACATATACTTTTATTTCAGAAATGCATTGCCTCTTGTTGTAGTAGTATGTTGTGTTTCTTCCACATTCTTGATGTGCGTATCTGAATATAGGACAGCTATACTGCTACGACAATTGAAGCACCGGTTTGTTGGTGTAGTGACTCCAGCCCTCCCTCTGTGTCCGCAGTTCCGATTTAGCCTTAACATTAGACTTTGTAACCGTTCGGTGTGATGTTGATATTATCGATTTTAGAATGTCGATGTGTCGGCTCAAAAATTTCAGAAATCTCGAGAATTCTGAGTTAATTTGAAATTTGTCATCTAGTTTTTGTAGTAAATTGTAGATAAGCTCGGAAGTATTCATTAGAAGTTTTATGTTTGAGCTATATGAATCGACGATCGTTTAAAGAAAGTTCGTATAAAACAGTGTTTATGATGTGATATATGGTATATTCTTTCTATCATATCTCTCTTTCAGCTTGTTGAGTGCTCTGATATAGTTCCTCTCAGTCACGAAAATATGCTGCAGTAATACTGTTGCCTCTCCTCGAAGAAACCCTTTAAGTAATGAAATTTTTCAACAGCGCTCATGTATTGTGGTTGTGTACAAGCCGTTAAAGGATTATCACTCTTCTAAGTATCGTTATCACCAGTGGGATCCAGATTTATCATTACTTGTTGGAGGCCTTTCAAAACGTAGTAATACCGTAGTATAATATAGCTCATCAATCAATTATCGAACGCACTTTAAAGACGCGGTCAGCTCGGTTAATTCAATTACGCCTGGTCTTGCTAAGCATATTTGAGTTAGTTTATTAATTTGGCTTTATTAGTGTTTCGCTGCATTTTAAGACCTGCATTAGTTGATTCACTCATATCGAATTATTGTGCAGTAAGCCACAGTAACGAATTTGCATATATTCAACAGATTTTTATTTAAACAATTTGGTTTTATTTATCTTACACATTTTTCACTTTAATCAATAAACATGTTTACGATATCGCACCGATAGGTTTCTAGTTAGGCGAGATAATGAAAACTAGCCGAAATGCCATTTGCTTTATTCACTTCAATTTCGTGATGTGATGATTTGATAATATTTTTCCGATGAATTTCGCACAATCCGGCTCGAAGGACCAATTAAAACTATACTCGTTGGTAAAATACTTACACGCATCTGCACTTTTGGCTCAAATTGTATTTCTGACGTGGTTAGCAAAGTGGGAGCAACCAAAACTATATTAGCCTCTTCAATTCGAAATAATGCAGAGCATGCAAAATCTCTCAACCCAGTTCAATAGAATTTGATTACAGATGTGTGGGACTGTGCGAACGGTCTCAAGTTAAATTAAAGTAGAAAAATAGAATACAATTTTCTATAATTTTGAAATTTGAAACTTGAGACAAATTTGAAACGTTGATGACCAGGAGCCATGTCCGTTTATGGCTCGTATAGGTGACCCGTGATAATCATTATAAATAATTACTTTGTATACTTTAACCTGTGAGAATTTTATTTTTGATAAATAATTTTGTTGATTCTGTAATAATTTAATTCTCAAAGAATATTAAATATCACACCCACAGGAAACACGAAAATGTTTAATCGCACCTCACTATAAATACCACAAAAAAATTATAACTTATATTTTCTTATAGAAATCCCACACACCCAACAGTATAAAACGTTCAAAATCTTATAAAAGTTATTAATTGGTTTTAAAAATAAACTTACCGAAGGTGGTTGGTTATATATACATCAGATCCATATATATATATATACGTAATAAAATGCATTACAAAAGCTTCTTTTGTAAATCGTGAAACGATAAAAAAATATTTATCAATTACCTTGTTCGTATATACAGAAAAGCTTTTTGCACATAACGCCCACATATCAAGACACATACATAAACACATACATATATACGTATATAAAGAGTAATCGGATTAGAAATTTTCTAACTTTCTTAAACAACAAGTACCATCTATATCTTGTTATAATGTACATTAGACTCGTCGTATATACTATTTATACATACACACACAGAAACACACCCAAAAATAATCGAAAATATTTTCTTTTCATATATCCAACTAATAATCATACAATATACATATAGATTCGATTATGATCCACTTAATCCCAAATAATATTGATTTTCAACATCCATTCCATATATGTATATAGTATACGTACATATTATAATATATGACCTATCCCAAAATTTGGAAAATACAACTCAATGCTATATCTACAGCTATACATATCTACATATATACCACGAACGAGAGAAAAGAGCTTTCCGGCATATTTTTTTATGTTTAAAATATTCATTATCTATTTTCAATGTTCTATATGACATTTACATTATATATACGGATTCATCCATCAAACCATATATCCGCATTACTCGTGCTGGAAGAGAAACGAAAGGGACTTATGTCGAATCGACGTTAAAAAACCGTTGAACCGTAACGTAATCCATCCATCTATATACACCAAAAAAAAAAACAACATAAAATACAAAAGTATGTAATGTACAGCATGATTTAAACCAGTATCACGTGCTTGACGTATCCGTGTTGTGTTCAAAGTGATTTGGTACTGAATTACGAACCGATAAAATATGTTTTTTTATATAACCCGACACACAAAAAAAAATTGATGAGCTTGCGTATAGCACATACATCCATGCCATGCGGAGAAATGTATAGTTATGTAACCGCATGGAGAACATAATTATGAGGAGAAAATTTGTGTACTAAATTTACGAAATTTTAAGGGGACTGACTGGCCCGGGGGAAAATAGTCATGCGTATAAGGACGATTACAATAAATTCTTGGTAAAGGGGTTGATATAATTTTCATGGTCAAATTTTATGGTTTTTTAGTTGGTATACATATATACAGCGGTGACAGATGGTTAATACGAAATCATAATATTTATGCAATAAAAAATATTGGTCATGATTTGATGAGAGGGTGTCACAAGGGTGAATTTATTGGAGGTTCAACATATTTTTTTATGTAAACCATAAAGCGGTTTTTTATGCGGCGTTGTTTGAAACATTTTGATGGTATGTTGTGGGATTGAATAAATCCAATAAGATAAACAAGCAGATGGATGATACAATTACTTGGCAATTAAGGCAAAGAAAAACACTAGCTCTATACCTAGCAAAAACACCATGCGATAGACGTATAGCTCAAGAAAGTGAGTGGATAAGAGTTAAAAATACGAAGAAACCCCACCCCAAAGATAGTTACTAAAATTATACACAAAATCGGCATTCTTTACACACGACGGTCCTTCTTTGGAACAGTTTGTTCCTCCTGAAAATATTGTACTTCCCTGACATTTTTGAAACGATTTGAAAACTACTCTAATTTGAAATTTCCTTCACACATTCCAAAACCTAGAAATTCCGAGAAACACTGTTACTTGAAGCAATTTGCATTTTTGCAGTCAAGCAAAGAGGTGGCAATCCTAAGAAGGATGCTAGTGGGGCACCAGGAAAATTGAAAAATGTCTGCCTTCATTTGTTAATTAAAACCAGAAATTCAGCGATATTTTGTTATTTAAAGCAATTGCTCTTTCCGGGTCCATAAACTCAGATCCATTGTGTCCCTGGAAGTTTGAAACCCTGTAAATTTTCTGATTTCAGTTAAACTTTCAATTAAATACTTCACACATTTGGAGAGCACAGAAGATCAGAGAAATTTTATTACTTCAAGCAATTTTAATTTTCTAGTCCAGTAATTACTTGGCAATCCTGAGTGAAATACGAGTTTTATTTAATGCCCAGAAAATTGACATTTGTCTGAAGTTGAATTTTTAATTAGTTCTATTGTAATGTACTCATTGGGGGGGGGGGGCAGAATTACAGAGGCATTTTGTTATTTAAAACAATTGCTGTTTTCTAAATTTTGCAATATTTTTTCTATAGTCAAAAAAGATCTGGCAACCCTGAGAGTTCGGAACCAAGTAAATTAAAAATTGTTTGGATTCAGTTGAACTTTAAATTAATCCTTTACATATTTCAAGAGCCCAGAAGACCAGTGATATTTTATTATTTGAATGAATTTTCATTTTCCAGTTCAAAAAAAATCTGACAACTGTGAGAGAAATGCGAGTGGGGCACAAAGGAAATTGTAATTTATCCAGTCCAAAGCAGATCTGGCAACCCTAACAGTTTGGAATTCAAATTTTCTGGATTCAGTTGAACTTTTCATCAAATCCTTGACGCACATTTTGTTGGGAAGCTCACAAGTTTAGAGATATTTTGTTATTTGGCATATTTCATTTCTTAGTCCAGAAAATAGGTGGCAACCTTAAGAGAAATACGATTTGGGCACCAAGAAAATTGAAATTTGTTTGGATTCAGTTCAACTTTTAACTAGATCCATTGCACATTTGGAGAATCCAGAAATATTTTGTTTTTAACGCAATTTGTATTTTCTGGTCCAAATCTGGCAAATCTCTGAAAGTTTGGATCTGAATAAATTTAAATTTTCTCAATTCAATTGAACTTCTATTTAAATCATTCACACATTTTGAGAGCGCAGAAGGAAATTTCAAAGAAATTTTGTTATTTGACACAATTTACATTTACCAGTCCAGCGAATAGAGGAAAACCCAGAAAATCGAAATTTGTGTGAATTCAGTGCAGGTCTTTTAATTAGATTCAGAAATACTGTGTTATGTGTACCAATTTCTATTTTCTGTTCCTTAATGGATCTGTCAACTCCGTGAATTTTCTGAATTAAGTTTGATTTTCATTTCTACAATTAAATGTATAAATGGCAACCCTGAGAGAAATACGAGTTGGACCTCAAAAATTTTGAAATTTGTTTGGATTCAGCTGAACTTTTAATTAAATCTTTCGCACATTTGTACAGCGCAGACGATCAAATACATTTTATTAATTGAAGCAGTTTCATTTTCTACACAGAAATAACTCAGAAAAGAATACGCGTTGGGCCCTAAGTAAATAGATTCGGAATTGAATTAAACTTTTAAATAGATCCATTGCAAAATTAAAAGATCAGCGAAATTTTACTATTTTCGGGTCCAAAAAAGAGTAACCCTGAGAGTTTAGCCCCAAATAAATTTAAATATTCTAGATTCAGTTGAATTTTTAAGTGAGGGGATACACTTACTTAAACTCAGAGAATACTTCGAAATTTGAATGGTGTCCGTAAAATCGGCTGTACTCGGGCTTCATTAAAGCATTTACCTCTCAACATGCATTACAAATCATTTTCAATAGGATGTAGATAGGACAACTTGCCAAACGTTTTGTCAGTATTTGTGATAAAATCGAAATCTCATAAAAATTTTGTGGAGCGGTTCATATCGGTCTGATAATCAGTATATCATTTGTTGCTATTAATTCTAAAATTCATGATTATTTTCAAGGTCATTTGACAGATTCAGACAATTGTTTCCCTGTGGAAACCTGAATTTTTTAAGATTATCAAAAACATAAATCCGCGAACAGAGTATTTGAGCGCATAGTCTTATTGAGAAAATTTCCGTTGGGCTTGAACGATTCGTCGTAGACAACCCATAATTTGGTTGTAGCGGGTAAATTATCAGGCTTACTGATGTTTGTATAAAAGGAAGTTTTACCACAAACTTGCCAGTCTTCTTCTCATTACATTTCTCTTCGTAAGTTGATAGATTTTCAGGAACACGTCCGTTCTACTTTCTTGGCTAAACGTATATATGATCGACAAATGGTATAGATGTTGGAAACTGGAGAAGCTTGATTTTTCGATAAAGGCTCATCGCCGTGAAGTTGATTAACTATTGGTTTTGACTACCATGTTTGGTTGTGACTTTAATTACGGTAATGTCTCTCAGGGTAAATGACATATAGGATCGAAAAATATTTTTTAGAGTATTAGGCACTTGAAACGATGTCCACATGTTTTGACAAGGCTGGGCCTCTTCGAATTGGTACTTCTAAAGATTTAAATTAAGGCAAAGGTCATTGGTTTGGCAAATTTTACACGTATTTTCTTTCTCCAACATTTTCATGCCTATAGTCAGTCAGTTCCAGAAAATACTGCATGAGAACATAATTTTCGATATAACGGTTTAGCAACAATCTTCATAATCAAATATCGAAGTACATACGGCACCATGATACTATCTTTAGAAATGTATACGCAATACTAATATACGCAAATCGGGATCGGGAATAATTTAAGTTAAATTTCGTACGAACCAGTGAATCTGTCGGTCATCCTAATAATTTCGTTGTACATAAAAAATTTGTAAATCCAGCAACAATATACAAAAAAATTAACGAAAATATTATTTTAACATCTGGTTGTGAAGTTACAAAATTTTCCCCAAACAGCAAAAAAAGTAGAAAAACTCTCTCTTTGTGTGTGTATGTCTCTATATAATAGGTCTGTATATTGTTAATTCGAAACAAAAAATTATTTTCAATTAATCATTTTTATATCAAAATAAAAAAAAATATTTTTAATTTTCAATGTTTAATTTTTAATTTTTTATTTTTATGTTGGAATATAAAAAATTTAATTAATTTGGTTTTTATTAATTTAGTTAAAAATATAGCTCTCTCTCTCTCTCTCTTTCTATCATGTATATATTTTTTTGTTAGTTTTTCATCGCATGCATACTGATTTTCATGAAATGATTAATTGGTTGACGTTTTAATACTGTATACTGTGTACCTGTTAGTTATAAATTACCTTTGTTTTGTACTTTTTTATAGAGGCTTGTGTGTATAAAATTATTTGAAAGGATGGTTCCGATGGTGGTACTATTATACTGTTTGAACGATGTCCTATTATCACATCATGAATTTTAATGAAAAGCTCATTGCGTAACCAAATTAAATCTTTACCACCAAAGTACTCGATTAGTACACATGCTAAAGCCACCGTTGGTAAAGCGTTCAACCTATGAAGAGAATTATACGTTCATGCCAATCTACTAACACAATCCACACCGTTCATTTCCCCACATGCATTTTGTGTATCAGTTTCAAATACGAATATTCATTTTATATTAGTAACTGTAAATGGAATTTTTTTTAAAAAAAATACACTACTACACCAAATTTTAGTCGACTTTGCCAAGCACTCACATAGTAAAACACACAAAAAATTATCTAACACTGATACAAGACATTTTTTCGTGTGTTTTACTATGTGAGTGCTTGGAAAGGTCGACTAAAATTTAGTAAAAATTTTATTATATTTTATTATTATTTATAAATTATAGTAAATGTTAATTCCATTCGACCTTGAGCACTCACATTGTAGAATACAAGAAACAACCATTCAAAAGTAGCAGATGCAAAAATTTTAAATTTATATGAACAATATGTTATGCGCCAGGTGGGCATCTACAAAACAGTATTAAGTAAGTACATACAATTTGGCACATTATAAAAAATTTGAAAATGTTAATGAACGTTTTATCCCTATCAGGTAAATACAGTCCTTTCTTTTCTTTTGAAGTAATATTTTTGTCAATACTCATCAACAGCGTGATTGGCCGTTTCACTTTGCTGAATATCTCCACGTGTTCTGAGGCTCAAGACTTTCCCAACTCTTTCGCGCACTTTACATTGAGCGTCTTATTCTAAGGCGGACAATCGCGAATGTTAACATTATACAGTGCATCCTGATCGAAATCATGGATGACATTTTTTTTCTATTCGCCGCCTATTGAAGTTTAAACACGGCAGTTATTGGCATGTATTGGTCGTCAGATTAAAAAGTGTGCTATGGTGTAAAAAAATCTGATGCATCGCTACTGCTGGAACATATTGGTCTGGAATTAAATATGCTCTCAACTTGAAGGACCAGTGTGGAAAATTCCTTTGGTGTAAGTATTTCGGCCCAATTGTTGACGTGATTTATGTTTTGGTTTATCTCACTGCTCCTTTCCACGGACCGCCTTGATTCGGGTGCCTGGCGGAATGAATCGCCATTCTATATTTTTTTTTACAACAGATTAGAAGCAATAATGTCTGTGTGTGATTTAAAGAATTCACTGACTACTTTCAAATGGTGTCGGTAGTCAACGAAGCTAGTTACATTGTCGCAGTATAGATAAATTAACATAAACCTCACTTGCTGGTAAATCTTTCCATACTCTCCATACTCTTTCCAGCACTCTCAGAAAATATTCGGAGGTTGAGCTCATACAGACCTCAAATGAATCGCATAAGTACTGAAGCACACGAAAATCCATAGATATGCTTTCAATGGAATGGATCCTCTATACGTCGAAATGGTTGTATTTTAAATGGTCCACAGAAATCAAACGGTACGTTGTAGTTGACTCGGTCTTGAGGTAGCTAACCCATTATTTGATTCGTCAATTTTGGACGTTGATTTAACCATTTCACACATTTTTGAAACACCATTTTTGTTACGTCCTTTCCTCTAATGATTCAAAACTTTTGGTGTACTAAACTATTTAATAGTATTGTGTTAGGATGTGATTGATGTGATGTTAATCATGAGTAATTGCTATTGCAATTGACGAAAGGTTGAAATCATTATCTGATGTTTGACGATGTAATGAAGTATGCTGACTTCTATCGTCGCCCGCCAGCTCGCATAATACCTTTATCGTCTAACGGATCGAAATGCTTCAATTTTCTAATAATATCTGGAAGTATGTAGAAAATTAGTTGCTACCAATTTTAGCTACTTAAAATACAATTTCCTCAACTGTTTCCAATATTTATGGTTAATCATTGCTATTCAGTTTCCTTTACGCGTCAAGCATAATTGCCGAGTTCTGTTAAGTTGAGACAAGCCTCCATCAATCTCGTTTGTGTGTGCCAATTGTCTCGGACGTGCGATTTGTATCCAAAACAATTTTAAATGTCGGTCCATAAAGTAACCGATGATATCTGGATCGATTCAATGTCCATAATTTCTTTCACTAATCGGCTGAGAAATATAGGCGCTCACAGCTCAAGTCTTGTCATCCTTCTCTGCTTCAGTAGCACAACAACACACACCTCTAAAGCTTTGTGATTGATTGTATACAACCAGTTACATCAGCCTATTTGCTGGTTTCACAAAATCCGTGTAGACTTGCGCTGGCTAATGCAGTAATACATCGCGGAATTTTAACAAGGATCGTGTGACAAAGGTCGTTTTGCAGGTCAGTCCATGATAATCTTGATTCTGACGGCAGCTGTTCAACCAATCCAATATTTTGTAACCACAGACTTTATAACAAAGTTGTAATTCCTATCTAGTGATTGGCGATAAGAGTCCCAACGGATCAAAAATCTTACTCGCTTCTGAAAGAAAATTTATTTTGGTGTACACTTCCTTGTTTGCTAATTGCACTTGACAACTGAAGTGATCCGTGGTTGCGCATTCATGCTATTCCTAATATACCTTTCCCGGCTCTAGATATTCTTAAAATATTTTTAAATTATTTAATATATCTCACATTTGATGATCGTTTGATGACATTTGCCGTATATTAAAGCCCCCGCTGCACAAAATGTTCACCACGTCATCTTTTAACTTATGTAAATCTGATAACGTTGGCGCACTAGTTGTAAGGTTGTCTATGCATGCTTGTGGGAATTTATTGTTATGTGATTGAGTTGTTCTTTCAAACATCTAGCGGCCTTAAATAATGAAGATGCCCTGGCGCCGCAGGTTACCGTTTTTAATACATAAGGGAGTAATCGTTTCCGCTCGTCTCGCCGCAAGATTATGTGTTGTTTCGTATACTCGTCGTCTACCAAAACTTCTTTCCGTTGGTAGTAACCTCACAACTGTTTAGTAGTAAGGTGATCCTAAAGTTTTCGGTATTTCCTTAAATTGTAGTTTCGTAATGAACCTTTCATTTTCTGTTTGCCACGTGGTAACCTTGAACCATTTTTCACAATCTGACTCTTCTTTGGTCATCTTACTGATTTGCTGGGATTCTTCAATTGCCCATACCGTTGTAATATCGCATCAATATTAACGACGGACGCAAATGACTGTGTGGCTACTCTGCTATATCATGCTTGCCCTCTACGATCAAGTCTACCTTAGTTTAAAGAGTTAAATCGCAAAGTTAAGCGTAATGTCGTAATTCCATTAGATTTCCCACTGTTTACTTCACTAATTCCTGATATTGAACAAATGTCGCTTGTGAAATGGTGTTTAGCATAGAATGGCAAAATCGTGGTGTGCCAAAAACATCCAATACAATTATAGTTGCCATGGGTAATACCGTTTGCAATGTGCATTTTAAAGAGATATCACGATTCTGAATAACTAATTTCTCATCATTGCATGTGTGATGTGTCAAGGTCGCGTTTGGGTCGGCATTATTACCAAAAATTAAATAAAATTGATTATTGTTAGACAATCGTTGTCGGTGTTCTCTGGCGCCTCGGTGTTCTCTGGAACTGCGTGTCTCAGCATCTAGCTTTTGCAGTAGCAGATATTTGGCTTAGTCACCTAACGCCTTTAAACTGCCAATTACTTCATTAACTGTAGCATTTGAATTGTTCTATTTCACATAAATTTTTTTTGTTAGTGCAGCTATCCTTAAACATATTTTTCGTATGGTACATAGTCAATTAAATTTCATTCAATTAATCGTTTTGAAATTATTTTATATGTGATAGATATTACCGACAAACCCGCAAAACGTAATAAAACCACAATTAATAAATAAATCGCGTCAAAAAATTAAATTTCAAAACACCAAATAAATTAGCGAGCGCGCGGTTTTATAGAATTTTACACGCCAAACAAATCACAACACACTCCTCCACCACACGCCATACAATAAAACACCAACCAAAAAAAAAAGACGAATGTTTTCCTCACCATCTATATACATACATAACTACATATAAACTTCTATTTGATTGTGAAAAATTACGTTTCCACAAATGAAAATGCCAAACAACAAAAAAAGGAAAAACTTAATTTTATTTTTAATCACTTAAACGAAATTTCTTCTCGATTCGTAACTATACATATGTGGGGCGAACAAACATAGTATAAGTTAATTTATATAGAGATTCCTACTTTTCCACTCCTATAAGATCATTCAGGAGTACGTATATGTACATAGTTTTTTTTCTACCACAAAATCGAAGAACAATTTTGCTGTTTATATCTATATATGTACATATGTGAGTGTGTATATATTGCTGCTGCTTCTCTCGAAAATTTATATACAACCGAAAAATAAGAAAAATTCTAATCATCTCAATTAATGAATTTCCTTAATTTCATTGTGGCTGCTGTTGTTGTTGTTATGTTTCCTTTCATTCCATATCGATTTTTCATCATTTCACTATGTTGTGTATGTTATGTATACATATACATATATAGACATTTTGGTTGTATATATCCTAACCACACAACACAGCACACAGTATATAGCAAGAAAAAATAAAAAATAAAAGTAAACACTAAACACAAAAATGCTCAATAAATTTTCTTTATTTCTTTAAAATGAGCTTTTAAATAAAAATGAAAATGTGTTTATAGGTTAATGTGCTGTTTTGGTAATTTATATAAATTTTCCATTTTCATTTATAAATACATGGTTTGATTGTGTTGTATATCGGTGATTTTGTGTTTAGACAAATTAGTCTCGTACTAACTCATGTCTTTATAGCTGTGTTTTTTGGTGGATGAAGAGAGGAGGGTCTTTTTAATCCTACCATGTGCCGAGGTTATTGTATAATTTGTCATTTATGTATACTGATTACTTTATTTATCACCATGAAAATAATGTTAGTCGGTTAACTTTCACCTCAATTTATAAATTTTTAGAAACACCGAAAAAAATCAATTTGACATGATTTCATAAAATTAGTAAAAGCTCGTCATAGAATTAGCCACAAATTGTGTGGTTTACAAGTTTAAAACCAATTGTTAAAACCAAATTTTGGTAGAAGCTTTGGATGGCAGCTATCGCCGCTATCCTATACATAACAATCATATCAGGAATCTATAATTCGAAAAGCTTCGGTAAACATTATATTTTGCTGTAAGTTCAACACTTTAAATATAAAAATAATAAAAAATAAGTTTAATCATAAAAGCTCGTGAGAAATTTGGTATGTTGACTGGTATTCCACATCAGAAATCGAAAAGCTTAACTATAAGGTGGTCAAAGTTGTCCAAAACATCAGAAATGTTAAAGTGAAAATGTAAACAATTTACTCTAAATATCAGTAACTATTTTATATTTACAGTAAAATGTGACGAAAAAACGTGCGGGTTGAAACGATATTATTTCATAAAATTTTTAAAAGCTCGTCATAGAATTAGCCCCAAAATGTGCGATTAATAAGTTTTAAAAGAATTAACAATTTTAGATTAAAAGCTTTGAATGGCGCTAGCTTACTATCCATTACAATCATACCAGGAATTTATAATTCGAAAAGCTTCGAGAAACTCTATAATTCGCTGTCAGTTGAAAAATTAAATTTTAAAAACCATTGGAAAAAGTTTAGCCATAAAAGCTCGTGATAAAATGGATCTGTTGACTGGTATTCCACACTACAAATCTAAGAGCTTAATTATAAGTTGGTTTCAAATTTGCCCAAAACATCAGAAATGTTAAATTCGAAAATGTAAACAATTTTATCTAAATATCAGTAACAATACAGTAAACGAGGCAAAGAAGTTTCACGGTTAACACTTTAGAAACACTGTAAAAAATCTGAAATGATTTCATAAAATGGGTAAAAGCTCGACATAGAGTCAGCCACAAAGTGTGCGGTTCACAAGTTTAAAACCAATTAAAACAACTAACCAAATTTCAATTTAAAGGTTTGGATGGCGATAGCTTTCTATACAATCATATCAGGAATTTATATTTTGAAAAGCTTAAAGAAACACTATAATTTTCGGTAAGTTTTGAATTTAAATTATAAAAATCATTTTTAAAAGTTTAACTATAAAATCTATTGAGAAAAATTGTATGTTGACTGGTATGTTGATGGTCAAAGTTGCCCAAAACATTAGAAATATTAAATTCGAAAATGTTACTCTAATTATAGCTTTACAGTAAAATGTGACGAAAAGGTGTGACGAAGAAGTTTTACGGTTAATTGTCACCTCAATTTAAAAATTTGTAGAATCGCCGAAAAAACGAATCTGAAATAATTTTAAAAAATTGGTAAAAGCTCGTCATAGAATTATCCACAAAATTTGCGGTTAATTAAAACAATTAACCAATTTTCGAGAAAAGCTTTGGATGGCGATAGCTTTCTTTCTATACTTAACAATCAAATCCCGAATTTATAGGTCGAGAAATATTATATTTCGCTATAAGTTTAACATGTTCAATATAAAAACCATTTAAAAATTTGTTTGTTGGACAAAACAATTATATAAGGAATCTATATTTAAAAAAGCTTCGAAAAACACTATCAAACGCTGTCAGTTGCAAATTAAAATTATTATAGCCATTTAAAGACGTTTAACCATAAAAGCTCATGAGAAAATTTGTCTGTTGACTGGTATTCCACACTACAAATCGAAAAACTTAATTAGAAGTTGGTTTCAAAATTGTCCGAATAAATTAATTCGAAAATGTAGCGACAAAATTATTTGTACCAAACGAATTTGCAGAATAGTAAAAAAATTTAACATTGATAAAAGCTATGCTACTGAAGCTTTGCCATGTCGTTTTACATATTGAAAGTTTTACAGAAAAATGTATTTTGCAAGAAGTTTGAGCTTTTGTACTTTAATAATCTATATGATTTTCTTTTTTAACAGATCGCCAAGCGAATACTAAATATTGAAATAAGCTTCGCTATAATAATGTAAAAGTTTATTTTTAGAAAAAAACTCCAAAAAGCACTGAAAACTCTCGAAATATATGTATTCAAAACATTACGATCAACAAAACGAAACTATGGAAGCGTAAAAGCTTCTAACATGATAAGAAAAAAAATTTAAATACTAGATTATGACAATTTTAAGAGGAAAGCTCAACGGGTTTTTATACTACGAATTGTTTGCGTCTGATATATTTCTCAATTTATAGCCAGCTACATATCTCTTAAGAACTTGAACATATCTCTTAAGAACGGTCCATAGCCTTACCTTACATTCACACAACATTCATTCAATCCATTCATTCATCCCATTCACACAAGTACAGTATACCACCTGCGCATTGCATAGCTCAATGTCCCCTGTACAGTGACATGGAAGATGGGTCGGCCCATGAGATCTACATTCCAACAGAGGGTCATAGTGGTTTTCAATTTAATCATTGATCGTAATCGGAAGATGAAAAATCCCTTTTGTATCCCGCCTCTGTTGGAATTCGAACCCGGTACCTCCCGATCCAAACGTCGCAGCTTTAACCACTGCGCTATTTGCTCGGACAAATGCAGAGCTTCCTTCGATACAAAAAGTTCTAAAGCACACCGAAACAAAAAATTTCGACTATCGCAAAAAAGCAATCAAAACTGATAGAGGTTTCTTGACTAAGATTGAATAGCTAAATATTGAGCAATAGCTCTAGGACAAAACTAATACTACGAAGTAGTACGTTGCAAAATTGGTTTGCAAAAGTTTTACATTTTTATTAATTCAAAGTCCCTCACTAAAAATTTGAGACCTGAGAAGCATAATTTATGGTATGATCCATACTATAGAAAACTAGTAAAACCTCACAAATAAGCTAATAAACCCAAAAGCTAGTTTTCTATATGATTTTGAGATGAGCTTTTACATCAAAAAATATCAAATAAGTTCATAACTAGGTTTTGAGAATATTTAGCAAAAAGCTGGAATATTAAAAATATTAGATTTTTTAAAGCTGTACATGATTTAATTCTTTCTTATGTTAAAAAAACGCATGCCTCCAGAAAACTATACACGACTTTGGAATGTTTTATCTGCAAAATTTGGGACAAGCTTTCAACCTGGCAAATATTTGAATTCTTTTATGTGTTATTTTTGTTTTAATCAGATCACATTTAATTGTTTGCAAAAAGCTCTGCAGAAGTTTGCTACCAGTAGAAAAAACTATAGTAGAAAAATAATGATTTTTAGTTGTTCAAACCAGAAGCTATGATGTGGTGCTAAATTTCTTCAAGTTTGTATGGATATGTATTCCGTTCAATTGGAATGCGCGCAGTCAAAAATTATTTCCGCTTTTATTTTATTTCTGCGGAAATTCATCGCAAATTCAAACATCAATATTCAGATTTAGCTTTTCTTTCGATATATGCTCGCACATATCGAGTAGAATAAACGTATTTTGAATAAAATTCTGTAAATAAACAAAAAAAATATTCGTGGAAAATCGATAAAAAGCTGATACATACAATGAGATGAGACAAAATCGTAAAAGCTTACGGAAATAAGGGAGGAAGGAAGCACAATTTATTATATCTCGATATATAGATACGTATAGGAATAGAAAATATTCGTACGGTATACATATATAGATGGGATCAAATACAAAAAATAATAATTTTCGAATATCTTCTCGGCGGTATCAAATTTCAAGTTTATCGCATCAAACATCCTGCCTGATGAATTGTTTTGGATTTTGTCTTACATAGATTAGATTTATATACTTTGTATATATGTACATAATAATGTAAGATTATCTTTTTTGTATAGCACATAGCTTAAATACTGTGAATAAGTTGATTGATTGTAATAAATTCATCATTCAAGTGTCTCGAATTACGCAAAAAAAAAGTATTTATTTTTATTTATTTTTTCGGTATGTTGATTTTGTCATCAACAAGTTAATCGTTTAATAATCGAATACTTGATGGTGGTGTACGTCTTTGTTGTATATTGAGCGTAGAGATTTGGACTTTGTTGCAAAATTTAATTGTAGTAGAGAACAATCTTAAAGTTTCTTTTTTTCTGGCGAAATAATTTGTGCTTTTGTATTCTGTAAAGCAGAAAGCTTTATGACTCCAGTTTAATCTAAAAATCTTAGAATTTATATAATTCGGAAATATTTAAAATTCTTAAAAAATGAAAATTAGTTATTCTCTTTCGAAATTCCTAAAAATTTAAACAACTTAGTTCTAATTCAAAACAGGTGATCACTAAATTTGAATAATTTTGACTGGTTGACTGGTGGTTCTCAAAATTTTGGATGTTCACATATTACTCGGAAATTTAATAACTCGGTTAACTCCAAATTAGGATTTATTTGTTTTAAAATCCGAAATTTGATTGGCTTGAATTAACACTTCAGAATATTTTATCTTGAAATTTTTCAAATTATTCACCTCTTGTATGAACTCTAAAAATTGATTTAAATTAAAAATTATCAACAAATAAAATTTAAATTTAGAATTCAGAATTCTAAAATTCGGATTCAATAGTTCAAAGTTCAATTAACTGAACAATTTTTTGATAAAAATTCTCAAAAAACTTTTTAAACTTTTGTCCAATCTGGCAACTCCCTTTTAGGTCACTCACTACTCATAGTTTGAGCATAACTGATTTAGAAAATGTTATTTTTATGTGCTTGCAAATATTCTAATACAAGGTACGAAACACATGATCTAAGCATGAATAAAAGAATAAAAGGAACTTGCATGAACGCGGTAAGAGAGAAGAGATTGAACCACCTTGTTTTCGCGATGTTCCGTTGAAGAAAAAATTGAATCAGTTCATTTCGAAATAAACGGTGTCTCAATATTTTGAATATGCGGAAACTTATGCCGCGCAAATGTATCCGAGTATGAAACAGTACGGGCTGGTTCCTCAATTCTTACTTGAACTGAGGACACGCTATATATGTAAAACCTCCTGTGATGAAGGCAACGATGGTGCTAGTGCGGAAACAGTAACCTGAGCTTGAAGTTCGTTTTGTTTCTTACTCAATTCCGCAAATTGTGCGGACAACCGGCCTATCTGCGCAATCACAGCTATTATCATAGGAGTTTGGTCATCTCCGATGTCACCTGTGAGTCAAGAGCAGATGTATGCTGAGCTGGATCGGTTGTTGTCTATGGGGATAATAGAGGAATCACAAAGTTCTTCGTGTTTTTCCATTGCCTTAATTTGTCCGGCCAATGACCAAGTTCATCTGTGCTTAGATGCTAGAGAACTGAACAAGGATGCCGTGAAGGAGGCGTATCCTTTGCCGCTTATCATTGGATTGTTAGGTCGTTTGGACCAAACGTGGTTTATTTCCGCAATTGATTTAATTGAGGAATAAGGCGGCATTCACAGTACATAGATGACCCTTATATCAGTTCATAAACTCTTTGCTGCATAGGCCCATAAACTCTTTGCTGGATCAGGAATTACTCACCAATAGCACGAAAAGTTCTGCTACGCTATCTGAATATTTCGAGTTGTTGAAGGAGGTCGCTTGCTTACTCCAAATGTCACAAAAAGATCAAACTAGATGATTTCAATTTACAGATTGGGCACCGAAAAGGGTCAATAAACATAGTTCCCAATCCGCAAACTCGTGTCTATTGCAAAGAATCACCTCTTTGTGGTGATGATTCTAAAAGTAGAACAGTTCACTCTATGAGCTCGTGTGTTGCCAGTCTGACTTGATCAGCGATTTTGGTAGTTTTAAACATCGTCATAAGTCATCTCTAGCTTTTAAAGATCCGGAATAAGTGGCCCAAATTAATAAAATTCCACAACTCAATGTTTGTGATCATAACTTCAGGATTCCAGGCGATAAACTCTTGATCTCACCTTCGTATGGTAAAAAGTATCCCGACACTAATATTCCCGAATTCAGACTGGTAGTTCCATCCCTATGACAACTGAACTGATCGAGCGGGCTAACATTCCTCCTATTTCAGTACATTTATACAGCAGCTAAATTCTAGAACCTCTACAGCGATAATTCTTCCCCTCAACTGGGACGGCAAGTAAAGCAGTATGTTGCTATAGCTTTACATAAATGTAAAGTGAAGAAAGCTGTGAATTTTTTGACCAGATCAGCTTTGGGGGACCTGTTGAGTACACTCGTCCATTTCAGAAATGGTTCATCGTTTTTTTGAGTTCGTATTCGCGATCAAAACGTGGAAATTCATACATCGTCATAATGCACATATGGAATTTCGCATGTAACGCTTCAGAGACAGTGAATGCTGAGTTTACTTGATTCTGATTGGCTGACATGCTGGTTTTGGTTCGAATGAATTTTTTTTCTCTCGTTTATACTCAAACTACGCTATTCGTTTTGTCGATTCTTTTCTGATCCTGGAGGATTTGGTTAATTTTTTTTTATTTTCATTAAAGCTTCCGTGGGGCGATGCTGAGTCGGTGGTGGGGTCCGACGAGTGATGCCCTGATGTCTATGCCTTTGTTTTTTATGTAGTTTTATTCTCTATTTCTGCCGATATTCAAACTCCGAGTACGCTTTGGACACCCCACGACCATCCATGAGCCTTAGCCAGCTACGTATATGCCGCAGCCTAAGCCTCCTGTAAGAAAATTCGGCAAGTTGGTTGTAAATGGGATTCTAAATGGTTTTAACTAGTTCTGAAATATCACCAACATGAATAGTACAAGCATCTCTCTTAAATATACATATATATTTATAGGGGTCTCGAACATGGTTTTTCGATTTAGTTATGCAAAATGACCAGCTGGGACGGAACTATTTAGACCACTTCTTCAAATTCAACATGTTGGATGTAAATGGTATATACATTACCGGTAATCGAAGATCTCACAAATTTCTAATGAAAAGACAAATTTAAATTTGAAGTAAACACTTCACATCATCAGATGAGCATTGACAACATTGACCTAAATTTTAATAAAATTGGCAAACAGTAGCAGTGTCCTACTATAGACAACTATAAGACAATTTGTATATAGAAATATTGGCATTTTTTTTAATACGATATCCACATTTCTACCGATGAATCTATACAGCAGTAGAATTATTAAGTCTTTAGGATTTCATATTACTGATTAAACTTGAGCTTTGGTTGCGAATCAACTAATACATTATACAGTTCAGTACAGATGTAAAATTTAAAATAAATGTTTGAATAATATATAGAATGACACTATTCTGTATACATTTTGCATATAGAACGCCATAAAACAGCAAACAGGTAGTACAAAGAATAACTAGATTGAATGCTACTGGCGAACTAACATCCAAGGCCAAGTAAATATAATGACGCGTATACCAGCACCTATTAACCTAACAAGTGTAGAATTCAAAAGTAATCTATCAAAATTGTCATCAAATTGTCGATTTATTAAATGTATTCGGAACTTAACAAAATGATTTCATTCTGTTAGTGAATAATTCACACCTTTTTCCGCATTTCTTTTAACATCAAATATCGAATATCGATATTATTGTATGTAAAGAGGTTCAAATACTGTATGGTTTAGGCGGGAACAACCTTTATAGAATTTCTGAAGAAGTACAGATTGGTTATGCGGATTGGTTATATGTATATATACCCAAATCTGAGAAATTATTCAAATGCTTTGTATATGTTGCAAATAGTATCGTCTATTATCATCTAGATATTTTGTTACGCTAAATTAACCCAACTGTATATCTAAAAATATTTCAAATGTGAAAAATGTTAAAATTAAAAAAGTTAAACCTTTGAGTATATGGCTTTTACGGTTTCGTATAACATAATATGGTTTTGCGATAAATTCAGTGCAAAAGTTTGTTTGTTTTTTATCGTACTACTAGCTTTTGTATTGCGGTTTGAAAATTTAAAGTTTTGTTTTTTTCTAAAAAATAGTTTTGATATGGAATGATATAGAAATGTGTGTAAGTAGCTGCTTTTATCGAAATCAAAGGTACACAGATATAGATCAAAAGCAGGACTTATATATAGAATTTATGTACACAGAAAACTCCTTTACTTCGCTCAAAGTATATTTTTATCGGGTTATCTGCCCGATTAGTAATCAAAAACAAACTAAATGTATTACGCTTTGTGTATATATAAAAAGCTCAGCCACTCGTTTATCTAAATTTTCATTTTTATATATTATTTAATGCAAATGAAATGGGAGCTTTTTTAACATTTCATTTTTGTTAGGAGGAGGGATAAAAAGCTTCTTTTTGTAAATTTTTTATTTATTATTTCATTTCACGTTTTGCTACTTATTAATCAAACAAATACCATCAACATCGTTCTCATCAGGCAACACCTCACAATCAACGTCGCTTTATATATTCGATTGTATAGCAAATACATATATGTACGTATGTATACCTATATACGATAGAGAAGAAAATGTGTTTGTTTCAAATAAATTATATATGTAGGCTTAACAATTTGTGTGTGTGTGTGTGTGTGTATATACGCGCTACTCGACGAACGTAGTTTAGCATCAAGAGGCACCAACAACAACAAAAATTATGTTTCTGTTTGTGTGTGTACTTTTAAAATTTTAGATTATTGATTTGAGCATCGCTGAATATATGTATGTGATGGGAATTTGTATTGCACGTGACCTAGATAAATTTGGCAGGTATGAGTCTAAAAACAATTTTCCTTACGTACCTAAGACAACACAAATTTTGATAAAAATTTATAGCTTATAACAACAACAAAAATTTGACGTGGAGCAGCTCGAATTTGAAATTTCAATTAGAAATTACGAAACATAAAAATTTTAAATTCACGAATTATGGTTAGATTAGGTTGAGTGGCTGATATGGCACACTTAGACCAGTGACGGTCCATTGTGATACCACAGGATCTTACTTCCCTATTACCCTTATGTGAACCAGTTTGAGCTACTTATGTAGCGTGATATATCTAGCACCTTACAGTTTTCGAGATCAGAGAGGCAGGCCATTAAGAATCTACCCATATATTTATGGCTTCTAAGTGCCAAAGCCGGACATAAGCATATGAGGTGGACTACCGTCTCTTTCTCCTCTTCGTCCATACAGTTTCTGGAAAAACCATTTGCTTGTAAACCTAGCCTCCTCACATGTTCTATAAGTAGGCAGTGTCCTGTGAGTATCCCCACGGTCGTTTTTAATTCACGTCTATACGTAAGCAGATCAGTGTCTTTCAGCGTTTCAAGTCCAGCTTTGGTCAGACTTGTCTTGCTACACTACATGAGAGAGTATTATTCCACCTTTCATTAGCTGAGGCAACTGCCTCCTATTTAAGCACTGTCTTGAGTGCCTTAATAGGCATCCCCAAATTTGCCCTTTCCGGTAGCAGTCGGAGAGTTGTACCATGCCTAGCTAGTTTGTCCACCCTGCAGTTCCTCGTGACATCTGAATGTTGAAATGCTCACTCATTTCATTCAGAGACAAGTGGCAACCCAACGCCACCCTAGATGTCAGAGAAACTGAATCCAGTGACTGTCCACATAAATTGCGATATCAATCGAGGATATTTCAACCAATTCAAGACCTTTGCAATCGCTATCACCTCTGCTTGTTACACGATGCAGTGATCAGGGAGACAAACTGATATATCTACTTCCAATTTATCACAGAAGACTCCAGCTCCTACTTTACCATGTGGCTTGGAGCCATCCGTAAAAAACTGCTATGCTTCTGTTTCCGATAACGACCCGCTCTTCCAAGATTCTCTTGAAGGGCAAGTAGTTCGGAACCTTTTCTCGAAGCATAATGTTGGTGTATTGTTGTCTAGATTTCTCAGTTCCTTTCCCCATTTCTATCGTCGAGTGTCCTGTCTGAAGACATTTCCACTGAGATATGGCTGATAATCGGGTGGCCGTAATCGCCACCATCTGCTTACTATAAAAATCAACGGGGAGAAGGTGAGACATAACCTTCAAGGCGCGTATTGTCCTCAGCGCCCCGCTTATAATCATGCAGGCCGTTCTATGCACCTTCTCGATCCCCTTCCTGTAGGTTAATTTCTCAAGAGCTGGCTACCACACGCTAACCCCATACATAAGTGTAGGTCTTACTACGGCAGTGAATAGCCAGTGTACCAGCTCCGGCTTCAGGCCCCATCGCTTTCCGATGGCGTTTCTGCACAAGTACATGGCTATATTATCATTGTTTACTCTTTCCAAGATGTTAGGCTTCCAAATAATCTTACTGTCCAAGATTACGCCCAGAAATCTTGCCTTATCAGTAACAGCTAGTCCCATGCCATTTAAGATAGGTGGATCTCTACCGGGAATTTATATTTCCGAGTAAAGGTTATTAGCACAGAGTACCAGTTTAATTTTGAACGAGCTGATTGCCAGTCCACAGCTGATGGCCCACCTCGTAATGATTAGGAGGGCATTTTGGATTACCTTCTTCACCGTGTTTAAATATTTACCAGATACAGCTATCACTACGTCATCTGCATAAGCAATCACGAATTATACATGAAGCTTAACTGGTTTTAACAGATAAGTGTGTGAAGTTATCCCAGGTTTCCATTCCAGAAAAAATAAAAATGTTAATCAAGCAATACTATTCTCATCCCATCGCAGAATTTTGAAAATCATCCCAAAATTTGATATGATCATTTTAAAAATTTGTAATCAACGTGTTAGATTATATATTCTTGTGGTACGATTCTTATAACGCAACAGATTCAGAAAGTCATAGGAATATGGCCTCATACATAAAATTAGGAGATTAACTTATCGTTTTCGAGAACCATGACTGCCGAAAATAGTTTCCTTAATTTTCGACTGATGTAATGTTCAATTGCTGTAATAAATCGTTAAACACCAGCCGTATGTTGTAATAGGTTCTCGAGTAGCATGAATACACACCAAGTAGACACCATGCCAAGTCAAAAACAAAGGACACTTTCCCCGACAATCATGGTTCTCGATAATCATAAGTTATACCCCTAATTTTATGTATGGGGCCCTATTCATATGACTTTTTGGACCTAGTGTGGCAATAACCTCATATATACAACAAGAATATATAAGCTACGGGTAACACGTTGTTTACAAGTTTTAAAAATGATCACATCAAATTTTGGGATGATTTTCAAAATTCTGGGATTGGATGAGAATAATTTGGAATCTAAAATCTAATTGATATTTCTCGGTATTGCAGTTGTTCCAGAGCTTGATCCAAATCGCTTGTGGGTTATTCGAACAATTGGTTCAAAATTGCGCATGTTACTATAGTCTTTGCTGAAATTAATAATTGAATCTCACAGATCGTGCCATTGTGATCAGCAGTGTGCATTGAATACCGAAGTATGCAGATGTAGCTAGTATCAGAAACCTTGCAATGATCAGAAGGGTAAGGGTTTAAATAGTTGATATTTTACATTTTGCATGACATTTGTTGATATATATAGGATTAACGTTTGATTAGAGTCTTAACGTCCGGGGAGCCTTTAATTTGAACATTTTAATTTATTTTAATTCTTCCAATTTAGAACAAATTCTGCCTCGTTTTTCTTTAGTAAGCTGAGGGTGGGATCGGTGATAAATATCTAATTTGTTATGACCTTTAGCAAATACTCCTTATTTTCTCCTGAAACCGCGTCACGATTCTCCAGTGTACGAAATAGCTCATTTATAATTGGCTTGTTATTACTGCCTAAGTATTACTTCTTGCTGACGTTTCAGAACGGACATTTTACATTGTGTACATTTACAACATAATAGAAACAATGGTATTAGTTTCATCCTGGAGCTTGTAAAGTATGTCTAGTACGGGTTTCCATCTTTGAGATGTTTTACAGAGTGAGTACTTATTGCTATCCCTAATTGTAGTTAAACCATTTTGGCCTAGATGAAGTTCAACAATTCAGGACAGGTTATTATATCCTTGAAAAAACGATGTCATCTAATTTGACTTCTAGCTGCTTCGAATTCCATTATTATTTCTGACGGATCAGCCAATATTTCTATAAATGGTCTAAAATGACAGGCCAAGTCAATGTACTTTCCCCAATTATCCGCTGTATATGTGTTATTTCATTGATTTCAATCCTGTCTTTCAAAGCACACCGAAATTAAGTGCGACTGACGGAATGAAATGCCATATCGTGTCATTATTAGCCAACATCCTTTAATCGCTTTAACTAATATTGATCGCAATCCAATAAAATTCGTGACGTTAGTGAATAAATATGGTATATGTATCTTTATACGGGCAATAAATCTTCAGGATCCGGCTGCAAAGGCTATTGATACCAAATCGCTTACATTTTCTAGATGTACCAGTTTAGTTGATAAACATACAAAAACTGCAATGTATCCTTTGTATGATTTCATGTCTTTCCCCTTAGAAATCCTGACTTCAATTTGGCATTAGAAAGGTTCTGTGTGCGAGTGGATGTGACGGTATTACACATTCTTGAGGAAAGTCTGTCATTAATTGTTATTTGATGGTAGACTTGAAGCGATGGCATACTGATATATTTCTGAGCGAATTCTAATTTTGCCGTTTGCTGGGTGCCTTCGTCCGCAGTGTCCGTTAATCTGCATCAATGATCAGGTTTCTTATTCCCTCCTTTGGAGGCATTAATATCGGATGCATAACCTCGAAAGATAAGTTTCAGTTTCCGATACGGCCTCCTACTCCCAGAATCTACTTATCATATATTGATAGAAGATTACTCTTTGCAGTTCCCTGCAAAGTTCCCTGCTTCATCTTATCGAGCTTCCGTATACTGGCTTTCTGATTACAGAACTTGTAATTGTCATAAACTGCTTCAGTTTCAGTGCTACAACGTCAATGATTTTAGTTTGATGTAGCCATTCTTGGGTTGTTATTCTTCTGAACTCCTCTAGGCGCAAAATTAGCAGGATTTTTCTCAGAACTTATAAAACGCCGCTGTGCTGGTTTTGATTTGCAGCGCATAATCCATGTAAACTAATAGAAATTAATTTCGGGGGAAAAATCTTGAAGTCCTGCCATTTTTCTGTAATGTTGGTAGTGTGCTGTTGTCAGTATTCGGCAACGAAATCTGAAATCTTGTGTGTGATCGAATACCAATGCAGACCGAGTGATTTGACTGTGTTATCTAATGTAACTAAATAATTCCAGTATTCCGTTGATTAATTGGTACGGCTTATAGAAAGGATTCGTTGTTTGAAGTTCATTTGCAGATGTTTAAACTACCACAATGAATTTAATTTAAAAGTTGTTTCAAAACAAAGTAAATTATTTCAAAATTTATAAAAAAAAATTGATAAAGAAAAAAAAACAGGCATGATTCATTGCAATCATTATCGCACATAGCAACAATGAACATATGTATTTCTGTTGACCGTCGAAGTAACCATTCAATGAATGTGCAATTGATGAAATTATTCTATACTAGATATTTATTTTATTAGGAATTTTGTTGTGTTTTTAATTTTTAGATATGTAACTATGAGCTACGAATCCTTTCGGTTTGCACCAGATTCCCTGGACCTACCCATGACGCAGCAATATGAGCTATGTCAAAACACAAGCAAAAACTGCATACTGCATAAAAATATGGGGAACGAAATACTTGGCTACTTGGCGACTCCGGCTATCCCCTTAAGCCATATTTAATGACACCGTACCGCAATGCCAACGCACGAAAAGTTATTTATAACACACTCCATGCAAGTCCCGGAATCCTATAGAAAGGTGCATAGGTGTATTTAAGAAAACGTTTCGATGCTTGTTAAGAGTACGTGTATTGCGGTATAGACCGACAACAGTTATTAAAATTGTAAATGTTTGTGCTGCATTGTACAATCAATATCAGTTTAGAGATTAGATAGATTTAATAGATAAGAAATGTTTGAACTCCCTCGCTCTGACCAAGGGGTGGTTCAGCAATCTGAATTTGAGAACGAGGAAACTAGGGAATCGAACCCGCTGTAGCAATATGAAACGGTGTGTTAAGCTATTTTTAAAATTCAATAAATGAAATAATAAATAAATAAATATTGTGTTTCACTGTTTCGGACTTTATTAATCATTTGCCTTAGATTTCAACCTCAATCGTTCTTCCTTCACATTAAGAAGCTTGGAATTAATTTGGTTTGCCACCTTTAAAAATTTAAGTACCTCGTTTTTAGAGCTTTAATGTATTGCAAAAAATCGTCCATTTTCCTACCCTGGGTCTGAACTGCATCTAGTAATCTTGATTTTAAAATCACTCGCCTTCGTTGAATTCTGACGGGTCCGGGTATTATGGTTTCAATATTATTAGATCCACAACTGCGAAATTGTTTTCCACAGATCCGTGGGCTAGGTCTATTCCAGAATTCCCAACCGCTGCCTCTGACAGACCTCTGATCTGGATCACTCTTTCCTCCAGTGTCTTGCGCAATTTCGTTTTTATTTTATTTTTGTAATCCGGCCACACATAAAATAAACTAAAAAAGAATTATATTCTATTTAAAGTAAGATAGCTAGTGTGTTGATTCGCAGAAGCAATTCTTGACGCCAAAGAGTGTGCAGAAGACCGAAAGGATATGTGAGACGCAGAATATTACACATTATTCTAGCATGAAAACTAGAAAAGATGCATATAGGCTATGCAAATGTGCAGATGTGTCTAATAGCTTTGGGGTGAAGGCTTAATAAAATTTCATCATTATCGCGAGTCGAAAGTGTTACAACATATACCGACATTCGACTTTTTTCGAATTTCGAAACATTCGAACTTACAACATACCACCCCTGGGATAACTTTAAACACTTCAAAAGATAGATTTTCCAATCGATAATTTTGTTATGGATTGAAGTAAGCGGGGTAAAATTTTCGATAGCTTCGAGTTTGAGTTAATTTCTGAGGAACTCGAGAGCAGTAACACTGTTGTCAGTATATATTATCGATGCAGACGA
Source organism: Tipula unca (assembly GCA_951394425.1). Taxonomy (NCBI): domain Eukaryota; kingdom Metazoa; phylum Arthropoda; class Insecta; order Diptera; family Tipulidae; genus Tipula; species Tipula unca. The sequence continues at coordinate 15,006,722 of OX596380.1, read as the reverse complement.
ATATGAAATCTAATCTTTAAACCACTTCATTCATGAAGCGCTGAAATTTTTGCGATCAAAGCGAATTCTTGTACTGGAACAATCCCAAGGGAGTTATTACTAATGAAATTTTTAAAAACAAACTACATCCATTTAAGTGCATTGAACAATTTAGAATATGTGGATATGGATAACGATACGGTTCTGGCGTTAAGTCGTCAATAATCTCCACTTGGACGCCAATCTGCGCTGTGCTTCTACTTTACCGTATATGACGAGGTGATGATACCGCAGAAAACCTATTCGACTTATGCCTTTGGGACCATATGCTCGAAAATGGTAAACGCAGTTTTATATTTGTGTCCAGCCTGCATGGTCTTGAACAAGAGAGTCGACCTTTGGTGTAAATATAGTGAAGCAATTATGGTTTGCTGGATTGGCGTAATCTGGTGATTCAACCATCTTTAAAAGTGAATCATATTCGGACACTTTTACATATTTGAATATGAAATATCCAAGATAAAAAACAGTTGTGCGGCCAATAAATGGAAAACACTATGGCTCAACCAAAAAAAAAATGCCCTTCAAATTGGACCACGGGCAATTTCGTTAAAAATTATTCCATAAACTGCCCACTTCTTAAGAAATTTGTACTTTTTCGGACATTTTATTTACATATTTGGATATAAAATATTCTAGTTGAACATCTGTCGTGCGGACAGAAAATAGAGAACACAGTAGCCTAACAAAGTAATATCACCCCAAAGCACGGCCAATTTCATACAAAATTAGTTCATAAACTGCCCACTTCTTACGAAATTCGGACTTTTTCACATATTTTTATATGAAATATCCAAGTTAAAAATCTGTTGTGAGGCCAGAAAATAGAGAACATAATGTCCTAACATATAAATATCCGCAACAAGATTCGTCGTGGATCTAAGAGGCGCTGATAGTCGGTCTGTCAACTGACGCTTTATCCCATTGACGTTGCAACAACGTCTGCTGCCACTTCTTGGTCTCCATGGATTTTTTGATAACCCGAATTGATTCAACACTAAGTAGTCGTTCACTTAATTGTTTATTAGTTGCTATATAGCTTCTGATAATTCCGGGCCGGGAGAATGATGATTTATGCGGCTGTTTACGAAACCATAAAATCTGTATCAGTTTGCTGTTGAACGCTTCACCTGCAAGCGTATATTCATCAAGAAATATACCTCAATGGATTTTCGACCACCCAATTCCACAAAAAGTTGGACCAAAAGTGTAATAATTTAATTCGGGAAGAATCGACTGTAGGGGTTGGACGCGCTTCTTGTTTATTTTTATTTTTGATTATTGCATTCTTATCAAAAGCATTGGATTGAGATCCGAAAAAAAATTATAAAATGTTGTATTTGGATAATTCTGAATTTTTTTCTGATGCAAGACAAAGGTTATAAAGTATCAATATAATGTGTGCATGCCTCAACCACTTTTTAAAAATTCCAGTTTCCCACATAAATCATCTCGCATGTATATATGCATTACCGTGTGCACATCTCAACCGCACCAACATTCCATTAATAATGATTCTTTTAAAAAAAAATTATAAAATGCTAGCACACGTAATTTTTGTTAAGTACAAATGGTATATAATGTTACATCAGACACTATATATACCTCTATGTAATAAGCACAAGACATGGTGTATCGTCGAACATGTATCTAACAAGCTAACGAGAAACTTTAAAATTTATTTGGAAAAATTAAATACGAACAGAACAAAAATTATGTAAATTATATAAAGTTTTCATTTCGTTGCTAGCTACGAAGAAAAATAATTTTCTTAAATGGTTCGTGTATATGGTTGGAAAATTCCCATCATTAGGCAGGATCACAAGTTAAAATATTTATAGGTGGTATGGTATACGGAAGATCGTACACCACAACCCAATTTATTTATAAATAAATACACAATTTTCCTTATATAACAATAATATTATTGTTTGTAATTTGTTATTATTTTTTCTCTGAAGCTAAATTAAATAATTTATTAATTTATTTTATTAGGTTGTACAAAATATTAATTTAATTATGTGTAATATTAATTGAAATATTATTTTATGTTTTATGATTTTTGAATATACTGCGGGTAGGTAAATATTTAGATGAAGCTGCCAAAAAAATACATTAAATCAAGATATGCATATTTGGTAATTATAAATAGTGGGATAGCCCACACCACCAACAAATTTAAAATATTCCATTAAAAAATGTTTTGCTCCACCAAATTGAAGAAGTTTAAGTTCGATACGATAAAAAAAGCACGACATAGGGAAAAAAGTTCAAGGTTATATGGAAATGAGTGTGTGTATTTAGGTAATATACGGTCGTTTTGGGAATTGGGTTTGGTAGCTAATTTTTTTAAAGCTCTATCTAAATTTTATCTTTATGCGAATTTTCAGGTGAGTTAGGTTATTACAGAAACTTTAAGAAAATCGGTTTAAATATTAATGAGCCAGTTATCTTTCCTCAAACAGTCGCCCTATAAAAATAAAAATTATTTTATTTGAGGAATTAATTTTTCCATAACTAATTATTTTTATTATTTTAATGTTTATTATTTTACAATTATAATCAATTTATGAATCTTATGATTCCTTATGGTACAACCGACTTTTAACATGGGAAATATCTTACGGAATTCGGAATATATACTTTTTCGGCCATTTTTGCATATTTGGATAAGAAATAACCAAGTTAAAAATCCGTTGTGCGGCCAGAAAATGGAAAACACAATGGCCTAACTAAAATAATATCACCCCAAGTGGACTAACGGCCAATTACATTAAGAGCTATTCCATAAACTGCCAACTTCTTACGAAATTCGTACTTTTTCGGGCAATTTTACATATTTGGATACGAAATATCCAAGTTAAAAATCAGGTGGGCGGCTGGATAATGGAATACACAACAGCCTTACAAAAAAATATCAGCCCAAGTGGGGGCACGGCCAATTTCGTTAAAAATTCATTCAAGTTAAAAATGTTGTGTACTGCCAAAAAATTAAGAACAGCGCGTTTAATGTTTTGGAAGTTGTAATATTTGCGAGTTACCTGAACTTTATTGCGTCCGGTTAGGACTTAGGAAATAAAAACACTCAACACTCTTTTATTAAAATAATTTATTTTATTTTTCTATTTTAAATTATTTTATTTTATGTAATTCAATGTTTGTATATTAATTTAATTGTACTTATAATTGTTATTTGATATATTATAATTAAGTTATATTATTATTTCACCACCACTGTTTGTTGCGTTCCCACCAAAAAGTATATATGCGTGCTGAATTGGTATTGGATCATTGAACAGTGTTAGTTCGAATGATGTTAGTCGGATGGCGTAGTGTTTCGCGAAAAATAATTATAAGTGTTGGTTCGGCTATTGAATGTCTGATGGATCCTTAATTCAAATACGTTGATTTGTATTTGAATTTGACTAATATGTTTGTTGTGACAGTTTCAAATATCGGTGAGTCGAATATTCGAGCTGTTACAGCTCTAACAAAAAAAATATCACCCCAGCGTCACGGCCAATTTCGTTAAAATTTCATCCAAGTTAAAAATCTGTTATTCGGCCAGAAAATGGAGAACACAATAACCTAACAAAAAAATATCACCACAAGAGGAATCATGACCAATTCCCTTAAAAAGTATTCCTTAAACTACTCACATCATATACCCATACTAAGGGTAGTTTGTATTGTTTATCATGCAATATCATGTTGAGCGATATAAATAAAAAGTTAATACACTTTTAGTAAAACCTTCCACATCGTGCTTTGCTTACAGTTTTATTTGATACCCCTTATATCCATATGCAGGCTTGTTGGTATTATGCTGGGCCATAGCACAACCAACCCTACGCCGTTTCACTGCTGTAGTGCGGGAAGTTCATTGGACGTACCTCGCGCAGGTAACAATGAAAAAGCATGACTTATCGTGATATAAGCTGAGGCTATACATCCTACATATGTATTCCACTGGACTTTCCATTATTCTCAAATGCCACGGGTTGCGACACAATTATTGAAATTGACAACATAACAATCGACACAATTTTAATTATGGGAGATTTTATTCTGAGTTGGACTCATGACGCAGAAATATTAATGAACTGCTGCCTATCAAAGTTATTTCGGATACGGAGTGTCTATACAGTCATCGATACAATATTCGGTTCAAATCTGAGCCAGATTTGTGTTGCACAAAAAATGCCCGCAAGTGATTTATATTTATACTTTGAACGTTTCGACTTCAAAAACCAATTTTCAACAGCAGCTACTCTAGTTTATTTATTGGTCGATTGAATCATTAGTCCCCACTGCGGTGAAATAGTATCCTCTATCGTATAATGATAAATCAGTTAACCTGAAGAACAAGAAACATAAGGCTTACAAAGAAAAAATCAAATACTACTCCGAGACTATATACGAAGTATAAATTCACAATTTATAACCAAAATTTCGAAAGTTACAACGAGGCCCCTGTGGTCGGGGGGCACACATGTCTCGTAAGATAACATGTAACATGTTTTCCTAGAACAATACCACAGTATCCTTTGCTGGTCGTAGGAGGCGACTAAACGGTTGGCTCGCTGGGCTGACGACCCGCATCCGTAAAAAAAATAAGATGTTTATAAAGTGAACAAAACTAAAAAACAGGCCTATGACTCGATTAATCGAGTGTGGTCTGTGCTGGAATATCTAGGTATGCCAACAAAAATGGAACGATTGTGTAGAATGACAGTGACACAGTCTCAACGCTGTGTTAAAGTTGAGAACAGGCTATCAAGAGTTTTTGCAGTTAGCTCGGGTGTGGAGATGGAGATGGTCTGCCCCCGATACTCTTCAATCTCATGTTGGAGTACTTCTTTCGTAAAACTGAAACACCTCAGCGCAACATCTTATATTGCCAGTCCAATCAGATGCTTGCATATGCAGATGACATATGCGTGATTGGACTGAATAGCAACGGAGTGAAGGAAATAGTTGATCTGCTTGTAGAGTGTTCAGCTTCTGTTGGACTTCAGATCAATGAGTCCAAAACGAAATACATGATATCAGGTTATAGGGACAATGGCACACCAGATTTTAGTAGTGGCCATTACACGTTTGAAGGAGAGAGGAGGTTCAAATATTTGGGCTCTCTTATCACTCACGATAACAGTTTGGGTGAGGATATGAAAGTGCGGCGGCAGCTGGCAGCCGTACTTTGTATCCTCTAAGGCCACTGCTAAAATCTAAACACCTATCACGTGCCATGAAGCTGAAACTTTACAAAGCGTTTATCAGGTCCGTTGTTATGTTTGGATGTGAAAATTGGGCGCTGACGGATGATTGCAAGAGATGGCTCCTTACATTTGACAGTCATGCGTGTGATTTACGACCCTAAACGCGAAATAGATGGCACATACCGAGCTCTGTACAATTTCGAGATCAGAGATCTGATGAAGATACCCGATATTGTCCATGAAATAAGATCTCAGCGAGTACGCTGGCTGGGTCACGTTCCGCGTGCTGATCCGGAACGAATTGTGCAGGGATCTCTGAAAGGTGAGCCACCATATGGTAGGCGCAGAGGTCGTTGCAGGCGACGATGGATCCACGGTGTGGAGAACGACTTGGCTTAACGTGAAAACGTGAAATTCGCGGTTACCTTGCATATATAACATTGTTTGTAGAATTTTGTAGAATTTTTTCAATCAGATTACAAATCGTAAGACGTCGATGAATATATACCAAACCAAGCGATGGCCTTTTCGGCGTACCGATACAGACACCACAGATTGCAGCCATCAACTATACAATAACCACAATTTATTTACAGAAAAATGTACAAAAAGCTTTTCTTTTATTTAGATAATTACAGTATTCATTTTTGATTAAAATGAGCATTCAAGTTGGCAACAGATCATTTTTTTAGAAACTAGCAGATTATTGAAAACTGTATATGAGACTTATTATCAAGAAAAGCTTTATAATTTTAAATGTTTCGAAAACAGATTTTGATGATGTATTATTGCTTGAATAAGTTCACACCGTAATTAAAATTAGAACATCAACCTGGATGCTGTTTGATGTCTTGCTGTGTTGGAAAAACATTTATTAAAAACTAATCGATCTTAATGAATTTCCATTCATTCACAACTATAAGCTTGTTTGTTGATGTGTTCGTAAATGAATCTTAGGTAAAGCTATTTCGTTTTATGTGTTCATTAATTATTAAGAGCTTTTATAAACTAGCAGATTATTGTAAACTTTATATTAAACTTATTATTTAGAAAACGTAATCCAATTTGATATAAATGCCAAAATAAGTTTATTTTTGGAGCTTTTAGACAATTAAAGTGTAAAAGGTTTAGATGAAATTCATACAAGTTTTCTTAGTGGATGAATTTCCATTCACTTTATCAGCTTTAAGATTTTTGATTTTTTATATGTTCATCAAGTATTGAGGAATTATTTCTCTTAGAAACAGGTAGATTATGGTAAACTCTATATCAAATATTATTTAGAAAAGCTTTGAACGTTTTAAAAGACAGTCGGTAGTCAATCTGAATGGCAGTACATTTTGCGATTCAAAAGACAAGGAAGTTGGAAATAATTCACGAAAATTTGAAATTTAGTCAGCCTTTGCCTGAAATTTAACATTAAATCCGCGATCAAGTTTCAACAATAAACCCTTAAAAAATCTAGCAAACTAAAGCCGCATCAGTATCCTAGCTGAGCGTAACTTAGTATACTTAAACAAACAAATCGCAGAAAGTAGGCCCGATGCCATATTATGCCTCCATAATAAACCACATTTTTATCCAAACATCTCCAACAACAACCTTATATAGTTTAGAGGCTTTTGAGAATATTCGCAAAGTACATAAGATTTGGTTCGTAGTGATTTATGCATAAAACTAAGTTTGGCACGTTGCTATTTTTCTCAATAAGCCATTTTGCAAATTTTTTGATAAATACTCAATACGTTTTGCACATTGGATGTTAGGTCTATTATTACTACCTGTGTACCCGTAAATATAATTTTTTTGAGGCTCAACCATTGCAGGCAACATTTCGAATATCTTGCAAATCCATTATTAGTTCTTAGAATTCAGATGGCTTTCTATCGGTTTTAAAAACAACGCCCTATTTGCTGTTGTTGCTTTTGGGACCAACTTCAAATACGTCAGCAGTCGAAAGTAGTATTGTAGTCGAAAAAAACCTTTAAATTTTTTCGGGTAAATAAAAATCTGTACGCTGGTTCTATTTTGAATAAAATAAAAATTATATAATATAAAAACTCAGACAAGAACTTTAACTGTCATTTCAATTCAAAATCCAGCGGTCCGGGTTTTAATTTTTAATATATAAAATGGATGAAGATAATAATTAGGGCGTTTTTTTTATTGACTTAAATTTGTATATTGAATAAACACATAGAAAAATCCTTAATTTTTAAACATAACGGATTATCAATTTAGATAAACATGCAACAATGAGCCAGCTACATTACAAAACCCCTGCGTATACAACATAAACTATTAAACTGGTTAGAGCGTAATTTATATTATGAGATAAAAACAACGCTCTAATATTGTTTTTAAACAAGCCGCATTTACATAGATTAGATAGAACGACTCCTAATATATTTAGCATATAGGCAACGGCGGCAGCTACTTGTGGCCTTGCGCCTTTTGGGGCCTCACAGAGCTAAATTTATAACTTCCTTTCTATATGTTTAACAAAAGTTATATTTTTCAAATACTCAGTAGCGTTCCGAGGATCTGCTAAAATCGAAAAACGAAATACAATCAATATACATTTAGATACATTTTCCATTTTTGGATTAGAGTATTAGAATTGTGCCAAGATTGGTATATGGGTATTTACGCGTCATCTATTATTTTCTATGTTGACAACCCGTCGACAATGTCAACAACGTATAGACAACGTTTATAGAATTTAAACGTTTCTCTAGAAAAGAGCGGTCATATCTGATAGTATTTTTTTCTTATATAGGTATAGCTGAAGCCTTACACATTTTATGCTCTTCTATAAGTTAGATATAGTATTATACTTACTCTCTAAGAAAATTAAGCTTGATTCGAAAAGATTTAAATTATTATATTTTCTAAATGTTAATCTAAATGTTCACAAAATTAGTGGTTCTAACAAGTTGCAAGAATGTGGAAAATTTTTAAAATGTGCTGTATCTGTTAATCAACTAGATTGTAAGCTAAACAATAGTTCGAATTAAATTGGGAATCACACAACATAACTTGTAAGTCTACATTGTGTGCAATTGTTTCAGTTATAATTATCCAATGTGTCGATAAAATCAGTTAAAATAGTAAAAAATTATTAAAAATGGATATAATTGAAAACTTATTGTGTGCTCAAATACCATGAACCTCCTTTAGCGTCCTTTTTATTCATTACAAAATCATTAAATTGACCCCCAAAACCACAATATATAGCACTACATAGAGTGGGACTCTCTTTATACCGTAGACAGAACAGCTCGCAGAAAAATCGGAAAAACCGCTCACTAATCAGAAACATGGCAGTATGGCACAATTGATGGAAGTCTTTACAAGAAGGTTATAACTTTCGTTAAAAATATTTCGGGAGCACTTACAATGACCGTACCATAAAATTTAACACAATTCGAGTTACGGAAGGCTATAAGAGCTACAACTCAATGGTAAACAGAATTCGAGTTCAGGAAGGCTATAAAATCTACCGAGTTATTAAATTTTCACAAAATTTAGTGGATGTGTTTTAATGGACGAAACGTTCGTGAAATTACCAAAAACCGTGGAAATGCTTCTACTAAGTATAAGCAACTAAAATTATTATTAATTAATTTGCGCAGTTGTGGAGCCAGGTTTTTGTCATATTTTCCATAATGGCGTACATATTTTGCCGCTAAATCGACAACCCGATTCAGCAGTAAAGTTATCGAAAAATATTGGACTATAGTTAATGGAACCATTTTGGTGCCATATAGTCACACCGGAAGTTGTGTTAGAAACAAGGAGCATCAAACAACATGTGCGTCAGACCAATTGTAATCGTTAAGTGCAATAAAGAAGCTTTAGTTAAAGCTATTGGTTGTTTTTTTTTTTTTTTTTTTTTTTTTAAAAGGACTTGGCATAGACACTTTTACGGTCCATAGCCTTACCGTACATTCACACAGCATTCATTCAATCCATTCATTCATCCCATTCACACAAGTACAGTATACCACCTGCGCATTGCATAGCTCCATGTCACTCTGTACAGTGACATGGAAGATGGGTCGGCCCATGAGTTCTACATTCCAACAGAGGGTCATAGATGTTTTCAATTTAATCACCGATCGTAATCGGGAGATGAAAAATCCCTTTTGCATCCCGCCTCTGCCTCTGTTGGGATTCGAACCCGGTACCTCCTGATCCAAACGTCGCAGCTTTAACCACTGCGCTGTTTGCTCGGCATTGGTTGTTTTATTTCAACATATTTTTGAAAGTGAATTTATCTATAGAGTGATTTCCGCAAAAAATCAAAAAATTCAATTTAATCGTATGGAAACTTTAATATCATTTTTAAAAGCCCAATTTTGATGACGCTTCCAATGTTGGCTTCTAATGCCTCAAGTTTAGCTGGTTTATCCACACAGACTTTGGACTTTACGTAGCCCCAAAGAATAATTCTAGAGGTGTGGTATCACACGACCTATAGATAGTGCATATGGTTTCACTATCAAGTAGCGCTATACTTTAGCAACTAAATGTCGTCGAGTTCACGGGTTCAATTTCAGACAGCAAACAGTCCTTCATCATGTCGCATTAACGGGCATATGGTCCGGCTCACTTCATTTGTGAAAGAATTGGAACCGACGATTTCACAGGCCCATAAACACCAAACCGTCTATTTGCTCGCGTATCATCCAATACTGTAAATTAGGATTCAAACTTTTCAATGGTACTCCAAATAGTGGTCTCGATAGAACCATAACTTGGTCTAAGCGCACGAAACACATTCAAACTGAAAAAATTGTAGACGCTATGCCGCGCTCAGTTTTTCCATGCTGGAATGGCGAACTATACTGAATAAAAATACTATGACAGTTTGACACTACTACAAAAAAATAACCACCCTATTGTAAAGTATGTGATTCCCGATTTAATTTGAATCATTTTTTAATTTCTTCCTATATACGTCTTAACTGAATTGTTCTCTTACAAAATACACCTTTGAACTGGTGCTTTCGATTTCACATCATTATTATTAAAACAGTTTTAAAGGCCATTACTGGCCCCTTACTGAGTCAACAATTCGGCTCCAGCGGTTTCGATCCCGAGCATGGTCTTCATACTGTCTAAGACAATCTGAAGAGGCCAAGTCGTTCTCTACACCGTGGAGCCATCGTCGCCTGCAACGACCTCTGCGCCTACCACATGGTGGCTCTCCTTTCAGAGATCGCTGCACAATTCGTTCCGGATCAGCACGCAGAACGTGCCCGAGCCAGCGTACCGCTGAGATCCTATTTTATGTACAATATCGGGGATCTTCATCAGATCTCTGATCTCGATACTGTACAGAGCTCGGTAGGTACCATCTATTTCGCGTTTAGGGCCGTAAATCATACACATGACTCTTCTCTCAAATGTAAGGAGCCATCTCTCGTACTCATCCGTCAGCGCCCAACTTTCACATCCAAACATAACAACGGGCCTGATCAACGCTTTGTAAAGCTTCAGCTTCACGGCACTTGATAAGTGTTTAGATTTTAGCAGTGACCTTAGAGGATACAAAGAACGACTGCCAGCTGCTGGCCGAACTTTAATATCCTCACCCACACTGTTATCGTAAGTGATAAGAGAACCCAAATATTTGAACCTCCTCACTCCCTTAAACGTGTGGTGGCCACTACTAAAATCTGGTGTGCCATTGTTCCTAAAACCAGAGATCAGGTATTTCGTTTTGGACTCATTGATCTGAAGTCCAACGGAAGCTCAAAACTCTACAAGCGGATCAAGTAATTCTTTCACTCCGTTGCTATTCAGGCCAATCACGCATATGTCATCTGCATATGCATGTACTCCAACATGAGATTAAAGAGTATCGGGGACAGAGCATCTCCCTGCCAAACACCCGAGTTAACTACAAAACTTGTCGATAGCCTGTTCTCAACTTTAACACAACATTGGGACTGCGTCACTGTCATCCTACATAGTCGTACCAGTTTTGTTGGCATTCCTAGGTATTCCAGGGCAGACCATAAACTCTCTCGATTGATCGAGTCATAGGTCTGCCGGAAATCCAGGAACACCTGATGTACGGGGATGGATGTCTCATAATATTTAGATAGAATCAACCGCAGCGAAAAGACCTGATCGGTGACTGATCGATTCGGACGAAATCCTCCTTGATAGTCACCAACCAAACCCTCCGCTAGAGGAGTGATTCTATCCAATACAATGTATGACAGTAACTTGTACGCTGTGCAAAGGAGAGCTATACCGCGATAATTCTCACACTTCAAGCGGTCTCCCTTCTTGAAGATGGGGCATATCGCGGCCACTTTCCATTCGTCAGGCATAACTTCGGTTCGCCATACTAATCGAATAAGGTCGAAAAGACAGTTCAACAAAGTATCCCCTCCGAATATCAAGAGCTCCGAATTAATGTAGTCCACTCCAGGTGCACGGTTTCGTTTCAATCTCTGCATGGCTTTAGTGAATTCCTCATGGGATGGCTCCTCAGTGGAAATCTCCGCAGTCTGTATTAGAGGTGGCTCAACAACAGCCTGTGACGCATGATGGACATCAAGCAGGTCAGTAAAGTGTCCACTCCATGCGTCAAGTACTGCGTCGATGTTGACACAGAGGTTTCCATCCAGGTCCCGAATGGCGGTTGGCGTAGGTCTGAAAGTATGGTGCAGTCCAGTAATTCCTTTAAAGAAATTACGCGAACTGCGCTCATTGCTGAGTTGTTGTACTTTCAGAACCTCAGCCTTCCACCATTCTCGCTTCTTCCGTCTACAAATCCGCTTAGCTGCCCTTCTTGCAAGAGCAGCCTTGTTTTTCCTCGCGATTGTGAGATGTTGTTGCACTTCATTATGGGCTATATTTTGTTGCTCAACTGCAAGACGATACTCGTCATCAAACCAATCATTCTTGGGTCTGACTTTCACTATACCTATAGTCTGTTGAGCAGCACTGACAACCGAAGTTTTCAGTACCTCCCAGACAGAATTCACGCAGTCAGACTGGTAATTAGCTTCATTAATGTTGTCGCTGACAAGATCCTGATATCGTTTCTTTTGATCTTCATTTATCAGACCTTCACAATCGAAACGTACCATGCGTTTCGCTGTGTTCCCAGACTTATACGAAAACTTCCATCGTAGCTTTGCAGCGACCAAATGATGATCGCTGCCTACGTATTTGGTTGCTGACCGATAAGTTCTCACATCCTGCACAACCTGAGCCCGTCCTTTAGAAACTAACACATGGTCAATTTGGTTGCGGGAAGTTCCGCGAGGATCATTAAAATATCGTAGATTGATGACATTACTACGTAATATTTTACGTGTCGATAACTGCGTATATTACATGGCGTAATCTACCTCGCCCATCCCAGCTCACGAGACATCAACTAAAAATGGATAATTTTTAACTAGTGGAATTTAGTAGTCAAAACGAACTACAAAAATGTTTCGCGATAAGATACTTTAGGTGACATTTTCAAACACCCACATAGTAAATCAAACGAGCTTTACTATGTGAGTGCTTCGAAAGTTCGCCTAAAGTTTGGTATCGAAACTATTTTTTCTATTTACAATTCATAAAAATTAAAAAAATATTCTCGATACAAAATTTTAGTCAATATTACTAAAGGCTCATAAACTCACACACGAAAAATTGTTTTGTCTCAGTCCTAAGCAATAATTCTTGTGTTTTACTATCTGAGCGCTTGGGAAGGTCAACTAAAATTTGTTATTGAAATTTTATTTTTTCAATGAAAGAGTTTTCATATATACAAGATTTTAATCGACTTTCTAATTTGATTTGTGAATTTTGTGAGAAACCATGAAAACCGACGGTTTAATTTGATCCCGCCAAATTTCAACATACTATGAGTTCAGTTCACATTTTGACGGACTAAAATTCAACTACATAATTGAATTACCTTTGTATTTTGGTAATCGCACCAAAAATAGCATTAGTCTTTATTGATTCATGTAGCATGGAATTCCAGAGAATCCGCAATCCAATTGTTTGGCACATCGAAGGCGCTTCACTAAATAAATATACTATCCAATTTGCAATACAATTATACCATATAGGTAATGTATTGATAATCAATAATGATGGTATCATATCATTAAACATTGAGCATAAATGTACAATGTTTGCAGAGTGCAAAATCATTCATTATATGTAAATTCCACATTATATAATGTGTGTATACATTAATGTGTAGATATACGAGTACATTGTTATATAATTGTATATCATACTCGTATCATCGATTATATATGTAAATAAACAGTAGATAGATATATAGTACATACAAAATAAATTAATCAATTCTGAATTTAAAAGCATTTCATGTATGCATACACACACACACACACACTCAAGTATTAGGCACTTCATAAAAATACCGATTCGCACCTAATACTCATAATAACCTAATTGTTTAAGTAAGTATAACACTCGAAGTATTTGGTATACTTACATTTTCTCCCCTATATACAATTTTTTTTTTTACTAATTCGGCTGAAAAATCATCCCTCCTATACATACATTCATATATATGTACTTATGTTGTACCATTTTCCTCGTGTTCTATACAAAAAGATTAGAAAAAATTGATAAAAGTAAAATGTTGAATTCTAATCGATTTAAAAAAAAAAAAAACTCAATAAAATTGTGGCAATTGGAATGGCTTAGAGATATTTAAATTTTCCAACGAGAAGAGTGACAGAACTGTAACTGAATGAAAAGAAAACATTTTCTTTACCGTTTTGAATTTATTTTTATGGCTTGGGAAATAAAAATTATATTTACTTTGATTTTTATTGTATATAGCTTTAGCGCTTATAAATATATGCGAGCTTTTCTGATTTTTGCTGTGCGAATTTTCTGATATTTACAAACGATATAATCATCTACATTGCGATCGTACGAATGAATGACTATATATAGCACAGAAAGGTTCAATTTTGGTTATTAAGGCAAATGCTTTTTAGTATATTCATAATCGGTCAAGGAATAGCCCATAGTTCTGTCCCAGTTGGCCATATTCCAGAACTATATCCTAAAAAACATTTTAAAATCGCATTTCCATCAAATATTTGAAGCTTGATAATTCGCTACATCTACAATTATTCGGTGCCAAGATTTATTTGCTACCAATTGCCATCGCGATGAATTTCTTGTGATGGATTGTTTGAGATGAATTTCAGACGATAAATTGCTTTCGATAAATCAGTCGGATACCATCAGAACATATATACAAAGCTAGAGAAAAGTATATTACCGACTATTTCGAGCCTGGGCTTTTTTCACAGATTTCCCCAGTTATACGTATACGAATCCTATTATAATTATTCCATACAAGTAAATTTGTCAATAATAGGTAATCCTAGAAATATCTGCGGACTTCAATGATTATTTGTGCTAAACGGTATCTTAACGCGAAAAAAATTCTAAGTGTGTGAATTTTTGATAGCCAATGACAGGTAATCATATGGGATTAATGCTGTAAGGTTGAAAATTACACGATCGATTTTAAAAATCGTTCAAAATCGCGAAACATTTAGATTCTTGGAAAACATTAAAATCCAATCACTGTGGATACGACGAAAATGATCTAATGTTGCCCACTCCAGTTTAAGACCGCTTCTTATTGGGTTTATGAATTGAACGATTGTACGTATTGTAGACGATATTTGAATTTTCGTGATTTTTCCTGAATTCTTGGTTTAAAAAATTACAATTTACAAGTTGTAATGTTGGTACTATGTCAATTGAAATTTTTTGGGGAGTAAGGAGTTGGGAAATAAAAATCACTGAAAATTGATTGAGTTGCGGAGTTATGAGAAAGCAGAATGATTTTCAAAATACGAACCGAACAGCAATTAGTCGGCACTACCTAAATAATAATGAACAGTTTTAAAGGCCATTACTGGCCCTTTACTGAGTCGTTCTGTACATTGTGGAGCCACCATCGCCTTACACGACCTCGGGGCCTACCATATGGTAGCTCTCCTTTTAGAGATATCCGCACAATTCGTTCCGGTTCAGCACACAAAACGTGACCAAGCCAGCGTACTCGCTGAGATCTTATTCATGTACAATGTCGAGGATCTTCATCAAATCTCTGTTCTCGACATTATAAAGTGCTCGGTAGGTACCACCTAAGGAGCCAACTCTCGTACTCATCGGTCAGCGCTCAATTTTCACATTCGAACATATCAACAGGCAGGATCAACGCTTTATAAAACGGTTTAGATTTTAACAGGGACCTTAGAGGATACAAATCACAGCTGGTAGTTGGGCGCACTTTTATATCCTATACCAACACTGTTATCATGAGTTATAAGACAAAATATTTGAGCCTCCTCACTGCCTCAATCGTGTGTTGGCCACTACTAAAATCTGGTGTGCCATTGTCTCTATATCCAGAAATCAAATCGTATTTTGTTTTGGACTCATTGATCTGGAGTCCAACAGAAGCGGAATACTACACAAGCTTATCAAGTACAAGACTTGCAATATAAGATGTTGCGCTGAGGTGTTTCAGTTTTACGAAAGATGTACTCCAATATGAGATTAAAGAGTATCGGGGACAGGCATCTCTCTTCCAAAAACCCGAGTTAACTGCAAAAATTCTTGATAGCCTGTTCTCAACTTTACCACAGCATTGAGACTGTGTCACAGTAGGACAGTAACTTGTATATGCTGTGCAAAGAAGAGCTATACTGCGATAATTCCCACTCTTCAAGGCGTCTTCCTTCTAGAAGAAAGGGCACATCGCAGCGATTTTCCATCTTCGGTTCGCCATACTAATCGAATAATGTCGAAAAGACAGATCCACAAAGTATCCTCTCCGAATATCAAGAGCTCAGATTTAATGCAGTTCACCATAGGTGAGCAGTTTCATTTTACTCTCTGCATGGCTCTATAGTGAATTCGTCATGCAATGGATCCTCAATGCAAATCTCCGCAGTCTGTATTTGAGGTGACTACAGTCTGTAACGCATGATGAACACTAAGCAGGTCGGTAAAGTGTTCATTCCATGCGTCGAGTAAATCATTAAAATCTTCGCAAACTATATAACATTACGTAAATTCATTTCGAGTTCGTGAAGTTTATCGCTGATTTTTTCCCAGATATATGCGTATACGAATCGTATTAGAGTAGTACATAAATCCTATTGAATTCTTATTGCATTTTTATGCAGTGATGTGTGCACTGTTATGAATCAAATTTAGAAATCAATTTTATTCGAATTTGAGTATGCTTTTGGCCAACTTACCCCATACAAACTTATTTATCATATTGGTGATCTTGAATTGATTTTCTGAAATAAAATTTAATGCTCGATATATTTACTGTCGGAACATGGCTTAGCAAAAATTTCTGAACCAACACGAGTTACAGATTCAATAGCTGCCTGTATTAATAATGTTTTGCATAGATTTGATTAAAGATATTTGCCGCAAGTTCCTTAAAGAGTATTAGACTTAAAAATATCAGACGACTGTTTAATTGAAATTACATCATCAGGTGCAGTTTGTAATACCAATTCTACATCTAGAGGAGTAGCGGATGTTTCCTATATCGATTATAATAAATCACAGAATTTACTATTATTGGAGGAATAGACTGTTATGTATTACTTGCGAGACGTCGCTTAGGCCTATGATAATTTTATTAAGATTTTTCAAAGTCATCTTTGAAAACAGACAGATGTTGTGTGATTTGTGTGATTCAGCTTACCTACAAATCGACGCAAGCAAAATAAAAATGTATTCCCGATAATTTTTTAATAATGAAATCGTTAATCAGTGAATTGCCAGTGAATTTAAACAGTAATTTACGAGCGTTGTTGACTCGAAAGGCACTTCTCGCTGCATGGACGAAGCTGAAAAATATCAAAATAATCACTCAACATTATGACTCCATGAACAGTTGTGTTTTTCGGAAATTGTTTCTACCGAACTGCATCTCATCATTCTTTCGCTAAAAAAAAAAAAAAACAAATCCTGGTTTGGACGGCACTTCTAATAATGTTGTTAAAAAATTGTTTGCTTTCTACTTGTTGTCTTTTCTTTTATTGTTAATTTAAATCTGGAAATCCGCCTACGCGGATTATGTTACTATTGCGGTCTTCGGTAAATATCCTTGCACGCTGAGTGAACGCATGCAGTATACACTCAGCTATCTCTCTGAGTGGATCAGCAGGTGTGGACTGAATGCAAACCCACAGAAAATGGAGCTGGTCCCCTTTACCAGGAACCACAAACTTCCTCAGTGTGACCCGCCAATACTAAATGGTACTCGCTCTTTATCGATAGAGCGAAATAGCTTTCCATGCTAAGCTGGAAAGCAAACATCTTAGAAAGACTAAAGAAAACTACAGTAGCGCCCCACTGCTGCAGAAATCCCATTAGAAAGAGATGGGGTATGGGGCAACACATAGTACACTGCCTCTACGTCTCAGTGGACAAACCTATAATAATGTTTTCTTGTTAGCCAGCATTAAAAACTATGGATAACCTGAAACTATTGATGAAAGTCCAAAGAACCGCCTACTTGTGTATAAGTGGACCCCTCAGGAGCGCACCTTCCCCAGCTCTGGAGATTCTCCTTCATCTCATTCCCATGGGTCTTGCGACCATACTGCGTCCATTTTGCACAGCCATTCGGCTCAAATCCATATCTATGTGGACCTGTAATAACATAACACTCATCTATCTTGTGCAACAGGGGTCGACATCCCTTGCCATCTGGTGGGGGTGAGATTCTAAACTAAGTTTCCCACCAGAGATGACTGGGTGAATGAGATGGTTATGGATAATCAGGCGCTAACCTTCTTCACCTATGGCTCAAATAGGGATAGAGGGGTTGGCTGTGGGGTATTCTGTGAGGCACTAGGGGTATACCACCCTTTTCATCTATCTTGATCGACTTTTGCAGTGTTTTTCAAGCTGAACTTATCGCGATAATGGAAGGCATGGACTTGTTGAAGTATAATGTAATATCTACGTGAGATACTCGCATTTTTACGGACAGCCAGGCTGCTATTAAAAAGCTACAATCAGACCAGAACGGGCTGGTATCTTTAAATGAGATGGCTGATCAGTTCAACATCCGCTTGACGTGGGTTCCAGGGTACTTCAATATTGTAGGGAATGTAAAGGTAGATGAGCTAGCCCGGAAGGGCACAGCACGCCTTATATCACACAGCAGGCTGGATATAAAGAAACTATAAAAGAAACGCACGGCAGATGGTCCAACGATAGATCGTATGTAATAACCAGGCAAATCTGGCCTAGACTTGACCGGTCCAGATCCGGTCAACTGATATCGCTTCGACGGCACCATATTGGTATGGTCGTGGAAACTTATGAGAACTTCCCAGTTTTACGACCGATCTAAGTAAAATCGATATCAAGGGCCTTCAACGCTTCTCGGAAAGCTCAGGATGGATCGACGAGTGAAGAGGAGGTAACTTAAATGTGGTACAGCTACGCAACCTAACCTAACCTAACCGTAGTCTGGAAAGATAAAAAACGGGTTGTTTCCTTCTTGAACAAATTAGATTTTCTCGCTCCCGTTCAAAATAAGCTGTATTGTCGTTGGTCCAGAGGCAAAACCCTTAAACGGTTGTCTCGTACTTGAATGAAAGAGCCCAAGTATAGTACGAATAAATCACCAATTAAGCATTAAATTACCAATTTATGTGGGAGCTACATATAGGGTTCTTTTTAGGGGGTTTATTATTTTTAGTATATGTATATGGTATACTGCTTCTGTTGATGATTTTTCGTTGGCATACGCTAGTATCAGTTCACAAGACAACATCATTAAAATAGATCATGATTTACATATCTCATCAGATAACTAAACAGCGTATCAGACAACATATAATTTTCTTTAGAATACAACCGTAACATATACAATGCCCTCCAAATGATTATTTATTGGTCGATACCAGTGTATTTTAATAGATTAAGATTTAAATTGGAAAGCGCACAAGGGTTAAAAACTAGACTTTTAATGGTTGCTATAGGAAATTGCAGGTTCTGCGGTCATATTGCCCTAAATATTTTTTTAAAATGATGTACGAGTCATTAATGCTACCAACGAATATAAATGTTGCTGAGTAGTGGTTGAAATTTCAAAATCAGGCAATGGTATCACGACAAACACTATAGAGGTACGTTATAAAAATATAAATAAATTTTTGAGGGGTTAATATGAGTCATAACATCAAACTTACTTGAATGAGTTTCCAGATTCGTTTCAAAGTTGGTTTATTATTACCGCATAAAGAAATATATTCACATATTGATCGAACCACATATCCTAGCATACTCAGATTCAGGTACTATATACTGATTGAGCCATGCACGATTCAAAACGAATTGAGATAGAAATAGCTGTATATTACTAATAACTGTTTGCATTGCTGCAAGTGGGTCTTAGCAAACAATTATCGGCAGCATCATTGATGAAGTTATCATTTGAACCATTAAGACACCCATATATCAATCAATATCATGTAACCATACTTCGGTGTTAAAAGTCCTAAACAGAACCGTCGAGTTCAGAGGTCCCATACATCAATTTTTGGAACACTTTCGATGTAGTTAGGATGTGAAATTTGGTGTAAAGTGTCTTTTTTTGCTGGACACGCTGATCAAGTGGTCGAGTTCCAGATTCAGGGGTTCGTAACCGAATTGTTGTATCCTTTTTTAACTAATTTTTACAAATTAGAAGGAATTAAAATTTAGTACATACTTAGTTGTATCCTGCTGGACATTTTGTTCTATTGCAATTTAAAAGTGATTCGGTCTCGGGGTCAAAGGACACGTATAGAATTTTTTTGAAAAAAAATTTATTAACTATATGCTAGGGTAATTTGCGAAACTATATAGGGCCTCCTGATACAATACATGTCGTAATGGGGTATAGCTATAGCTTATATAGTAAATTTCAGGGCGTTGTGTGATTTGGATTGTATTGAGTGAATTAAATGTGTCTGAAACTCTAGAGAAAACTGTAGATACACATCTCAGTAAATCAAAATAATTTTCGTAAAGACAAATTTTACCCACCCTGTATACATATATCCTAGAATAAGCAAAATATTGGAAAAAATAAATATTCGATATGGTATATGGTATATATACATACATACATCGTCCTCCTATATACCATACATATATATACACAATAGTACATACCACACACATTTCCTAATCAATAAAATATTTCATTTTTTGTATTTTTATCGATCCAATCAATAAAATTTATAATAAAATTTAAATTAAAAATAAAATAAAATTTTTCCTCTGAGGTAATTTGCATAATCAAATATTTCTAATCATAAATACATATATACGATATACATAATATACCTATACATAGATAAATATATGGATATATCATATATGGATATAAAATCAGTTACATATAAGTATATATCCTTTTCCAATCCTGGTAATTCAATTATTTTTGTGCTGCCACGGTGAAAATTTGTAAACGCATCGTAGGCGTGTTTGGTTTCGATTTAAGTATACGGACGTGGGTCCTATAGCGTATAAAAATGGCGACGACTATTTCAAAGATCGATATTACGCTTAGGCCAACGCCCAAATTAAAACAGCCGCCAAGATTTGCGAGCACCGAAATCCATGACATGACAACAATTTTACGATTAGCGAATGCCAGTTGCCCGGTTAAATAGATGTGGACTACGAAACTGTTATTCGTTAAATTGGCTTGTCGACTGTAAATATAAGAATACATTTATTTGTATATATATAGTTATTTTAGTACTATTCGGTTCACAGTATACCCAACTTACTATAACTGGTTGACGGATAAATGTTGTGCATCAAAATAGGTGTTATAAGTAGACACTTTGTATGTCACATCACTACAGGATGGTAAACAGTTACATTTTATTTGTTTGAATATGGCTGCGAAATATTTAAAAAAAAACATTAAAAGTTTAAAAGATTATATCAACTACTGTTTGTTGACCAAATGGTGGTTTAACTAATGGCTTAGTTCGCACTTCGGTAAAATTTAACTAAACGTCAAACACCACTCAGCCGAACTAAATTTCCTTAAAATCATCGAACTTTAACTGGCACGTTTTGGTGGTTTGATGCTAAATTAGTTAGATAAACAAGGAACTTTCAAAATGAACCTTCGTGTGCTGACATTGAAGCGATAGAAATATCTTGGCTACTGATTTCGAATAATTTATGAAAAAAGTTCTGTCAAATGGTTGGGAAGACATAACCACAACTTGCGGAGGAATCTTGTGAAACATAAGGAATAATGGTTCCACGGGCAAGCAGAAGCGTTTCTTCACATATATGGACGTTTGATACCCCCTGATATGAAACTATATGAAACTTCGAATCTTTTTGAACAAAGATGACTAGATAACCAAACGTCCCCAGACGACACTCTATAGTTGTAATGGGTTTGAATAAATCAAAAATTTTGGACCTCTTCGGAAATGAATTATCTGATAAATCTCTCAATTTCCTGATAGGCGGGGTTACACACCTATACCATCATAAGGTAATGAACAGAATAAGGGCACGGTCTAAACACGATACAGAGGTAAACAAAAATTGAACTTCGTAGCATTCAAATATGGAATTTTCTCTGCATTACACCAATTACCTATGGCATCTGAACAACATTTCCCGATTTGATTTGCTAATTCAGTTTAAATCAACATTCGATCGAGAGAATTTAATTTCCAAACTTACAAAAATTTTCAGCAAAACACGGTATATCCATAATATCACAGTCCCGTATTCTAAAATCCTCTCTGGGCAAATGAAACGGATGGCATTTGCATTTTGTGTACACCAAATGGCGATAACATTTGAGACTACACTCCGACTGTCGATATTCCACAATTTGTTCATCAATCGCGGTTGTATTATAACCATGCCCCATCAAGTACTCGACATCCGAACAAGTTACACATTTGCGATGTTTAATTGGTAAGTCAAGCACTGCTTTCGAACATTTCGAATCGGTTGGATATATATCAACGTACGTTTCAGTCCCCATCTCGAGTAAAGTGAATTGAGAACTTTCCGTGGCAAAATCTCTCGGATGATGGACTAAAGCCTATATAGAAAAATATTTTATTTCAAACTCAAAGTAAAATATATAGAACAAGTTGATACCAACCACAAATCCAGCTGAAAATATTGCACCCGATTTTCCGTCCGAAATTTGGGGCGCCCCCGTTCCAATCACGCTTAGGCCACCACGAATCCCGTACGTATTCGACGAGAATGGTATGTACGATGAATTATTCGGATGATAATTAAACGAGCAGCATACACCCAAATGCGATGTTGATGTTTCCCATGCCAAATACGAATTATTTTGAAAGCATGGAAATTCTATGCCATTCCATTGGCACTTGATAATAAAATCTTGGCACGTAGTACCCAATTCCAAAACGGCTTGGTAGATGGTCAAATTGTTGAGTTGAAAAATTGTATTCAATTCGTGTAAATGAGTAAGGTTGGGCAATGTCCATTGGCGCTCAGTTATACCGCCCACAAGTGGCAGGATTTCTTTCAGCTTCTCTATATCGGTGGCCGGTGGAAGTGTACTATATATAGAACAAAAAAACGATTAGAATTTTTTTTTTGCGGTGCATACATTTTTTTGGACATACATTTTTGCTAGAAATGAATCAACCTTGTAGTCAATAATGGTCTGTGGATGGCAGATCGTAATCCCTGGATATGGTACTTCCAATATGGGTATTGGTTTTGCAATTATCATTCGTGTTGGTGAGTCCAAATATTTGTGGTACAGTAGAATGATCATAATAACACACAAAGTGAGAACGGTCGATTCGATCAGGGCCCAAAGAACTCTACAAAAAAAAGTTAAATTTGTATCTCAATATGGGCATTTAGGTAAAACACAGGCGATTTTGCGATCACAATTCAGATGTTTAAAACACACCGATCACACTTTGTGCACATTTCGCAATATACAATAATCGATTATTACTCAACAGCCGCGTTATCTTAGTTTTTTTTGTATATACTTCAACGCATTTCGAATAATTCAGCCGTTTTAACTTGAATGACCCAATCCAATACGAAGAACAAACAAAGTGTGATAAGAATGTTAACACATATCGTTTCACGTGCCGATGTTGTCATTAATCCAAGTTGTAGCCCATCGACCCTAAACAACCAAATTACGAATTTCATTTTGCCATATACATAGTTTAACAGTAAGCGCTGTATAGTGTTGCCACCATTCAATACCCACCCATTCGAATCCATATTGTGGAGATTCAGGCGGCTTATTCGGGTAGCGAGATACAGCTGATAATATTAGCGGAAGTTGGTTATTCTTTGATTGGATCAAAGCTTAAAGAACTTATGTTTTGTTTTTGTTTCTTGTACTTCGTTTGTCATTGTGATAAGTGTTTTAAAACAAACAAATGAACAAATTAACGAAAAGTAATAAGTTTGATTAGGTTTTCGCGATGATTTTTTTTAACCGAGATAACAGGAAATGGCCACTTATAACACTGTTGGAGTATGATACGTATATATACTTATCTCGTACTTATATCACGATCTACCAGTAATGTAATTTGCTAAAAACTTGTCTAAATCGCGTGTAATGGTATAGAAAATATATAGAGTCACCTCTATAGGGTGGTATATACGTTGGCGCAATTTACG
Organism: Tipula unca; assembly: GCA_951394425.1. Lineage (NCBI taxonomy): Eukaryota > Metazoa > Arthropoda > Insecta > Diptera > Tipulidae > Tipula > Tipula unca. Next base: position 14,982,717 of record OX596380.1, on the reverse strand, counting down.
AATACTAACCACTTATCAAGTTTGATTGAAATGGCCGGCACCTTCAATCAATAGTTTTTCATAACCGACCATAATGACAAAAAGCTAAATTTATAATCATCATATTGGTCACCCCGATGCAATACAACCTGCATTCTACAGTGCAACGTGAATCAACCATCAATGATCCAATCAACAGCACGCACATTAAATTAAAATTGGGCGGATTTTACTCCAGCACTCAATGCCACTAATGGGCCCACGGTGCAATACCCACATTCACACTAATTCATTCAACGCATTAATCTCATTCACACAAGTATAGTATACCACCTGCGCATTGCATAGCTACATGTCACCCTGTACAGTGACATGGAAGACACAGCACACTTAATACACATATATATAGTTACAATTACACCTGCAGGCATACACACAGTACTCGCAGCACGCAGTTAGCTCAATTACCCACACGCAGTTGTACGCATTCTTAGAACATTTCACCATCTTCGTTCATTGTACCCCATCGACAACTGTAAACGCAATATGTCTGAAACTCTATACATTGGCCAGATTTGGCCGTAAAAAATTTACTATATCGGTGAAGTGGTCTTCTGATTAAGTGACCCGGCGTATAAGACAGTTACACTCATCATAGAGCTGTTGGTATTGTCAATTTCACTAGACCCATCGTATGGCTCATATAAAATTTTGCCAAGCATTACTTCAGCTCCATGCAAAGACCGCCAAAACTAGGAATGACAGGTGACGTGAATTAACATTCAATGTATATAGTTGCCTTCCTTGAAAATGTACATGAATCGCACCATATGAACGTTTACTAGCATTGGCAAATCCATGCGTATTTGGATGGTTTGTGGGTCGTTAGAGTCGAACATTCACTGTAGGAAAAGACTGGTTCTAATCTATTTTCAATTGTCATCATCCTCTTGCTGCTTCATTTTTGCAATAAGACTATAAGGTTGAGCATTTTTGATGTTTTGTAGATGATTTGGCGGACCACCAAAAAGTACTTGCAATTTAGTAGAAGAGATTTTTGATAAACAAAATGATGCGGAAAAGGCGCTGCAATAATTTTTGAATAACTGACTTACAATTCTGATGGTATATGTAGTAATGACATCTTTCCTAATTTTAACGACGAACAGCAGTTTCACGATAAATCCACATTGTTGCGTGTAGTGAAATTGGTGAAATTGGTGAAGTTCTCACGTTCAGGTTCCTCGGACGACAGTGGCGTGGCGGAATGAGAGAGCTTTTCGATGATTCAAACTTGTTTGATTTGATCGATTAAATTACCGGGATGGTCGATGATTGAATGACAAGGTTGCTTGGAATTTGAACTAGTTCACATTTTGTCAGCAATAACCCAGTTCAATACGGTGTTATGAAGCATAAGTAAATGATTATCTATCTATCAGTAATTCCTAATGAATGCCAATATGATTGTCACACTGTTTGAACACTCTATGACGTTGGAGCGATAAATGTTCATAGAACTATACTGCGACATGGAAACTTTAGCAATGACGAGAAGGATTCATTTATAAAATTAAGTTGAGCACCGAAATCTAAAAGGACCCTCCATCCTAACTGGATGCCCCAATATAGTCTCAGACTGTGGCCAAATAGACGAAATTTATTGAAAGTGTTTTACTGGTAGTCAACTTGAAATTGTGGCGGTGTGTAGCATCAAATAATGCGATGAACTGGTTATAGTGGTATGTAGGTTGATTTGGTTGTAATGAGTGCGGTGACAGTAAGGTTTTAAAGCTTGTGAGCTCGGTAACTAATAAAATGGTAGAGCGATCGTCGACTATAGAAAGATATTTCAGAAGTTTTCACACAGATAAAATTTGAATTCTCCACGATCTTGGAAAATTTTTTCAGTAACAGCATTATGAGTAAAGATTTTATATAGCGATTTGGGCCCTTCACCCAACAAGCATTTATCATGCGAATGAAGGCATCAAAAATGTCAATGAAACTACTTCACTCCATAAAACCACCACTTAACGTCTGAAGCTCCAGTTGGAAAGGTGGGTGCTAATAGTAACAGTTCTAATGGATACTCGGTGGGTCGCACAATTAACGCATTCGATGTTCTCGGGTGTGATGCCTATATGCTAACCAATCCAGCACTATTTTACTCAATATACACTTCTCAACAGCCATGTTATCTTATTTTTTGCCTACTTCAACACATTTTGTAAATTGTTTTCGCGGGAATTTTTTACTTATCTCCCGACCGGTCGAATGATTCAGCCGGTTTAATTTGAATCACACAATCAAATAAGAAAATCAATATTGTTTCCGTTAAAAACCAAAAAAAAAAAAAAAAAACCAAGTGATAAGATGATAAGATACTGAATATACAAAGTACTTATCGATCATTGCGTAAATGCCGGGTATATAAATAGGCTCGAAGTGTGTTCAAATCAAATATTATTCAGCCATCAGTGCGTTAGCAAAGTAATTATTAAATATATAAAAATGAAAGTGTTTATTGTTCTTGCGGCCTTAGCTGCTGTGTGTGTCGGTGAAATGGTAAGTTTAAATATTTTTATTTTGCGTCTCAAACATAATTAAATCGATGGCACACAGCTAACAAATATTTTCTCGCTTACAGTCGGTCATTGCTCCAAATGAGGCCAAACAATCACCAATCGGTCGTATTGTATTTGGTACTGCAGCAACCGTTAATCAATTCCCATGGCAAGCATTAGTCGAGGCTGGATTCACAAATGGTTCATTCGTAACACGTTGTGGTGGTGCTATCGTTTCAGCAAATCGTGTTATTAGTGCAGCTCATTGCGTATACGATTATCAATCATTCCGCATCGGTGTCGGTAACAATAATGTTGCTTCATTGTTAACGCAAACCGTTGCACGTGCCAATGTTGCCATCCATCCAAATTATAGTCCATCTACCTTAAACAACGATATTGCTATTTTCACTTTACAATACAGTTTAACATTAAGCGCAAGCATTGCCGCCATTCGTTTACCACGACGTGCACAAGCTGGGTACAATTACTTTGCCGGACAAACCGGACAAATTGCTGGCTGGGGACGTATCAACGATGCCAACGCAACATTAGCAAGCGCATTACAATACACAAATATTGGTGTGTACACCGTTCAAGTATGTCAATCAATTTACGGTTCAGCGATCGTAACAAATGCAACATTCTGCGGCATTGGTACACCAGATACCCGTTCGAATCCATGTGGTGGAGATTCAGGTGGCCCATTAGCGTGGAGAGATACAGCCGATAATATTACATCAATTGTTGGTGTATTTTCGTTTATAGCGCAAGCTGGTTGTGCCGCTGGATATCCATCGGGTTATACAAATATTGCCAATTTCCTCGACTGGATCAGTGTTAACACTGGAATTATAATTAGAGCTTAAGGTGTTTGTTTTTGTACTGTGTGTGTGACTTTCATTATGACAAGTGTGTTCGGTGATAAATAAATAAATTAACACAAAATAATTAATTTGATTACGTTTTTTTTTACTGAGATAACAGGTAGAGGTCCCCAACAGTTTTGAAGTATCTTACGTATACTTATATAATACTAAGTGGCAAGTACTTATCTAAAAATATGTCTGAATCACGTAATATAGATAACATACCGTCGTATACCGTATAAATGGCATCCACCATTTAATATTTAATCCATTTTGATCTTAAATGTTCTGCATTCCTCCTCGCAATAACTAGTTTCTTCGATCGATTAGAATCCAGCATTAACAAATGCCAAAAGTTTCTACCCATGGTCTTGGGAATCTAATTTTAGAAATAGGATTGAGAGTTGAATGAGTTTGACTTGAGATGATTTCAACGATACCTCTATGTTCAAAATTCGAAAGGATCTCGAAAATTGAGCGCCTATAATTGAAATCAACTCTGCAGACATCGATAGTCGTCATGCTATGCCAATCTCTCGAACTTTCGCAGTACATCCGAAATTTGAACTCAAGCTATAGCCACTTTGGATGGCTTTGGCAAGTTACAATCAAAATTATTAAAAGAGTCTCATTCGATAATTTTTTCATTAATATTTTTGTGTGTAGATTCAAATAATCTTCAACTTTTGACTCCTGATTATTCTATTTAGGGAGGATCCTCCAATTATATACACTCCCAGAGGTTTCATAATACCATGATATCGGGCGTGAAAATATAAAAACAGCCCTTCGTGACAACATGGCGTCACTGTTGAGCTGGTCTTGAGGGACTTATTTCGTCTAAACTGTATTATGAATAGGTTAGATCTCTATACTTGAATATGCCCTTAACGACTGGTAACATTTTTATTCGTTACAGCAAAATATTCAAAACATTAACAATCAAAATGTATCACAGTCCTCAGTGAAAACCAGGGTTTGTGGAGCGGTGCAAAAATGACCGATTTCGACTCCAACTCCGATTAGTTTAAACATTAAGAGACAAACTCTGATTCCTAATCTGACTCCGACAGAAGTAAATTTAAAGAGAACAAGAAGCAGTAGAGGCTCTTGAACCTTACACAAGAATGTGAGCAACGTTTTAGTAATAATAATCACTTTCTAAAGGCCTCACTGCCCGCTTACTGAGTCAATTATATGACTGCATCAGTGTTAGACAATTGTTCGTGTATTTTATTTTGTGACTTGCTTGGCAAGGTATTTGGTAACGACATTTTATTTTTTATAAATAAATTTTTATTAAATAAGTAAGTACCAAGCTAGTTGCTGGAAAAAATAAAAGTAGTTTCACACCAGTTGTAAAACGCACGTAAGTTGGAAAGGTCCATTCACCGATTCACTGAGCTTAAGTTGAAAGAATGAAAATTGCTGTTACAACTGAGAAGTTTAGTGTTGTTCATTGACGAGCAGAATTTGATTCGAATGGGAAGATGAATCAAGAAAGATGTCTCCCTATGCGATGGTCGATATTAAATCTTTCTTCTCAGAAACGATATTGGTTTTAGGCGGACACTGAATGGCTTTGAAAAGCTTCAATCAAAATTATAAAGCGTCTCATCCGCAACTTTGTCGGCGATCCGCAGACGACTGTCGATAACTTCCATATTTCAACATGAATATACTTAAGACAAATTTGTACAATAAACTACTCTTGGATGGACTGTTCAATATTTATAACTGAAAATTGGAGAAATGTTAAAACAAGAACTGATAGAAAATGTGTCGCAATATTTGGGCTTATTAAAAGGGAACAAAAATCTCATGAGAATCAGTTAGGTTTATTCCACCCGAAAGGAAACATAAACAAATACAAAAAATGTATTCTTTGACCGTGTTAGAAACCTAGTAAGTAGAAATTTAATAAGTCCATCTTATCAGTAAAGCAGAGATTTTCATTGAGGATCCATCACATGAGGAATTCACTGGGCCATGCAGAGACTAAAATAAAACCGCTCGTCTGGGGTTTACTGCTTTAATTTGGAGCTCTTGATATTCGGAGGGAATACTTTCTGGAACTATCTTTTCGACCTTATTCGATTAGTATGGCGAACCGAAGTAATGCCTGACGAATGAAAAGTGGTTGCGATATGATCCATATTCAAGAAGGGAGGGTGCTTGAAGTGTGAGAATTATCGCGCTATAGTTCTCCTTTGCACAGCATATAAGTCCCTGGATTACTTATCTGCCGGTCATACTCAACGTACTGGCCCACAGATAAAAAGAAAGTTCCTGATTTAATTGACTTTTGTGTAACTAAAGGCATTCCTCGTACATATGCTAAGGCCACCGATTGCTATGATCTGTCTTCTGATCACTCACCTGTAATTGTAAGATTGAGCACCGGCGTACAAAGAATAGGAACGCCAAAACGGCTTACAAACAAGCAAACTAATTGGGATCACTATAAGAAGTTAGTCGTGTACTGAATTGTGTACTTAATATTCCGCTTATCACACCAGCAGATATTGATGCGGCGGAAGAAAATTTAATAGAAGTCCTGGCATTATCAGCTGAAAAGACTACACCTGTCTTAAATAATACAGAAAAAGTTAATAAACTGTCACATAATATACAGGAACAAATCCAGGAAAAGCGGGAAATTCGCCGCCGATGGCAAGAAACAAAATCACCGTTGTTGAAATGGAAATTAAATCGAGCTATTAAGACTCTAAGAATTGCATTGCGGGAAGAAGAAAACCAGAGCGTCCAGAATTATTTAAATGAACTCTCGGCAACCAAGAGGACAGATTATTCTTTGTGGAAGGCAACAAAAAAGTTAAAAAGGCCAACAAACTCGAATCACCCGATTAGATGATACGGACGTCCTGGTGTCACACAGTAATCCCGAAACTGCCTCAAAGGAATTACAGAATCATCTAAGCAAGATCAAGAACTGGCTGAAAACATGGCGCATAAAAGTAAACGAAAATAAATCAGCTCACGTCACATTCACGCTAAACAAACGCACTTGCCCACAAGTGAAATTAAACGACATAAATATTCCTCAACAAACCAAGGTCAAATACTTAGGCATGCACCTGGATAGAAGGCTAACGTGGAAAAATCATATCGAAGCAAAGCGCAAACAAATAAAAATAAAATTTTCCAAAATGTATTGGTTGATGGGAAGGAAATCTCAGCTGTCATTAATCAATAAAGTTTTATTGTACAAAGTGATAATCAAACCCATATGGACATATGGTATTCAGTTATGGCGATCCACCAGCGCATCAAACAGAGAACTCCTGCAACGAACCCAAGCGAAAATACTTCGTAGTATTACCAATGCTCCGTGGTACGTTCGAAATAGCAATATACACGATGATCTAGGAATTAAAACTATCAAAGAAACCATTAAAGAATTCAGTTCGAAATATTACTCAAAACTAGAGACACATCCCAATGAATTGGCCAGGAATATATTAAAACAGCCGCGATTTAGGCGACTTAGAAGAACAGATCCACTTGGACTGATGAACCTTTAAATATATTAAATGTTTAGGTTTTACATATAAATGTAATCTAAATTAATTAAATAGTGAACACTAATAACAAGTATTAACATTGGTTAAGACTTAAAATATGTAATAATTTTAGATAAGATTTGAATACTTCTTGTTAGTTTCTTTTGTAGAAAGATTCAATAATAAAGCCATTGGCAGCATTTAAAAAAAATATATATAAGTTACTGTCCTACATTATATTGGATAGAATCACCTCTCTAGCGAAGAGCCTGGTTGGTGACTATTAAGGAACATTTTGTCCGAATCGATCAGTCACTAATCAGGTCTTTTCGCTGCGGATGATTCTATTTAAATATTACGAGATATCTATCCCCGTATACATCAGGTGTTCTTGGATTTTTAGCATCTAGCTCCAGTGTAGACAATGACTTGGCTTCTTCAGATTGTCTAAGACAGTATGAAGACCGTGCTCAAGATCGAGGCCGTTGAAGCGAAATTGTTGATACAGTAAGGGGCCACTAATGACCTTTAAAAACTGTCATTATATTATTATTATAAATTTCTTATCAACCTTTCCAAGCACTCACATAGTAAAACACACGAAAAATTATCTCGAATCAGTCATTCACAATTTTGTTTGGCAAGGTCGACTAAAATTTGGTAACAAAATTTTATTTTTTAATAAATACATTTTTTTATTGGACGGTAAACTGAACAGTAAAATAAACTCGTGTACCAGGCCAGTTGCTTGAAGAAATAAAAGTAGTTCCAACTCAGTTGGAATATACGCACGTCAGTTGGAAAGAACAAATATTCGTCTCTCAGGATTTAAATACATATATGGATACATGCACGGGTTTCAATGTTAGTCTAGTCATATAATACATTATTGAATGTTAAAAACTAATAACTACATATATACACGCCCAACATTTAAAATATACAAAAAAATTAAAAATAATTCCATCACCTTGTACATCCTTTAGTCACACCACGCGATAAGTAATGCATTCCGTTCACCTTCGTATTCTCCATATACTCATAAAACGTATTTATTAATCCAATCAATTTATGATTTTCCATCTGCCTAATTGGTGGCTTTGAAAATTTTCCACCATAATAGTTATGATTATTCTTTGCGAAACCATTCAAATTATTTTCATTTAAATTAATTTCGTAAATTTTATTCGAATTTTGAAATTTTTCAACACGTTTCATTTTTCTTTAGCATATAACAGCACACACAAAAAAAAAACTATAATAATAATAATAATAATTATATATTAGTTAGTGTAATAACAATAATAATGAAAATTAAATTTTATTTTTATTATTTAAAAAAAAAAAATTTAAAAATTTGCCGACTTTTCGTCTTTATGGTTTTTATGTATAAATGGCAAAATGGGAAAAGTTAAATCTCAATCGTGTATGTGTATATACGGTATGTACACAACCGAAAAAATGATAAGAATTTTTGCTAATTTTCACTTCATTTTTCTAATAATTTTTACTTTTCAACTTTGTATAAATGTATGTTTATGTATGTATGTGCGTCTGTCGAAAATTTATAAAATAATTTCACTTCGAGATTTACGACGAATTTATGAATTATGAATAGAAAATTTAATTCATTTGATTTGTGTTGTGATTTTCAATTTTCTTTATGTATGTGTGTGTGTACATAAATATTGACAGTAATTTATTTGAATAATTAATTATAATTGATTAAGAAAATGAAACAAGTGAATAATTAACTTTAATGTTAATTGATGATTTTTATCTATGAGTGTGTGTGTGTATGCTTGGTTTGTGGGTGGTCGAGGACAAATGGTGTTGTATAATATTGGATCGGTGGGTGAACTGATTTAATCTGGATAAATGGGTGGAGGTCCTATCCCTTTTTGTATACACAATATCAATCACTAATTATGGTAACTTGATTTAATTGTCTTAAAAATAGGTTAACTCTATAGTACACGTTTGACATATGACAGAACTTTCAATTATCTATATACATTGTAGTGTTATGCCAAATGTTAAACTGCGTTCTCTTTATTATTTATATTTTTCTGCCTAAATAATTTTAACCAATACGGGTTAGTGACACAAGTAGGCTTGCCAGTCCTCCTTTCGTTATAAATTTCCTCCATCCTCCACGGGGACAAAAATGTCCTCCATCAGGAAAATAAATCATGGAACTGTATCAATCAATCAGTTTTGAGATAATTTGTAAAGTTGGAATTATTTGATGGAATATCAATTATGGATTAAACTTGTAGATGCTTTCAGAGTATTTAAATAATTTGAAAATAACAATGATTTACACAATTTTAATTTAAAATTAGATGGATTTTGTATTTTTTAAGGTCATATCTATATGAATTTTAGATAATTAAAGAAAATGACTATGGAGAAAATATTTAAAAACCTTAGGGATAGTAAAAATGATACACCTTGAAATTTTGCGCTGAGGTGCTTGGTATTGTAAATGTAACTTTTAAAATTAAGACAGCTCATCAATGGTTTTGGCTTATATCCTAGTTTCATAAATATTACGCCGTTTAATTTGGGCAATAAAATATTCTCCGTTCGATTGTTCAGTAAGCACAGCTACTATTTGTCTGAATGGTGGCTTCTATAAATATATTCAAGGTGACCTTCCTTTCGATCCTCCCTCACAGGCAGCTGTGCATTTAGCAAAATGTAGCACTTTATTAGCTTGGTCAGACGTCAGAGGTCGTTGGTCTTATGGGATTTATACTTCTGTTCACTCCTCTACATTGGCTTAAGTTTGACGTTGATTGTGATACGTATGCAAAATTCTCATAAATCTGTCCTAAAAAACAACAAAATTATTTTCTGCTTATATGCGTTGGTGTGTAAAGTTTGCTTTGCTTCGATATAATGAATTTTATCATTGGGACAACAGAATTTGTTACAACATGATTTTCTGAATTTTCTAGAGAAAATCCTAGGAAGCTAAGATGTCTTTCGGTTTAAGCTAACCGAGAAAAACATCTACTCGGTGTATTTCTATATGAGGTCATAACAAAAATCCCCTACTTTTTCCCAAATTAAAATATTTTTCGGATATCTTAGACCCAATGGCATCTTAAAATATACGTCATTATGGTGTTAGCTTCCTAGGGGTTTCCCAGGAAAATTTGGAATTTATTTATATGACACATATGAGTTATAAAAAAACCACATAATCGGGATTTAGAACAACCTTTGAAAAAGGTTGTATGATATTGTGAATTTTGTTTTGAAAAATCCTAAATTTTATTTTAGAACAGATTTAGGTTAAAATTCACGTGAATGTTTGATTTTGACGTGCCTCTTAATTTTGCCGACGCTACCAAAATAGCATATCACTTTATAAATCATTTATTTATTTTATTATAAATTAGTGTGTACATCCCTGAAAAGTTATAAATGAAGGTAATTCCTCCGAGAGTCCTCCGAAGAGTCCTCCGTAAACTTTGGTACACAGTTCACTGTTGTTAGTTTTTTCGTTTGCTGTGAATACATTTTTCAAGTGGTTAGAGAAATCAGTAGCCTTTTCAATAAATAAAAATAGTAGTGCGTATACAATGAGAACCCCTGTCGAAACCCGGAGCAAAATTATTGATCAAAAAATTTGACAACTATGAATACGCAGTTCTCATGAGTTTGTAGAATAAAAGCTGTTAGTAAACTTGTTTGAATCTTCTATACCTCAAGTGAGAAATTATTACAGAAGCCCTTACTTTGACGAAGTTTTGTAATTTCTACTGAAAGCATTACGGCAAGTTTCAAAAGAATCAAGAGAAGAACCAATTGTGCTACCCAAGGAAAACATTTATTGTTGAAACTGTAAATATAATATCGGATTGGTTAGTTGCCCAGCTGGACGGAGTAGGTTCGAGGTAAAGATTCAAAATGATTTAGTCGAGTCTATAGAAAAATAAAAACATATCATAAATCATTTATGATATATGACGTGAAAGTATGACTTAAACCTTTCCTGATTTTCTGGATTTTTATGATATCAAAAATATGGCGAGCAGACATTTAGCCACGATAAAACTATATGAATCAAACAGCCTGTTTGCTGATATGGATTCGTTGACGCTACACCAATCAATAAATATAATCAAGATTCACGATTGTGTATAGACATATACGGCGAACCAATGTATAGCAATTAAAATCATATGGCCTAGATACCAACAATGGACGATTTTTTACCTCAACTTGACAACGTAAACTACTTTTCACTTTAGTATTGAAGGAGAAGAAAGCTATCTGGATCTTGTTATAATTGTGAATGTTCTTATGAGTCTTATAGCAACTTTAGAACATTTCCGTTACACTATAGGAAAGGCGAAGAGATTATCACCAGAATGAGCTGTGGACCGCTTCAATAATTATCTTCTAGCTTTGGAATTTCAATTGGAAACGCATAACAAACCGTTGGAGACGACATTTTTCATGTTCCAAGTCTCTAATCCGCCAAATTCTCAGTGATTTATAGGAAGGGATCACCGAATATTACAGATCCACTTTCCAGATTGTAGACGATCTATGGTGATCTATTAACAAGCAGCTGAATATATATATATATATATAAATGGACTGAAAATTGCAGAAAAAATTGGGGCGATTGTGTGAATTTCACTAAGTGAAATTTAGCTAATTTTTTTTTTAAATAAAAGCTTCAGCTCAAGCTTCTTCAGGAAGAAGACAATAAATAATGTAAAATAGTAAAACACAGAAAAATGATTGTCCGTATTAATATTCGAATCTTCGTAGTGTCATACCCCTAAACAAAATAGTCCGGCGGTGTTTAATCGGTTCTCGATATTAATCGTTCTTCAAATGTTTATATCAGTATCAAATTAAATGAATCGTGCTCTATACCGGTCTACGTCGACTATAACGTTTTCATCAACATCATTTTTCAAATGATCCGATGATTCCTTCGGTCGATAACGCACACTAAACGGTAACTTTTTGTGGATGTAATGGTTTTTGAACAATGGCTCATTATGGATTATCTTCACTCCAAATGCGAGAAATCTGCTTGTTGACATAGCCATTCAATCATGAAATATATGATTGCACATTCAAAAATTATCTTCGATGTCAAATCAAAAACATCGATGGTCGTTTGGTTTTAATTCCTGCACAAGTTGAATCTTGTAAGCATATAAACCAAGATACTTATACGCAAAATCTTCCATTGGATCAAGTCCCAATTATTGTGTTCGATGACGAATCAATTCATTTGGATCCTCAAACCTGGTCATACTCCGCACTATTTCATATCCTCACCCAGACTGCTATCGTGAGTGATAAGAGAGCCCAAATATTTGAACCTCCTCACTCCTTCAAACGTGAAGTGGCCACTACGAGCAAATTGCTCATTAAACAAAGTATCACTTTTAATCCTAATGACACAATGTACTATTTTTTCTAAATTAAATTTGTTCTTTCTAATTGGCGAACAAACAAACAGAAGTTAAGGGATATAACAATTTTGGTACCGCCGAGTAAACATTAAAAATAATTTACTTATTAATTGCATGAAGTTAGCTAACCTGTCGATAATTTGTGTACATGCGCCCACAGAGGTCAGCCAGTCCCAAGATAAAGACTCATTTTACAATGACTTGGACGATCTGATGGGATCTATACCCGAACACGATGTTAGAATGGTAATTGGGGACTTTAATGCTAGAGCTGGCAGAAATCAGACCGACTTATGTGAAAACATAGGTCCGTACTCCCGACACGAAACTGCGACCGATAATGGTGAGAGAATGATGTACTTTGCGGTTGCTCATGATCTTAGAGTAGCAAGCACATTCTTCCCTCACAAACACATACATCTTGAGACATGGACACATCCTCGCGGAACTTCCCGCAGCCAAATTGACCATGTGTTAGTTTCTAAAGGACGGGCTCAGGTTGTGCAGGATGTGAGAACTTATCGGTCAGCAACCAAATACGTAGGCAGCGATCATCATTTGGTCGCTGCAAAGCTACGATGGAAGTTTTCGTACAAGTCTGGGAACACAGCGAAACGCATGGTACGTTTCGACTGTGAAGGTCTGATAAATGAAGATCAAAAGAAACGATATCAGGATCTTGTCAGCGACAACATCAATGAAGCTAATTACCAGTCTGACTGCGTGAACTCTGTCTGGGGGGTACTGAAAACTTCGGTTGTCAGTGCTGCTCAACAGACTTTAGGTATAGTGAAAGTCAGACCCAAGAATGATTGGTTTGATGACGAGTGTCGTCTTGCGGTTGAGCAACAAAATATAGCCCATAATGAAGTGCAACAACGTCTCACAATCGCGAGGAAAAACAAGGCTGCTCTTGCAAGAAGGGCAGCTAAGCGGATTTGTAGACGGAAGAAGCGAGAATGGTGGAAGGCCGAGGTTCTGAAAGTACAACAACTCAGTAATGAGCGCAGTTCGCGTAATCTCTTTAAAGAAATTACTGGACTGAACCATACTTTCAGGCCTACGTCAACCGCCATTCGGGACCGGGATGGAAACCTCTGTGTCAACATCGACGCAGTACTTGACGCATGGAGTGGACACTTTACTGACCTGCTTGATGTCCATCATGCGTCACAGACTGTTGTTGAGCCACCTCTAATACAGACTGCGGAGATTTGCACTGAGGAGCCATCCCATGAGGAATTCACTAAAGCCATGCAGAGATTGAAACGAAACCGTGCACCTGGAGTGGACTGCATTAATTCGGAGCTCTTGATATTCGGAGGGGATACTTTGTTGAACTGTCTTTTCGACCTTATTCGATTAGTATGGCGAACCGAAGTTATGCCTGACGAATGGAAAGTGGCCGCGATATGCCCCATCTTCAAGAAGGGAGACCGCTTGAAGTGTGAGAATTATCGCGGTATAGCTCTCCTTTGCACAGCTTACAAGTTACTGTCATACATTGTATTGGATAGAATCACTCCTCTGGCGGAGGGCTTGGTTGGTGACTATCAAGGAGGATTTCGTCCGAATCGATCAGTCACCGATCAGGTCTTTTCACTGCGGATGATTCTATCTAAATATTATGAGACATCCATCCCCGTACATCAGGTGTTCCTGGATTTCCGGCAGGCCTATGACTCGATCAATCGAGAGAGTCTATGGTCTGCCCTGGAATACCTAGGAATGCCAACAAAGCTGGTACGACTATGTAGGATGACAGTGACGCAGTCTCAATGCTGTGTTAAAGTTGAGAACAGGCTATCGACAAGTTTTGTAGTTAACTCGGGTGTTCGGCAGGGAGATGCTCTGTCCCCGATACTCTTTAATCTCATGTTGGAGTACATCTTTCGTAAAACTGAAACACCGCAGCGTAACATCTTATATCGCCAGTCCAATCAGGTGCTTGCATATGCAGATGACATATGCGTGATTGGACTGAATAGCAACGGAGTGAAAGAAATACTTGATCCGCTTGTAGAGTTTTCAGCTTCTGTTGGACTTCAGATCAATGAGTCCAAAACGAAATACCTGATCTCAGGTTTTAGGGACAGTGGCACACCAGATTTTAGTAGTGGCCACCACACGTTTGAGGGAGTGAGGAGGTTCAAATATTTGGGTTCTCTTATCACTCACGATAATAGTGTGGGTGAGGATATTAAAGTGCGGCTGGCAGCTGGCAGTCGTTCTCTGTATCCTCTAAGGCCACTGCTAAAATCTAAACACTTATCAAGTGCCGTGAAGCTGAAGCTTTACAAAGCGTTGATCAGGCCCGTTGTTATGTTTGGATGTGAAAGTTGGGCGCTGACGGATGAATACGAGAGATGGCTCCTAACATTTGAGAGAAGAGTCATGCGTGTGATCTACGGCCCAAAACGCGAAATAGATGGTACCTACCGAGCTCTGTACAATATCGAGATCAGAGATCTGATGAAGATCCCCGATATTGTACATGAAATAAGATCTCAGCGAGTACGCTGGCTCGGTCACGTTCTGCGTGCTGATCCGGAACGAATTGTGCAGCGATCTCTGAAAGGAGAGCCACCATATGGTAGGCGCAGAGGTCGTTGCCGGCGACGATGGCTCTACGATGTAGAGAACGACTTGGCCTCTTCAGATTGTCTTAGACAGTATGAAGACCATGCTCAGGATCGAAACCGTTGGAGCCGGGTTGTTGACTCAGTAAGGGGCCAGTAATGGCCTTTAATACTGTTTATTATTACTTATTAATTGTGTGAAAAGTTTAATCAGCAGTTTTAATTTTTTATAAAAAAAAAAAGAAATGGATGTGAAAAATATGTGAAATCGTGATGTTCCACTATTCTCCATCACAATTAAGAAAGGCTTGGCCAAATCTGCAGAAAGCGATGTCTGCAAGCTATTTTGCGCTAAACGCCACGACCACAATAGTGACTAATAAAAAGGTACAACATAGTCCAAAAAAACAACAAATAGCAAATGCATCAAAAATTACTTTACCTGGTAATTTAATATCAAGTGAACTAAAAATTTATGTAAATGAACTTAGTGCGTTGAACAATAAAAGTGCATCGTCGACAAATTTTGACCATGAAAAAAACAATGAAAGTGAATCGACAGATGATAATAAAATAAACAGTGATGTAGGTCAGTGTCTAGTGCAAACAGGGCTGGACAGATATATTACTGTCACCTCAAAGCGAAGGAGAAGCCCTAGATCAGCGGCTAGACCAAACGTGAATAAATTCACCAAGCTAGCAGAGAAACCGCCACCAATCTATTTGAGGGAAGAATCAAATAGAGAGCTCGCAAAAACAATCGAGTTCATTACTAATGGAAACTTTTATATCTCCGTGATAAAAAGATGAGATATAAAAGAAACAAAAATTCAACCGCTCACTATTGACGCTTACAGAGCGTTAGTTAAGCATTTCGACGAAGTTGGTAAACATTATATGTACTACACTTACCAACTAAAAAGCTAAAAAGGATTGGTCGTCGTGTTAAAAGGCATAGAAGCCTACGTGGAGGCAAATGAGATACGAGCCGCCCTCGCTGAAAAAGGATTTCAATGTAATTCAATCACCAATATCATTAACTGTGAGAAGTTGCCTCAGCCATTGTTCCATCTGGAATTAGAACCAGATAATAAAAAAATAAAAGAGAAACATGCAATATTTGACTTAAAATATCTACTGCATAGAAGAATTATCGTTTAGGAACCCAGAAAAAGAACTGGACCGGTACAGTGTGTTAAGTGCCAAGAGTATGGACACACTAAAGCATATTACACTTTAAGCGATGTTTGTGTTATCTGTGGTGAACTCCATAACCCAAATGCATGCAACAAAGAAAAAACGGAAGCATCAGTGAGAAAATGCAGCAACTGTGGCGAAAATCACACTGCAAATTATAGAGGATGTCCAATTTACCTAGAATTGAAAAAAAGAATCAATCCAAGGCAGCGAGCAGAGCAACGAATATGCTTAATCTTCATTCTTCCACTGCACCAAAAGTACGACCAGAAGTAGCATTACATAACGCAGAAAATGACCAATGCAGAATATGAACGCGTTGATGCAGATAGTCGTTAAAAATCAAAAATAACTGTCCTCAAAATAGCCATATGGAATGCAAACGGCCTAGCACAACATAAAGCAGAGGTTTAAGCATTCCTCACTGAGCACAATATTGACATAATGTTAGTATCTGAAACACACTTCACCAAATATAACTATTTCACAATTAATGGGTACTCTGTTTATGACACAAAGCACCCAGATGGAAAAGCACATGGAGGCACAGCTGTACTGATAAAAACAAGATTAAAACACTATGAATTTATGAAATACGAGAAGGAACATATCCAATCAACGAGCATCCGTCTGCAGGAGTGGCCTGGAAGCTGTGTCATATCAGCAGTGTATGGTCCTCCAATACATGCTATAAAAAACTGCAGTTCATGGATTATTTCAGCCAGCTAGGTAATAAATTTCTTGCGGGGGGTGATTTCAACGCCAAACACACTCAATGGGGTTCCAGATTCACATCGCTGAAAGGCAAACAACTTTATGAAGCTATAGAAGAACAGTCCCTGGATTACTTATCTGCCGGTCACCAAACCTACTGGCTCACAGATAAAAAAAAAGTTCCTGATTTAATTGACTTTTGTGTAACTAAAGGCATTCCTCGTACATACGCTAAGGCCTCCGATTGCTATGATCTGTCTTCTGATCACTCATCTGTAATTGTAAGAGTGAGCAGCGGCGTACTAAGAATAGAAACGCTTACAAGCAAGCAAACTAATTGGGAACAATATAAGTAAGAGGTTAGTCGAACAAAATTGTGTACTTAATATCCCTCTTATCACACCAGCAGATATTGCTGCGGCGGAAGAAAATTTAAAAGATTTCCTTGCATTATTAGCTGAAAAGACTACACCTGTCTTAAATAGTACAGAAAAAGTTAATAAACTGTAACATAATATACAGGAAATTAAATCGAGCTATTAAGACTCTATAAGATTTGCATTGCTGGAAGAAGAAAACCAGAGCGTCCAGAATTATTTAAATGAACTCTCGGCAACCGAGAGGACAGATTATTCTTTGTGGAAGGCGACAAAAAGTGAGATTAGACTACTATCTGGAAATTGGGCGAGAAGCGATGAAGAAAAAGGCAATGCTTTTGCTGCTCATCTATAACAACAGTATTCGCACCATACGAAGAAACTAATAACTTCGTGCTACCCAACCAAACGGATGATGGTTTGTCCTTCAAACCCATAAAATATAATTGGAAGAAAGTTAAGTCCAAAAAAGGCACCAGGGCATGATCTTATTACTGGAAAAATGATAAGGGAATTGCCAGACAAATGCATAAAACTAATAACATTCATATTCAATGCAATCATGCGGACTGGTTATATTCCTCAAAAATGGAAGATATCTTTGATCACAATGATACATAAAGCTGGAATATGGGCATATTATTCCAGACCATCAATTTGGGTTCAGAAACCAACAACAAGTACAAGTACACAGAATTGTAAATGCAATCAAACACACCTTTGAGGAAAAGAAATATTGTTCTGCTGCCTTCTTGGACATTGGCACAAGCTTTTGATAAAGTTTGGCATGATGGGCTAATATACAAACAGTACATGGTTAAACAAAATAATGCAACTACTTGTTTAACTGATATCAACGCAGGTGTTCCACAAGGCAGCGTTCTAGGTCCAATATTGTACCTGCTGTACACAGCTGACTTACCTGTAACCAACAAGGTAGTCATATCAACCTTTGCCGATGATACGGCCGTCCTGGTGTTACACAGTAATCCCGAAACTGCGTCCAAGGAATTACAGAATCATCTAAACAAAATCGAGAACTGGCTTAAAGTAAACGAAAACAAATCAGCTCACGTCACATTCACGCTAAACAAACCCACTTGCCCACCAGTGGAATTAAACGACATAAATATTCATTAACAAACCAAGGTCAAATACTTAGGCATGCACCTGGATAGAAGGTTAACGTGGAAAAATCATATCGAAGGAAAGCGCAAACAAATAAAAATAAAATTTTCCAAAATGTATTGGTCGATGGGAAGGAAATCTCAGCTGTCATTAACCAATAAAGTTTTATTGTAACAAAGTGATAATCAAACCCATATGGACATATGGTATTCAGCTATGGGGATTCAGCAGCGCGTCAAACAGTGAACTCCTGCAACGAACCCAAGCGAAAATACTTCGTAGTATTACCAATGCTACGTGGTACATTCAAAATAGTAATATACACGATGATCTAAGAATTAAAACTATCAAAGAAACCATTAAAGAATTCAGTTCGAAATATTACTCAAAACTAGAGACACATCCCAATGAATTGGCCAGGGATATATTAAAACAGCCGCGATTTAGGTGACTTAGAAAAGCAGATCCACTTGGACTGATGAACCTTTAAATATATTAAATGTTTAGGTTTTACATATAAATGTAATCTAAATTAATTAAATAGTGAACACTAATAACAAGTATTAACATTGGTTAAGACTTAAAATATGTAATAATTTTAGCTTAAGATTTGAATACTTCTTGTTAGTTTCTTTTGTAGAAAGATTCAAGAATAAAGAATAAAACTAACACGAGGTTTCGCACCTGATATCAAATGTTTTAGATGATAAGTCAAACCCCTCCCAAAAAATTATATAAATATACCCAAAAAATTCCCTTTATATACCCCGCAACAATAGAAATTTTCAATTTAAAATAATTTAACGATTAAAGTCGTTTAAGTTTTATTATTTTAAAAAAATTTTCCACGGTCTATCTAAATACAATCCCAAAGTACTTTAAGCATTTAAGAAAACGTTTAAACAAAAAAAATAAAAAATAAAATCCAATAAATATCTAAACAATTACAATAATATTTCTTTCTAGGATTTATTTAATTTCGTATCTTCCTTACCTTGTATAATAGAATACAAACCAAACCGTATAGAAAATACGGTTACGAAAATTAAATTTTCATTTATTTTTACTTATTTCGTAATTCGTATATTACGCATTTCTATACTCCCGTTTATTTTATCTTATTACTTTTTATATAATTTTTTCTTGAACGAAAATTTTATTTAAATTTGGAAAACTTGTTATCTCCTCTAGATAAATGTGTATAAGTATGTATGTACATTAGATGTGCGAAAGATCGGTTGCGAGTTATTATCGAATTTTCACGTGCGTATTATACAGTGTGCGGTTTAAAATTAAAACATAAAGTTATTTCAACTAAAGTTACCAAGTTCCTTAAAAAAAATTACTTCGTCCTCAATAAGCAAAAAAAAATTGCATAAATTTAATTAAATCGAATAAATATATATTGAAAGGAGACGTGTCGAGTACATATCTTCTTCTTTAAAAAATAATAATTTATAAATTCTAAGATAATTTAACTTTAACTCTTTAATCGACTTTTTATGGTTCGGTTCGATTTGGTTTGTGTGTGCGCCTTTGCGTAGCAATGCTTTAACAAAAAGGTATCGATGGTACTCGAAACTCGAAATGAAAATTTTATATTTGTGAATATTTTGAATTTTCACATTTTTCTCGAGAAATAATAAAATATAATTTAATTTTTATATATAAATGTATGTATATATGTATACTTATTTGTGAAAATTCAATTAAATTTATTTATTTCATTTCATTTTACTTTTATATATTTAAATAAAATTAAAATTTATAGGCCCTTAAGATGAAATTTTATTTTGTCGGTAGATATTTGCTTATTCAATTTTTTTTTTTTTTATATATTATTCAACAAAAATTAGTTTTGTGCGCACATCTCTTTACATTATTGCTAATAATTTAATAAATAAACAACCCAAAAGGGGGGCAAATTTAGAAAATATTCCGCTGTATTGAATAAATTAAGATACAGTTAATTGTTTGAATGATTACGGATTCATCATAACTAAAATGTTAAATTTGAGGAAAATTCAGACGAATTCTGAAAATAAATTTCTAAAATTTTTTAAAGTAAGAGTTCTGTGTTACTCTAATTCAGTCACAAGTAAACTGCAAAATCTGAGAAATTTGAAACATGTAGGACACCAAAATTGAGATAAACAAAGTAAAAAAAATTTAGTAGTTGCCGCTGTGGTCGGGGTGCACTCACAGGTCTCGTAAATTTAAAATTTACGAACATCCTTTGCTTGTCGTAGGAGGCGACTAAACCTTTGGATTACTGGGCTTACGGGCCCAAACCGTAAAAAAACAATCTGGTTATAAAGTATATAAAGTAAACCAAAAAGAAAAAAGGATACCGTACAGTAAGGAAACCAGGAGCGTTGGAAGGCATATGTGTTAGAAGGAGTGTCGGCTGGAACTGATTGCTTTTCAAGAAACTCACTGGCCTAAAAGCGAAGGCCATGTCTCAGGGATAGTTGTTGTTTCACAGTGGAGATGACCTCGGAAATCTTGGAGCTGGATTTCTTCTTGGACCGTAGGTAAAGAAGGTTGTTTTAGATTTCCAAGCAGTCAACAACCGATTGTATACGCTTCGCTTGCGCATGAAGTTAGCCAACCTGTCGATAATTTGTGTACCCGCGCCCACAGAAGTAAGCCAGCTCCAAGATAAACAATCATTTTAAATGACTTGGACGATCTGATGGAATATATCAAACTCCCGACACGAAATTGTGACCGATAATAGTGACAGAATGATGTACTTTGCAATAGCTCACGATCTTAGAGTAGCAAGCACGTTCTTACCTCACAAACAGACACATCTAGAGACATGGACCAATTCTTGCGTTGTGCAGGATGTGAGAACTTATTAGTCATGAAACAAGTCAGGGAACACAGATAAATGGTGTTATTCTATAATTACCAGTTTGACTGTGTTAACTCTGTCTGGGAGGTATTGAAAAATTCGGCTGTCAGTGCTGCACGGCAGCTGCTCTTGCTATGCTATGCAGATTTGTAGATGGCAGAAGCAAGCATGGTGGAAGGCCGAGGTTCAGTAACGTAATTTCTTTAAAGAATAACCGGATTGTACCAGATTTTCAGGCCTGTGTCAACATTGACGCTAGTACTCGACGCATGGAGTGGGCACTTTACCGACCTGCTACTTCAAATACATACTGGGAAGATTTCCATTGTGGATTTATCCCATGAGGAATTCACTAAGGCCATGCAGAGATTAAAACGAAACCTGGTTGAACTGCATTAATTCGGACATCTTGATATTCGGAGGGGATACTTTGTGTGTTTGATACTGTCTTTTCACTTATCTTCAGGAAGGGAGACCGCTTGAAGTGTGAGAATTTTCGCGGTATAGCTTGCCTTTGCACAGCATACAAGTTACTGTCTTACATTATATTGGATAGAATCACCCATCTAGCGGAGGGCCTGATTGGTGGCTATATCAAGGAGAATTTCAACCGAATTGATCAGTCACTGATCAAGTCCTTTCGCTGCGGATGATTCTACTAAATACTAACAGATGTCCATCTGGAATTCCGGCGGGCCTATGACTCGATCGACCGAGAGAGTTTGTGGTCTGCCCTAGAATATCTATAGAATGCCAACAAAAATTGGAACGATTGTGTAAAATGACATATTATGTAAAAAGGTAAATGCTGTGTCCCTGATACTCTTTAATCTCTTGTTGGAGTACATCTTTCGTAAAACTGATACACCTCAGCGCAACATCTTATATCGTCAACCCAATCAGGTGCTTGAATATGCAGATGACGTATGCGTGATTGGACTGAATAGCAACGGAGTGAAGAAAATACTTGATCCGCTTGTAGAATTTACAGCTTCTGTTGAACTCCAGATCAATGAGTCCTAAACGAAATATTTGATCCCTGGTTATAGGGACAATGGCTATCTACCAGAATTTAGTAGTGGCTACTACACGTTTGAGGGAGTGAAGAGGTTCTAATATTAGGGATCTCTTATCACTCACGATAACAGTGTGGGTGAGGAGATTAAAGTGCGGCTTGCAGCAGGCAGTCGTTAAGTATGGATGTGAAAGTTGGTCGTTGACGGATGAGTACGTGAGATGACTTCTTACATTTGAGATAAGACTGTTTCAGGTAATTTACGGTCCAATACGTGAAGTGGATGGTACATACCGAGCTATATGATTACAAACAAATCCGGTTTACTTAATTTTTATCAAAGTTGTTCAAACTGTACTTTTAACATTAATATCCAGAATATATTGGGTCTTCACTATGATGTTTTTCTCCTACTATTAAAAGCACCTATACTTTTACACCAATAATTAAAAATTTAAATTTTTTAAAATAGTAAGAAAAAGGCAAACTTTAATACCCAAAAACAGTATTAAAACAAGAGGCTTTTAAGACGTTGGGAGAAAAAAACTATAATTCTAAAAATAAAGACAAGGCATGTTAAACTCAGTGGTCTAGATGCGGACCAGCGATGGGCATTTTGCGTCATATAATAATTTCTACGCCAACGTGTCGACCACGATAACAATGTAGTTAACGTAGATAATGTAGACAACCAATAGAATGGTGATTTGTTGACCTGGATATAAAATTCTCGTATAAAAATTATATATAGAAAGCTCTCATCAACGGATTTCTGAGTAATATCTGAAAATATCAACAAGCTGTTCGATATTTTATATACGAATATATGAATCAATGAACCTTGCTGAGAAATTGCACAAATCTAAAACTTTTATATGCCAACTGTTTTTTTTTGAGTACCCGAATGCCCGAGTAATTACGACAGGTATCTCCGAAACGTTGGACAATCCTACATCAACAGCCAACGAACAGGTATTTTTAGTTGTGAAAAATATATTTACAACAAATTAAAGCTTCTCGCTATATGACTCGATCCATCAAGAGAGATTGTGGTCTGTCCTGGAATGCCTAGGAATGCTAACAAAATTGGTATGAATGTGTAGAATGATAGTGATCCAGTCTCAATGCTGTGTTAAAGTTGAGAACAGACTATCGGACATTTTTACGGTCAACTCGGGTGTTCGGCAGGGAGATCCTACGTCCCCGATTCTCTTTCATCTCATATTGGAGTACATCTTCCATGAAACTGCAAAACACCTCAGCGCAACATCTTGTATCGTCAGTCCAATCTGGTATTTGCATATGCAGATGACTTATGCGTGATTGAACTGAATAGCAACGAAGTGAAGGATTTGCTTGATCCCTTGTATAGTTTTCAGTTTCTGTTGGACTACAGATCAATGAGTCCAAAACAAAATACATGATCTCTGGTTATACGGACAATGGCTGTCTACCAGTTTAGTAGTAGCCACTACACGCTTAAAGGAGTGAGGAGGTTCAAATATTTAGGCTCTAAACACCTATCTGGTGCAGTAAAGCTGAAACTTTACAAAGCGCTGATACGGCCTAGATAGTCCCCGATATTGTACATGAAGTAAGATTGTAGTGCCCCATGTGTGCCTACTTCCAGGAATAGATTGGGTTTGCTCAACTCGGCTTGGGAGGTTCTTTATAGCACACAAAAAGAAAATTGGGTCTCACAAAAAACTGATCCTGGTTTCTTGTTCAGCTCAACTTCACTCACACCAATAAAATAATTTGATTTTTTTGTTTAAAAACTCATGATAAATTTGTATTCAATTTATAATAATAATAATTATAAATGCACTTGACAGTACATTATAAACTAAATTATTACACAGCGAAATTAAGTTAATTCCATTTTTAAATAATTTTAGATAAATTTAAGTAAAAACTAAAACTAGAAGTAATAATAATAAATAAATAAATAAAAATAAAAATAATTAAAAATAATTAATTCAAATGTCGAATTTAAATACCAATCTTAACAGATTGTAGTTTAAGAGTAAGAAAAAAATAAAAATAATAAATAATGATAATTTACATATATATTTAATTAATTAATAATTTAGATATATGTATATAGGCCAGGTATCAATAATGCAGTAGAGAATGCGACAACAAAACGAGCGTATATAATTTGTTTTTGGAACCAAAACAAAAGAGGTTGTATATATGTAATTTAAAATTAGCTCACCTGAATTTCCAGTACGAAGAGCGCTCCTGATAATAGAAACCCGGTTGATTTGTTTCTGAAACAAAGAAGAAAAAAAAAGCACCCTCCTGTTTGGCTCAAAAAAAAACTAAGAAAAAGCACTTCACAGAATCACCAACATTTTATAGTAACACCTGGTCTCATATGTACACTAATACATTAATAAAATAAAATTTGTAATAATAATAAAAAACACTTTTTTACTTTCTACAGCGGAACTAAACTAAACCGTGATGTAAAATTACCGGAATACGCGTATATATATATTCACGAGGAATTTCGTATTACATCGTCCCGATACGATTTTATTGCTACATATGTATATTTTAATCCGGTGCGGTATTTTATGTTAACGGAAGGTCAGGTCACTCATAACCGGAATCCAATCAATTTACCACTATATTCTAATTGTTGGTTGATCTTGCGGTAATTCCAAAATTTCCAACTGAATTTAATTGAAATTTTCCGGGCGACGTTATGCGTATGCGATCTGTACAATAACAAAAAAAAAATGACGAAAGTTAATTTCGCGCGCTTTCAATTGTTGTATATGAGTCAACCTTACCTATTCCGCTATGTAAGTACGAGTATATATAAAATAATAAACTATACAGGTTTATTTGGAACCGGTCAAATAGATTGACGGCTAAATCTCGTAATTACCAGAAAGCACTACAATGATAATTATTATTTCACTTATTATTTAAAATAAATTTAATTTTAACTTTTATTTTATATTGTTTTAGAATTTATTTTTGTATTTTTTTATTATTATTTTTCAAATTCTTCTCTTTGGTCTATTTATTAATAAGCGGCAAGTGATCGAGTTATTGCAATCGACCGATTTTATTTTATTTTTTTATTATTATTTTTTTTTTTTTTTTTCATATTATGGCTAAAGGCAATTTTTTTATGGCATGTTATGCACATTAGGGATGAACAAAACCTAGAAACGTAATTTTTTAATTTTGAGCAATTTTCGCACCATTACAAGATCTCGGCGAGTACCCTGGCTCGGTCACGTTCTACGTGCTGATCCGGAACAAATTTTTCAGCGATCTCTGGAAGGAGAGCCACCTTGTGATAAGCACAGAGGTTGTTGCAGGCGACGATGGCTCCACAGTGTAGAGAACGACTGGCTTTCTTCAGATTGTCTTACACAGTATGAAAACCATCCACAGGATCGAAACCGTTGGAGTCAAAATGTTCAGTCAGTAAGGGGCCAGTAATGACCTTCATAACCTGTTTATTATTATTTTTAATTATTTCTCTTTACCTTTAATAAATGTTTCTAGTTCATTGTCCAGTTGCTTCGGCTTTTTTAAAGTAACAGCTAGTTGTATTTTCTTTTCCAAGTTTAATCTAAACCTCGCCCAGTCTGTCCGTGAATTAACTATGAATAAGTTATTAATTATTTGGATGATGCTTTCACTTAGGGTTAAAACGATCGGAGAGTGATCAGAATTCATATCAAAGCAGGTTTCTTCCAACTCCAGTGATCAGAGTTCATATCCAAAAATTCCTTGTTGATTTTTTACGTTAACTGATTAATTTACTCATATGAGCCTTTTCGTTGTCGCTTCACATGCTGCGTACAATTGTTGTTCTCATAGCTTGGCTGTTTTTTTTTTTTTTCGATAAATCGTATTTATCTGTCAGGGTTTTTGCTGCTATCAGTTTTGTAGATTAGTTTATTCAATAAATTAGGCCCTTCTCAGAATCAACTAGTTCACTGACCAGTATACCACTTACGGTATTACTTCCTTTTGTTTCGTTCATCGCATGATAGGTTTTGTTGGTCCGTATTTTATTTTCGTCTTGCCCTCTGGTATTATTTCTAAAGTAGGGACATTAAAACTAGCGCACAGTCTTATGCGTCGTTTTTAAATTATGCACTTTTGAATCTCAAATATTGACGTTTCTTATACTTATGCTGCCATAAATGTATTTAAATAAATTTCAATTGCCGTAATCATCTCACTAATAATTTAATGAAATTTGTCTTTATTGAATAAGCCTGTCATCTATTGAGAAATAGATTAACTATATAAATAGCAAAAAGTGCTGTATGTTTGTCTAAAACTACTCGACGAGTTATCTTGAAGTCCAGCGTTCTGACAATTGCAACCGAATTATATTGTTGCCGAGAACCTAAATTAAACTCAGCAGAATAATAAAAAAAAATGCCCCGAGTGAGGATCGAACTCACGACCTTAAGATTATGAGACTTACGCGCTACCTACTGCGCTATCGAGGCTTGTATTTCAGTTCTCACAGTAACTGGTCTATATCCAAACGAAACTTTAAAATTCAGTGCTATATGTTTGTCTAAAACTACTCGACGAGCTATCTTTACGTCCAGCGTACTGAAAATTGTCAAGAATTAAAATTTTAATGTTATAAGAACCGGTGACACACTAAACACACATTTTTTCAACTTTATGGCCGTTGCACTGTGTGGGTATACTTTGATACCAAATACTAGCGCCATATACCATAAATAAATTTGAAGTGGTTACGTGCTGCTATTGTCAATATCGGGGATAAAATGTTTCGAACCTAAATGTGATGATAGAATAGTGTGTCATTGACGTACAAATTATGTTTCAAAGTAATCCATCAAGATGATGACATATTCATCACTCATCAGTCTTGTACTATATTCTGTATATTTTTATAATTTGAGATGTTAAAAATATTGAATTCGATGAATTTCAGGAAATTAGACTAACTTAAGGCTGCGTATTAGTTGGTTCAGTATAGTCGTAAATTTTATAAAATTCGAATGAAAAATTTGGTAAAAATTTTATAAAAGATAAGAACCGAAATATATTGTTGCCGAGAACTTAAATAAAACTCAGCACCTGTCCAGCAGAATAATAAAAATAAATGCCCCGAGTGAGGATCGAACTCACGACCTTAAGATTATGAGACTTACGCGCTACCTACTGCGCTACCGAGGCTTGCGTTTAGTTCTCACAGTAACTGGTCCCACAAAATTATGGACAATAAAAATATTAAATGAATTTATTGCGGTTGAAAATGTTGAGCTTAATCCATCAAAATTAATATATATATGTTTTTCGACGGAGTTGAATGATCGTTGATGTGTGTGGATAGTGTAAAATAACCAAAATGACCCAAATGAATTATCTTCCCCGTCGTGTCAATGGAAATATATTGTGCTAAACTCGATGCCACGATTTCGAGCACTATTTTTAGCAGGCATAAGGTTTCAATATTTTTATGATTTAATTGTTTATTCTGGGATACGCCAAAATATAGTCCAACCAAATTCCCATTTCTTGTATTTTCTTACCTGGATCAAGTTTATCATTGTCGCCAATCAATTGCAATATCATGCCCTCACCAGCAAGGATTCAATAAATAGCAATACTTGAAAGCAATAACTCAAATAAATATCGAAAAATTCTTCAACTTCTGGATCACACATAAAAGTCATCGACTCAGGATCCGGTATAGGCGAGAAACCAAGAAATTAAAGACAGTCAGTCCTATTAAGGATTAAGTACCACGAAGCGCAGTATAGCGCAACTTGCGTCGAAAATTTAAAATGTAGGAACGACAGTTCAACGAAGCCTTTAGCGCTGAGATTTGGGTCATAGGAAATAATCGACAAAATTGGGAAATTTCGGAAGTATGTTTACTTACTCGGAGCTATATAAAGATCTTCAAAGAGGTAAAGTAGGAGAGGGAATAATGACATAAATTACAGCTTTCAAAAGAATAAAAAGAAATTGCGGATCCAGAATAAGATATTTATCCTAAAGCTGGTTATAAAAAAGGCCTATGCCGTTCAGCGTTTGCCTTATAGCCATCAAAGACGTAAAAGCAGCCAAGTTAAGGAGTTAGGATCGAGTTATGGATATCCCTAAATTATACTGCCAAAGCTGGTTAGAGCGATAAACCGTATAAATAAAAAAAACAACGGAATAGTCTGCCTTTGACATGGATTAAACAGGCAAACACAGAAAATTCTTTTAGTTCGATTAATACAGCACATCTCTCAAGGTCAAGTTTTATGTTACCACTTGCGTCTAAATCAGAACGTACAGTGAGATTCAAAAGTTAACCTGCAAGAAGTCAACTTACCAGACAACCAGTAGCAAATTTACCGTAAGATACTGACAGGTTCAAATGGAACATTCGTTCCCATTTTCCGAATCATGCACAATTCAAGCAACTGTGTAAAATCTTGTATTCAATACAAAAGTCCCAAATTCAGCGCCGCAATTGGTAAAATCGAACTGCCAACTGGCAGTATTGAGCACATCCACATTCCACATCAACCTAGTTAGTCCACTGCCCCAATCAAATATCTATCATTCGTTCTAACAATGGTCAACCGATTTACCCGTTGGCCAGTTTATTCCATCTGAAAAATGACTATACCAAAAGAAGTCCGATACTATAAAACAAGACCCCATTCGAAGTTACTAAATGGCAATAGCGCATATAAGCCGAAAGCGAATAGAATTGTCAAACAATTCCAACTTATCGCAAACGGTAGGCAACATAACCGCCTTAACAACTCGATGTAATACATAATACATGTATGCCATTGTTATCGTCTTCCAACCGTATTATTTGTTATGCGAACTTCAGTCAAGGAAACCATCAACGTTAATCATTCGAAACCAAACACAGGTATTCCTGTACAGAACTCGGACATCAGACAAAATGGGATACGTATTTAAATTCAATCTGAAAATTACTCAACGTATTCGTTCTCATGGACGACCACCTTATTCAGGGGCCTTTCTTTGAGTATACCATATTCAGGGAGCATATATAGAGAGTAACCAGCCAATTGCGCAAACTCTTTTTTGTGGACAATATTGGCATTGACAGACTTAAGCTAGCATACAGAAAATTTGTGGTTAGCCCAGCCGAAAATCGTGTGGTTCGCAAGACCTTGAAATTTTAGTTTTCATTTTTCACAATCACTATACGGGTTTCGATCCAGGAGGGCCTGATGTATCGAAATAATTTAAATTATATAACATCGATCGTAGCAAACTGTTGACGCTGAAGGTCGAATTGTTTAGTATTCAGTTGAACACCTAAACTGATACCATCCCACAATAAAAATTGGGGGTCATCACAATAATGAAAAACTCCAGCTTTTTAATAGCTTTAAGACTGACTTACTGACAATTGGCAGTTGGCAGCCAAGGTCAGCAACACAAGAGATAGATTTTCATGGAGTGTAATATAATTGGTCCTCCTAACAGCAAGTACAGGGAAAATCTTGTACCACAAGGCACTACATCTTTACCGATGGTTTAGTATGTAATGGGCTCCCGGAAATCGGGGACCACAGCTGCTGAATCTCGTAATAAAATTATCTTTACCCAGTTAGTAGGCCATTGATTTCAGCAAATGTTCAATCCCTATTAATTTCAATAACGTTCCTTCGAATCCGCCACAAGAATATCCATCGAAATTAAGGGGCATTGTCATGTTGGAAACATTTGCCTATTTTTTCTGGAGAATAATTTACCGAAATTCAAAACTTTCGCTCGTAAATGGAATTATTAGAGTTCCACTTATACTGTTGACTGTTAGTCACCGCAATAAGTATAAATTTATTGGGGTAAACAACTTCAAAATTTACTAGATAAGTATATCTAAAGACATACTTCCGGAATTTTCCATAACAAAATCGTAAATAGTTTATTGAACGCGAGGCTACAATAAATAAAAACGTTCGTATAAAATTTCATTTTTATCAATCGAAATTTCCACAAATCCAAGAATATTTATTACGTTTACGATACATGGCTAAAAGCAACATAAAATGTGTATACACAGTGATACACTTTACAGCAAAATTATATCTTCCGCTTAGACATAAGTTATTTTGAGAAACTTATCTATCGGTCGAACGAAAACAAATAATAAAATTTCCGATTAGACTTTTGTTTTCCCCGTGTTCGAGTACATGCACATATCATTCACACACATATGTATAATAGATAAGACGCGAGTTGTGTTGTTAAGGCCCTCATTCCGTGTTCTATATAAATCAAAGTGTAAACGATTTTTTAACCGCACTTTTTATCAGCAATTGAGACGCTTGAAACGTGTGAAAAAATAATGAAATTGATTTTGATAATTTTGTTGGCGCTGTCTGCCTACTGTGCAGCCGAATTGGTAACTGATTAACCGTATATACATATATAGCGATGATAAATTTGTGTACACTAACAGCATGTTTTTAATATTCTAGGTAGCTGTCCCACCGAATACATCCAAAGCCTTTCCAATCGGACGTATCGTCTATGGCAATCCGGCAACCGCCAATCAATTCCCATGGCTAGCTTCGGTACAAGCGGGAAATGTAAACGGAACTATTCTTACGCGTTGTAGTGGCGCTGTTATTTCATCAAATCGTGTATTGGGCGCAGCTCACTGTGTACTCGATTACCAAATATTCCGTATCGGAATTGGCAGTAATACCATCGATACACCACAATTAACGCAAACGATCGAGCGGGCTAATGTTGTTGTCCATCCAAGTTTCAATGCACTCACCCTAAATTACGATATTTCGATTATTCGACTGAACTATGATGTGCCCTTCGGCAGCACAATTCAATCTATTCGACTACCACGGCGGGCACAAGCGACCCTAAATTATTTCGCGGCACAACAAGGACAAATCGCTGGATGGGGTCGTATCAACGATGCGAATACAACTTTAGCGGCATCATTGAGATACACAACAATTAGTTTGTTCACGGTCGATATATGCCGATCATACTACGGAGCTAGCGTTATTACAAACTCATCTTTATGTGGTGTTGGAGTACCCGACTCGCGTAGTAGCCCATGTGGAGGTGATTCAGGTGCCCCACTAGCGTGGCGGGATCCAGCCGATACCGTTTGGTCAGTTATTGGAGTATTCTCGTTTATTTCTCAATCCGGATGTGCATCCGGGAATCCATCAGGCTATACGAATGTAGCGTCATATCTCGATTGGATTAGTGTCAATACTGGAATAATAATTCGAAATTAGATTAAAATAAAAATATATTAGATAATTGAGCAAATTCTGTTTTAGTTTTTTTAAAGTTCCTTCACGTGACGAAATTTACCCTTATCAGATAAGGCCAATATTTGGGTATAAAGTCAAAACTTATATTCGTTCATCGTATCGTATATTTGTCGTAGCCGCAGCCAAATGAAAGTATTTGTGTTGCTCAGTATTTCAACCGTCTGTGCCCATAGCAATAATCTGCCAAGTGTGGTAAAGTATTTTGTCTAAAGTCAAACTGAAGTGTGAAACTAATTAAAAAATTTGTTTTTTCAGCTAACTGGCCTTTTGGTCAATTCCCTTTCCAAGTATTCGGGATCGTGTATCCAGACGATGGAGCCGCATCACGTGTTTGTGGTGGTTCATTAATCGCCACCAACTTTGTACTAACCGCAGCTCAATTAGTTGTATATTGGGTATTAATACGTTGTCTTGGTTTTGGTTGTAATGTGCAATCACCACCGCTCGTCTCACGCACCGTTACGTTTATTTGAACGTGGTTGTGCCTCAGGTTATCCATCGGGGTATGCACGTGTTACATCGTTCCTTAATTGGATTGCGATAAAATAAATTTGTGTACACTAACAGCATGTTTTTAATATTTTAGGTAGCTGTCCCACCGAATACATCCAAAACCTTTCCAATCGGGCGTATCGTCTATGGCAATCTGGCAACCGCCAATCAATTCCCATGGCTAGCTTCGGTACAAGCGGGATATGTAAACGGAACTATTCTTACGCGTTGTAGTGGCGCTGTTATTTCATCAAATCGTGTACTGAGCGCAGCTCACTGTGTACTCGATTACCAAATATTCCGTATCGGACTTGGCAGTAATACTATCGATACAATACACAATTAACGCAAACGATCGAGCGGGCTAATGTTGTTGTGCATCCAAATTTCATTTTATTCACCCTAAATAACGATATTTCAATTTTTCAACTGAACTATGATGTGCCCTTGGGCACCACAATTCAAGCTATTCGACTACCACGTCGGGCACAAGCGACCCTAAATTATTTCGCGGCACAACAAGGACAAATCGCTGGATGGGGTCGTATCAACGATGCGAATACAACTTTAGCGGCATCATTGAGGTACACAACAATTAGTTTGTTCACGGTCGATTTATGCCGAACATACTTCAAGGCTAGCATTATTACAAACTCATCGTTATGTGGTGTTGGAGTACCCGACTCGCGGAGCAGTCCATGTAGAGGTGATTCAGGTGCCGATACCGTATGGTCAGTTATTGGAGTATTCTCGTTTATTTCTCAATCCGGATGTGCCTCCGAGAAACCATCAGGCTATACGAATGTGGCGTCATATCTCGATTGGATTAGTGTCAATGCTGGAATAATAATTAGAAATTAGATTAAAATAAAAATATATTAGATAATTGAGCAAATTGTATTTTAGTTTTTTTAAAGTTCCTCCACGTGACGGTTTTTACCCTTTGAACAATTCACTTGAAATTGTGTACAGTACGATTATCAGATAGTGTACGACTATACAAAATTATACGCGATAAGGCCAATATTTGGGTATAAAGTCAAAACTTATATTCGTTCATCGTATCGTATATTTGTCGTAGGTGTAGCCGCAGGTATAACCAAAATGAAAGTATTTGTGTTGCTCAGTATTTTAGCCGTCTGTGCTCATAGCGCTAATGTGGTAAAGTATTTTGTCTAAAGTCAAGTGTGAAAGTTACTGAAGTGTGAAACTAATTAAATAATTGCTTTTTTAGCCAACCGGCCGAATTGTAAACGGATCACCAGCCGCTTTTGGTCAATTCCCTTTCCAAGTATTGGTGATTGGATATCCAGACGATGGAGCCGCATCACGTGTTTGTAGTGGTTCATTAATCGCCACCAACTTTGTACTAACCGCAGCTAGTTGTGTATTGGGTATTAATACGTTTAGTCTTGGTTTTGGTTCTAATGTGCAATCACCACCGCTCGTCTCACGCACCGTCACCTCTGCTCATGTTATCTCGCACGCCGATTACAATCCATCGACTTATCAAAATGATGTGGCACTCATTCATCTCGATGAACCGGTTCCGTTAAGTGCAACCATTCAACTCATCAATTTGCCACGCACATCGCAACTATCGACGACATTCGTAAATGATGTTGGTACCGTAGCCGGGTGGGGTCGTATTGCTGATGCCAGCCCAAATAATTCTGAAGATCTACTTTATATCCAAGTTCGTGTAATCGATAATCTAATCTGCTCGATTAACTATCCGGCTAATGTATTTGCATCAACCTTGTGTTCACGTGGTTATGACTTTAATGCCCAATCGATTTGTAATGGTGATTTTGGAAGTGCACTAGCAATTCAGGAAGGTAATCACTTTACACAAATTGGTATTGCTTCATTTATTTCATTTGAACGTGGTTGTGCCTCAGGGTATCCATCGGGGTATGTACGTGTTACATCGCTCCTTGATTGGATTGCGAATAATACTGGAATTGAAATTGAAGCATAAGGAAATTAAATTCGTTACTTAAATTTGCCCAGTAGATATTTTTTGTTGTCAAATTTATCAAAATAAATAAAACAGTTATTTTTAAGTCGAATTTAGTATACAACAGATGTCACTATAAAACAAATTGAAATTCAAATTGGTTTAGAACTTGGCTATACCAATAAACTTCATTACCGATTTGTCGTATAAATCATAGCCAACTTCACATTTATTATTATTACTATTTTGCATTGGAATGACATTTAAACGTCAATATTACAAAAACGCCAAAATTTTGGTTAAAGTTTCTCAAAAATGGATGAAAAATGAGATAAGCATTTAGTGTAGGTGAACAAAAGTGATTTAATAAAATATGGACAGTATATTTAATCGTAAATTAAATTCGAAAGACTATTTAGTCGAGCGGAGCGCGTATCAAAAGTCTCAGATCATTTCGCAGCTGAGTCTTTGTTCGAAGGAAATCAACTATAATTTCGGAGAAAAACAGGAAAATCGATTGAACATAACCGAAACAACACTGACACTGTGCTCTATTATCGAATCGATTTTCTTGCATGGACTAAAAGACTCGATACTGCGAAAAACGATCAGCGTGTTTACGGGCGATGATGATAGTCGAAGGCCCGACGTGAATTTTTGGCCGCCACTGCTTGTCATCTCACATAGGCATATTATCGAAAAGATCCAGAATTTAAAGCAAATCACCACGGATGTCGGCTATTGTCGAGCTTGGATCCGATTATCGTTAAACGATAGCCTGCTCTCATCGTACCTGAAAACAATACGAAAAAGTCGCTCATCCATAAACAACTACTACACACAGTGGGCTTTTATGCGAGACATCGACTCGCTAGAACACACAGAAAAGCTAATCGAAGGTATTGAAGCCATCATTGTGTTCGATCTGCCCACAAATTCGAGCCTATTAAATCAATGGAACGACTGGACTTTAGAGTTGGCTGGAGTTTGGTACGCTCCACTAAAAAATCACCCAATTACTTCAGGGTTTGATGTCGCAAGCTCTCTAACCGAGTATACGAGCCCATTGCCCGAAGAAACTGACGAGAATGAAGTCGAAATCGCCGAAGAGGAGATCGCAAATGAAAATTTGTATACAAAGTTTTATAAGAACGGGAACCGAAATCCCGATCAGCTCGACCCTGTGGAAAAAATAATCCAAGAGCTGAATGAAAATTTACTAGACGACGGAGATGATGAGGAATCCACTGCAATTGAAAAAGTGGATGATGTGCCAATTACGACAGACGATTCGGAAAATAATTTCCTATCGAAAAGCGGTCAGAATAGCATGGGAAATTCGATAATTTCGAAAATCGGATGGTCATCTCATGACACCCTAGTCGAGGATGATCAGAAAAGTCTTTACAGCAACCATAATCCGCCCAGCCGATCGAACAGCATGAATACCTCGATCAGTTCCCCAATCGATAGACACTCCTTTCACTCGCTGCTCGAGAAGCACGAGACCAAAAATATTTTCAGCAAGACCAAATCGCTAACCGCATTTAACGAATTGTGGGAACGATTCGAGAGCACACTACAAATGGATTACGAGAATTCGATTTTTAGTAAAAGCCCCAATGATCCCGGAACCATGGAGGATTCGATTACAAACGAAATCCCAGCGGAATTTAAAGATAAATATTCGGTCGAAGAGCTCCAGGAATTGGTCGAGCAGACTTGTAAACTCGCTCACGAACCAGGACTTGATGCCCAAGGATATATTTGCAAATCGTGTGCCAATCCGCTCGGTGTCTTATTCGTTAAAGCGATTCAGGTATGTGCATTCAGTGGTTACTACTTTTGTGATTCGTGTATGAGCCCCGAGCTTTTTATAATCCCGGCCAAAGTAATCTACAATTGGGATTTTAGGAAATATCCGGTTTCGTTACAATCGGCGTCATTTTTAACGGATTTCCAATATTCACCGTTTATCGACTTAAAGCTCGTAAATCCGAAAATCTATAATTACGTAACGGAAATGGCCAAATTACAAACTCTACGCATTCAGCTGAATTTTATACGCGCCTATCTATTCACCTGCTGTGAGAAAATCATCAAGCAGCTTCAGGAAATCATCGAGAAGAAGGAATACTATCACGAGCACATCTATCGATATTCGATCAACGATTTGAATATGATTCAAAAAGGTAAGCTGGCCCAAACACTCGAGAAGACGGTAAACTTTGGCCGAGATCATATACTAGATTGTCCGCTGTGCAGTCAAAAAGGTTTCATCTGCGAAATTTGTAATTCACCGAAAGTTTTATATCCATTCGACGTATCAACCACATATCGTTGTGGATCGTGTGGTACGATTTTTCATTCAAAATGCTTGGACGAGCTAAAACCATGCCCGAAATGTGATCGCAAAAAGCGACGACAAGATTTACCACTTCTCGAGGTTGGTAACGAGAATACGGAATAAACTAAGCTATATTATGATTTAGCAAATATTAGTGTTGAAGCAGCTTTAAAAAATGGTTTGGTAACATAATAAAATACTAATCAATTAGATTTTTAGATTCTCGATATGAGATATCAACTCGATCCGATCAAATTTTATTATACGCTTTTGGGTTATGTATGTGAGTCGAAGTAATTCGGATGTGGCGCCAACTCGCTAACGAATAATACAAATTTGAGCGAATCGAGTTGATTTAGCGGGTCGTGCAATAACACGATCCCAGCTTAAATTTAAATTAAGCAAAAAGACGTTACACAAAATATTAGATTTTTTATATTATAGATTTATTTATTTTATATTTACAAAAAATTTATTTTATAAAAATAAAGAAAACTATTACTAATTTACATTAATCATATGCAGCATATACTCTGTATTAAATAATAAACACTCGATGTAACAAAAAAAAACTCTGTAAAATTTAGTAACTATCTAGAGGCCAACCTTCGTAATATGATTCACAATCCATGCCATTCAATCATCATCCGGTTTGTTTTTTTTTTATTGAAAACTGTAATGAAAATAATATTGTTAATAAATTATTATCCAAATATGATGTTTAATGTTAAAATAGTATCACTCCAATTGATTTGGAACAAATGTTCGTAATATCGTTACACTTATATACAATCGTATCGCGTTACAGAACAAAACGCCAGCAAATCAAAAATTTTACATTTCTGGGTTTTATTTGCGGACGATAAGCAAAAACAGCTTACAGTTTTCAAATGAAACTCAGAAATGCAATGTTTTTGACTAAAACTACTGATTTGCTGGCGTTTTGTTCTGTAACGCAAAGATGTCTATCTTCTTTTGTTGTTTACTTTTTAGGTTCC
Source organism: Tipula unca (assembly GCA_951394425.1). Classification (NCBI taxonomy): domain Eukaryota; kingdom Metazoa; phylum Arthropoda; class Insecta; order Diptera; family Tipulidae; genus Tipula; species Tipula unca. The sequence goes on along the minus strand of OX596380.1, from coordinate 14,945,341 downwards.
AGTAAACTAGCATTTTTGAATTTACAATAAAAATTTAATGTGGAACTACATCGAATGCTTGGAACATTTATTCTTGATAAAGCACCAGAAAAAATTAAAAACCTAAAGCCGTCAAGACTGACATGGCTTGATGCGATAGGTTATATATAAAGCCGTTACCCGTCTGAAGTCGACAATTTTTGAAACTACTACATTCTGATTACTAAAAATTAATCGAGACATTCTCTCAGCAATACGAGTCTTTATATGGCTTCAGTTGGAGTCTGACTCGGATGCAGCAACGAGGTTTTCTAAAATTCATGACCATACTATAAGAGAAAAGTTGCAGAATTCGATGGAATAACAAAATAATGTTTTCCAATAATCCAAATTACCGAAGCTTCCGAAAAATCTATGAAGCAGCTCTCCGCACCCATCCCTCAGAAAAGACATCAATGTAACTTCAAAACGAGATTCTCCAGAATTTCATCAACGTAACTTCAAAACGAGATTCTCCAGAAGATAAATAGCGGAACAGAAATGGTGGTAATCAGGTTGAAAGAATAGTTCGAAAAAAGTCTCACCACAGAATAGGAAAAAGATTATCCAATGGGAGCATGGATGAAGGTCAATCAAAAACCGCGAGCATCGGATGAAGTATTGAACATCCCTAAATTATGTCGAAGCCGATTGAGATACATATAGCCCCGATGTACTACTTTCGAGGACTTGTCATAATTGGTAAGTTGAAGATTTGCCAATTATGCTTCTGAGGACATGTATGTATGTATGTCCTCGAATTTATTCTATATATCCTAAAGCTGGTCCACGGTATAGTTAGGGTGGTCTATCTTTCTGGAAAGTTTTCTAGACTTCAGCAACACCTTTTCTGAAGGTACATGGAACTATTGGTAAGTGCGGTGACCATGTAAATGATGAAATGAAACTGACCTCAATATTTATTGTGAGACCGTCCGAGTTAAGACATAGCAGTAATAAGAATAGTAAAAACTTCAAATATTCAACTGTGTCGATTTCAATATCATAGTTACATTCGGTATTTTAATTCCCAGTCCACGACATTAACAACCCCGTCAATCAAACGAAATAAAATGTACTTACATCACACGTTCACTTGCCAACCATTAAATAGTCCTCGTACAGCATCGTATTTCTTCGTTCATTTAAATTTTTCGAAATCAGCGGTAAATGTCCGTTCGCCTCCAATTGATTAATGATCATATTGATTTTGGCCCCCTTTGGCGGCGATTTCTCCACACCAATTCCGGTCGCATTTTGTTTCACTTTATGGCTGGACACTTTCGCTGGCGGTGGCATCAGCCTTGGAGACGATATAGAGAATATTTGGGTAGTAGTTTCCTTACTCGTTGACGATGATAATGTTAAACGATTTTTAAACCATTGTTTGACCGGGGTTCGACCACTACTACTCGTTGTGATCATTGTTTGTTGTGACGTGCAAGTTTCGAATAGTTTTTTTTTGGCTGGTAATTTAGGTTTCTCCTTTAATAGAACCAGCTCGTTCTCGATTTTTTCGCGAACTTTCGATAATTCAATTAGCTCGTATGTTTCGTCATTTTGTATTTGGGCGCCAGTTGCAACATCAATATCGCTGATTTTAGGTTCGGCAGTATTCTGAACACTTTGTTGCGGAGATGCCGGCTGACTTTTTGGTATATCGTATTCAATTTTTTTACCATTCACATAGCAAATCATTTTATTACCGCATACTGATAGATTATTGTAGTCGAAAAGGGATTTTGGTTCCTCATATATATCTTCACTTCTGCTCGACGCACGATTATTTTCGTTATGATCTACTGGTACTGGCCCTAATCCTGCTGTATCATCATCCACGACTTTCGTACTTAACGTATCGGCCTGATTAGTGTCCGGCGGTGGCGTCGGTAATTTTCGTATCGATAATCCATGCGGTGGCAGAATACTTGTCTCGTCGCGATAGTTCATCTCGCGCACTTCATTCAAAATTTTGATCCATTCAGCCAAATCTCTCTCCGTTTGGGTTTGAAATAAATATTTTTTATTATTAAAATAATTGATTTGAAATAAATATAACTTCTTCTTGTTCGCCTCGCTTAAATTATCAATGGTTACTGTTTTGTTTATGTACAAATACGTGGTCGGTTTTAAATCACTCATCCCATTTGGATACAGTAGTAACCATTTCGTTAGCACGCCAGCATAGTATTTTCTATTTTGTTCGAAGAATAACCGTTTGCCAACACGATTTATGAAACCACATTTTGGAGAATTCTTTATGATTAAATGGGCGGCCGGTAGACCACTATATGGACACGGTATGCTGTTGCCATTATTATCGATATCATCATCATTTTCTAATAATTTTTCATCAGCATTACTAATCGATTGTGTGTCTAATTCATTTTTATCATCTTCAGAGTCATTGTTATTATTATTACAGCATGTCATGTATTCATTATCATTCGGCTTACTATTCATTTCCAAGTAACAATCATCTTCTAAATCATCACCAGCAACACTACGATTTGCGGCATTACTGTTGTCATTATCAATTTCATGCCTTAATTTATCCATAATCTGCTTACATCGTTGCAACAGATTTTTTATGCTATACTGATCGGTGATATCATTCTCATATGTCTCATTTGAATGTTCTTGCTGGTTATTTAGATATACATAAGTGTCTGCGAAAATGAAAAATGGACAAAGAAAAAGAAGAAAACGCAAATTAATTATTCATAAAGTCTTAAATATTATTGTTATAATTTTTTTTTATTTTATTTTTTTTTATTTAATTGAGACAAGAGAAGAAATTTTTCGCGGAAATTGGGTTGAATTATAAATCATAATTGTTTATTATTAGGTTTGCGAATTAAGTTGTTCGTATTGAATTGAAATTGATTAAGTAGTTAATTGTTAGACGCGAGACAATATCCCAAAACTTACGAATTCAAGATCACGACATACTACCACCATTCACTAAGAACTTTCGAATTTGATAAGCAGTGGCGAAGGGGTATTTTGTACTCGCACCAGCCTAAAGCAACCAAACTCTTGTGTTGTAAGAATTATTATGAACTATTTGACTGTTTCTTATCTATGTATAGGGAAGTCTGAATTTCTATTAAATTTGCTATGCCCTCGGATTTTTATAAAATCTAGATTCTAAAATTTGTGAAGCTCTTATAAGAAGCTCTGCGTGACATCGAATTTGCATGCAATTTAATGATGCGATATATCCTGTCGCAATTTGAATCTAGGTATTTGGTAACATTAACATATCATCCAGTATAGCAATTTTTACACTCGGTATAAGTACATAAAAGATCGAATCTAAAAATAGTCACTCGTATTAGAGTTTATCATATTATTAATTTAGATTAGGTACCGATTTATATGAAGCCCAAATGTAACACCGATGATGGTTCGATTATTTTTCCCTAAAACTATGAGGTCAATTTTGATAATAAACTATCAATTCACACTATAATTCACAGATCACACAATTATATATGTACATATGTACTACAATATTCGTGCATACAAACATTTAATAATAAACTACATTTTTAAATTAATTCAATTGACATGAAACAATTAAAATTGTTGACCTCTTGCAAACCCATAACGACCAAACCGATCGATCGAATTTGGAAGTTGAAACGATCGGACAAAAAATAAATTCAATCAAACGGAAACGACTCGAAAATATAAAAAAAAACAACAACTTATAAATTTACCTACCTTCAATAAATTTTTGTAAATAATTTTTATCCAATTTATCCATTTTGGCACATATTTCTTTTAATTAATTTAATAAATAATATTTATTATCACAAAATAGTTATTTTTATAATACTTATCGAAGACAACAAACACGCACAGAAAAAACTGTTCGAATGAATGATGAATGAATGAAAATAAAAACAAAAGAAATCCAAAATAAAATAAAAACTCTCCCGCTATGATAATATTATATTTTTATTTCAATACAACTGAAGGGGAAATTTATTTACGTGTGTATAAAATAAAAATAGAGAATTTTGAAGTACACTGTAATATTGTGCATGAATATTTTTATTTTGATGTGATTCGAGTGTTCGCCACAATGATGCGCCCTAAGCTACTATGTATGTATTACAAATTTAAAAGATCTATGATGGAATTTTATTTTGAAACGTTAGTGATTCGAATAATTTGGAATGCCTAAAATTGGGCGAAATGTTATAAATCTAAATTTCATACGGTATGAGATACTCGTACATACACTATTGTTTGTTGATATAAATAATTATTTTAAACAGTAGTACCAAAATATGAAAATAAAGGAGTTAATTGGGTACTTGTTTTTTAATTCACCCGAATTATTTTTTTGTTTTATTTAAACGAATGCAAAACCATTAACGGTAAAAACTGTTTTATTTAAACGACGATTATTTATTTTTAATACTGTATTATTTTTTGTGATTAATAAATGTATATTCTTTATAATTTAATTCATTCTATACATATGTAATTTTAAGATGAATTTAATTCGTTGTATGTATATGAATCTAATTCGTTGTAGTTTCTTAACTCAAATATTACAATTAAATTTTCTTAAATTACTTGTAAATTTGTTTATAGTCCACAACAAAATATTATTACCATTTAAACGCATACTAAAATAGGGAACTCCTCAAAGCCGCTTAGCATTGGTCCCTTCTGCCCAACATCTACACGTATGTACCAAATTTTTCAGTTTTGCGTTAATTAATAATTCGTTAAAAAATAATTCGGGTGAATTAAAAATCAAGTACCGTTAATTGTAACTATTATTTAAAAACTTGGACAGTGTTACATGCAAATTTTAATTTTAAACCATTTTCACGTTTTTCAATTTAGGGGTTTGGAAAAATTATTTTAGATATGACATACATTCAATGAGCCATGCGGAACCGTAAAGTATTATGACTAGGATATTCGGGCATATTTTAAAGGGTTAAAGCGATGTAAGAAAAACGACATACCTACATATAATAAATTGATTTATTAGTGCATTGTATTCCAAATAATTAGGCTAAATATGCATGTACACTTTATACTCAATTATAGCGTAAACATGAAAAATGTACATTGAGTACAAACAAATTTTTGAGTTATTTAATTAAAAAATATAAATTAAGGTGACCCGTCCCTATATACTACCGCTCCTATCGATAGTTATATCTATAGTTATACCAACCTTTCTATAGATGAAGGATATTTTATTTACGACGAGAGCGCAGCGCGGTGACACGCAGTTCGTTCGTCCCGTCATGTCTGAAAAATGTCACTTGATATGAGCAGAAGTATATAGGGGGCTCATTTACATTATTTTGTTATACAATTTTAAAACGTCTATTTGTTGGATATCCATCCCGTAGGCACATATTCCGACGCGGACTCCTTTGGTGTCCAGTCAACTCCCTACTCTACCTCGATTTACCCTCTGCCAATCAAGCTCTAAGTATGGCTTTCATATATCGACCGCAATGATGCAACCTATATCGAATGCGATGAACGATTTACTATATGAATTCTATAAGTTCACTTTTTATTATTATTTTGTCTTTATTTAAAAGAAAATCATGTTTCAGGCAATATTTGTATTTCCCGGTTTCAAGCGTAATTTACGCTTATAAAAACTGTACTTTGGCACATATGAGTTCAGTTTAACTATCGTTTCAATATAGTTATCAATAATATGAACGTTTTACTTGTAATTATTGTTGTGTTAGCATTATTCGTGTTAAAGGCGTGCGCCGCTAATAAAACACAAACCGATCTATTTAAAACTCTTCTTGAGGAACGTATAATACAAGGGACTAATGCCGGCCGCGGGCAATTTCCTTGGGCATTTTATTTTGTAGCATCGACAAACAATCCGAAAGAAAGTGCTTTTTGTGGCGCCTCGTTAATAACTACTAGGAGTGCGTTGACCGTGGCACATTGTTGCCGTGATTTTAAATTATTTCAACTGGTAATTGGAAAACTCACCTTAGATACGTCACATTTTGTACGAACCACACGATACTGTAAAGTACATGAGAAGTACAATTCGAATACGTTGCGTAACGATTTGGCTATGCTCCGTTTTAAGAGCATTACGGCTACAAAAGATGCCAGACCTATTTCTTTGCCTTGCGGAAGTGAACTACGCCAATCTTTCGTAAATGTGAAAGTTGCCGCGTGTGGCTGGGGTGAAGAATTAAGTAAGAACATTTTAACAAATATATGTATAGATTTTTATTTTAATAAATTTACGCAGATGGTCGATTATCGAGAACACTAAAATTTGTATACTTGCGCGTTATATCAAATAAACAGTGCAAAAAATCGTTCAACATTGTAGCAGATACCACTATATGTGCAACGGGTGCTAACAGGAAAAGTACATGCCGTGGTGATTCGGGTGGATCTTTAACGTATTTTAAAGGTAGCCGCGCTATCTTAGTTGGTGTTACATCGTTTGTTTCGAAGAAGTGTGGGATAAAGCCAAGTGCTTATAGCCGTGTTACTAAGTATATAAGCTGGATTAACAAATATAAGTAAAACATTTTGAAATATTTAACTTATATGTACTTAACCTATCTGAAATTGAATAAATCTATGTATATTTGATACACGTGTTTACGATTTTAGGTAACTCTCTTCGGTCCCGTCCATCGAAATGACAATACATTTTCTGCATTCCAATACCCCAAAACTATATACCTATAAGCTATAACTATATACAGGAATATGAAATTCATAAAAGATTATGTTTTCTTTTATCTCCGATTTTGGGAGCATTGAGCGTATATCTGTCTTGCTTTTGCTAGCATCGTTCTCCTCCAGGTGGTTTCTTACTTTTCTTTTCCCTTGCGAATTAATTATATTCCTCAATTTTCGCTTTCCAATTTCTGTCTCAATATTTATATCTTTGGTTGACCATAAAAGTTCTTCTCTATATACATATATTATAGGTATTTAGTCATAAATAAATATACATTTTAAACGCTTGAAATCCGGGAATGCAAATATTGCTCGATACGTGATTTTCTTTTAAATGTGTGAAAGACGAAATTTTGATAAAATGCGAATTTATAGAATTCATTCATATGCATTAAAACGCGTTATGGTATCAATTTTAGGCGCTTTGCAGACCATTTGATCATTGTAGTAATTTTTCGGACTATTTTCGAAATGAATGTTGGAAGTATCGGCAGAATGAATAGTGTCCGATTCGTTTAAGGCTCTGCTTTTAACATTCATCAACTTTGAGATGTAATTACGAGAAAACTATAGCGAATTTGTAAAAAAAAATCGTGTGTTGCTCGCTTGCAAATATATTTAACTTTACTAAAAATAAAATGAAGTCAATACCTAAATTTATGTGGCCATAAAATGATTTATACGATGCATATACAGGTGTTCGCAAATTGAGTAAAGTAGAGCCTTACAATCTGATTTTGGATTACATCGTTCTCAATCGTACGTTACATTGTGTGAAGTCTTTTTTATTCTGGAATTCGGCCGAGAGCTTGAAGAGCATCATAGTCAAAATGATTGAGCTCCAGACGGCATCTTATAGTACTCTAGAATTTTTTTCCAAACTTTTAATGAGCGTAAGAGGTTTAAAATCTTTCATAAGTGTAGAAACTATAGCCGTATAGATAAGGTTGATACATAGCCCAAATATTGCCTCTGAATGAATATCTGCATATGATGAGTTATTCCGAGCGCCTGATGGCACCGAGTACGAATCTGACTTAACTTGGAGATTAAATAAGTACCCAAATATCGCATCGTATCAACACGGTTGAAATGTGGTGTCACTTTCACTAACACTATGCTGGGGGTGTTACAAATAATGCTGAGGGCCCGCTAATTTTAAGGCACCTAGTAATTCATATAATAATGTCATTTGTAGTTTCAACTCAGGGAATTGGTCTGCCACAGTTAGTAAAACCTCACTCATGATGAAATTAAATAAACGGGGAGATATGGGGCATCCCTGTTTAACTTCTTTGCTTTTCTTGACTTTTTCTGTACAAATATTGAACTATTTAACAGTATAAACTCTAATTATCATTCATTACCGTGTCTATCACAGCTCAATATATGGAATTAATAATAATAAATTGATCTAAATTACAGGATCTCTGCCATTAAACTTAAATGTAAATTAATTAATTAAAGGTTGGAATACAGAATAAATTAAATCGTAACTAATTTGAGTTGAATTTTCAGGAGTATTCTAAAGGGAACGAAGGTATTAAATGGTATAGCTATAATTATAGCTATACATTATAGGTATAATGGAGCGGTATAGTTCTCCTTTGCACAGCATACAAGTTACTGTCATATATTGTATTGGATAGAATCACTCCTCTAGCGGAGGGCCTGGTTGGTGACTATCAAGGAGGATTTCGTCCGAATCGATCAGTCACAGATCAGGTCTTTTCGCTGCGAGTGATTCTATCTAAACATTATGAGACATCCATCTCCGTACATCAGGTGTTCCTGGATTTCCGGCAGGCCTATAACTCCATCAATCGAGAGAGTTTGTGGGCTGCCCTGGAATACCTAGGAATGCCAACAAAATTGGTACGACTATGTAGGATGACAGTGCCGCAGTCTCAATGCTCCGTTAAAGTTGAGAACAGGCTATCGACAATTTTTACAGTTAACTCGGGTGTTCGACAGGGGGTGCTCTGTCCTCGATACTCTTTAATCTCATGTAGGATTACATCTTTCGTAAAACTGAAACACCTCAGCGCAACATCTTATATCGCCAGTCCAATCAGGTGTTTGCATATGCAGATGACATATGCGTGATTGGGCTGAATAGCAACGAAGTGAAAGAAATAGTTTATCCGCTTGTAGAGTTTTCAGATTCAGTTGGACTTCAGATCAATGAGTCCAAAACGAAATACTTGCTCTCTGGTTTTAGGGACAATGGCACACCAGATTTTAGTAGTGGCCACCACACGTTTGAGGGAATGAGGAGGTTCAAATATTTGCGCGCTCTTATCACTGTTGTATCACTGTTCCGGAACGAATTGTGCAGCGACCATTAAAAGAGCGCCACCATATGGTAGGCGCAGAGGTCGTTGCAGGCGACGATGGCTACACGATGTAGAGAATGACTTGGCTTCTTCAGGTTGTCAAGGACAGTATGAAGACCAAGTCCAGTATCGGAACCGTTGGAGCCAGATTGTTGACTCAGTAAGGGGCCAGTAATGGCCTTTAGACACTGTTTATTATTATTATTATTACACATCTTGTAGTGTGCAAATTTTTGAGAAATTTTGATTTTAAGAGGAACGTCAAACGCGACCAACTCTTTAAACCGTATATGACATGGATGAAACATATCGAAATTTGTATTGCCAAAAATTTAGATTTAATAGAATCTTCAACAAAAATGGATATGGAACAAATTACTGCTAATTCAAAGCTATTTCGGACCAGTTATAACTCAGTTATATAGGCCAAAAGCTTGCTTTTATCGGGTATTAACGTACTTGAATCTAACAGTAGAGACGGTAGAACTTGCCCGAAATGTCGAGATTAGTGAGGGCTAGTCCCAGTTTAATCTAAAAATCCAACTTGAAAAATACGAGTTTCTGAAAAATGAAACCGAATTTCTGTTCCATATAATTACTCAGGACGGTGTCAAACCGAACTCAGTCAGTGTTGAAAAAAATCTTGAGTGACCAGTTCCAACTAACCAGTAACTGATTATTTGTTACAAAAGGTTATATGACAAATTATACTTTCATTAAAACTTCGGAAAATAAATAATTAAATTCTAAAATTATGACTCTGATGTTCTTGATGTGCAACGAATCAGAGAACGATGCAATCCAAAATCAGGTAGTCGGACACTATATTCATTCTGTCGATTCTTCCAGCGACTATTATATTCAAGACAACGGAAGAAATATTCTCTAACTATTTTTGCTTCATCTCAATCGCCCACAATACCCATCGCCAGTTGGGCTGAACTATGGCGTTTCATGTATTAATCGCAATGATGCATTCTACATGGAATGCGATGCACCTTTTAAAATATGAATTCCCGTTTTATCATTATTTTGTCTTTTACACATTTAATACAAAATCACGTATCGAGCAATGCTACTATTTCCTGATTTAAATCGTAATTTACGCATTTAAAAGCTGTAGCTTGGCGCATATGAGTTCAGTTCAACTTTCGTTTCAATACAGTTATTAATAATATGAACGTGTTACTTGTAATTACGTTGTCGTTATTCGTGTTAAAGGCGTGCGCCGCTAATAAAACACAAGCCGATCCATTTAAAACTCTTCTTGAGCAACGTATAATACAAGGTGCTGATGCACGCCGCGGGCAGTTTCCTTGGGCATTATATTTTGTAGCATCGAAAAACAAGCCGAAACTAAGAATTTTTTGTACAGGCGTTTTAATAACTCCTAAGAGTGCGATGACCGCGGCACATTGTTGCTTTGAATTTGATTTTTTTCAAGTGGTAATTGGAAAACTCACCTTAGATACGTCACATTTTGTACGAACCATACGAAACTGTAAAGAACATGAGAAGTATAATCCGAATACGTTACGTAACGATGTGGCTATTATGCATATTCCCAAAATTAAAACTAATCTAAATGTCAGACCTATTTCTATGCCTCGCGGAAGTGAACTACGCCAATCTTTCGTAAATGTGAAAGTTGCCGTGTGCGGTTGGGGTGAAGAATTAAGTAAGAACATTTCGACAAATGTTTGTATAGATTTTCCGAATAATTTTTGATAAATTTTTATTTTAATAAATTTACGCAGATGGCCGATTATCGAGAACACTAAAATTTGTATACTTGAAAGTTATATCAAATCAACAGTGCAAAAAATTTTTCAACATTGTAGCACCTTCTACTATATGTGCAACGGGTATTAACAGGAAAAGTTCATGCCGTGGTGATTCGGGTGGATCTTTAGTACAGTTTAAAGGTAAGCGCGGTGTCTTCGTTGGTATTACATCATTTGGGCCGAGTCAGTGTGGGACAGAGCCAAGTGCTTATAGCCGTGTAACTAGATATATAGGCTGGATTAACAAAAATAAGTAAAACATTTTGAAATATTTAATTTATATGTACTTAACCTATTTTATTGTACTTAACCTATTTGAAATTGAATAAATCTATGTATATTTGAAAACACGCGTTTACGATTTTAATTAATGCTCTTCGGTCACGTTCATCGAGATGGTAATACATTTTCCGCATTCCAATAATGAAATGATAAATATAAAAAAATATAAAATATAAAATCGGCACGCGTAGTAATTACAAGTAAACACATTGTTGTTTAAGGACTACCTAGCAGAGAAAAAAACACTTAAAAATAAAAAAAACGTTTCATTTACAATAAAATTCATGTACTCGTATGTTTTCCAATCAACAACGAAACATTTTAATTTAAAAATGATCATTTTTAAATTAAAGACTTTAATATTTTGTTTTAACAGGTTAACATATCCAAAAGTAGTGGCATGTATGTATACACGATGGGTATAATATATAATATAGCGATGGTGAAATAAACGCATAGTCCATTGTCTTTGCTAAAACTTTCAATATTTTCTATTCAAATGACAGATATAAAAGATTTGTATAGCATTAAATATAAATGCGGCGGTGGTCCATTAAGTAAAGTCAGTGACTTTCGATTAATGGATCTAAGATCTATTCTCGATCCAGCCAAACATTTTTTGATTTAATTTTTTCAGTCAATTTAGTGATGGTGAAATAAAATTATTCAAATCCCCAACTCATCTTCTGTTCAAAACTTCAATATTCTCCATGTAAAAGTGGCAAGTATAAAAGATGGGTATGGGTATAGAGCGGTAATGAAATTGTACGGCGATGGTCAAATAAGCAGAGTCCATTGCCGTTGCTAAAATTTTAATTTTTTTTATTCAAATGGCAGCTATAAACGATAGGAATATCACTACTTATATGTATGGCGGTGGCTCGGTGGTAAACGAAGCTATGTGAATGGATTGTAATGATGACTATATAGTTCAAGCCTCAAAACGTATTTTTAATTTAATTGCAAATTGGTCATTTTTAAATCAAAAAGCGATTATTTGTAATTTAATGAGAAAATGTGTTAATGCTCGCTAAATTTGTTTATCCTTAATCGAGGTTCGAACACTGCACAACATCAATGATTCCAAATCCTATGACATCGCTCACCATTTCCATATATAGATTTGCCGCTATATACTCATCTTTATATTTGCCAATTGAAGGGAGAAATTAAATAAATTAAATTAAAAATTATTTAATGCCAACCGAGGCTTGAACTCAATTTCACAATTCCAAATGCAACGACTCTGTTTACTGGGCCACCGGCGTATATAAATATGGTGCTATACAAATCTTTTATATTTGTCAATTCAATAGAGAAAATTGAAAGATTTGGCAACAGAAATGGACTATGCTTATTTGACCATTGCAGAAATTGAATGTAGATTTCAACAGAAGCTGTGTTGGACCAATTTTACAATTATATACGATTTCAAGAGCGTTGACTCTGCTTACTCGACCATCGGCATATTAAAAATTTTTCGCCTTATATAGCTCGTTCACACAACTCTAATTCCAACTTAATGTCTGTAAGAAAATAGTTTTGTTAAATTTCGTAAGATTTCATTAGGGATTCTTAAAGAATCTGATTCAAGTCAATCGCCCTCTTGCACTCATCTTTTCCGTACATTGATTTGTTGTTATTCATGCGAATACCGACCGACCTCAATCGAAATCTATATAAGTTCGATATTCATCATTATATTGTCTTTCAAGCAATTTAAAAGAAAATCACGTATCGGGCAATATTTGCATTTCCGTATTTCAAGCGTAATTTACGCTTATAAAAGCTGTACCTTGGCGCATGTGAGATCAGTTTGATTTTCGTATCAGTTATAGTATGAACGTGTTATTTGTAATTACTGTTGTGTTAGCAATATTCGTGTTAAAGGCGTGCGCCGCTAACAAAACACAAATCAAACCATTGAAAACTCGTCTTGAGGAACGTATAATCAATGGTGAGAATGCTCGCCTCGGAACATTCCCTTGGGCATGTTATGTTCTAGGTACGATAGTCAATTCGAATAAACGTAGTTTATGTGGCTGTACGTTGATTACTATTAGGAGTGCGTTGACTGCGGGACATTGTTGCCGTGGTAAAAATAAATTTCAACTGGGAATTGGAAAACTCATCTTAGATACGTCACATTTTGAACGAACCACACGAAATTGTAGAGTACATGAGCAGTTTAATCCGGATACGAGAAGTAACGATTTGGCTATGCTTCGTTTTGCCAAGATTAAGCCTACAAAAAATGCTAGACCTATTGCTTTGCCTCTCGGTAGTGAACTACGTCGATCTTTCGAAAATGTGAAAGTAGTGGCGTGTGGTTGGGGTGAAGAACTAAGTAAGACAATTCCAGTGAATATCGATATAGATTTTGCTGATGATTTTATTTAATTTTTTATTTAATAAATGCAGCTGGCCGATATTCGAGAACACTAAAATATGTATACCTGAAAGTTATATCAAATACAGAGTGTCAACAATCGTATCGTAATATATATTCTATCACTCTATGTGCAAAGGGTGTCAACAGGAGAGCTACATGCCGTGGTGATTCGGGTGGATCTTTATCACATTATACAAAGGATCGCGGCGCTATCTTACTCGGTGTTACATCATTTGGAGCGTCTCAGTGTGGGGTAAAGCCAAGTGGTTTTGTTCGTGTTACCAAGTTTATAAATTGGATTAACAGATATAAGTAAAACCTTTTATTTTTGACGTATTTTTTAATTACCTAATCTATCTGAAATTGAATAAATCTATATGTATATTTGATACACGCGTTTACGATTTTAATTAATCATCTTCGGTCACGTTCCTCGAAATGATAATAAACTTTCCGCGTTCCAATAATCAAATGAATACAACATAAAACCGGAACTCGAAGTATTTACAAGTTACACTGAACTAACTAAGCATGTTGAACATATTTCTAACTATGTTCCATTATAATGTCATCTGCTATAACCGCCTGTCTCTTGCAACAGTTCAACGAGGATATACAAATTTCTTGATATCTTCTACGACTTCTTGGTTGATAATAATTGATGCGCTGAAGATTGTGTTCAGTCTCATAACATTTGTACGTTCAGCTGCATATCGACGTGTCTATGTGTGTTAATAGAGACATATATTTTAGGTTGTGGTGTTTTATTTGCGCATTACTCGTTGCTTATATCGTTTCTTATTTGGTTCATTTCTAGTGAGATTCGTTCAAAGATGATCATTGCTAATAATTTCATTGTAGATTTTGCATGTCCTTTCTTTGGAATGGTGATGGTTAAACCTACTTTACATTTCTGCGGAATTTGCCCAGTCCATTAAAATATTGACTTTTAAAAGCTTCAAAATCGACAGAAGCGTCACTGGTCCCACAAAATAAATTTGTTTCAAGTTTCACAGAAGTAAAAAGTTGGTGGTTACGATTTTATTGATCTTAACAATATTTTTGTTTAATTTGGCAGTATCCACTTGTATACAATTGTAAAAAATTGTTGTGTTCGCTGTGAAAGCTTTCGTTTTGTGTTTGTATATTCATCAGACCAATTCTGTACTATGTCAACAAAAATTGTTAAAAGAGTTGATTTTTCATATACATAGTATATTAGAATCTTTAATGACCCTATTAAGGGATTCCAATGAATTGTTCGTTGATGGAACAGGTCGAGTAGCGGAAGTAGATGTTCCATTTTTTGAAATAGTATTTTGAGCAGCTATTACATGTTTTTAAGTATATCCTCCTCAATCCTCTTCCTGTTACTTTTAGCCATATGTGCTCAGCTAATGATTATTGTTTTTCCTGGAAAGAGGTCAGTAATACCATTCCGAATCAAAAAATTCCGAAATATTTAAAATCAACGGCTTTTTCAATCTTGATCTGTTGTGCCTACGATTATAACTGGAAATCCTCGCCGTAATAATTTGAGCGTAGGATCGCTGTGAACGACATTATTAGCTTCGCTAATCCAATCAAAAATTTAATTGTATTTATGAAACGAACATCGGTGTCTCCGTCATCTAACTCCAACCCAGATATTTAATGGGTTTAAGATTAATTCGTAAAGCTTAGTAGCCCATTGATAGAATTATGCATGTGGTCACTAGTTGTCTTATAAAGTTGAAGAGCATTGCTGATTGACTCAAACAATAAGTAAAGTTCTGCAGCATACTGTGTTCCCCGTGCTTTCACTTTGTTGCATCTGTAGTAAGTTTTAGCACCTTCCTTAGTATACTTTGCCGAATGCTCCCACAACCATTTTTTGCTTACTGCACTTTCAGCATCATACAGCTTGATCTGCAGTGTTTCGCGTGAGGAGCATGCAGTTTACAGTTGTCAGACATATATAGATATAGATGATTGTTTCGGACGTGGGCATAGTTCGACTGACAGACTGTTGTTATGCCTTCAAAATAATTGTATAGGTACCCCAGATTTCTATAAACCGGATGGTCTTCATTCAAAACTTTATGAAAGGTTTCGATTCTATACCTTCTAATATATGGGTTAAGGTCCTAAGGTTGTCTGAATAAACACTATACATATAAATATGATTATGTGAACAGTAGAGCTGTGCTGAATTTCCTAAGTAATTGTCTGGCTGAACTTCGCTCTATTCAAAATTTCCTCCTCCAAATTAAATAATTTTCAGAAGGTATATATGTTCAAAAATTGTAAGACTCAATCCTGCTGGCAATACATGCCAGTCTATTAGATGTTATGCAGCTTTTTTTGTAATCTCATAGATGGAGTCTTTTTAAAACAAATGAATAGGAGAAAATAAAAATTTAGCATTGAGTCAGGGCAGAAGAACTTCTTTCCAGTAAAATTTTCAGGTGTTTAAGAAATATTATGGAGCTACACAGTTTGTTTTACATATACCGCAGCTACGACTGTTTACAGATTTAGATATTTGCTAATGATTAACCTTATAATGCTTTTTATGAATTCACAACATTCCTTTGAATTTAATATCGACGTAAATATACAATATAATGAGCTATAGGTAGTCCTTAAACAGCAATAATTTACAGATCCAGTTTCGATTTTATATTATATTCATTTTATTATTGGAATGCGGTAAATGTTTTACCATTTCGATGGACGTGACCAAAGACGATTAATTAAAATCGTAAACGCGTGTTTTCAAATATACATAAATTTATTCAATTTCAGATAGGTTAAGTACATATATCTGGCATGTGTTTATATGAAGAATACTTTGCAATATATGAACCAAAGCTATAACCGATGCTATTCGTAGCTAAGACTTTTGAATTTTAGTAAGGAAACATTTTGAAAAATCTTTTTTCGAGCCAATTTCAGAAACATAACTTATCAGGAAAATGAGACTGAACACAATCATCAGCACACCAATTAAGATCAACCAAGAAATCATATAAGATGGCGGGAAATTCGTATACCTTGGTTGCACTTTAGCCAAAGCAGGGAAGAAGACGACAATAGTATTAACAAGAAATACGCTAGAAATAGGTTCAACATATGCTTCGCATAAGTTCAATGTATGTGCATATAGATACTACTGTATGGATGTTAAACATGTAGACACACCCAAAAAATTATAATAAATCACAGCTATGGGCAACCAGCAAGACTATATGTACATCAACACAATTATTGTAATAAAGTGAACGAATTCGCACAGGACATCAAATCGGTGGTGAACCGGGATCAGGCTTGGCCATAAGCACATTTATTGACGAAGATGCACTAGCCGCAGCAATAATTCGAAAAGCTGACGGCCAACCAACAAATAATTTCCAAACCATATTAAATTTGGAACAAGATAATTTCAAAAAGAATGATAAAGCAACACCAATAGAATTCGACCAATCTTTCAGGCAAAAGAAAGAATTACAATAATAAAACGATAAGTAGCCATGAAATTGACTCAAAAAAAAAATTGAGATTCTGAAATAGAAAATATAGGCTCAATAAAATCAGGCTAAAGAGTACTCAGATCTAATCTAAAATTCTAGTCGATACAGGCACAAACAATAATATAACTAAACCTAGAACCAATATCAAACCACTGACTAGTGCCAGAATGATCGACGGTAAAAAATGTGTTAGGTACGCAAATTGTGACAAAAAATCTTCATGAATATTTTGATGGAATATTGGGATATCAGTCAATGGCTCATATGAATGCTATAATTGACTATAGAAATCAAATTCAAAACAGAACGACGCCGCAGACAGAACACCAACTAATTTACCTAAATTTGGCTTGAATGTGAATAATTTTGAAACAATTCAAATATATTTTGGACGTACCAGAAATAACCATAGTATCGAACACCTAATCCGCACGAACAATTTATGCGAAAACTAAAAAAAAGTCTTGTTGAAACAAATGAGAAACTTTAAAAGTGACGTGGTGGACCACATATAGTTTACGCTATTTTTGCTAGAAAAATGGCATATTATGTGGACAGATGCCACTTTTCTTGAATATTTACTTGGTTTTAACAAGATTTTCTTCGTTGTTACGTTATTCTAGCAAAAAAATGTAGCCCCTATTCTTCATCAGTTTGTGTAATACCATAAAGAGCTATAGATATCTGAAATAGAAGAGTAGTGGTTGACTATCGAAAATTGAACGACAAGGGGAATCTTGGATAACCTGGGAGAATCGATATATTTTTCTACAATTGAATTATCGTACAAATCCCAATGGACATAAATTCCCAGAAGAACCAGTGCTGGGATGTTCTATCATCACTTCGATTCGCTTCGATAGACATTTGTGTCTCTTTTTTTACGAACAAAATTATATTCTATTTCGCATTTTATATTGTGATCATAGCCTACTCGATTCTATTTCTATAAATTCATTCGATAAAATATCACCAATATTTTTATTTTCGATGGCAAGTGAAAAGAGGAAAAAGGGATAGTTTGCAAATTTATTCTAACAGGCTGAGATCGCAATAGACTAGACGTAATTCAAAAAACGCAATGGAGCACAATTTTGTTCGTAAAAAAAGAGACGCAAATGTCTATCGAAGCGAATCGAAGTGATGATAGAACATCCCAGCACAGTTATCCTACACGAATTTATCGGAAAAATATGTTACGTGTATATCTTGACGATATTTGTACAAATGACGAACATTCGTCTACATTCGCGAATCGTGTGGCTGCGTTATAGAAATTTAGGAGATGGCTTGCTCCCAAACTGAAGGAAATATCAAATATTGTTAAATGTATAATGCGGTATGGTCGGTATGTTTATGTTTATTTATATTTTAATAATTTATTTAATATTCTATTTACTAAACACAGACAGGTGTGTAAGTGTAAGGTATATCACAATTATTTTAATTTTTGAGCCACCTTAATTTATTTATTGACAAAACGCGTTATTTAGTTGCTGAGACGGTTTATCAAAATTTCTGTAAGAAAATAGTTTTTTTAAATATCGTAAGATTTCATTACGGATTCTTAAAGAATCTGACTCAAGTCAATCGCCCTCTTACCCTCGTATTTTCCGTACATTGATTTGTTGTTATTCATGCGAATACCGACCGACCTCAATCGAACTCTATATATAAGTTCGATATTCATCATTATATTGTCTTTCAAGCAATTTAAAAGAAAATCACGTATCGGGCAATATTTGCATTTCCGTATTTCAAGCAC
Organism: Tipula unca; assembly: GCA_951394425.1. Taxonomy (NCBI): domain Eukaryota; kingdom Metazoa; phylum Arthropoda; class Insecta; order Diptera; family Tipulidae; genus Tipula; species Tipula unca. Next base: position 14,926,532 of record OX596380.1, on the reverse strand, counting down.
AATTTACGCTTATAAAAGCTGTACCTTGGCGCATGTGAGATCAGTTTGATTTTCGTATCAGTTATAGTATGAACGTGTTATTTGTAATTGCTGTTGTGTTAGCATTATTCGTGTTAAAGGCGTGCGCCGCTAACAAAACACAAATCAAACCACTGAAAACTCGTCTTGAGGAACGTATAATCAATGGTGAGAATGCTCGCCTCGGAACATTCCCTTGGGCATGTTATGTTCTAGGTACGATAGTCAATTCGAATAAACGTAGTTTATGTGGCTGTACGTTGATTACTACTAGGAGTGCGTTGACTGCGGCACATTGTTGCCGTGGTAGAAATAAATTTCAACTGGGAATTGGAAAACTCATCTTAGATAGGTCACATTTTGAACGAACCACACGAAATTGTAGAGTACATGAGCAGTATAATCCGGATACGAAAAGTAACGATTTGGCTATGCTTCGTTTTGCCAGGATTAAGGCTACAAAAAATGCTAGACCTATTGCTTTGCCTCGCGGTAGTGAACTACGTCGATCTTTCGAAAATGTGAAAGTAGTGGCGTGTGGTTGGGGTGTAGAACTAAGTAAGTCAATTTCAATGAATATCGCTATAGATTTTGCTGATGATTTTATTTAAGTTTTTATTTTAATAAATTAACGTGCAGCGGGCCGAAATTCGAGAACACTAAAATATGTATACCTGAAAGTTATATCAAATACAGAGTGTCAACAATCGTATCCTAATATATATTCTATCACTCTATGTGCAAAGGGTGTCAACAGGAGAGCTACATGCCGTGGTGATTCGGGTGGATCTTTATCACATTATACAAAGGATCGCGGCGCTATCTTAGTCGGTATTACATCATTTGGATGGTATCGGTGTGGGGTAAAGCCAAGTGCTTTTGTTCGTGTTACCAAGTTTATAAATTGGATTAACAGATATAAGTAAAACCTTTTATTTTTGATGTATTTTTTAATTACATAATCTATCTGAAATTGAATAAATCTATATGTATATTTGATACATGCGTTTACGATTTTAATTAATCGTCTTCGGTCACGTTCCTCGAAATGATAATAAACTTCTCGCGTTCCAATAATCAAATGAATATAACATAAAACCGGCACTAGTAGTATTTACAAGTTACACTGAACTAACTAAGCATGTTGAACATATTTCTAACTTTGTTCCATTATAATGTCATCTGCTATAACCGCCTGTCTCTTGCAACAGTTCAACGAGGATATACAAATTTCTTGATATCTTCTACGACTTCTTGGTTGATAATAATTGATGCGCTGAAGATTGTGTTCAGTCTCATAACATTTGTACTTTCAGCTGCATATCGACGTGTCTATGTGTGTTAATAGAGACATATATTTTAGGTTGTGGTGTCTAATTTGCACATTACTCGTTTCTTATTTGGTTCTTTTCTAGTGAGATTCTTTCAAAGATGATCATTGCTAATAATTTCATTGTAGTTTTTGCATTTCCTTTCTTTGGAATGATGATGGTTAAACCCACTTCCCATTAAAATATTGACTTTTAAAAGCTTCAAAATGGACAGAAGCGTCACAAAATAAAGGTCCCACAAAATAAATTTGGTTCAACTTTCACAGAAGTAAAAAGTTCAATTTTCTAGATCTTAGCAATATTTTTGTTTAATGTGGCTCATTAGTATCCACTTGTATATAATTGTAAAAAATTGTTGTGTTCGCTATATGCAAGCTTTCGTTTCATGATTGTATTCATCAGACCAATTCTGTACTATGTCAATTAAAATTCTTAAAAGAGTTGATTTGTCATATAGTATATTAGAATCTTTAATGACTCTATTAAATGATTTCAAAGAATTATTCGTTGATTTTACAATACAATGGAATTATCTTTAACTGTCACTTCGTGTTGTTGGGAACACAATCAATAATTCAACTTTTGAGCGTCCTGCGATCAATATTTTCGCGTACTCTTTTATTATTGTAAAATTGTATTTTTATTCGTAATTTTACTTTAATTAATTTGTTTTTAACAGTTATTTTGTGTAAATTAATAAAAAATCACTATATACGTAATACGATTAATTGTAAATTTTATTTTTAATTATGCGGAATACGATGTATTCTTGCGCGTGCTGTAATGAAACTAAATAAATGTCAAAAATACCGGTATTACCACCTACTATCTTGAAGACAGCGCTACCTATGGGGCCCAAATTTCACAAAAACCAAAACCGCTAAAATCCTAATCTATGGTGAAAAATTTCAGCTTCCTGCGATGTCTGATATCTGAGAAAGGCTATTACAATCATTACAGACACCGTTTTTATATATTAGATAATTCTAGCAGTGTTTGCGGTTTATGGATAAAATTTTAATATTGGAGGTTTATTGTTAATATTATAGTGTATACCAAGTCAGATAATAAAACAATGGCAAACATAACATTGGTTAATGGAATTTTATACGATGAATTTGGAAATAGGTACGGTTCGACTTGTTGATAATTCATCCGAAAGTCTATTGTTATTAACACCAAATGCTACGGCTATAGAATGCGAATCATCAAATGAAACGGTAGAATCCGCGGGAACCTTGAACGAAATATGTTCTGATGATGAATTCAAACTAAAATCATATGGGTTGGGATACATTTTTCCACATATCCTATTCCATTTTATTTTATAGCTCGATATTGACGATACTATATACAATCTCAAATAGTTCAAGACGTTGATTGACGATTGGCTCATTAAGAATTCGGAAGTAGAAATAAATACGCCAAGAACACGATCAGGTAACAAAACTCCTAGGATTACTCCACCATATTTTCAACATACATGCATATTACAATAGTTCAACACAGTTTCATTGCTGTGATATTTAAATAAATTAATCAAATCTATACCTGAACTATTTAAATCAAGATGAAAATTCTTTTAAGGTTAAAATATACATTTTAAAAACCATTCTGCTGTAATTTTGAATTTAAATCTTAAAATTAATATGAAAAGCTATTCGCCTTCGAAATGAAACTAAAACAGTTAAATTTCATTACCTCTATACTTTAAATCATTCAGAACCATTTTTGAAATGAAAATTAAGTTTTTAAATTAAAAACCTTAGCAATACATTTGTATATGTTAACCTGTTAAAACAAAAAATTAAAGTCTTTAATTTAAAAATGATCATTTTTAAATTAAAATGTTTCGTTGTTGATTGGAAAACATACGAGTACATGAATTTTTTTTAAAATGAAACGTTTTTTTAAAGTTGTTTTTTCAAGTCCTTAAACAACAATAATTTACAAATCCGCAGTTGTGTTTACTTGTAATTACTACGCATGCCGATTTTATATTTTATGTTCATTTCATTATTGGAATGCGGAAAATGTATTACCATTTCGATGAACGTGACCGAAGAGCATTAATTAAAATCGTAAACGCGTGTTTTCAAATATACATAAATTTATTCAATTTCAGATAGGTTAAGTACATATACATTAAATATTTCAAAATGTTTTACATATTTTTCTTAATCCAGCTTACATACCTACTAACACGGGTATAAGCACTTGGCTTTGTCCCACACTTATTCGGCCCAAAGGATGTAAGACCAACTAAGAGGGGGCGGTTACGTTTAAAATATGTTAAAGGTCCACCGGAATCACCACGGCATGTACTTTTCCTGTTAACACCCGTTGCACACATATTGGTATCTGTTACAATGTTGAACGATTTTTTGCACTGTTTATTTGATATAACTTTCAAGTATACAAATTTTAGTGTTCTCGATAATCGGCCATCTGCGTAAATATATTAAAATAAAAAATTATAAAAAATCATTCGGAAAATCTATACAAATTTTTGTTGAAATATTCTTACTTAATTCTTCACCCCAACCGCACGCGGCAACTTTCACATTTACGAAAGATTGGCGTAGTTCATTTCCGCGAGGCAAAAAAATAGGTCTGGTATCTTCATTAAAGTTAATTTTGGGAAAATGCATAATAGCCACATCGTTACGTAACGTATCCAGATTGTACTGCTCATGTACTTTACAGTAACGTGTGGATCGTACAAAATTTGACGTATCTAAGGTGAGTTTTCCAATAACCAGTTGAAAAAAATTAAACCCAACGCAACAATGTGCCGCGGTCAACGCACACTTAGCACTTACTAACGAGGCTGTACAAAAAACACTTTCAGCCGGATTAAATGTCGATGCTACAAAATATAATGCCCAAGGAAATTGCCCGCGGACAGCATTAGTCCCTTGTATTATACGTTGCTCAAGAAGAGTTTTAAATGGATCGGCTTGTGTTTTATTAGCGGCGCACGTCGTTAACACGAATAATGCTAACACAACAGTAATTACAAGTAACACGTTCATACTATAACTGATACGAAAATCAAACTGATGTTACATGCGCCAAGCTACAGCTTTTATAAGCGTAAATCCAGAAATACTAGCATTGCTCGATACGTGATTTTCTATTAAATGTGTGAAAGACAAAATAATGATAAAATGCGAATTTGTAGAATCCATATTTTAAAACGTGCATCGCATTCCATATAGGATGCATCATTGCGATTAATAAATGAAACACCGCAGTTAAGCTCGATTGGAGATGGATACTCCCACGAATGAAAATCAATTAATACGGAGATTGAATTGAAGCCAAAACAGTTAGGGATATATACTAGATATCTTGAATATAATAATCGTTGGAAGAATCGACAGAATGAATAGTGTCCGATTTGCTGATTTAGGGTTTAAAAAACATCAGAGTCATATTTTTGGAACTTATTTATTTATTTTCCAAAGTTTTAATGAAAGTATAATTTGTCCTATAACCTTTTGTCATGGGCTTTGTTATTTTGAAGTAGTCTTGGTTAAAACGACAATAATATCCTGATAACCCAAACAAATAATCTGTTATTGGGTAGTTAGAACTGGTCACTCAAGGTTTTTTTCAACCCTGACTAGGTTCGGTTTGACACCGTCCATATGGAACAGAAATTCGGTTTCATTTTTCAGAAACTCGTATTTTTCATGTTGGATTTATAGATTAAACTGGGACTAGCCTTCATTTATCTCGACATTTCGGGCAAGTTCTACCGTCTCTACTGTTAGATTGAAGTACGTTAATACCTGATAAAAGCAAACTGAGCTTTTGGCCTCTAGCTGAGCTAACTGGTCCGAAATAGCTTTGAATTAGCAGTAATTTGTTCCATATCCATTTTTGTTGAAGATTCTATTAAATCTAAATTCTTTTTGACAATACAAATTTCGATATGTTTCATCCTTTTCATATACGGTTTAAAAAGTTGGTCGCGTTTGACTTTCCTCGATTTAAAATAAAAACATTTCACAAATTTGTACACTACTATCTATTGTAGTGCAAGATGGTGGAAAATTTCTACAGACGAAAACTGTCTTGTGATGCACGTTTTAAAATATGAATTCTAGAAATTCGCATTTTATCATTATTTTGTCTTTCACACATTTAATAGAAAATCACGTATAGGTCAATGCTACTATTCCTGATTTAAATCGTAATTTACGCATATAAAAGCTGGAGCTTGGCGCATATGAGTTCAGTTGAACTTTCGTTTCAATACAGTTATCAATAATATGAACGTGTTACTTGTAATTACTGTTGTGTTAGCATTATTCGTGTTAAAGGCGTGCGCCGCTAAATATAAAACATAAACCGATCCATTTAAAACTCTTCTTGAGCAACGTATAATACAAGCTGCTGATGGACGCCGCGGCCAATTTCCTTGGGCATTATATTTTGTAGCATCGAAAAACAATCCGGATGAATGTATTTTTTGTGGTGCCTCTTTAATAACTATACTATAGGAGCGCGTTGACCGCACACATTGTTGCCGTGGTTTTAAATTATTTCAACTGGTAATTGGAAAACTCACCTTAGATACGTCACATTTTGTACGAACCACACGATACTGTAGAGTACATGAGCAGTACAATCCGAATACGTTAACATTGTAGCAGATACCACTATATGTGCAACGGGTGTTAACAGGAAAAGAACATGCCGTGGTGATTCGGCTGGATCTTTAACATATTTTAAATATTTTAATATATTTTTGTTCATCATTTGGACTGATTCAGTATGGGGCAAGGCCAAGTGAGTCAGTCAAGGCCGAGTGAGTCAGTCAAGGCCAAATCAGTCACGTCGATAATATGAAATATAATATGAAACCGGCACGCGTGGTATTTACCTGTAAAACCAACTGGGTAGGTATATTGGTGCGGTCGCTAACCAAATCTTGTATAGTTTGAAAATTGAGGTGTCTATCTTTAGGAACTACTTAGCTATATACAGAAATATGGAATTCATAAAAGTATTATATTTTCCTTTACCTCTTTTGGAGCACATAGACCGTATATCTGCCTTGCTTCTGCTTCGTTCTCCTCCAGGTGGTTTCTTACTTTTCTTTTCCCTTGCGAAATCCATCTAATGACATTCTATGTCACTCTCAATTTTCGCTTTTCAATTTCTGTCTCAATATTTATATCTTTGGTTGACCATATAAGTTCTTCTCTATATACATATGTTATAGGTATTTATTCTTAAATAAATACATTTTAAAGTTTGAAATCCGGGAATGCAAATATTACCCGATACGTGATTTTCTATTAAATGCCTGAGAGACAAAAAATAATGATAGAAAGAGAACTAATAAAATTCATATTTTAAAAGACGTGCATTGCATTCCATATAGAGTGCATCATTGCGATCAAGATATGAAACTCCATAGTTATAGAGCTAAATTGGCGATAGGTGTCCCCACCAATAAAATTCAACCAATATGGGGAAGATGAGCGCGATTGAAACAAAAACAGTTGGGGAATATTTTTTCCGGTGTTATGGTATCAAGTATAGGCACTTTGCAGACCATTTGATTTCTGTAGTAATTTATCGAACGATCTACGAAATGAATGTTGGAACTATCGGACCTGATTTTGGATTAAATCGTTCTCTGACTCGTTGCACACTGTGAAGGTTTTCTTATCTGACATTCATAGAACATCATAGTCAACATTTTTAAACCACAGACGGCATTTTAGTATTTTAGAATTTTTTCCGAACTTTTAATGAGTGTAAGAGGTTATAATGAGGTCAAATAATGAATAAATTCAATTTGTGAAAGAACAGCACCTAATGCAAATGTATTGTGAGAATAAAAACGTTTCGAAAAGTCGGGATAGTCCGGGAATCAATTTCGTGCCTACTTATCGTTTTATTATTGGAATTCTTTCTTTTGCCTGAAAGATGGGTCGAATTCCATTGGTGTTGCATTAATTTTCGTTTTGAAATTATTTTGTTCCAAATTTATTCTGGTTAGGAAATTATTTGTTGGTTGGCTGTCAGCTCTTATTATTGAGGCTACTGCATCTTCATCAATAAATGTGCTTATGACCATGCCTGGTCCTGGTTCGCCAAGGATTTGATGTCCCGTACGGATTCGTTTAATTTATTAAAATAATTGTGTACTGATGTATAGTCTTGCTGGTTGCCCGTAGCTGTGATTTATTAAAACTTTTTGGATTGTTTAACATCCATATAGTAGTATCTAGTATCGATTATACACATACATTGGACTTATGCGAAGCATATGTTGAACGTATTTCTAGCTTTGTTAATACTAATGTCGTCTTCTTCCCTACCTTGACTAAAGTACAACCAAGGTATACGAATTTCCCGCCATCTTATAAGATTTCTTTCCCTCTTGGTTGAGGGGGATCAAAAACTGTCATATCGATCATATGTGCAATTTTGATCTCTAATATAAAATCATTTATTTTAATAGTGATAGACCATTACAATCAGTGTGGTTGGTGTCGAAATAAAGGTAAAGTGTCGTGGAATATAATGTTAAATAGAATATATAAAAAAATGTCGTGGAATAATGGCATAATAAGTTGTATATATGAGGGAATAAAAAAAAAAAAAACAACAACAACGAAAATTTACAATTGCGTATAACAGCAGAGACGCAAACCATATATTCACCACCATATTTGATATATTCTATTGAAAATATATGGTCTGCAATACCAACACGGGAAGTAGGATAGATTATACGAGGAAATACACTCAGCACCTCCCCAGAAGCCATCAGTTCGCAGATCCGACAAATATCTGGAACAAATCGCAAACTTTAATTTAAACTTATATTTAAATACGTTAAGCTATTAGATAAGGCACTTAGTATATAAGAAATTCTAACAAACAAAATGGAAAATGGAAGAAAAATTAAAAACTATACCGTCTGGTTTGATCCGTAAACTAAACGGGCGGAATTCAACAATGTTGGTAAATAAACCTCAAGATGCTCGGTAATAAATTTCACAATTTCAGATCTTAATTCATGAGATGATCCGTATGAACAAATCTTTTCCAGCTGCAGCTGATGTATCACGGCATTGAAAAGGCAATTACTATCGCCGGGTATCGGATGATCTTCCATTAGAATTACCTAATAGCTTTACTAACACAATAATTAAATAAATTTATCAATATTTAATTTAAACTTAGGCTTATATTTTATATATCACTCTTCTAACAAACGCTTTGTAGATTTGTAGTTTTTTTTTAGATTTTAAATCACATAGAAGCAACAACAAAACAAATATCAAAATTTAAGATTTAACGAGGAATAATTTCAACGAAGAAATAACGAAAAAATGTGAGACATCTATTGGAGATGATCGACAACTATCGATGTCAAAAGTAGCTTTACTCTTAAAGTTTGGTCTAGGGGTAATTAATTGTTAGTTCCATGATAGGGACGAAGAAAGTGGGCTGTTACTAATTATCATTCATTATAGGGTCTATCACAGGTCAAATATATGGAATTAATAATAACAAATTGATCTAAATTACAGGATCTCTGCTAAACTTAACTTTAAATTAATTAATTAAAGGTTGGAATGCAGAATAAAATAAGTCGTAACTAATTTGAGTTGAATTTTCAGGAGTATCTCATAAGTTTGATCCAGCAAACTAATAAATTTTATTGCAGAGCCCATGTGATGCTGAAAAATTATATAAGTAGATTAAAATGGTATCGTCCTGTGTTACTAACTATTGGCTATACTATCCAAATCCTCTTTATGTTATGTGTAAACGGGTTTTCGGTGAGGCCCAGCCATCTCCGGGAGATCCTGCATAATGCTTGGTCGAACATTCCAATCAAAACAAATCAAATATGCCTTCTGAAAATTATTTAATTTGGAGGAGGAAATTTCAAATAGAGCGAAATTCTTATTAGATTTTTTAAACCATGCACCATTGAGCACTTACCAGTATAGATGGTTCCGGTCTAAAATATTTTGTACATGCGGCACAATCAGTTAAAAAATCAGTCAGACAATTACTTAGGAAATTCAGCACAGCATTACTGTTCACATAATAATATTTATATGTAGTGTTTATTCAAACAACCTTAGGACCTTAACCCATATTTTAGACGGTATAGGATCGAAACCTGCTTGCATTAAATTTTTAATGAAGACCATCTGTTTATGGAAATCTGAGGTACAACAACTGTATACTGCATGCTTCTCACGCGAAACACTGCAGATCAAGCTGTATGATGCTGAAAGTGCAGTAAGCAAAAAAAATCGTTGGAGCATTCGGCACCGAATGTATGAAGGTGCTAAAACTTACTACGGATGCAACAAAGTAAAAGCACGAGGAACACAGTATGCTGCAGAACTTTACTTATTGTTTGAGTCAATCAGCAATACTCTTCAACTTTATAAGACAACTAGTGATCATATGCATGATTCCATCAATGGGCTACTAAGCCTTACGAATAAAACTTAAAACCGAAAGCAATTATGGAGAAAATTGCAGCCAACCAGGCAACAATTCATCCGAAATCCAGTCAAAACTCATTTCAATAATTGTTTGCCCTTACTACGATCGGAAAAATATGGAGCCATGAAAATAGGTTTGCGCGAGATGAAGGAATTGTTGAAGTAACACTCGATTGTACAATCGGACATCCATGAGAAATTTGTGTTAGATTATTAAATTTCTGGGTTGGTATTAGATGACGGAAAGGCCGATTTTCGTTTTAGAAATACAATCAAATTTTTGATTGGATTAGCGAAGCTTGGAATGTCGTTCACAGCGATGTTACGCTCAAATTAATATGGCGAGGTTGTCCAGTTATAATCGTATAGGCACAACAGATCAATATTGAGAAAGCAGTAGAGATTTTAAATATTTCGGAATTTTTTGATGCGGAATGGTATTACTGACCTCTTTTCAGGATAAACAATAATCATGAGGATTGAGAAGGTTATACTAAAAAACATGCAATAGCTGCAATATTCTTTATCGAAAAATGGAAGATCTAAGATATCTCCCTACATCGACTTTTTTCAACAAGTATTTTTAACTAATAATAATAATTGGTATATGAGGGAGTAGCGCGACCTGTTCCATCAACGAATAATTCATTGGAATCCCTTAATAGGGTCATTAAAGATTATAATATACTATATGACAAATCAACTCTTTTAACAATTTTTATTGACATAGTACAGAATTGGTCTGATGAATACAAACATGAAACGAAAGCTTTCATAGCGAACACAACAATTTTTTATAATTGTATACAAGTGGATACTAATGAGCAAATTTATTCAAAAATATTGTTAAGATTTAGAAAATCGTAACCACCAACGTTTTACTTCTGTGAAACTTGAAACAAATTTATTTTGTGGGACCAGTGACGCTTCTGTCGATTTTGAAGCTTTTAAAAGTCAATATTTTAATGGACTGGGCAAATTCCGCAGAAATGTAAAGTAGGTTTAACCATCACCATTCCAAAGAAAGGACATGCAAAATGTACAATGATATTATTAGCAATGATCATCTTTGAAAGAATCTCACTAGAAATGAACCAAATAAGAAACGAGTAATGTGCAAATTAGACACCTGCACAACCTAAAATATATGTCTCTATTAACACACATAGACACGTCGATATGCAGCTGAACGTACAAAAGTTATGAGACTGAACACAATCATTATCAACCAAGAAGTCGTAGAAGATATCAAGAAATTTGTATATCCTCGTTGAACTGTTGCAATAGACAGGCGGTTATATTTAGCAGATGACATTATAATGGAACAAAGTTAGAAATATGTTCAACATGCTTAGTTAGTTCAGTGTAACTTGTAAATACTACGAGTGCCGGTTTTATGTTATATTCATTTGATTATTGGAACGCGAGAAGTTTATTATCATTTCGAGGAACGTGACCGAAGATGATTAATTAAAATCGTAAACGCGTGTATCAAATATACATATAGATTTATTCAATTTCAGATAGATTAAGTAATTAAAAAATACATTAAAAATAAAATGTTTTACTTATATCTGTTAATCCAATTTATATACTTGGTAACACGAACAAAACCACTTGGCTTTACTCCACACTGAAACGAGCCAAATGATGTAACACCGAGTAAGATAGCGCCGCGATCTGTATAATGTGTTAAAGATCCACCCGAATCACCACGGCATGGAGCTCTCCTGTTGGCACCCTTTGCACATAAAGTGGTAGAAAATATATTACGATACGATTGATGGCACTCTGTATTTGTTATAACTTTCAAGTATACATATTTTAGTGTTCTCGAATATCGGCCAGCTGCATTTATTAAATAAAAAATTAAATTAAATCATCAGTAAAATCTATAGCGATATTCATTGGAATTGTCTTACATAGTTCTTCACCCCAACCACACGCGACAACTTTCACATTTTTGAAAGTACGGCCTAGTTCACTTCCGCTAGGCAAAGCAATAGGTCTAGCATATTTTGTTGCTCTAATGCTTTGAAAGCGAATCATAGCCAAATCGTTACGCTTCGTATTCCGATTGTAGTTCTCATGTATTTTACAATATGTTGTGGTTCGTTCAAAACGTGACCCATCTAAGATGAGTTTTCCAATTCCCAGTTGAAAAAATGTTTTACCACGGCAACAATGTGCCGCAGTCAACGCACTCCTAGTAGTAATCAACGTGCAGCCACAAAAATTACGATCATTCGAATTGTCTGTCGAAGCTACAACATAACATGCCCAAGGGAATGTTCCGGGGCGAGCTTCAATACCATTGATTATACGTTCCTCAAAATGAGTTTTCAATGGTTTGATTTGTGTTTTGTTAGCAGCGCACGCCTTTAACACGAATATTGCTAAGACAACAGTAATTACAAATAACACGTTCATACTATAACTGATACGAAAATCAAACTGATCTCACATGCGCCAAGGTACAGCTTTTATAAGCGTAAATTGTGCTTGAAATACGGAAATGCAAATATTGCCCGATACGTGATTTTCTTTTAAATTGCTTGAAAGACAATATAATGATGAATATCGAACTTATATAGACTTCGATTGAGGTCGGTCGGTATTCGCATGAATAACAACAAATCAATGTACGGAAAATACGAGGGTAAGAGGGCGATTGACTTGAGTCAGATTCTTTAAGAATCCGTAATGAAATCTTACGAAATTTAAAAAAACTATTTTCTTACAGAAATTTTGATAAACCGTCTCAGCAACTAAACAACGCGTTTTGTCAATAAATAATTTAAGGTTGCACTAAAATTAAAATAATTGTGATATACCTTACACTTACACACCTTTCTGTGTTTAATAAATAGAATATTAAATAAATTATTAAAATATAAATAAATATAAACATACCAACCATACCGCCATTATACATTTAACAATATTTGATATTTCCTTCAGTTTGGGAGCAAGCCATCTCCTAAATTTCTATAACGCAGCCACACGATTCGCGAATGTAGACGAATGTTCGTCATTTGTACAAATGACGAGTCGTGTGGACAGAACACGAATGACGAATGTTTACATTTGTGTATACGCTCGACCAATAGGCGAATATCAACGCGAATGACAAATGCTCGCGTATATATATACATTCGTGTATTAGTCACACGACTCGAACAATCGTCGAACATTTAACAAATGACATTCGTCTACATTCGCGAGTCGTGTGGCTGTGGCTTAAGTATAGGGCAAGTTAAGAAAAACCGACAATGCAAATTTCTATATATAAGGGTAGAAAATCCTATACGGAATGGTCTTATGCTCTGTGGTGGTATAATTGCTCAAAACGATGGTTCTCGTGATCTGTTTAACATAGTTAAGCAAATATTGGGCAAGGTTTCCAAAATTCCGGGTAAGCTAAAATTTGATCCGTGGATATAATTTTAGTTCCTTATTTTCTGGGTTCGGTTTTACACCGTCTTTTAGTAATTATTGTCGTGTTGGATGTTTAGATTAAAATATGTTAGGCTTTTAAGTACTTCCCTAAGGTTTGTTATACGATTTTCCAGATTGCAGCCTACAACGATAATATCGTCAAGATATACACGTAACATATTTTTCCGATAAATTCGTGTAGGATAACTGTGCTGGGATGTTCTATCATCACTTCGATTCGTTTCGATAGACATTTGTGTCTCTTTTTTTACGAACAAAATTGTGCTCCATTGCGTTTTTTGAATTACGTCTAGTCTATTGCGATCTCAGCCTGTTAGAATAAATTTGCAAACTATCTCTTTTTCCTCTTTTCACTTGCCATCGAAAATAAAAATATTGGTGATATTTTATCGAATGAATTTATTGAAATAGAATCGAGTAGGCTATGATCACAATATAAAATGCGAAATAGAATACAATTTTGTTCGTAAAAAAAGAGACACAAATGTCTATCGAAGCGAATCGAAGTGATGATAGAACATCCCAGCACTGGTTCTTCTGGGAATTTATATCCATTGGGATTTGTACGATAATTCAATTGTAGAAAAATATATCGATTCTCCCAGGTTATCCAAGATTCCCCTTGTCGTTCAATTTTCGATAACCACTACTCTTCTATTTCAGATATCTATAGCTCTTTATGGTATTACACAAACTGATGAAGAATAGGGCTACATTTTTTTGCTAGAATAACGTAACAACGAAGAAAATCTTGTTAAAACCAAGTAAATATTCAAGAAAAGTGGCATCTGTCCACATAATATGCCATTTTTCTAGCAAAAATAGCGTAAACTAGAAAAAAATCACGATTAAAGAGTTTCGAATACCCGCGACTATACTTAACATTTCCTGAATGTGATCCATCACGTCACTTTAAAAGTTTCTCATTTGCTTTTAACAAGACTTTTGGTGATCATATAAAATGCACTCAAGAGAGCTTGTTTTTCGTTTTCGAATAAACTGTTCGTGCGGATTAGGTGGTCGATAGTGATTATTTCTGGTACGTCCAAAATATATTTGAATTGTTTCTAAATTATTCACATTCATGCCAAATTTAGGTAAATTAGTTGGTGTTCTGGCTACGGCCGGGCGTCGTTCTATTTTGAATTTGATTTCTATAGTCAATTATAGCATTCATATGAGCCATTGACTGAAATTCCAATATTCCATCAAATTATTCATGAAGATTTATGTCACAATTTGCATACCTAACACATTTATTACTGTCGATCGTTCTGGCACTAGTCAGTTGTTTGATATTAGTTCTAGGTTTAGTTATATTTTTGTTTGTGGCTGTATCGATTAGAATTTTGATTAGATCTGAGTTCTCTTGAGTCAGAGTTTAATTAGCTTATATTTTCTGTTTCAGAATCTCAATTTTCTGAGCCAATTTCGTGGCTACTTATCGTTTTATTATTGCAATTCTTTCTTTTGCCTGAAAGATTGGTCGAATTCTATTGGTGTTGCGTTATCTTTCTTTTTGAAATTATCTTGCTCCAAATTTAATATGGTTTGGAAATGATTTGTTGGTTGGCCGTCAGCTCTTTTCGAATTATTGCTGCGGCTAGTGCATCTTCGTCAATAAATGTGCTTATGGCCAAGCCTGATCCCGGTTCACCACCGATTTGATGTCCTGTGCGAATTCGTTCACTTTATTACAATAATTGTGTTGATGTACATATAGTCTTGCTTGTTGCCCATAGCTGTGATTTATTATAATTTTTTGGGTGTGTCTACATGTTTAACATCCATACAGTAGTATCTATATGCACAGACATTGAACTTATGCGAAGCATATGTTGAACCTATTTCTAGCGTATTTCTTGTTAATACTATTGTCGTCTTCTTCCCTGCTTTGGCTAAAGTGCAACCAAGGTATACGAATTTCCCGCCATCTTATATGATTTCTTGGTTGATCTTAATTGGTGTGCTGATGATTGTGTTCAGTCTCATTTTCCTGATAAGTTATGTTTCTGAAATTGGCTCGAAAAAAGATTTTTCAAAATGTTTCCTTACTAAAATTCAAAAGTCTTAGCTACGAATAGCATCGGTTATAGCTTTGGTTCATATATTGCAAAGTATTCTTCATATAAACACATGCCAGATATATGTACTTAACCTATCTGAAATTGAATAAATTTATGTATATTTGAAAACACGCGTTTACGATTTTAATTAATCGTCTTTGGTCACGTCCATCGAAATGGTAAAACATTTACCGCATTCCAATAATGAAATGAATATAATATAAAATCGAAACTGGATCTGTAAATTATTGCTGTTTAAGGACTACCTATAGCTCATTATATTGTATATTTACGTCGATATTAAATTCAAAGGAATGTTTTGGATTCATAAAAAGCATTATAAGGTTAATCATTAACAAATATCTAAATCTGTAAACAGTCGTAGCTGCGGTATAAAACAAACTGTGTATCTCCATAATATTTCTTAAACAGCTGAAAATTTTACTGGAAAGAAGTTCTCCTGCCGTGACTCAATGCTACATTTTTATTTTCTCCTATTCATTTGTTTTAAAAAGACTCCATCTATGAGATTACAAAAAAAGCTGCATAACATCTAATAGACTGGCATGTATTGCCAGCAGTATACCTTCTGAAAATTATTTAATTTGGAGGAGGAAATTTTGAATAGAGCGAAGTTCAGCCAGACAATTACTTAGGAAATTCAGCACAGCTCTACTGTTCACATAATCATATTTATATGTATAGCGTTTATTCAGACAACCTTAGGACCTTAACCCATATATTAGAAGGTATAGAATCGAAACTTTTCATAAAGTTTTGAATGAAGACCATCTGTTTATAAAAATCTGAGGTATCTACAATTATCTCGAAGGCATAACAACAGTCTGTCAGTCGAACTGTGTCCATGTCCGAAACAACCATTTATATCTATATATGTTTGACAACTGTAAACTGGATGCTCCTCACGCGAAACACACCTCATACTGCAGATCAAGCTGTATGATGCTGAAAGTGCAGTAAGCAAAAAAAGGTTGTGGGAGCATTCGGCAAACTATACTAAGGAAGGTGCTAAAACTTACTACAGATGCAACAAAGTAAAAGTACGAGGAACACGGTATGCTGCAGAACTTTACTTATTGTTTGTGTCAATCAGCAATGCTCTTCAACTTTATAAGGCAACTAGTGACCACATGCATAATTCTATCAATGGGCTACTAAGCTTTACGAATTAATCTTAAACCCATTAAATATCTGGGTTGGAGTTATATGACGGAGACACCGATGTTCGTTTCATAAATACAATTAAATTTTTGATTGGATTAGCGAAGCTAATAATGTCGTTCACAGCGATCCTACGCTCAAATTATTACGGCGAGGATTTCCAGTTATAATCGTAGGCACAACAGATCAAGATTGAAAAAGCCGTTGATTTTAAATATTTCGGAATTTTTTGATTCGGAATGGTATTACTGACCTCTTTCCAGGAAAAACAATAATCATTAGCTGAGCACATATGGCTAAAAGTAACAGGAAGAGGATTGAGGAGGATATACTTAAAAACATGTAATAGCTGCTCAAAATACTATTTCAAAAAATGGAACATCTACTTCCGCTACTCGACCTGTTCCATCAACGAACAATTCATTGGAATCCCTTAATAGGGTCATTAAAGATTCTAATATACTATGTATATGAAAAATCAACTCTTTTAACAATTTTTGTTGACATAGTACAGAATTGGTCTGATGAATATACAAACACAAAACGAAAGCTTTCCAAGCGAACACAACAATTTTTTACAATTGTATACAAGTGGATACTAATGAGCCAAATTAAACAAAAATATTGTTAAGATCTAGAAAATCGTAACCACCAACTTTTTACTTCTGTGAAACTTGCGACAAATTTATTTTGTGGGACCAGGGACGCTTCTGTCGATTTTGAATCTTTTAAAAATGAATATTTTAATGGAGCGCAGAAATGTAAAGTGGGTTTAACCATCACCCCAAAGAAAGGAAATGCAAAAACTAAAAAGGCATATGCCTCCTCAATGTATACAATGAAATTATTAGCAATGATCATCTTTGAACGAATCTCACTAGAAATGAACCAAATAAGAAACGATATAAGCAACGAGCAATGCGCAAATAAAACTACACAGAAACGTGGATATGCAGCTGAAAGTACAAAAGTTATAAGACTGAACACAATCATTATCAACCAAGAACTCGTAGAAGATATCAAGAAATTTGTATATCCTCGTTGAACTGTTGCAAGAGCGAGGCGGTTGGCAGATAATGGCATTATAATGGTACAAAGTTAGAAATATGTTCAAAATGCTTAGTTAGTTCAGTGTAACTTGTAAATACTACGAGTGCCGGTTTTATGTTATATTCATTTGATTATTGGAACGCGGAAAGTTTATTATTATTTCGAGGAACGTGACCGAAGACGATTAATTAAAATCGTAAACGCGTGTATCAAATATACATACAGATTTATTCAATTTCAGATAGGTTCTGTTAATATACATTAAAAATTGGAAAAGGTTTTACTTATATCTGTTAATCCAACTTATAAACTTGGTAACACGAACAAAACCACTTGGCTTTACCCCACACCGAGACCATCCAAATGATGTAACACCTAGTAAGATAGCGCCGCGATCCTTTGTATAATGTGATAAAGATCCACCCGAATCACCACGGCATGGAGCTCTCCTGTTGATACCCTTTGCACATAGAGTGATAGAATATATATTATGATACGATTGTTGGCACTCTGTATTTGATATAACTTTCATGTATACATATTTTAGTGTCCTCGAAAATCGGCCCGCTGCACGTTAATTTATTAAAATAAAAAATTAAATAAGATCATCAGCAAAATCTATAGCGATATTCATTGAAATTGTCTTACATAGTTCTTCACCCCAACCACACGCCACTACTTTCACATTTTCGAAAGATCGACGTAGTTCACTACCGCGAGGCAAAGCAATAGGTCTAGCATTTTTTGTAGCCTTAATCCTGGCAAAACGAAGCATAGCCAAATCGTTACTTTTCGTATCCGGATTATACTGCTCATGTACTCTACAATTTCGTGTGGTTCGTTCAAAATGTGACCTATCTAAGATGAGTTTTCCAATTCCCAGTTGAAATTTATTTCTACCACGGCAACAATGTCCCGCAGTCAACGCACTCCTAGTAGTAATCAACGTACAGCCACATAAACTACGTTTATTCGAATTGATTATCGTACCTAGAACATAACATGCCCAAGGGAATGTTCCGAGGTGAGCATTCTCACCATTGATTATACGTTCTTCAAGACGAGTTTTCAGTGGTTTGATTTGTGTTTTGTTAGCGGCGCACGCCTTTAACACGAATAATGCTAACACAACAGTAATTACAAATAACACGTTCATACTATAACTGATACGAAAATCAAACTGATCTCACATGCGCCAAGGTACAGCTTTTATAAGCGTAAATTGTGCTTGAAATACGGAAATGCAAATATTGCCCGATACGTGATTTTCTTTTAAATTGCTTGAAAGACAAAATAATGATGAATATCGATTATATAGATTTCGATTGAGGTCGGTCGGTATTCGCATGAATAACAACAAATCAATGTACGGGAAAGACGAGGGCAAGAGGGCGATTGACTTGAATCAAAAAGAGAATCTTTAAGAATCCGTAATGAAATCTTACGACATTTGTTAAAATGACGAGTCGTGTGGACAGAACACGAATGACGAATGTTTATATTTGTGTACGCTCGCGCAATAGGCGGATATCAACGCGAATGACAAATGCTCGTCTATACATTCGTGTATTAGTCACACGACTCGAATATTCGTCGAACATTTGACAAATGACATTCGTTTACATTCGCGAGTCGTGTGGCTGTGGCTTAAGTATAAGACAAGTTAACAAGCAAACCGACAATGCAAATTTGTATATATGTGGGTAGAAAATCCTATACGGTCGTATGGTCTTGCTCAGTGTTGGTATAATAGCTCAAAAGATGGTTCTCGTGATCTGTTTTACATACTTAGGCTACTACACATGCCCAAGTCGCATACTATTCACACGGTTATGTTGTAAGTCGAGATGCGAGGAACATGCGCATAGACATGTAGTGTTAACGTGGGGAATGTTTTGGTAGCAATAAGTTAATAATATATAAAACATTTAGTGAATAAAAACGAATCTAAAGGTGGGTCCATCGGAAATAATTACTTGACTTATTTGGAATTTTTTTATAAAAACTATTGGCATTTTTGGCTAAAGGTTCAAAGATTGGCCTGATTTTACGCCATCACACAGCACTAATCATACTAGAATTTGCTCACTTGACGACACAATCGAATAGGTAATTTACTTTAATATATTTTCCTTCATTACCAAATGTTTCTGTGTACTACAAATTAGGTACAGAAAAATGTTACGGGGCCGTAATGTTGTTACGTTATTCTAGAAAGAAAATGTAGCACCTATTCTTCATCAGTTTGTGTAGTACCAAAAGTGCTAGATTTCTGAAAAAGAAGATTAGTGGTTGACTACGAAAATTGAACGAGAAGAGGAATTTTGGATAATCTGGGAAAATCGATTATTTTACTACAATTCACGTACACATCCCGATGCATATAAACTCCCAGAAGAAATCCGCATTTTCGCAACAGACAAATAATGTGAATAATGCCCTTCACGAACTTATCGGAAAAATATATTACGTGTACCTTGACGACTTTACCGTTGTAGGCTGCAATCTGGAGGCTGATATTAAAATATGTTAGGCTGCAAGCCTAACCTAATCTAAACATCCAACACGACAAATGCGAATTTCTGAAAAAAGAAACAGAATTTATATGGGCCATATATACTCGTATAACCAACCGAACCCAGACAAGATGGATCAAAAAAACGGATCACATTTTGGCTTACCCGGACTTTTCGAAACATTTTCATTCTCACTACATTTGATTGGGTGCTGTTCTTTCACAAATACATACTAAGATGGGAAGGCAACTTGCTTTATCGTCGCACGAACATTGAAAATGACCGAAACCAAATGGGCGATATACAAATGGGAGGCATTAGCCATTATTTGGGCTGTGGAAAATTATCAGCCTTACACTTATGAAAGATTATAAACCTCTTACACCCATTAAAAGTTCGGAAAAAATTCGAAAATAATAAGTTGCCGTCTGGAGCTCAAAAGTTTTGACTTTGATGTTCTTGAGGCTCTCAGCCGAATGCCAGATAAAGAAAACCTTCACAATGTGCAACGAATCAGAGAACTATTTAATCAAAAATCAGGTTTTAAGCGAACCGGACACTATTCATTCTGCCAATAGTTCCAACATTCATATCGCAGATCTTCCGAAAAATTACTACAGAAATCAAATGGTCCACAAAGTGCCTATAGACTTGATAGCATAATACCGGAAAAAGTATTCCCCAACTGTTTTTGTCTTAATCGCGCTCGTATTGGTTGAATTTTATTGGTAGATAGAGGACGCCCATCGCCTATCTGTAACTATACAGTTTCATATCTTAAACGCAATGATGAACCCAATAAGGAATGCGATGCACGCGTTTTAAAATATGAATTCTATAAATTCGCGTAATCATTATTTCTTCTTTCACACATTCGATAGAAAATCACGTTTCGAGCAATGCTAGTATTTCTGGATTTACGCTTATAAAATCTGTAGCTTGGCGCATGTGACATCAGTTTGATTTTCGTATCAGTTATAGTATGAACGTGTTATTTGTAATTACTGTTGTGTTAGCATTATTCGTGTTAAAGGCGTGCGCCGCTAATAAAACACAAATCAATCCATTGAAAACGCTTCTTGAGGAACGTATAATAAATGGTATTAATGCTCACTCCGGAACATTTCCTTGGGCATTATATTTTGTAGCTACGAAACGCAATTCGCGAGAAGGTCCTTTTTGTGGCGCCCCTCTAGTAACTGATGAGACTGCTTTGACCGCGGCACATTGTTGCTATAGATATGAATTATTTCATCTGGTAATTGGAAAACTCACCTTAGATTTTTCACATTTTGTACGAACCACACGAAATTGTAGAGTACACGAGAAGTATAATCCGAATACGAAACGTAACGATTTGGCTATGCTTCGTTTTACCAGGATTAAGCGTACAAAATTTGTTAGACCCATTGCTTTGCCTCGCGGACGTGAACTAGGTCGATCTTTCGAAAATGTGAAAGTGGTCGCGTGTGGTTGGGGTGAAGAACTAAGTAAGACAATTTCATTGAATATCGATATACATTTTGCTGATAATTTTATATCATTTTTTATTTTTATAAATTTACGCAGATGGCCGATTATCGAAAACACTGAAATATGTATACATGAAAGTTATATCAAATAAACAGTGCCAAAAGTTTTCTAACAGTGTATTTTCTACAACTATATGTTCAAATGGTGCCAACAGGAGAGCTACATGCATCTTTATCACATTATACAAAGGCCCGCGGCGCTGTCTTACTCGGTGTTACGTCATTTGGGGCGGCTCGGTGTGGGGTTACGCCAACAAGATTTACTCGTGTTACCAGTTATATAAGCTGGATTAATAAACATAAATAAAACATTTTCCTAAGTTTTACATAACCTATATATCTTTATAAAGTTTACGATTTTAATTAATACTCATCGGTCACGTCCCTCGAATATATTATATTAAATTTGCCGCATTCCAATGATGGAAGGAATATAACAAAAATCCGGTGAAATTTTCATCGAATTTAAATTCATACGTTTATAATGGCCTTCTGGTTATACTTATGTCAATTTCTGTTTTCCTCAATGTGTGACAGTTCCATTTCCATTTGCGCTTCCAACTTTATGTACTAGTTCCAAAAACTTTGGTACTTTCAGCAGTATGTCAACATTGGGTCATTTTATTAGCCCCCATTGAATGCCATTTGAGATTTTGCTATCTAATTTGCGCATTACACTGTTCTATACTATGAGGAACAATATGGGAGATAGTAGTTATATTCTTAGCAGCATTCACTTGTCGTTTTAGCTTTTAATAACTAAATTTTCAACTTCATTTTACTGAAACTGAAACCCAATTTTCAGTTTAAATGATATTTGTGACCATACATAAAAGTATAATGTTTGATGACTCATTTGGTAATTTGAGAAATTTTGGAATAGTAAAAGAAGTTCTGTAAATCAGCGAGTGACATAGAAAATGCGGATTGATTTTCCCTTATGAACAACAACATATATAGAAAACATTTCATTTGTAATCCGCAGTAAAAATTCCTGTTTGTACGGGAATCATTCAAAAGTCCGGTCAAGCATGAATTTCATGCGCAATCCAAATATGTAAATTTTGACATTTTAAAAATTTTGTTTTAGTCGTACTAATGTTTTCATGATTTCACCGTGAGCAGCAACAAACAATTCATGGAATTGTTTTATTAGATGATCGGTCACACTTTGGGGAATCCATAGTTTCCAGTTATAGAGAGATCAGATAAGGAATTATCAAAGTTTGACCCGATTTTAATATAAATTCGGTCTGACCTGGCTGTGGAAGCCAACGGAAGAAATATATAATGTCGCTGTTTGATAGGTACACTATCACCGACGTTTATATGATCTTCAAATACTTTTGTATCGCCTAATCCATTTTTTTCAAACTAAGGAAACGAAGCCAAGATTCTACTAAATTCTGCGTACTGAGGCGGGCTTAACGAACGTTTATTAACATGGGACTCTACAGCAGATGGTGTTTCCAAAGAGTCATCCATTTTTGGATCCAGCACCAACCTAACACCAACTCTTTTAAATGCACTTCCAAATTTGATTGACTATGAACTGGAAAAAGACGAAATAATGGATGGAATGAAATTGCTGAAGATGTCTTCTCATATGTAGTACATTTAAATAAGGCAAATGTAGTAGAGTTTTGGTTCATAATTGGTAATATAAAAAATTCATTAAATGAATCAGATTTGCAAAAAAGCTGTCTTGATTTATGATTCGGGTGCACGCTACAGCAGAAAGAATTTTTTCTGATTTAAATCAAAGCAAAAGCAGCAAAAATTAAGAGTCTTTTAATAGGATCACCAGATCTCAGAACTTGTGAAATATTTTCATCCAGTTGGTTCGATATGAGGAGGCTATATATATAGGAGGCGACTTTAGGTATTTTTAGTACTAAAATAGTCAATAAAAGCGTGTGATTTTGTAAACCAAATTTCTTTCTCCAAATCCTCTCAACAATTTAAACAAAACTGATTATAGCTGGAGTTTAAAAACAAAAATTGTAGCATTGAGACACGGCATGAGCCTTTATATTCAAAAGAATTTTCAGGTGTTTAAGAAATGTTGGGGACGGACAGTTTGTTTTATACAAGCTACGACTGTTTACAGATTAATATTTTTACCAAACCGCATTGGAAATATTTATTAATGATTAGCCTTACAATGCTTTTTATGAATTCAAAATATTGCTTTGAGTTTAATATCGACGTAAATATACAATATATTGAGCTATAGGTAGTCCTTAAACAACAATAATTTACAAATCCAGTTGTATTTAAAAGAAAAAATAAGTTGGGCGGATTACTCCAGCACTTAATGCGACCAATGGACCCACAGTGCAATACGCGGACAAACATATCTTCTTACACATTAAAAACACCCAACCGTGATTTTTGGTCATTACATAACAAAGCAAGGATGGTACTGTGCCAACGGGGGCGGCGAGTTGTGTTTAATTGTAATTACTGCGCGTGCCGATTTTATATTATGTTCATTTCATTATTAGAATCCGGATGATTTATTATAATTCAAGGGACGTGACCGAAGAGCATTAATTTAAATCATATACGCGTGTAGCAAATATACATATCGTTTTATTCAATTTCAGATAGATTAAGTACAAATATACATTAAATATTTCAAAATGTTTTACAAATTTTTCTTAATCCAGCTTAGATATTTGGTAATACGAGTAAATCCCGTTGGTGATACTCCACACTTGAGCGATCCAAATGATGTAGTACCGACTAAAATAGCGCGGCCACCTTTATACAATGTTAATGGTCCACCCGAATCACCACGGCATGTAGCTCTCCTGTTAACACCCTTTGCACATAGAGTGGTAGAAAATATATTACGATACGATTGCTGGCACTTTTTATTTGATATAACTGTCATGTATACATATTTCAGTGTTCTCGATAATCGGCCATCTGCGTAAATTTATTAAAATAAATAATTAAATTAAATCATCAGCAAAATCTATATCGGTATTCATTGCAATTGTCTTACTTAGTTCTCTACCCCAACCACACGCGACCACTTTCACATTTTCGAAAGATCGATCTAGTTCATTTCTGCCAGGCAAAGAAATTGGTCTGGCATATTTTGTAGCCTTAATCCTGGGAAAACGAAGTATTGCCACATCGTTACGCAACGTATTCCGATTATACTTCTCATGTACTCTACAATTTCGTGTGGTTCGTTCAAAATGTGACGTATCTAAGGTGAGTTTTCCAATTCCCAGTTGAAATTTATTTTTACCACGGCAACAATGTCCCGCAGTCAACGCACTCCTAGTAGTAATCAACGTGCAGCCGCATAAATTACGTTTATTCGAATTGACTATCGTACCTACAACATAACATGCCCAAGGGAATGTTCCGAGGCGAGCATCCTCACCATTGATTATACGTTCCTCAAGAAGAGTTTTCAATGGTTTGATTTGTGTTTTGTTAGCGGCGCACGCCTTTAACACGAATAATGCTAACAAAATAGTAATTACAAATAACACGTTCATACTCTAACTGATACGAAAATCAAACTGATCTCACATGCGCCCAGGTACAGCTTTTATAAGCGTAAATCCGGAAATACTAGCATTGCCCGATACGTGATTTTCTATTAAATGTGTGAAAGACAAAATAATGATAAAACGCGAATATATAGAATTCATATTTTATTTTTTTACGTGCATCGCGTTCCTTTATAGGGTGCATCATTGGGGTCAATATATGAGTTAAATCTCGATTGGCGATGGGTATTCCCACGAATCAATTAATACGGGGACGATGTGAGAGAGTGGGCCATTGAGTTCAAGTCTAGATACCTAGGAATGAATATCGTTCTCTGATTAGTTGAACATTGTTCTCCACACGTCTTAGAATTTCGATTTTTTTCCGAACTTTTAATGTACCTATAGTGGGTATTGTATTAATTATAACAATAATATTTACACAATATTTGTTTATATATTTATATTATAAATTTTGTACAATTATAAATTAGTTAATTTTATGAGTTATATATATATATATATGTTCTCGTAAGTGTGTCCCGATTGTATTACTTCTGTATTACTACTGAATTTTTGCAATTCATCGCGATATATTGAATATGCCGATTTATGTTTTGGTTGCATACATTAGAGAATATCGATAATCGATAATAATCGATATTCTCGAGTATCGAAATATTTTTATTCAGCAATTGAGCAATGTCACAAAACTAAGCGGCGCGGACATAAATATTATTGCAACGGCCGGCGCCGGCGAGTTTCAACGAGAAACTGTGGATATGTGGAATAGGGTATCTATCCGGGACTGTGACAGTGTTAAGCTGTCGATAGTCTCCACAAGGGCGCCAGTCCTTGTCTTACTTTTGCACCATATGCAGTGGTGAGGAGACTGGAGATGATGAGGGACGGCAGATTCCGATGTCTGTCATACACTGAAATTTAGTCCTTGCAGCTTTCAGTTTCGTAGCGTCAAGTTGTCGCGGTTTTGCAAAAGGTAACCTACCTTGTGTGACGATGTAGTGTACTACATTATGCTTCACTGGCAAATTATAATTTGGAGCTTCAGTGAGCGCGGGATATTTCTTTAAAAGAGCGTCGTATGAATTGTTAACGCTGAAATGTTTTAACGTTGGCGTATCAACCTGAGCGATGGTTGCGTTCACGACAAGGGTTGTAAGCGAATCCGAAAGTCTTCTGTTTTTCAAATCGACCACGAGGCCATATTTAGACAGAAAGTCAGCACCTATAATAGGTCTGTCTACTGCCGCGACTATAAAGGGATGTGTGAACGAACGCCTGAGACCGAGATTGACTTTTAGCAGTTTTGTACCGTAAGTGGAAATTGGGGTACCATTTGCTGCGGTAAGAATGCAAACGGTGTCTTTTGCTTGTCGGGGAAACTTTTTAACGGGTATCACAGATACTTCAGCCCCCGAATCGATCAGAAATTGTAAATGGTTTTCATGATCGGTGATGAAAAGACGGCGAGATAAACCAATCCCACTGTTTGCCGTAGAAACAGCAGGATTTATTTGTTTTCCGAAGACCTAGAAAATTTTGAAGTAGCCTCACCATGAGTAGCTACCGGTCGGAAATTGCACGGCTTAGTACAGTTGCGTGCGCGTGAGCCAAAACGACGGTGGTAATAACAGAGTCCGGAGCGAGAAGATGATCTCGTCCGTGATCTGGGTCTGTTTTGGAAATTACCTCTGTATGGTGATCTTCCACGGTATCCAAAGCTCATGTTGGATAGTGTACGTTGAAGATCAGCCAATTGTTGTTGCGTCTGGTCGAGTTGTTTCTGCATTCTAGCAAGGTCTGATTCACCGTCAGCAGTTGCCTTGCCAAAGGATGGTTGCTGTTTAACTTCAGCTATTGAGGGTGTGGTTCTGGATTGAGCATAAATCCAGATTTGGTCGGCGACCGGTAATAGTTCCTGTATGTCCTTTTTCGAATCCCGCGCCAGAATTGCTCGTAAGTCATCTGGCAATCGTTTTAGCCAGAGATTTTTGAGTAAATCAGCGTTTACTAAAGTAGAATCGCCTGCTTTTTGTTCAAGCAGACGATAAAAGTGGGACGGTCGTAGGTCTCCCATTTTCTGGAAACCAGAGAGCAACTCGTCAAGTCGTTGCTCTTCGCTAATTGTATAGCGGTCCATTAACGCGTGTTTAAGGGAACTGTATTTATTTCCTGGCGGCGGATTTCTAAGGACGTCGAGTATCATCGGTATTGTTGTTTGTGGTATAGCACCAAGGGCATGGGCGAACTTTTCATCATCATTCTCCATACGATGTATGAAAAATTGTTGTTCAATGACTGTGAACCATGCTCCTGGGTGTTCACTCCAGAAGGGAGGAATCTTCGGCTGTGGTGTTGAGGTATATGTACCACTCGATGTACCCGGTTGATTTTCATCATCTGCCTTTGTTTGTAATTTTGGTGGCATTTTTATCACTACACTTTATTATTCGAGATTATATAGGCAACGGTCGTACAGAAATATTTATTTTAAAAGAAAGAAAAGAAAATGGAGAGGGTTTAAAATTGAAAACCTGAAAAAAAAAAATCTTTGCGTACGCGAACAAGTTGGATAGAAATATTTCAAAAGAGCAACCTTGTAAAGCAGAGATAGCTAGCGACCATTCGAGAAACAATCGAAACACACATATACGTTTATTGTAGGAATTAAATTAAAAAAATAAAATAATTTACCAAAAAAAAATCAAATTTTAGTAATTGATAAGGAAAATTATATGATTATGAGAAGAACTTAATTTAAAAAAAATATATATATGGAAAATATAAGAAATAATTTAAATAAAAAGAATGATAAATAATTAATATAAAATTCTTAGCTGTGCTCCTTATGTATGTTGTTGTCCCATGCAGTTGCATGAAGAGTTGGATGAAGTTGCACGTGTATGTTGCCTCTCTGTTGTAGTGTTGTTTAGATGCTGCGTTATTTGTTGTCTGGTTTCAACTGTTGGTGCCAGCTTTCTGGCTCCCTCGATGGGCGCTATCGCCTTTGCGGGGGCAATGTTGAGCCCAAAAGTATAAAGATTTTTGTTGCAAAATCAGTTGCAACGTTTCAACAAATATTGATTTGTGTGATGTATATCCACTATATATTTATATTTTTGTGTATATTATGTATTACAAAAAAAATGTATTTTATTTTGTGCTTTTGAAGCTGTGTGTAAATTCACTTATATGTTTTAACCACTATTCACTGCAGTATATAGAAATCTTTATATACTTATGTATATATATACTTGTTTATTTTATTGAATCGTACTTTCGAGTATATATACAATATATACCGGGTTAATTAATTATGAGCAATACTTTTGCACACACAGTACACTTGAAATTATATTTTAGTCTTTGTATAGGTTAGTTAAATATTTTACGTTCTTGGTTATTATGTATATACTTAGTTATTTTATGTAATATACACTTCACTTTTATAATTATTGTAAACGTTTATACTAAATTATGAATGTTTGATTTTTATGTTCGGTTCACAATAATTCACGTGTTTTTTTTTTTTGTTAATTTTATTTTGTACACTAAACGGTATTTTATGGAACAAACGTTATTAGATTTGTACCACTATTATTAATACACTCCGTTTATATTAATTGCGCGTCGGGGTCACCATTTATAGTGGGTATTGTATTAATTATAACAATAATATTTACACAATATTTGTGTATATATTTATATTATAAATTTTGTACAATTATAAATTAGTTAATTTTATGAGTTATATATATATATGTTCTCGTAAGTGTGTCCCGATTGTATTACTTCTGTATTACTACTGAATTTTTGCAATTCATCGCGATATATTGAATATGCCGATTTATGTTTTGGTTGCATACATTAGAGAATATCGATAATCGATAATAATCGATATTCTCGAGTATCGAAATATTTTTATTCAGCAATTGAGCAATGTCACAAAACTAAGCGGCGCGGGCATAAATATTATTGCAACGGCCGATACTATTTATTTTTGTAATTGTTGTGCCGCTACATACCTATAAATTGTTGATGAGCGTAAACCTATTACCGTATAGGTAAGGCTGATACTTTCTCACAGCCCAAATAATGGCTCTATTTTGTTTGTCGCATATTTCGGATGTCGCATGTTGCGGTCATATTCAATGTCCGTAACGCGAACTTAATTTTTACCTACTGTAAATGCGGATGGGTCTGTAGTTAGGATAAAAGGTTTCGAAGAATCGTAGTAATAATTTTTTGTACCGTTCCGAAAGTTTTAATATATTCCTTGTATTTGTTATTAACAAGTGTACCTTTCTTTAGAAATTTGGTCATAGCTTTTTTCCATTAATTACGAATTTTAATTAAAAAAATATTTTTTTGCTACTGTGCATACGTACAAAGGTTCACGTGCAAAAACTTATGGTTGATTTAGGTGGACTCCGCCAAGAGCGTTCTGGAGGCTACCTACATAAAAATTAAGAAAAACACCGCCAATATACACCATACTATATGTATGCTTATATACACAGATGCACATATATACAATAATAGTTGGTATAATTCACTAATAATACGGAATAAATTCTCACGTCCAATTAATGATTTTCAGCCGGTGAAAAATCGCACGACGCAGGAAACAGGACTACTAGGAACGTTATACCACGCATAGTATCGGTATTTTGTTTTGTATATTTTTACTTTGATCACATGCGAAAACAAAATACAATTTATGCAAAAAAATTTTTTTTTTTCTTTGGTCAAAAATGGGCTGAAAGATTTTTAACTAAATCATATTCTATATGCAGATTATATGCCACCAACGTCAGGTATATAATCGGATACTATTGATCCTATTATGGTTCTAACCTAAGAGTCACTTAGCGACTTCAGGTCGCCGCAATCATACTTTGGTATTACGATTTTCGCAGTGAGCGCAAAGTGAGCGAAAGAAATGTCAAATATCATCACCTAGAATTTATTGGTGGCTTGAGGCAAAAAATAATTTTTTCAACAGATAAATAGAAAATTGAAGGCAAAATTACGAAAGTATTATTTTTTATTATTTGGCAAGAATATAATTAATACAAATTTTAAAAAATATGTTTTGTTATTACGAATAAAGGTACTATTCCATGGACTGATTGACTGAGTTGACTGAAAAGATGATAGCAATAAAAATTACATTTTAGTAACAAAGACAACAAATAATTGTTTTCTTTTTTTGCAAAATAATTTAACAGCGTAATTTAGTATTAGACATACTAAATTTGAAGTTTCAAAATTGTTTTTATAAAGAAAAAATTGACATTTACAAAATCACAACTCTGATTGAAATTGATATTTACAATTTTCTTCAACTCAAAAATTATTTTTATAGTGAAATTCTTTTCCATACACAAACTGAGAAAAAAATTTTGTTACATTTGTACAACCACAAAATATAATTTCTTTTCTTTCCTTAAAAGTTCTATTCCATGACTGATTGACTGACTCAGTCAATTTAAAGCAAGAATAGAAATTATATTTTATGGTAATGAAACAAAAAAATTTTCTCAGACTGTGTCCGAAACCTGTGATAAAAAATAGTGAATTAATTTTTTGACATTTATTTGATAGTTATTCCCCTATTACTTCACGATTTTTTATTATGCTGTCCGAAATGTGTAATAAATCTCCCCACCTTATAAGTTTTTTCCCCACGTAATATATGTCAATTTTGGTTTTCATAACCTCAAATTTTCCGTGACAACTAAAAAATTGCACAGAAAATTTAAAAAAATTAATATTAAAATACTGGATGCGGCAATCCTTTTAATGTCGCGTTATTATTATTATATGTATAAATAATTTTATAATATATTATGATGTATGTATAAATCATATGTTACACATGCGTACACAAATTATTCGATTGCTGTCAAAAATTATCATAGTAATAGACTCGAATAATTTGGGTGTGTTCGATATTATCAAGTAAATGTCAAATAATTAATTCACGACTTTTTATCACAGGTTTCGGACACAGCCTCAGTCAAAAAATTGTTGAGTTTTAGCAGTGTGAACTGCTATAAAAAGTATCAAATCGAATACTTTTTATGGCAGTCAAACAAACAACATACTTAAAATTTGCGCATGGAAGAGAATTTTACTATAAAGATTGTGTATGGAAAAGAATTTCACTATAAAAATAATTTTTGAATTTTTGAATTTTAATATCTATGGTTGTTATTTTGTAAATGTCAATTTTTTCTTATAAAAACAATTTTGAAACTTAATTCTGTGTTTGTGAATCAATGAACACCAATTATTTTACTAATTGTATAGACGATGAGGAATTATCATCGTCCACCTCCGCATCAATGTCAACGCCAATAGAGGAATCAAGGTAATATTTTAATATTTCAATTTAAAAGATAAATCAAAATACATAAATTACATTTTAATTTCGTAAATTTTTATGGGAGTGTGGGAAGAGGTTGTGGTGGAATCAAGTAAGTGGTAATTCACAGATCATTTTAAATTATAAATCACTTACCACTATTTAAATAAAATCAAAATTATTTCAGATATAGAAATAACTCCAGAGAATATTTTAAAACTCAGAAAAATCTGGGCGACCCTCAAGGCGACATATAAAATATCGTAAAAACGAACACCCAGTGGTTCAGCCGGTAGCTTATATACCAAATTTTTATCTTTCTTTGACGATACCGCTGAACCGAGAAGGTTTGAAAAGGGACTTAAATATCAATAAGCTTATTAATAATTTTGTTAATTTTTTTTTGAGCAAACGAACTAGGTGGTTGTATTGAAGGAGTGGTGTTGCAAATACATCAAATATTTTGAAACCATACCTCAAAAAACTAGGAAAAGTAAATACAAAATTTTGCGATGTCCGATACCATAATACACACAAATATATATATATATATATATATATATATATATATATATATATATATATATATATATATATATATATATATATATATATATATATATATATATATATATATATATATACATATATATAAGAATTGAATTTAAAGCAACGCTATGTAGCAGAAGATATGGTACGATGTACAAGCCCCTACAACTGCTACTCCACTCTCGATGTGGAATTGGATGCATATTTTAATTTAATCCGGCCGTATCTTAAAAGTTTGTCACAATGGTCGCGTATAAACCTCCAACAAAATTTTTACAAATAAGTGACTGAAAAATTAAGAGCAGAGGTATAAATAAATAATTAATAGTTTTTACTTGCAATTTTTAATAATTTTTTTTTTTTCAGGAAACTGACTCATCAAATTAAAACTCAATAATTTAATTTTATTATTTCTTATGTAAATAGTTTTTTATTATTGAAATGAATTGAATTGTACACAAATGTTTCTTTATTTTTTACAATTTTTGAAAGCTCCCATTCCACCTGCCCCTCTCCAACAAAGTAATCAGCAAATTTGTTTCTTAATGCTTTAGCTGAATTTGTTGAATTTCTATTCAACGGTTGGACCGACAAGACGTTTTGATAATTTCCTGATAAAGATTAGAATTAAAAAAGAAAATTAGTAATCTTTTAACGCTTTTCCATGTATTTAATGTTACCTTGAATTACTTCGCCTCCTTCTTCACGATCTACGAGGTCCGTTGTTATGTATTTTTCATTTTTCTTATTTAGCCAATTGTGCAGACATACAGATGCTTGGATAATTTCCTCCACCAAACTGACATCTGCTGTAATTGTGGTTCGGAAAATTCGCCATTTCGCAGCCAGAATTCCAAAACAATTTTCAATTACTCGCCGTGCCCGACTCGGGCGATAATTAAAAATTGTTTCTTTGGCATTTGGCGTTTTCAGGAATGGCTTAAGCATGTTCTCGTTCATTGCAAGAGCATCATCAGCCACGAAAACATAAGGTATATTTTGCAAATCGTACGTTACATTACTTGGCTCAGGAATCCTATTGAGGTAAAATTAGAATATTTGTATTTTTTTTAAAATAATTTTAGAAATATTTTATTTTACTACTGACGGGAGAGTTATTTCGTAAAAACGTTTTCCAAACTACACGATCACTTTGGCTGCGGCTGCTACATTGCACCACATAAAATTAAAATTATGGTCGGAAATTGCCATTAAAACAATAGTCAATTTTAGAATTATTGATGTACTTACTTGAATGACAAAGTGTTTTCCATCAATTGCCCCTATACAATGTGGGAAATTCCAGCGTTTGTTAAAACCAGATGCCACCGATTCGAAGTACTCCGCTGATAATTATGGGAATACTTGGTCTTGAAGTACGGCACTAATTGACTTAGTAGTTTCACAAACTATTGGTTTGGGAGGAATCACTTAAACGCGATCGCCAAACTTGTCTGTGATTCGCCCGTTGCAAGATACCTATTGTTTTCATTAAAATTAAAAATTACATATATATATACATATTTGACATAATAGTCGATTTTAATCGTTGCGCGGGTTTGGACGTGAAATCGATAAAGTAAGCTATAAAATAAAAATAAATATTCAAAAAGTGCAGTGTTACTCACTCCTGGCCAAAATTATTGGGTCGATGATTTTTTTTTTTTTTTAATTATTGTGGTACTCCAGACTGGCCTCTATGACTTCTGAGGAGGGTCATCTGGTGCATAACCACGGAACACCAAACCCGTTCCAAAGAAGACAAAACATAAGATGATCACCAGAAAAAAGTAGCAACTCGTTAGTTCTAGGAGATATTAATATGATTTTGTCTTCACCAACAACTAATATTGAAAGCGAAAAAAGCACACTTCATAACCAATTAAAAAGCCTAGCAGAGGTGGTCTCAAAGCTGAGTAATGAAATTACCCTATTAAAGAGAGAAAAGAGAGAGAGAAATTACCCTAGAGAGAAATTACCCTATGAAAGACCTGAAAAGGATCATCGAATCAGGTAAAGAAAAAAAACAAGTCTGTAATGATTATTACATAGACGAAGAGGAACTCGGAAGAGAAATAGGAACCAGTTCCCAGTGGATACTAGGATCAAGAAACATAATAAAAACCGCCACATTCAACACGGCAGTTTCCGATGAAGAGGAAGTGGCAAGGGAATCTGATTGGATCGTGAAAAAAAAGAAGCCCAGAAAGAAACGAAAAGCAGAATCATCGCCAGAATATGTTGAGCAGGGAAATCAAACATCAACATCAAGTAAACCAACTATTCAGTGCAACGTTGAAATTCCTAACACAGTGAAAAAAAACAGCCTCCACCAATATACATAGTTGGTATTAAAGACTACCCGGCTGTCAAGGCTCTGATGACCTCAATTACGGACAAGGATTTCAAGCTAGTAGCACTAAATAAAGATGTTTGGAAGGTAAATGTTCCATACTCAGATACTTATAGAAATCTCTAGATGAAGCTTAATGCTGAGAAAGTTCAGTGGAACACATATGAGGACAAGCAGGAAAAACCAATTAAGGTAATGACTACATCAAACATGCGAGAGTGAAGATATAATTGCCGAGCTGCAGAGTAAATGATTCGACATTAAGGATGCTGCAAACATCATTAAAAAAGAGAGAAAGGTAGATGAGAAAGGCAACAGTGTCGTCACCGCTATTCATGCTAACGTTTGGCAAAGAGGAAAATATTCAAAAAATTCATGATATTCGAGCCATTCAAAATATGAAAGTCAGAATAGAACCAGTGAAGAAAAAGTCTCTGCAGATAGTCCAATACAAACACTGTCAGGGCTTCAATCATACTCAGAGATACTGTGGACGTATGGCAGGATGCGTTAAATGTTCTGGTAACCAACCACCTTACGAGCACGTGTTCATTAGATAGGAACTCAGCTCCAAAATGCATTAATTGCATCCAGCTAATTACCGTGGCTGTAAGGTAGCTAAAGAGTTACAAAATATAAGAAATTGCGCTAGAAAGTCTGATCTAAACCGTAGAAACCATGCTAGTGAAGCCCCGACCAATCAACAGACAAATCGGGAATTATATAAATTACGAGGAAAAGAATCATATGCACAGATGACCCAAGGTCAACAGGCAAAAGCGAAGGATAGCAATGACAGCCCAATTTTGATAGATGTCGTGAAATGCATAGATGCTCTAAATAAAAAACTTGATGAGCAGGCTGCGACCAATAAACTCATATTTGAACAGTTGAGAAACTTTTCATCATCCAACACGACTAGAAAATAAAAATAAATTTACAAACGCTCAGAATAGTAATTTGGAATGCGAATGGGTTGATCCAACACATCCCCGAGCTGGAAATATTTCTAAATTTAAACAAAAAATTGATATTTGTCTAATCTCTGAAACCCATTTTACTAACTCCTCATATGCCAGAATAAGTGGGTACAGATTTTACCATGCTATCCATCCATCAGAGAGAGCAATAGGCAGATCTGCCATTCTTATTAAAGAGAACATAAAACACAACGAAGAATTAAAAATTGAAAGTGAATATATATGCAAGTTACAACAGTAAAAACTCGCACAAAGTACAAAGAAATAAATGTATCAGCAATATACTGTCCACCACGACATAATCTGAAAAAAGAAGATTATGAAGAACTTTTTAACACCATGGGAGGCTGTTTTATCATTGATGGCGACTTCAATGCGAGAAACATATATTGGGGCTCCAGAGTTACTACACCAAAAGGGAGAGAGTTGTTTGAAGCAGGAATTAAAATGTGACTTTCAATCTGGTGACTCACCAACTTACTGGCCAACATGATTTAAACAAAACACCGAATCTTATAGACTTTTATGTGACACAAGGTATATTAGGTAACTATATTCGTTTGGAAAATAATGAAGAGCTTACATCGGACCACTCTTCTGTTATTATTACGGTCAGTGAAACAATAATTGAAAAAGAAATCACAGCGAGACTGTCCAATAAGAATTTCCAAAATTTTCGAGAATTGTTAGAACAAAACATCAATCTTCAAGCACCAATAAGGAACATTATACAAGTCGAAGAGGAAGTAGAAAGGCTGATAGAAAACATACAACAAACTGTGTGGCAAAGTACATATTTCAAATACGCAAATAACAACAACTGTAAAAACTATTAACTTGAAGTAAGAGAGCTTGTGCCAAAGAAACGAAAAGCTCGAAAGTCTTGGCAAAGGAAAATAAAACCGTTCTTAATAACCTATGTAACAAGTTGAAACCTCTGATCAGAACAGTTAAGAATGAATGAATAAGTACATATTTGTCGTCACTTACTAGCCAAAAAGATACCGAATATTCCTTATGGAAGGCAACGAAAGTACTTAAGAGACCAACAAATTCGACGGCACCAATTAGAAATGAGGATGGAAGCTGGGCTCGAAGCGCTAAACAAAAAGCTGACTTGTTTGTGAGACACCTAGAAGAAACGCTTCAACGATTACCCAGGCAAACCGCGGATGAAAATGTTAACCTACTGAAACGATCTGATGAGCTTGAAATACAAAGTGTATCTCTACAGGAGCTAAAAGAGGAAATTCAAAATTTAAACATGAAAAAATGTCCTGGGTACGACTTCATAACCGGACAAATCATTAAAGAATTACCAAATAAAGCGATACGTAAATTTCTCTATATAATCAACGCTGTGTTTAGACTAAGATGCGTTCCAAGGCAGTGGAAGGTGGCAGAGGTAATCATGATCTTAAAACCTAACAAACAATGTAACGATAAAAAGTCCTTCAGACCGATATCCATACTCCCAACAATAGCCAAGATTTTTGAAAAATTGCTCCTGAAGAGAATGAAACCCATAATGGTTGACAGAAATCTCATTCCTGACCACCAGTTTGGATTCAGAGAAAACCACTCGACTATAGAACAAGTCCATAGAATCACAGATATAATAGAGCGAACACTAGAAACTAAAAAAATATGTTCAAGCGTTTTCCTGGATGTGGCGCAAGCATTTGACCGAGTTTGGCACAGAGGATTGGAGTTCAAGCTCAAGCGAGACCTTACCAAACAATACTATGAAACTCTAAAATCATACATAACCGATAGACACTTCCGTGTAAAATATGAAGACGAATACTCGGACCTAAAGAAAATTTCAGCTGGAGTACCACAAGGTAGCGTTTTGGGCCCAAGACAGGGCCTATTGTATACTGGCGATATACCACCAATGGAAGAAGCAACTATAGCAACATATGCTGATGATACTGCGACTTTGGCAGTTAAAATCGACAAATTCAGTCAACAATTGGATGAAAAAATGGAGGATAAAACTGAATGAAACTAAATCTGTGCATGTGAACTTTACTAATAAAAATATTTCTAATAGAATCCCAATTATAATCAACTCTAAACAAGTTGCATATGCAGATACGGCGAAATATTTAGGTATGACGCTGGACGCCAAGTTGAGGTGGAAAGAACATGTCAAAAAGAAAAAGGAAGAGCTGACCATGAAGTATAGGAAGATGTATTGGCTCTTAGGTAGACATTCTGAACTATATATATACACAATAAATTGCTTTTATACCGGCAAATACTGAAACCTGTATGGACCTATGGTATACAGTTTTGGGGCTGTACCAAGAAAATGAACATCAAGATGATACAGACGTTCCAAAACAAAGTACTTTGGAATATTGTAAATCCTCCATGGTACATTAGAAATGAAGACCTCCACCGAGATTTAAAGATGGAATACATCGATGAAGTTATTACGTATCATACTCTCAAGCATGATTCACGACGCCGACAGCACAAAAACATCGAGATATACAATATGCGGGACAGACCGTTGGCAGTAAGACGTCTCCAAAGGACCAAACCAGTTGATCTAGTGAATGGAACATAAAATTACTATTATATGGGAAATATTTATATAAATAAATAATTTTAATTTCTGGGACTAGCCGTTGGGCTATATCCCAACAACTGTTAATATAATTATGATAGAAAAGTTACTAGATGACTTAGAATAAAGTCAGTTGTAACATTATATAAAAAAATAAAAAATATATTTGACATGTACTCAAATAATATTATTTGAACAATTAATTTGTTACTTACCTTAATGTGACAACTATAATCTTAAATTAGGACTCAATGGTTCACGCACAACACATTGTTTTTTGATGAGAGGTTCAACCATGGACAGCAACTCGTAGAAATGAGCGAATCTCATTTTTGTGAAGCTATGAAATAGCTTTGGGTCTTGTAGTAATTTGGTAAATACTGAATTAAGGGCTACTTTACGATTCCTCTCCAAATATTGCCGTTTTATGAAAAATTTTCGGAAGTACATGAGAAGATTGCTGCATGCAATAATCGAATCTGAGTTTTCGTTTTTTTTATTCAGATATACCCTATAAGCTTTTATATCTTTTGCGTGAAAATTTCCCAGAAGTTTTCCATTTTCATCTTTGCACTCATAAGTAACATTTCCATTTTTTCGATATAACAAAGCTTTTATGTATTTTGGACAAAACTTGACATTGCTTTAGGGATATTGTAATAAATATCTTTTTGTGCTGAAATGAATACATCGCGTACGAAGATTATAATATCTGGAATACTTTTCGTAAGCGGTCTTGATATGTTTAACTGTAGTGGCATGTAATATGAAAATTCTGTCTGTGTGCGGTAGTACCTCTATATCATCATTTAAAGATTTTATGTCTCGCAATACTTGATAGGACGGTGACTGTTCAGGCAAGCTTGTGTTCCAAGTTCTGTGTTCACTTTTCAATGTATGCTCTAATAGCCGCCACAACAGATCGATTAACGCACTCTGACGCATTGGCCTGAGGTGAATACACAACTAGTTTACTATGAGTAGTATTAAAATCATTTAATAATTCCTTGTGGTCCATTATCAGTCCGCACCTGCTTGGGTACATTGAAAATGAGAACTCCGTCACTTTTTAAGTAGTTTATTATGTTATTCGTATAATACTCGAACCTAACGGTTTTAACAACACAAATTTGGTGAATTGGTCTAAGACCACTAAAATATAGGTATTTTCCAATTTGGATCGAGGATAAGGTCCCATGAGACCAATGTATACGTGTTCCCATGGTCGTGTTGAAAAATGTTTTGTGGTCTTACAGATAATACAATTTTTAACATAATCGTAAACTTGTCTTCGGATTCCGGGCCAGTAAAAATTTTGCTTAGTCGTACTAATGTTTCCATGATTTCATCGTTATCGTCATTAGATGATCACAAATAATCGAGAAACAGCATAATGTCGCTGTTTGATAAGTATAAACTATCACCGACATTTATATTTTTTTTTTTTATTGTCTTAATTATTACAACTGATTACATATATCATCTAGTAATTTCTCTATCTTTCTTATGTTCAATTTGCAGAGATATAACCCATTAGTTAGTCTCTAAAAATTTGGCCACCCTATTGTAGTCTTCCCAATTCCAGCGGTTTCTTTCTTTGGAGCCTTCGTACTCCATTTGTGTTACTCAGCATACCACGTAACTCAACATTTTCATGTTGACCAAGCCGTTGTATATGTTTCTTTGCATGAATTGTTATTTCTTCGCTGACGTTTTCCATCCGGAGGTCCCTATGTAGGTTATCGTTTCTTATGTACCAAGGAGCGTTCACTATTCCACGTAACACTTTATTTTGAAAAGCTTGTATTATTTTAATATTGGTTTTCTTAGTACAGCCCCAAAGCTGAATACCATAAGTCCATATAGGTTTTAAAACTTGTTGGTATAGTAGCAACTTATTAGGTATTGACAGCTGTGAATACCTTCCAATTAGCCAATACATATTTCTATATTTAATGTGTAGTTCCTCCTTTTTTTTTTTAATGTGCTCTTTCCATTTTAACTTAGCATCGAGAGTCATGCCCAGATACTTAGCTGTGTTAGCATAGGGAACTTGTTTGGAATTTAGTTCTATTGGTATCCAGTTAACTATTTGATTGGTGAAGTTAACGTGCGTTGATTTTTTTTCATTTAGCTTAATGCGCCATTTTTTTGTCCAGTTACTAAGTTGGTTCGTAGCCCGTTGCAGTTTTCTGGTTGCTTCGTCTACTTTATAACCAGTAGCTAAAATTGCAGTATCGTCCGCAAATATTGCTATTGTTGTGCCGCTTGTGTTTGGTAAATCACTTGTGTAAAGTAAATACAACACTGGCCCTAGCACGCTACCTTGGGGAACCCCTGCAGATACCCTCTTTAGCTCGGAAAATTTTTCTTCACATCTAACGCGAAAATATCTGTTATCAATGTAAGATTTCAATATCTGAAAGTATTCTTTTGGCAAATCTCGATGCAGTTTATATTCCAGTCCAGGATGCCATACTTTATCGAAGGCCTGTGCTACATCCAGAAATATTGTTGAGCATATTTTCTTATTTTCAAGTGCATCTTCAATAATACTTGTAATCCTGTGAATTTGCTCTATGGTGGAGTGGTTTTCTCTAAATCCGAACTGATGTGGTGGTATTAGCTTTATCTCAAGTATTATAGGTTTCATTCTTTTGTAACGGGAATGAAGTTTCTATGGAGTTTTTATGGAACGGTACAAACGTCAAAAAACCTATCAAATGTCGAATTGTCTCATGAAAATGTATTAAACAGTTTCGAATAAAATCAATTAATTTATACAAATTTAAAATTATAAAACTGAAAAATATTACTTAAACTAATAAAAGAACTAATTAAAAATGAAATTAAATTTAAAACGAATAAATTATTTAAAAAAACAGCTAAAATATTCTAATTAGAACGTATCATTAAAATTTGTTTTTAAATTAAATAGTAATTTTACACAAACAGCCACCATATAAAAATTGATTATTAGGCTCTAGTCTAACAGAAAAATACCAAAATAGCTGAAAATATAGACCCTGAAGATTCTCATCCCTTCCCAAAAATATCGAAAAATCGATGTGAAAATATGACGCGGCTCAAAACTTAATAATTTCTATTAAACTCATTTTACACAAACAGCCACCATATTGGGGATGACCATAAGGCTCTAGTCTATCAAAAAAATGCGAAAATAATAAAATAAGTAGACCCAGAAGTGTGTCATCCGTTCCTGAAATTATCGAATAATTCAAATGAATATATGACGTCACAAGCAACTTGATAATTTAAATAGAGGCATTTTACACAAACAGCCACCATATAGGAAATGACCATAAGGCTCTAGTCAGACAGAAAATTACTGAAACGGCTTAAAATATAGACCCTGAAGATTCTCATCCCTTCCCAAAAATATCGAAAAATCGATGTAAAAATATGACGCGGCTCATGACTTGATAATTTCTATTAAACTCATTTTACACAAACAGCCACCATATTGGGGATGATCATAAGGCTCTAGTCTATCAAAAAAATGCCAAAGTAATAAAATAAGTAGACCCGGAAGTGTGTCATCCGTTCCTGAAATTCTCGAATAATCCATATGATATATGACGTCACAAGCAACTTGATAATTTAAATAGAGGCATTTTACACAAACAGCCACCATGCAGGAAATGACCATAAGAGTCTATTTGAACAGAAAAACTAAGAACTACCCGAAAATATAAACCGGGAAGGGTTTCATACATTCCCAAAAAATTGAATATGAATGAAAATATGACGCAACTCACATCTTGATAATTTCTATTAAACTCATTTTACACAAACAGCCACCATATAGAAATTGACCATAAGGCTTTAGTCTAACAGAAAAATACCAAAATAGCTGAAAATATAGACCCTGAAGATTCTCATCCCTTCCCAAAAATATCGAAAAATCGATGTGAAAATATGACGCGGCTCATGACTTGATAATTTCTATTAAACTCATTTTACACAAACAGCCACCATATTGGGGATGATCATAAGGCTCTAGTCTATCAAAAAAATGCCAAAGTAATAAAATAAGTAGACCCGGAAGTGTGTCATCCGTTCCTGAAATTCTCGAATAATCCATATGATATATGACGTCACAAGCAACTTGATAATTTAAATAGAGGCATTTTACACAAACAGCCACCATATAGGAAATGACCATAAGGCTCTAGTCAGACAGAAAATTACTGAAACGGCTTAAAATATAGACCCTGAAGATTCTCATCCCTTCCCAAAAATATCGAAAAATCGATGTGAAAATATGACGCGGCTCATGACTTGATAATTTCTATTAAACTCATTTTACACAAACAGCCACCATATTGGGGATGATCATAAGGCTCTAGTCTATCAAAAAAATGCCAAAGTAATAAAATAAGTAGACCCGGAAGTGTGTCATCCGTTCCTGAAATTCTCGAATAATTCATATGAATATATGACGTCACAAGCAACTTGATAATTTAAATAGAGGCATTTTACACAAACAGCCACCATACAGGAAATGACCATAAGAGTCTATTTGAACAGAAAAACTAAGAAGTACCCGAAAATAAAAACCGGGACGGGTTTCATACATTCCCAAAAAATTGAATATAAATGAAAATATGACGCAACTCACATCTTGATAATTTCTATTAAACTCATTTTACACAAACAGCCACCATATAGAAATTGACCATAAGGCTCTAGTCTAACAGAAAAATACCAAAATAGCTGAAAATATAGACCCTGAAGATTCTCATCCCTTCCCAAAAATATCGAAAAATCGATGTGAAAATATGACGCGGCTCATAACTTGATAATTTCTATTAAACTCATTTTACACAAACAGCCACCATATTGGGGATGACCATAAGGCTCTAGTCTATCAAAAAAATGCGAAAGTAATAAAATAAGTAGACCCAGAAGTGTGTCATCCGTTCCTGAAATTATCGAAAAGTTCATATGAATATATGACGTCACAAGCAACTTGATAATTTAAATAGAGGCATTTTACACAAACAGCCACCATATAGGAAATGACCATAAGGCTCTAGTCAGGCAGAAAATTACTGAAACGGCTTAAAATATAGACCCTGAAGATTCTCATCCCTTCCCAAAAATATCGAAAAATCGATGTGAAAATATGACGCGGCTCATGACTTGATAATTTCTATTAAACTCATTTTACACAAACAGCCACCATATTGGGGATGATCATAAGGCTCTAGTCTATCAAAAAAATGCCAAAGTAATAAAATAAGTAGACCCGGAAGTGTGTCATCCGTTCCTGAAATTCTCGAATAATTCATATGAATATATGACGTCACAAGCAACTTGATAATTTAAATAGAGGCATTTTACACAAACAGCCACCATACAGGAAATGACCATAAGAGTCTATTTGAACAGAAAAACTAAGTAGTACCCGAAAATATAAACCGGGACGGGTTTCATACATTCCCAAAAAATTGAATATAAATGAAAATATGACGCAACTCACATCTTGATAATTTCTATTAAACTCATTTTACACAAACAGCCACCATATAGAAATTGACCATAAGGCTCTAGTCTAACAGAAAAATACCAAAATAGCTGAAAATATAGACCCTGAAGATTCTCATCCCTTCCCAAAAATATCGAAAAATCGATGTGAAAATATGACGCGGCTCATAACTTGATAATTTCTATTAAACTCATTTTACACAAACAGCCACCATATTGGGGATGATCATAAGGCTCTAGTCTATCAAAAAAATGCCAAAGTAATAAAATAAGTAGACCCGGAAGTGTGTCATCCGTTCCTGAAATTCTCGAATAATCCATATGAATATATGACGTCACAAGCAACTTGATAATTTAAATAGAGGCATTTTACACAAACAGCCACCATACAGGAAATGACCATAAGAGTCTATTTGAACAGAAAAACTAAGAACTACCCGAAAATATAGACCGGGAAGGGTTTCATACATTCCCAAAAAATTGAATATGAATGAAAATATGACGCAACTCATAACTTGATAATTTCTATTAAACTCATTTTACACAAACAGCCACCAT
This sequence comes from Tipula unca, assembly GCA_951394425.1. Taxonomy (NCBI): domain Eukaryota; kingdom Metazoa; phylum Arthropoda; class Insecta; order Diptera; family Tipulidae; genus Tipula; species Tipula unca. Next base: position 14,882,442 of record OX596380.1, on the reverse strand, counting down.
ATTGGGGATCACCATAAGGCTCTAGTCTATCAAAAAAATGCAAAAGTAATAAAATAAGTAGACCCAGAAGTGTGTCATCCGTTCTTGAAATTATCGAAAAATTCATATGAATATATGACGTCACAAGCAACTTGATAATTTAAATAGAGGCATTTTACACAAACAGCCACCATACAGGAAATGACCATAAGAGTCTATTTGAACAGAAAAACTAAGAAGTACCCGAAAATATAAACCGGGACGGGTTTCATACATTCCCAAAAAATTGAATATAAATGAAAATATGACGCAACTCACATCTTGATAATTTCTATTAAACTCATTTTACACAAACAGCCACCATATAGAAATTGACCATAAGGCTCTAGTCTAACAGAAAAATACCACAATAGCTGAAAATATAGACCCTGAAGATTCTCATCCCTTCCCAAAAATATCGAAAAATCGATGTGAAAATATGACGCGGCTCATAACTTGATAATTTCTATTAAACTCATTTTACACAAACAGCCACCATATAGGAAATAACCATAAGGCTCTAGTTAGACAGAAACTTACTGAAACGGCTTAAAATATAGACCCTGAACATTCCCATTCCTTCCAAAAATTATCGAAAAATCGATGTGAAAATATGACGCGGCGGCTCATAACTTGATAATTTCTATTACCCAACAATTAGAACTTCATAAATTTTTGGTAGAAAATGTTAAAATATTTTTGTTAAACACTTAATCAAATGTAGCGACATTGTATATCGGATGCCAATTTATTTGAAATATGTATTGAAAAAGCACTCATCAGCCTGTTTGAACGAGTGGTTTTATGCCATAGTAATATAAATGATTTCTCCATTATGCACACACATACTAACGCAAAAATATCATTTCATTATAAAATAATAATATTTACACGGAAATCCCAAACCAATAAGATTGAACTGCAAGACGAAAAGAGAAAACACTAAATAAAATTTTAGTTTTGTTTCTTTTTGAATTATGTTTTTGTTTTGTAAAAATGAAATGCGTAAAGGGTGTTCCAATAATATTTTCATTTGAGTTATGGATATCCATTTTTTAACTGATGAAGGAATTATACCGAAATCGATCTTAAAAAACAAAATTAAAAAAAAATATTATCACAAAAAAGGAAGAAAAATAAAATAATAATCAAAATAAATTTACTCATAGTTTTATTTATATAAAATATTTTCATAATTTTATTTTTTATAAATTACAAAAATTCAACAGATTTTTTTTATTTCTGAAATTAGTAAAATGTTAATGTTCAACCATGAAATTGAAACGTTATCATACACATTGATTTACCATCTCAGTTTATCTGGTGATGTTCTATGTTTTTGATAAAATTTAGCATCTCATTTTTGCGTAATTATGATTGGAAACAAATCGTGCAGCTCTTATTGGAGCTCCCTACTACATTATTGTTCTTACGATCGATGTGTATGTCTCTTTTTATCAAGAATAAAATTGTATACTATTTCGTTTATTCAATTATTAAGTTTTTCTCTTGTGATCTGTGCGTATAAAACAAATTCTTAAACTATCCCTGTTCGCTCATTTCGCTGTCGTATCAGAACAGAAATATTTATGTAATACTTTGTTGAATGATTTGCTAGAGTAAAACATTATTCTATTTCTCTGTAATAGAGTGATGTTTTGGTCGAGCAGGCTGTGATCACAAAAGAAATAACGAAAATAAGTAAACGAAATAGTGTATACACTTTTATTAGGTCCTAGAAACAGGTTGATTGGTTAACAAATTGTATATCATACGTATATGTCTATATTGGTTAACAAAATTTATATGGATTGGATACAGACATATTTCAAATTTATTTCATCAATACATAATAATGCGCTTGCATTCTTTGCTTAGATATTAACACATTCACGCATTTCGCAGGATAAATCAAGGAAATTTGCAACTCCTCCTACTATTTAAGCGTCACACGAACTGATTTCATTTCATACAATCTTTTCCATTTTATGTTCACATGTGAGATATCTTTATATTATATATTAACAATATTTAAGAATTCATTTAATAAATATTTTATTGAGATTATATTGGCATATGTATATTTACCTATAAATATATGTATATATATATATATATATATATATATATATATATATATATATATATATATATATATATATATATATATATATATATATATATATATACTATATATATATACCTATAAATATATGTATATATATATATATATATATATATATATATATATATATATATATATATATATATATATATATATATATATATATACTATATATATATATATATATATATATATATATATATATATTCCATAATGGAATAATCATGAAACTATGCTACTATATTTCAAACTCTTTTGCTAGTTCATTCAATCATTATCTCTGTAAAATACGGCTCTAGCATATTTTCTCTCAATTCAGTAAATGCCATAAATATAGGTAAAACACATCTGAGATATTACACCATATACTTATGAATTATGACTAAACAATATACATATTATAATTATACATAAAAGTTAGTTTTCAGTAAGTTAGTAAAAAATATTATTTACCTATGTATATAAAATTAAAATCAAAGTGTAGCCTGTATGTAATACGACAAAATATCGTGCGGCAACCCACAATTTCAATCTATTTGTCTTTTCTTTTTTTCGGCGGGTTATTCCACTTTTTGAAATTTGGGCTTTATTGTCAAGCAGCTTGTTGAATGGTTTTCGGTGTTTTATTAATTTTTTGACCATTTTTTATTACCAGGTATAAATTTTGGGAGGCGGACACTTGTTTTTGGAATTTTTTTAACATATTCCGTCTGCCCAATACTAGTGACAGCTTTGTATAACTGTTTTTTATTGCTAATTATATTATATAGGTAACCAATTTTGGATTTTCACTTCTCGCATGCAATTATTTTACTTATAGTTATGTTATTAAATATTTTAAAATTATTCTCAGCTCTGATTGTAGTCTATCAAAAAAATGCCAAAGTAATAAAATAAGTAGACCCGGAAGTGTGTCATCCGTTCCTGAAATTCTCGAATAATCCATATGAATATATGACGCGGCTCATAACTTGATAATTTCTATTAAACTCATTTTACACAAACAGCCACCATATTGGGGATGACCATAAGGCTCTAGTCTATCAAAAAAATGCGAAAGTAATAAAATAAGTAGACCCAGAAATGTGTCATCCGTTCCTGAAATTATCGAATAATTCAAATGAATATATGACGTCACAAGCAACTTGATAATTTAAATAGAGGCATTTTACACAAACAGCCACCATATAGGAATATATATATATATATATATATATATATATATATATATATATATATATATATATGTATACTTATATATATATATATATATATATATATATATATATATATATATATATATATATATATATATATATATATAATATATATATGTATATATATATATATATATATATATATATATATATATATATATATATATATATATATATATATATATATATATATATATATATATATATATATGTATATATATATATATATATATATATATATATATATACATATATATATATATATATATATATATATATATATATATATATATATATATATATATTTAAATGTTACAAATTAATTTGCAAAACTACTTTATATCTAATTAAACAATTTCATTGTATTTAAATCTAATTTTTCTGAATGTTCTATATTTAAGGTATAGGCTAAATAATGTTTTTCAAATACACCAAGCTATTTAATTTTATATTTAAAAAAAAGTAGTATCACATTAGTTTGATAGCAACGAAAGTTTAGACAAGGTGTTTGAATTTGTCATTATTCGTGTAGCTATACGCAAGCCGCTCCGCCACGTCAAGGCTGTGATATTGGAGCGGTCCGGTTAAGGGTGTCACATTTTAAATTTTAAACACCCTTTACGGAACCGTGAAGCGGTGATTAACGGTTAGCAACAATTGTGCATCGCGTTTTCAATTAATAAATATGTATATGTATAATATACATATATTAATAATTTGTTTTAATTAACTAATAAATAAATAAATAAATATACAAATAAATAAATAAATAAATTAACTATAAATAAAAATGTATATATACTACATAATAAATAAATAACTACCTTCTCAATAATAGAAGTTAAGTTAACTAATTATGGTAATAATTACTATATCCTAATTAAAATAGTTAATACAAAATTCCCTTCATCAGTTAAAAAATGGATATCCATAACTCAAATGAAAATATTATTGGAACACCCTTTACGCATTTCATTTTTACAAAACAAAAACATAATTCAAAAAGAAACAAAACTAAAATTTTATTTAGTGTTTTCTCTTTTCGTCTTGCAGTTCAATCTTATTGGTTTGGGATTTCCGTGTAAATATTATTATTTTATAATGAAATGATATTTTTGCGTTAGTATGTGTGTACATAATGGAGAAATCATTTATATTACTATGGCATAAAACCACTCGTTCAAACAGGCTGATGAGTGCTTTTTCAATACATATTTCAAATAAATTGGCATCCGATATACAATGTCGCTACATTTGATTAAGTGTTTAACAAAAATATTTTAACATTTTCTACCAAAAATTTATGAAGTTCTAATTGTTGGGTAATAGAAATTATCAAGTTATGAGCCGCCGCGTCATATTTTCACATCGATTTTTCGATAATTTTTGGAAGGAATGGGAATGTTCAGGGTCTATATTTTAAGCCGTTTCAGTAAGTTTCTGTCTAACTAGAGCCTTATGGTTATTTCCTATATGGTGGCTGTTTGTGTAAAATGAGTTTAATAGAAATTATCAAGTTATGAGCCGCGTCATATTTTCACATCGATTTTTCGATATTTTTGGGAAGGGATGAGAATCTTCAGGGTCTATATTTTCAGCTATTGTGGTATTTTTCTGTTAGACTAGAGCCTTATGGTCAATTTCTATATGGTGGCTGTTTGTGTAAAATGAGTTTAATAGAAATTATCAAGATGTGAGTTGCGTCATATTTTCATTTATATTCAATTTTTTGGGAATGTATGAAACCCGTCCCGGTTTATATTTTCGGGTACTTCTTAGTTTTTCTGTTCAAGTAGACTCTTATGGTCATTTCCTGTATGGTGGCTGTTTGTGTAAAATGCCTCTATTTAAATTATCAAGTTGCTTGTGACGTCATATATTCATATGAATTATTCGAGAATTTCAGGAACGGATGACACACTTCCGGGTCTACTTATTTTATTACTTTGGCATTTTTTTGATAGACTAGAGCCTTATGATCATCCCCAATATGGTGGCTGTTTGTGTAAAATGAGTTTAATAGAAATTATCAAGTCATGAGCCGCGTCATATTTTCACATCGATTTTTCGATATTTTTGGGAAGGGATGAGAATCTTCAGGGTCTATATTTTAAGCCGTTTCAGTAATTTTCTGTCTGACTAGAGCCTTATGGTCATTTCCTATATGGTGGCTGTTTGTGTAAAATGCCTCTATTTAAATTATCAAGTTGCTTGTGACGTCATATATTCATATGAATTTTTCGATAATTTCAGGAACGGATGACACACTTCTGGGTCTACTTATTTTATTACTTTTGCATTTTTTTGATAGACTAGAGCCTTATGGTCATCCCCAATATGGTGGCTGTTTGTGTAAAATGAGTTTAATAGAAATTATCAAGTTATGAGCCGCGTCATATTTTCACATCGATTTTTCGATATTTTTGGGAAGGGATGAGAATCTTCAGGGTCTATATTTTCAGCTATTTTGGTATTTTTCTATTAGACTAGAGCCTTATGGTCAATTTCTATATGGTGGCTGTTTGTGTAAAATGCCTCTATTTAAATTATCAAGTTGCTTGTGACGTCATATATTCATATGAATTTTTCGATAATTTCAGGAACGGATGACACACTTCTGGGTCTACTTATTTTATTACTTTTGCATTTTTTTGATAGACTAGAGCCTTATGGTCATCCCCAATATGGTGGCTGTTTGTGTAAAATGAGTTTAATAGAAATTATCAAGTTATGAGCCGCGTCATATTTTCACATCGATTTTTCGATATTTTTGGGAAGGGATGAGAATCTTCAGGGTCTATATTTTCAGCTATTTTGGTATTTTTCTGTTAGACTAGAGCCTTATGGTCAATTTCTATATGGTGGCTGTTTGTGTAAAATGAGTTTAATAGAAATTATCAAGATGTGAGTTGCGTCATATTTTCATTTATATTCAATTTTTTGGGAATGTATGAAACCCGTCCCGGTTTATATTTTCGGGTACTTCTTAGTTTTTCTGTTCAAATAGACTCTTATGGTCATTTCCTGCATGGTGGCTGTTTGTGTAAAATGCCTCTATTTAAATTATCAAGTTGCTTGTGACGTCATAAATTCATATGGATTATTCGATAATTTCAGGAACGGATGACACACTTCTGGGTCTACTTATTTTATTATTTTCACATTTTTTTGATAGACTAGAGCCTTATGGTCATCCCCAATATGGTGGCTGTTTGTGTAAAATGAGTTTAATAGAAATTATTAAGTTTTGAGCCGCGTCATATTTTCACATCGATTTTTCGATATTTTTGGGAAGGGATGAGAATCTTCAGGGTCTATATTTTCAGCTATTTTGGTATTTTTCTGCTAGACTAGAGCCTTATGGTCAATTTCTATATGGTGGCTGTTTGTGTAAAATTACTATTTAATTTAAAAATAAATTTTAATGATACGTTCTAATTAGAATATTTTAGCTTTTTTTTTAAATAATTTATTTGTTTTAAATTTAATTTCATTTTTAATTAGTTCTTTTATTAGTTTGAGTAATAATTTTCTGTTTTATAATTTTAAATTTGTATTAATTAATTGGTTTTATTTGAAACTGTTTAATACATTTTTATGAGACACTACGACATTTGATAGGTTTTTTGACATTTGTACCGTTCCATAAAAACTCCATAGAAACTTCATGCCCGTCTTTTGTATAACAGTTTCTCAAAAATTTTCGAAAGTACTGGAAGCAGAAAAATTGGCCTATATGACTTTTTATTATTAGATGGTTTGTTCGGCTTTGGTATCATAATTATTTCTGCTACTTTCCATTGCAGAGGTACATATTTCAGTCGAAATGAAGCGTTGATAATATGAAGAAGTTTTCGCACCCCTTTCTCAGGAAGTGCCTTCACTATTTCACCTGTAATTAAATCATAGCCAGGAGATTTTTTCGTATTTATGTTATGGTTAATTTCATTTTTCAACTCTCGTAGAGTTACAGGTGGTATTTTCCTACAATCCTCCTTGTGCACTGGTATTATATTTTCATCCGCTGATTGGCTAGCATATGGTTGGAACGTTTCTTCAAGATGAGATGCGAACAGTGCTGCTTTCTGTTTGGTACTTGTTACCCAATTTCCCTCATCTTTTTTTATTGGCGGTATTTGATAATTTGGTCTTTTTAATGCTTTTGTAGCTTTCCATAGAGAATACTCTGTTTCTTTAGTGTCTGTAAGACTACGAAGATAACGGGTGACCGATTCATTTTTTAGTTCTCTAATTCTTTGCTTAAGCTTATTGCAGAGGTAATTAAAAATTGTTTTGCTTTGTGGTGCTCGGTTTCTCTGCCATGTTTTCCTTGCTTTCCGTTTTTCATTAACCAAGTCCCTGATCTCGACTGGATAAATGAAATTATTACGCTCCTTGTTTTGGATTACAGGGGTGCTATCCCATGCTGCTTCTTGTATATTATTGATTAATAATAATTAACCGACATTTATATGATGTTCAAATACGTATCGCCTAATCCATTTTTTCAAACTAATGAGGCGGGCTTAACGAATGTTTATTAACATGGGCGCTACACCAGATGGTGTTTCCAAAGAGTCAACCATTTTTGGATCCAGCACCATTGGATCTTTTAAATGCACTTCCAAATTTGATTGACTATGAACTGGAAAAAGACGAAATAATGGATGGAATGAAATTGCTGAAGATGTCTTCTCATATGTAGTACATTTAAATAAGGCAAATGTAGAAGAGTTTTGGTTCATAATTGGTAATATAAAAAATTCATTAAATGAATCAGATTTGCAAAAAAGCGGTCTTGATTTATGATTCGGGGGCACACTACATCTGAAAGAATTTTTTCTGATTTAAATCAAATCAAAACCAGCAAAAATTAAGTCTTTTAATAGGATCACTAGATCTCAGAACTTCTGAAATATTTTCATCCAGTTGGTTCGATATGAGGAGGCTACATATATAGAGGAGGCGACTTTAGGTATTTTTAGTACTAAAATAGTCAATCAAAGCGTGTGATTTTGTAAACCAAATTTCCTTCTCCAAATCCTCTCAACAATTTAAACAAAACTGATTATAGCTGGAGTTTAAAAACAAAAATTGTAGCATTGAGACACGGCATGAGCCTTTATATTCAAAAGAATTTTCAGGTGTTTAAGAAATGTTGGGGACGGACAGTTTGTTTTATACAAGCTACGACTGTTTACAGATTAATATTTTTACCAAACCGCATTGGAAATATTTATTAATGATTAGCCTTACAATGCTTTTAATGAATTCAAAATATTGCTTTGAGTTTAATGTCGACGTAAATATACAATATATTGAGCTATAGGTAGTCCTTAAACAACAATAATTTACAAATCCAGTTGTGTTTAAAAGAAAAAAAAAGTTGGGCGGATTACTCCAGCACATTAATGCTATACTAATGAGCGTACGGTGCAATACGCGGACAAACACATATACTTACTGGAATGCGGAAAGTTTATTATCATTTCAAGGGACGTGACCGAAGAGCATTAATTTAAATCATATACGCGTGTAGCAAATATACATATCGTCTTATTCAATTTCAGATAGGTTAAGTACATATATACATTAAATATTTCAAAATGCTTTACATATTTTTCTTAATCCAGCTTAGATATTTGGTAATACGAGTAAATCCCGTTGGTGATACTCCACACTTAAGCGATCCAAATGATGTAGTACCGACTAAAATAGCGCGTCCACCATTATACCATGTCAATGGTCCACCCGAATCACCACGGCATGTAGCTCTCCTGTTAACACCCTGTGCACATAGATTGGTAGAAAATATATCACGATACGATTGCTGGCACTTTTTATTTGATATAACTGTCATGTATACATATTTCAGTGTTCTCGATAATCGGCCATCTGCGTAAATTTATTAAAATAAATAATTAAATTAAATCATCAGCAAAATCTATATCGGTATTCATTAAAATTGCCTTACTTAGTTCTTCACCCCAACCACACGCGACCACTTTCACATTTACGAAAGATCGACCTAGTTCATTTCTGCCAGGCAAAGAAATAGGTCTGACATTTTTTGAAGTTCCAATCCTGGGAAAACGAAGTATAGCCAAATCATGCCTATAGCTAAGTTAACTGATCCAAAATAGTTTCGATTCATTACGCATTCTTAAAGACTCGGTCAAGGCTTTCGACAGACACAAATTGTCCTACGATGCACGTGTTAAAATATGAATACTACGAGTATATACGTTCGATTTTTATCTTATTCTTTCTTTCACACGTATTTAATAGAAAATCACGTATCGGGCAATGCCAATATTTTCGGATTTAGAACGTAATTTACGCGTATAAAAGCTGTAGCTTGGTTAACATGAGTTCAGTTCAACTTTCGTTTCAATACAGTTATCAATAATATGAACGTGGTACTTGTAATTACTGTTGTGTTAGCATTATTTGTGTTAAAGGCATGCGCCAATAAAACGCAAATCGATCTATTAAAAACTCTTCTTGAGGAACGTATAATACACGGGGTTACAGCTAAGACTGGGCGATTTCCTTGGGCATTTTATGTGTTACCTTCGAAGGACAACTAGAAAGAAAGTGATTTTTGTGGCGACTCATTAATAACTACTAGGAGTGCGTTGACTGCGGCACATTGTTGCCGTGGTTTTCAATTATTTCAACTGGTAATTGGAAAACTCACCTTAGATACGTCACATTGTGTACGAACCACACGAAATTGTTGAGTACATGAGAAGTTTAATCCGAATACGTTATACGTAACGATTTGGCTATACTTTGTTTTTCCAGCATTAAGGCTACAAAATTTGCCAGACCTATTTCTTTGCCTGGCAGAAATGAACTAGGTCAATCTTTCGAAAATGTGAAAGTGTTCGCGTGTGGTTGGGGTAAGACAATTTCAATGAATATCTGCATAATTTTCATATAATCAGTGCCAACCATTTTATGACACTGGATTTTCTACCACAATATGTGCAATGGTTGGTAACAGGAATTTACATGCCGTGGTGATTCGGGTGGAGCTTTCTCACATTATACAAAGGACCGCGCCTCCATCGCCTAAGTGTGGTGTAGCGCCAACGGGATTTACTCGTGTTACCAAGTATATAAGCTGGATTAACAAAAATAAGTAAAACTTTTTTCAATTTATAATGTATTAACATTGGCCCCTGTGGTCGGGGGGCACACATGGCTCGTAAACCCAAATTGCACGAACATGTTTTCCAAGAATACCACCACAGTATCCTTTGCTTGTCGTAAAAGGCGACTAAACGGTTGGATCGCTGGGCTGACGACCCGCATCCGTAAAAAAATAAGCTGTTTATAAAGTCAACAAAACAAAAAATGGATACCGCCAAAAGAACACCGGGCACGAGATTTAGGATCGGCACGTGGAACGTGCTGTCACGTAAGAAACCAGAAGCGTTAGAGGGCACACATGCATGAAGGAGTATCGGCTGGAGCTCGTTGCTCTTCAAGAAACTGGCTTAAAAGTGGAAACCATGTGTCCCAGGGCTATACGTTGTTATACAGTGGAGATGACCTCGGAAATGTTGGACCTGGATTTTTTCTTCAGCCGCTGGTAAAGAAGGCTGTTTTGGATTTCCAAGCAGTCAATAACCGATTGTGTAAGCTTCTGTCGATAATTTGTGTACCTAACCTGTCGATAATTTGTGTACATGCGCCCACAGAAGTCAGCCAGCCTCAAGATAAAGACTCATTTTACAATGACTTGGACGATCTGATGATCTATACCCGAACACGATGTTAGAATGGTAATTGGGGTCTTTAATGCTAGAGCTGGCAGAAATCAGACTGACTAGTGTGAAATCATAGGTCCGTACTCCCGACACGAAGCTGCGACCGATTTAGGTGAGCGAATGATGTACTTTGCAATTGCTGGCGATCTTAGAGTAGCAAGCACATGTTTCCCTCACAAACAAGGCCATGCAGAGATTGAAGAAACCGCTCACGGGAATACTTTGTGGAACTGTCTTTTCGACCGTATTCGATTAGTAAGGCGAACCGAAGTAATGCCTGACGAATGGAAAGTGGCCGCGATATGCCCCATATTAAAGAAGGGAGACCGCTTGAAGTGTGGGAATTATCGCAGTATAGCTCTCCTTTGCACAGCATATCAGTTACTGTCATACATTGTATTGGTGACTATCAAGGAGGATTTCGTCCGAATCGATCAGTCACCGATCAGGTCTTTTCGCTGCGGATGATTCTATCTAAATATTATGAGACTTCCATCTCCGTACATCAGATGTTCCTGGATTTCCGGCAGGCCTATGACTCGATCAATCGAGAGAGTTTGTGGTCTGCCCTGGAATACCTAGGAATGCCAACAAAATTGGTACGACTGTGTAGGATGACAGTGACGCGCAGTCTCAATGCTGTGTTAAAGTTGAGAACAGGCTATCGATAATTTTTGCAGTTAATTCGGGTGTTCGGCAGGGAGATGCTCTGTCCCCAATACTCTTTAATCTCATGTTGGAATATACATCTTTCACAGATGACATATGCGTGATTGCAAACTGATTTACAAACGGAGTGAAGGAAATATTTGATCTGCTTGTAGAGTTTTCAGCTTCTGTTGGTCTCCAGATTAATGAGTTCAAAATGAAATACATGATCTCAGGTAGGGACAATGGCACTACAGATTTTAGTAGTTTGAAGGAGTGAGGAGGTTCAAATATTTGGGCTCTCTTATCACTCACAATAACAATGTAGGTGAGGATATAAAGTGCGGCTGGCAGGTCGTGCCAAAATCTAAACACCTATCAAGTGCCGTGAAGCTGAAGCTTTACGAAGCGTTGATCAGCCCCGTTGTTATGTTTGGATGTGAAAGTTGGGCGCTGACGGATGAGTGCGAGAGATGGCTCCTTACATTTGAGAGAAGAGTCATGCGTGTGATTTACGGCCCAAAACTCGAAATAGATGGCAAGATCCCCGATATTGTGCATGAAATAAAATCTCAGCGAGTACGGAACGAATTGTGCGACGATCTCTGAAAGGAGAACCACCATATGGTAGGCGCAGAGATCGTTGCAGGCGACGATGGCTCCACGGTGTAGATAATGACTTGGCTTCTTCAGGTTGTCTAGGACAGTATGAAGACCAAACCCAGGATCGAAACCGTTGGAGCCAGATTATTGACGTAGTAAGGGGCCAGTAATGGCCTTTAAACACTGTATTATTATTAATGTATTAACATAAACTATCTGAAGTTGAATAAATCTATGTATATTTGTCACACGCGTTTACGATTTTAATTAATGCTCTTCGGTCACGTCCGTCGAAATGATATTAAATTTTCCGCATTCCAATAATGAAATGACTATCAAATAAAATCAGCATACACAGTATTTACAAGTAAATCCAATTGAATTTCTATATTATTGCTGCAGATTCCATTCCAATGCTCCCGCATTCTGGTTATGTCTCTTTCTGGTTTCCTCAATGCGTGACGGATCCATCTTTATTTGCGCTTTCTATAGTTTCTATCTAAAAATGTTTGTTTGCGGTTGGCCGTATAAGTTCTTCTCTTCTTATAGGCATTTATTCACGCAGATTTAGAGTTATGCGTTTGATCTTCTCGATGTGTTTCACATTCGTACAGTAGTATCATTATTTACACTCGCATTGAACTTTTGCGAAGAATTTCGAACCTATTTCTAGGCTTGTTAATACTAATGTTGTCTTCCCTGCCTTTGCTATAGTATATAACCAAACCAAGGTATAACAATTTCCCGACATCTTCTAAATTTTCTTGGTTGATTAACGCACCCTAATTGGGGATGTGCTGATGTGTGCATATTAAGTCTCATTGTCTTCGTCTTCCTGATGTATATTGTCAACTTCATGTGTTCATAACTTTTGTACTTTCAGCTGCATGTCGACATTTTTACCGTGTGTTAAGAGACATATATCATCTGGGTAATTCAGGTAATTGGGCCAATTGGTCCATTGTTCTGTTCTGTACTATAAGGAGTAATGATAGTAGTGAAGGTAGTTCACTTCAAATTTTTATAAACATAGTTTTCTGAGTTTAAAGTACTTTTTGCGGATAGCCTTCGTTTAGAACTCAGTCTAGGGTTTCGATTCTACATTCTAAAATAAGGTCTTCAGATTGTCTGGATACATACTGACCAAAGATATTATTATGTGATTAGCCTTCAAATATAGTAGGAAATCTATCATAGTAAGAAATGGCGTTCCAACCGAAAAACGTAATTTAAATTTAATAAAAAAAGTGGTGGCTTATAATAATAAAATCATATTATTGCTCAAATATAAAGAACTTGAAACTCTGAAATTTGTTCATCAAATCGGTTCGATATAATATATTATATAGAGCACTTTATGGAATTATTTTTTGCCGAGCAAAGTACTAAAGTAGTTAATAAATACCTGTGATTTTGGAAAACAATTTCCTCCTCCGAATTCAGGTTAGAGACTGAATTCTACTGCATGTATTGCATTGCTAATAAGTTGTTCTGCTTTGTTTTACTCTTGTTTCTTTCTGAGCTTGTACTAAAACACGGAATGTTCACTACTTCGATGCCCTCAGTCGAATGCTCTTTTATTTCACATAAACCATGCGTACATCCAGGGAATGGTATAGGTATAATCCACAATATACTTATAAATATATTCCCCACCCACAAATATGAAAACTTGATCTCTTCCAACGAAGAATAAAACATGCCTTTCAGCTCATTGACTACAACATTCTTATTTTTGTAATTAAATTTTGTTCGCAACCAAAAAACATTTTCAAATACAATTATTAACAATTTTTCTTAAATTTTTTGATTCATAAAACATTTAATCACTATACAACACTTTACAGAATACCTTTAAGCTTAAGGCGCATTTTATTTGACCATTTCCAACATCAATGGCATGTATTCAATACTATTTTGGTATTCGTGTACGTATAGTTCTGAAAATCAAATAATATTTTTTAGTTATTGTGTTTAGCACCAGGTCTTAACTACTTATTGATTCTTAACTACTTCTGTGTATATTTTCACTAATGTTCAGTAGATTTCCAAATTGAGCAGAGTGTTTTATGTGATATAGGGCAGGCGCGATTTCGAAATGAACACCATTTTGAATTTGGCCAAATAAGTAGAGTATCTATGTATAGTTACGCTACTATGCATATTTTTTGGAGGTTCGTGTTAAACATTATTTGTACGTTGTAAAACACTGAAACCTATTTGTTAGTGAAATTTTTTACATTCAAGTACGAGATGAATTTTTGATAGACACATTTGGATGTACTCAATACATTTACAACCCATTCAGAAAATTTATTCTGTCAGTTTTGTACTCGTGTGTCCTCATAAAATCAATCTCGCTTAGTTGATTATATATACATAATATATACACATTCCGTCAGGAGTTACAAATTTTATTTTCAATATTATGCTAAGCCTAAAATTTGGTAGAGACATGTTTACTAATTTGATTTTGCCTCAATTGGATGGTCAGAGATATGTGGTTCCAACAAGACAGAGCCACATACCATACAGTTCGCGATACAATTAATTACCGAGCAAATAGCACAGTGGTTAAAAGCAGTGACGTTTGAATCGGGAGGTACCGGGTTCGAATCCCGATAGAGGCAGGATGCTAAAGTCATTCTTCATCAATGGTTTCGATCAGGATGATTAAGAACCCATCTGTGACCTTCTATTGGAGTGCAGAATTCATGGGCCGAAGCATCGTTCATGTCAGTACAGGATGACATGGAGCTATATACAATGTGTAGATGGTCCATAAAACTCGTACCTGTAGCCGTTAAAATGTTAATCTCTAAATTCTGAAGTCGTACATGTAGACTTATCTCAAAAAATAAAAAATAAAATTAAATTAAATTAATTTACTGAAACAAACATTTGATGAACGAATAATTTTGAGAAATGGACCTGTCAACTGGCCACCGCGTTCGTGTGGTCTAACACGGCTGAACTATTTTATTGGTATGTGAAGTCACTGGTCTACGCTGATAAGCCAAAGAATATTGAATATTTGGAAGCCTAATTTCAACGCGTTATTCCTAAAATACCGCGAGAAAACCTCCGACGAGTGATCGAAAATTGCACCTCCAGATTACGCCGTGTACGTTCCAGCCACGGCGACCACATATCCGAGGTGCATTGGGGCATGGAATGCTCAGGACTTGTACGATGTATAGACAGATTCTCAATAAGTTTAACTCACATATTGATGACAGGCTATTGCCCGAATTTAACATCACCAATTCAGTCTCCGTCGTTTTCCCTTCGAGAGAACTGTGGCTCTATCAGGATTTCTATAGACAGTTGTCCGAGTCGATAGTTTTTTTTGCGGATGGTTCTCGTTCAGAAGTCAATGCAGGGTTTGGATTCTATTGTGCAAAGTATGGGCTCTGATTCTCGGTTAGTATGAGTAAACACTGCACGGTTTTTCAAGCTGAATTATCTTCACTTACCCATAGTGCGATTGAGTCGTTTAAGGTTAGTGATTTAGGCAAGTATATTATTATCGGCGCGGATAGTAAAGTCGTGCTCAATACCCTTAAAAATCCTTTGACTACGCATCTAAACTGGTCAAAGATTGCAAACACTACATTAATCTCCTTTGCTCTAATACGAGAGTAAGGATCATGTGGGTGCTTACATTGTGGCGTTGTGGGAAATGAGGTTGTTGACATTTAAGCTAAAGCTGGATCGCGTAGTAAATTTGTTGGTCGTGAAACAGCAATTCCTCTATCCTTCAATGCTGGTAAGGACGCTATTAAGAAGTTCGCTTCATTTGAACTGGGACTGAAGTGGCGTTCTATTCCTAGCTGTCGAAAGGTGAAACCGTTCATCATTGAACCCAACGTGAGGTTCACTAAAGATGTGTTATCCTTAAAAACTCAGAATTCTGGTTCTGTCCACTTTTGTCGAAGCTAAATCACAAGTATTCTCTTACGGATCTTTTAACGTAGATCAGTTTTTATCCATTTCTTTATTCAAGCTTTTACAGTTTTCTAAGGCTGCAGTGTGCTTCTGCGAGTTAGGATAGATCCTCTAGGTTTGAACCATGTGCCCATTATGGCATTTAGTGCGGAACTTCTGTAGGTTTTAATAGTTTCAATAAAAAAAAACATTTTTCCTGTTGAGTAACTTATGTTCCAATTTGTGGTGTTGCACCTCTCTTTCTAAACTACAAAATTTTCCATTTCCAAATGGAATTCTATCAAAATCTAATTGGTTATTGTTTAGGTAAGACGGAATTATGCCGTTTACACAGTGATGCTGGAAGAGATTTAAGCTTGTTTCGAGCCCAAACTTAAACGTTTTAAATTACCCATATTGTTCAAACAAGCGGGAACCTTGGCAATGAATTTTGTGATAAATCCAACTCGACTAAATTAGAAAAGGTATCCAAGGTGGTTGGAAAATTTTGTAACATTCGTGTGTATTTCGCATATTTCGACATTCTAGATTGTGGTGATGGGCCGCAACTTGAATAATTCTAACGGATAATCACTTAGGTCCAGGAATAGCAAATCGGTTAAATGGATGAATAAAGAATTTGGGTAAGTAAATAATTAGACTTGCAACACTAAAACCAGATATATAGACTTGCCTTAAGTTTAACTTAGGTTTATTATCGCTTAGGTTTAACACAAGCAAACTCTTCGCCTTTTCTAGTCCATCGGGCACTTCTTTCAGTCGATTGTGTGATAAGTCCAGCGATTTTTTAATGATATAGTGCCGCATATTCAAACAATATCGTTATCACTAAATATACTCGTTCTTCGTTTTCGTAACTTCATTCAAACTCTTTTAAATTGTCATCCAGGCTTATTTCTAGGTCACTTAATGAGCAAAAATTTGAGCATACATTAATTTGTAGCAAATGTGCTGCAAATTTTGCATCGATTTGAGATTATTTTAATTTGGAATGGGAAATTTGTTTTCTAAATGACTAGTTTTGATTGGGTAATATATGCTCTGATGAATATTTAGCAACAGGGAAAGAATGCATAAATTCGACTTTATTCGAGACCAATTAGAAAAATCAAAAAATTGTATCGCATATGTTCCTATAGTTTAACGAAAAAAACAGCTTAACCGCAACCAAGATCTAACAACCAAGTAACTTCACGACAGCTTGATTTTAACTTTAAAGGTTAAACACAACAGGTTTCCTTCGGGCCATTTGACAAACAGCTAACGAATAAAATCTTCGTACGCTTAATCCGATAATAGAAAATGACGGATTATTGCGAGTGAACATCCAATAATAATTCCTTATAAGGATCACTTTACAACGCTTCTGATAGACTACGCTAATAAGAGGACTTTGCACGGAAGCAAATCCCTCACGCAAGCTTCCATTCGGCAAACGGACTCTGAACCAATTAATGGGAGATCTTCCGACAACTAGAGTAACTTCAACTAGAACTAGTTACAAAAGTAACCTTTTTCTTCGAGATTCACCAGCGCAAAGTAACAGATTCTATAAAGTATTCTATTTATTCGTCGTATTCGTCTTTTTAGCTATAAAAACGGTTCACTTGCGTTCCATCAAGTTCAAATTACTTTACCACCGTTCATAGCACATGGACTATCGATTTAAAATCAATTGCATGATTATTGAATCTGTTAGCGCGGCGTTACAGCTTGGGTTAAATGTGGATTGTCACTTGGATAGGAATAACACTGGTCTCTCATAAAAATGTACCAACCGCGAGATCACTGTCCACTTCAAGTACATACTTACAGTTTTTTTTAATTGAATCAAGATTACGCTATGGTATTTGTTGTTGGGGTGGTATACATAATTTGATACCGTAAAGCAATACATGTTTACAAGTATACAATTCGTTGACAATTTATGAATTCCATAAAGTCCTGCGGCTATTGCATCAAACATATTTTAGTGCATCCCAAAAATTTGGTTTAAAGTGGAAATACATACGCATATACTCAATTGTGTACAGTACGAAAACGACATATCAATTGACTTAGTGTTACATCCTTCACCGCCTAGAATGCTCCATATATATGATAGGTTATATAAAACATTTACTTCATTCTGTCTGAAACTAAAATAGCTGGGTATAAAGGTCTATTCCTTAGATGTCTATTCCGCAGTCACATATATGGACGCGAACTGCTTTCATTCGTCTTCCCAGTATTGATTGATCGTTATTCGTATACCCATTGCCAATCGAGCTTTAACTATTTCTTTTCATATGTTGACCGCAATGATGTGCCCTATATGGAATGCGATGTACATACGTTTTAAAATGTGAATTCTATAAATTCGCATTTTATCATTATTTTGTCTTTCAAGCATTTAATAGAAAATCACGTATCGGGCAATGCTAGTATTTCTGGATTTACGCTTATAAAAGCTGTAGCATCGCGCATGTGAGATCAGTTTGATTTTCGTATCAGTTATAGTATGAACGTGTTATTTGTAATTACTGTTGTGTTAGCATTATTCGTGTTAAAGGCGTGCGCCGGTAATAAAACACAAATCAATCCATTGAAAACGCTTCTTGAGGAACGTATAATAAATGGTGTTGATGCACGCGCCGGAACATTTCCTTGGGCATTATATTTTGTAGCATCAAACGACGATCCGAATGGAAGTACCTTTTGTGCCGGCACGCTAGTAACTACTAGGAGTGCGTTGACCGCGGCACATTGTTGCCGTGGTTTTTTTCGATTTCAACTGGTAATTGGAAGTATTAAGTTATTTGCGTCAGGGATTGCACGAACTGCGCTATTTTGTAAAATGCATGATCAGTATGTTCAAAAAACGAAACGTAACGATTTAGCTTTGCTTCGTTTTGAAACCATTCCGACTACAAAAAATGCCAAACCTATTGCTTTGACTCGCGGAAGGGAACTAGGTCGATCTTTCGAAAATGTGCAAGCAGTCGTGTGTGGATGGGGTGAACAACTAAGTAAGATAATTTCAATTGATGTCTACATAGTGTTAAACTAATCTTTTATTTTAATAAATTTACGCAGATGGCCTATTATCGAGAAACTTGAAATATGCATACATGAAAGTTATCCCAAATAAACAGTGCCAAAAGTTTGCAACCAATATCTTTTCTACCACTATGTGTGCAATGGGTGCTAACAGAAAAGGCCCATGTCGTTATGATTCGGGTGCACCTTTATCACATTATACAAAGGACCGTGGCGCTATCTTACTCGGTATTACATCATGGGGATGGGCTCAGTGTGGGACACAGCCATCGGGATTCATGCGTATTACCAAGTATATAAGCTGGATTAATAAATATAAATAAAACATTTTCCAATTTTTATTGTATTTAAATCGAAATGATATTGAATTCATAAAAGCCTCTCAGTCTCTTTCATGTTTTACCGAGCTGTAGCTTCTGCTAGCACAGTTATTTCCTTTTCCACTGTGGATTCCATTCTAATGGTATTCTGGTTATGTCATGTAACGAGCAAATTGTTGCGTGTGTTAATATCGTTAACAATGTAATTCTATCTTACTTTCACACCCACCACTGCCACTATATTATAGGCCACGATGTAAAATTTAGGTATAGTGTGCGTATAGGCCGATTCGGTTTTTTATTTATTTTTTTCGTTAGGCAGATTTTGGGTGACTTTTATATTAAATTTTGAATGAAATAAGTAAAATTTATCTGAGTACAGCTTGAGATTGATATAAATTCAAACTGATAAATTTGTAATTAATAATTTTTAGTTTTTGTAAAACTATTCTTTTTCTAAACAGTTTGTTTTGGTTTTTTGTTTAATTTACGAGTGTAAAAAATCGTGCGCCGATCTGATTACGAACCATTTAAATGAGCAGTTTAGCAGCCAATGCAGCGCAGTTGGTCGGATAAAAATTCATTTTTTGTGCTTTATAACCTGTGTGTACGAAATGAAGAAAAGTTCTCCAGATGTAACCATGTCTACATTGCCCGTAAAAAATTTAGTAATCTGTTGGTTAATTGAATTAATTTCTTTAAAATATAGCCAAAAACACTGGTCCACGGACACTTTTTTTCTTCCGCGTTTTAATTCTGTTGTTTAAATATCAACAAGTTTCGTGGAATTTAAAATTTTAAATCACTCCATCTTAAACAAGATCCTATAGACAAATTAAAATCGAATAATTTGTAAACAGAGTTAAACATATACTTAACCGTCTCAATAGTGGTTCCGCCAGCCCGTAATTAATAAAAACAGAGTCAATTTGTAAAAATCAATCATCTCCGAGGATGCATAAAACGTTGTGGACCGTAAACATTTTAGCCCTGAGAGTATTTCTGGGCAATCAATCAGGTATAGGTTAGAATATTATAAATAAAGATACAGAATGCCACATCTTTTCAGTGCTCTAACCAGCCGAATCTTAATATATTACATCGATCACATCAGCTTGCGAAGTGCATTCATAAAAATTGCTTCTGTATGCTTTCGAGTTGGTTAGAATAACATTAACAGAACGGCGACCACACCTGGAAGGTATATTCTAAAACTGATCTCACAAAAGCCACGTATAACGATTTAAGCGTGTGCGGGTCACGCAGAAGTGTTTTAAAACCCAGGATAACGTAATCCTTATAGTAATAATAAAATCAATATGCCACCCAAAGTTAAAGATGTGAAGATGATCCCGAAATCAGACACCAATTTGACTCTTTATCAAAAACAGTGTTGCCTAGGTAGTACTGATGAAATATTAGAGCGTGAATTCGAAAAAAGGTTTGTTCTTATCCGACCAAGAGATACAGTCAAATACGTTATTAATTGATGGTATAATTTTGATATTATCAGCATAAAGCAGCAAAGTGCAAAGTTAGAACAATCAACCACGTCGTTAACATATATATTGAAAAGAGTAATGGGCCAAGATAGCTATACCCTATGGCACACCGATGTTCGATAGTTTAGTTTCTCTAGCTTATTAATATAGGATTTGGATGAACAATCTTATCAAATGCCTTTGAAAAGTCCGTTTATGCATATAACATCGACTTGCTGCCAGTTTTCAAATTTACTATATGCATACAAATATCCACAAAGAGATAGCGGCAGGAACTTCAGTCCGACTTAATTAAGAAATTTTTTAATGAATTATAAACAATGCGCCAGACACCAAAAATACCAAATTCAAAAACTTTCCTCGTCGGCTAAATATTCGGTTTATCTGTGTAGTTGCGATGCTGGTAAAATAATAAATGGAAGCTAATGGCTTTTCATCGGTATTGGAAGAAAACACATCATCTTCAAACTAAAATACATCCGGGAGATTGAAATCGTCACGTAGATGTAGCACCACCAAAGAAACGATTAAGGTAATGCTTTTCACATGAACCGAACGTTATATACGAGGGCGGAGTGAGAAGTCTGGTAAAATCACAACAGAGAGCGCCACAATCGCAAATCCCAGATGACATGTGTCAATACCATCTGCCACTAGACCAAATTAAAATTTTCAAATGTGACAGCCATTGAAAACCACCTCGTTTGTTATTTAAACATTGTTTTTTGCGTGGAAAAACCATTACGCAAATCCAAACAAAGCTTGATAAATATTATGAGGATTCTTCACCATCGATTAAAATAATTCACAAGTGGTTTTCTGATTTTCGTTGTGGTCGTACAAGCACAACTGATGCCGAACGTTCAGGACGCCCAAATCAAATCACCACACCAAAAATGGTTGGCAAAATCCATGATACAGTATTGCAAGACCGCAGAGTGAAAATGCGCGAGATAGCTGAGATAGTAGGCATCTTAGATGAACGTGTGTGCAATATATTACAAGAACATTTAAATATGGAAACGACCGCATTTGGCGGAAAAAAAAAATTCTCTTCCATCAAGACAATGCACGGGTGCCCAGGTGTGTAGTTGCCGCATGGCCAAAATCCATGAAGAATTGTTTCTACATCCGCCATATTCTCCCGACTTAGCCCCTGCGACTATTTCCTGTTTCGGAACTTGAATAAATAGCTCGGCGGAAAGAAATTCGGCCCTAATGAGGAGATCATCAAATCAACCAAAGCCTGTTTTGAAGGGTTGGAGAAATCGTATTATGCGGAAGGGATCCAAAAATTGGAAAAACGTTGGACTAAGTGTATCGAGCTAAAACGCGACTACGTTGAAAAATAAATCTTTTTTTGGCCGATAATATTATTCCTTGTTTCATTGTTACCAGACTTCTCACTCCGCCCTTGTACACAGCAACAAAGAATGCTGAAGATTTAGCAATGTTTATGAATGAATGGTGTTCAATTCGAGATGGCACGCTTTACCGCGATTAACACTACTCCAACTTTTAGTACCTACCAACATTATGCATATCTTTTCTAAGGTTTATCACGGATACTGGAAGCATTGTGATAATAGTTTGATGTAAAATTTGACACGGAGACATTCTTTTTAACGGGTTAACTGTTATTACTCTGCTGGTGGTTGTAATACAAAGAATGAATAAAATTACGGTTTATTGCACTTCTGGAATATTCGGAAAAAATTTTGACAAACCATCTAAGAGGTGAACCTCCAAAAAATATGTATGCGCGTGTATAGACTCTTTAAGATGAGACTGGAGCCTTCTGTAATAAACTGGAAGTAGATATAGCCGTTCATCTCCTTGATTACTGCAGCGTGTACCAACCGGAGGTTATAGCGATTGAGGAGGTCTTGACTTGGTTGGGACCAAGTGATCAAGTCGCTGGAATCAGGACAAACTAGCTAGGCATGGTATAACTCTCCAACTGCTACCGGAAAGAGTAAACCTGGAGAGGCCTTATAAATCGCTTTAAAAAGAAACAATCGCATCAGCGAACGAAAGATGGACTAACACCATCACATGTAGTGTAGCAAGATAAGTCTGGCCTAACCATCTAAGAAGCGAACCTCCGAAAACTATGAATGCACGTGTATAGATTCTTTAACATGAGACTAGTTTACACTTGAAACTATAGTGACGTAACTATGATACTCTATTTATTTGGTCAAATTCAAAATGGTAATCATCTCGAAATGATCAATTTTCAGCGATTCGAATTGGGTTTGTTTTTAAGATTACTGAAAACATTCATAAAAAATGTCAAAATAAAATGAATATCAAAAATTTAGTTAAGATTCAATAACCTGGTGTTAAACACAATTACTAAAATATAATATTGGATTTGGAGTACCATATACACGGTATGCTAGACAATCACGAATACCAAAATAGTATTGAATACATGGCATTGATGTTGGAAATGGTCAGATCAACAAATTGAGAACAATTTAAGCTGAACAATTTTTTTTGGTTGGAGTTAAAAATTCAATTTAAAAAAATATGAATGTCGTACGTAGTCAATGAGTGAAACAGCTTATTTTATTCTTCGTTGGAAAAGATGTAGCTTTCATATATTTGTGGGTTGGGATTATGTGAAATAAAAGAGCATTCGACTGAGAGCATCGACGTAGTGAGTAAACATTGTGTTTTACTGATAAATATCTTTACTTGCAATAATGGTTACATATTCATGGTAATCGTTTGTTGATATACCTGGAATTTGAGTAACACGCATTTACCTTCGCGCCGTAAAAACCGAGACAAGCCTACAATTTTACAAGTTCTAGGTGCATTAACCACGGATATCGATTGTATCTAATTTATACTTCTCACGATTATACATATATATTACATTTAATTATCATTTTACTATAATTATACATTACTATAATTTATGATTAGGTTTTAGTTTTCCAGGTAACATCGGATACTCATCAAAAAAATGTATACTATAATTAGATAGATAGATATTAATTGTTTATTGAAAATACAATGTATGTACTGAAACGGTAATTGCGCAATAATTAACAGAATGGTGGAATCGTAAAGGGTTGACATGGAATTAAATATTCTAAACATTTAAACCAAATAATTGTCGTATATATGTATATGTGTATTAGCGAAAGACTTCAGACGAGTGACAAAATTTCACCACAATGGAAGTAATTTCGCGCTTATTAGCCTTAACACTAATATTACTTTACTTTCCTAATTCAAGTGAATCAATCGAATTTAATAAATTTTTTATTCAAAATGGGACTAATCCAGTGACATTAAAACTGATAAAATTATTAAACGACGATATCAGCGATAATTACATCAAAATTACTGTGCTAACCACAAATCATGAATCGGATTTTAGTGCAAACAATTTTATCAACAATTTAAACAAAAACACAGTGCTTACAGTAGTAAAAGTGGTCAACATCGATGAATTGGAAACACATCAATTCGTGAGCCTCACCTACAAAATAATTGTCATTAGTAATTTTGAAGACATCACGGAGTACCACAAATTGGCCAACAATAATGGAGATAATCCGAATTATTTGTTTGCTGTTTCAAACGAAGTGAATTTTGATCCGGACCGCTTTTTAATAAATTTAACTCAGTTCGAACATTTCTATTCATTCGGCATCGTTTTTACAAGGACCGACGCGGTTGAAATTTTATATGCGAGCTTTTTCCGAAACAAGCTAATTGAGTTATATGCAAATAATACCAATATTGTTCAAAATTTGACAAACTGTTCCACCATCAGTGAAATATTCAAAAATTCAAATCGAAATTTTGAGCAAAATTATATTCGAACCTCATACAATGCACAGGATGGATTACAAAAGGTTGAAGTGGATGGTGTCATGCGCGTTGTGACCCGATGGTTTTTTGAAATTTTACGGGATAAATTAAACATGCGCTATGTCACAACATATCAATCATACTGCGACGAAGACGTCGTAATCCATCACCATGTACCGTTTAATGACAATTTAACCGATGTATCCATGAATAAAATTATTAATTTTCAATTTCCCTTCTTTATCGTGTACACCTATCCGTTTCAAATAACACGTGTCGTTATATTGGTACCTCGAATTGTAAAATCGTACAGATTTTTATCGTCATTTGACACAGCATCAATTACTGTATTCATTCTGGTTGATTTTATGATCATTGGCTGTTGGTACCTGGTTCGAATAAAGATGAAACTAAAAACATCGATTATTAATTTATTGTTCAATTTGTTTAAATCGTTAATAATGATTGCGATCACCATACCACATGAACATCGAATTGAGAAAGTATTGCTGCTCGCATTATTAATGCTAAACTTTATGTATTTCAACTATTACCAGAGTTTTATGATTTCTGAATTTGTGTCGCTTGATTATGAAGCAAATATCGATACAATCGATAGTCTTGTGGAATCGAATATAACCGTGTTTTACACACAGACGTTAATTTTCCCTAAACTACACGCCTATCATCGCAAATTATCAAAACAGTGTATGTTTCTAAATCACACAGAGGCAGAATTTATGAAATACATTCAAATTAATGATTTTACTAATTATTCAATTATGGTAACCGAGAGTAAGGCAGATGAAATTTTAAACTCGAAATACAATTGGAATGGCCGTGTCGAGCGATTTCATAAAATGAGCCAAAGTGTTCTTAGTAATTATGAGTCGTTCGGTGTAGCCAATCGTCAGCCATTATATGTACATGTAAATTTGTTGTCGCATCAAGTGTTTGAAGCCGGGCTGGAAACGTATTGGGAAATTCTTGCGAAACACGAAATATTTATGGCGAATTTGACACAACAAAATGAATTTAACCTGAATGACAATCAAAATACAGAAGTTGCAGATCAGCAAAAATTGAATGAAATTTGTTTAACGATTTTAATTTACGGATGGACTTTATCGTTTGTCACATTTTTGGTACAACTTTTTTACGCATATTTAAAATAGCGAATACAATAATAAAATTACTCAACTGTAATCAACAAAATTGATTCGCCCGAATTCAATTTTAAAATTACGCATCTCACTTTTACATATTTTGATGAGTGTTTGTGTGCGGCACAGCATTAAAAAACAATAAATAATTCAAAAACATTTTTTCATTATAAATTAATTGTAATCAAAACTTATTTGCTTGCACTTATATAAATAGAAAATTAAAACTTTAACTGAGTACATGTTTGTCATTCATATACAGCTTTCCCATTTTATAGGTACAGGGTATATAGGGTATATTGTGTCAAATTCGCTCATCCCTATGTATATATACAGAATTGCTAAATTCAATATTTTGGATTTTATCATGTTTCTCAGTTATCAAATTTTATTGGAAACAATTAGCCACCGCCTTGGATTTATACAGCTTCTATAAGTGCGAAACACTTATCACTTCAGAGCTTTAATTTGACGTACTTAAGACGTACTCCAATCTTATAATAATCTTTTTAAATAATAATATCTGTGTGCTGTAAATGTAATACCAAAGTGTCTGAAAGCACTGTGCTGGTGAATGTAATAAAGTAATTCATTTTGGATGTGCAGGGATTAAAAAACCTGTGTTTGATGCTATTTCGGTAATTCCGAATTTTTCATGGCGATGTGGTGTGTGTATTGATGTTCATAAAATTCTCAAGGAAAAGAATGATCGCATGTGTAATTCTATTGAAGCTATATCATCGTCCTTGTCCTTGCTAAATAAAACAACGTCCATTATTAATATTAACGTGGAAAGTTTATTAAAACCAACACCAGTCGTTTACAGTCGTCGTCTGTAAAATTTAAAAAAAAAAAACACAAACTGATACGGAACTTGCTACACCTATACTTACACGATCAAAGAGAAATGAGAATAATAACATAACAACGGCCTCAACTGCTCAATCGCTAGAGAATAATCTGGACTCGCCTAAAAAAATTTTATTGATAGTGGTGATTTGAACTCTACTCTGCGTACTGTTGAGCCGCTACGGTGGATTTTTATTTCTCGATTATTCAAGGAAGTTACTGATGATGATCTCATGATGTATATCAAAAACAAATTTTTAGTCGACAAACCTGTACTATATTGCTTTCGACGTAATGATGATCGCGATTATGTATCATTTAAAATTGGTATTCCTGTGGTCAAAACCAAATGCCTGGATTCATCGGTGTGGCCTCCTGGAGTTTTGATTAAAGAATTTTTAAATTCACGTCGCCAATTAACGACTAAAAATTGTTTAGTCCAACGCTCAGATCTGATGGAGTGAATTTGGATGCTGTTCCAGCTCTACCGAGAAACCTCGAACGAACAGCCTTCACATCGCTTTACTACAATACCACAACGCCTCAAGCATCCGCGGTAAGTTCAAATCATTTCTTCTGGGCGTACTTGACAACAACTACGACGTTATTATTATTTCTGAGACGTGGCTTACCGAATGCTTTATCTCAAAGGCGGCGGAGTACTGATCGCAGTTAAAAATACAATTTCGAACGAGGTAATTGCGTATATTCCCTTTGGCTCAAACCTGGACCTCTACCTCGAGATCTTCAAGTTCATAGATTTTCAGGTGCTGCCAGCAATACGCGACGATGAACAATTACTGATTATTGGCGATTTTAATCTTCCGAGTATTACTTGGTTGAATATCGCTGGTGTTTTACGGCATTTTCTGACGGGGACAAGGTCTTGGCTACGATGGATTACTTCACAAGCATTTCTGCAACACAAGTTAACCATACGTGTTACAGTCGAAGAAAATTTCTGGATCTTGTATTCACAACTGACCATAGGTGCTCAGAAGTTTTGGCATGCAAGGATTTCACCGGGTGCTCGAGCATCTACCATACTCCATTAATGATAAATATATTTCACGAAGAATTCGTCATTCCTTCCAGTAATAATTGGTTTTTTGATTTTAGAAATGCTGACTACGCTACTCTGAATGAATATTTCTACTCAAGGCAGGTATCGAAAGGTATCTGTCGAGAGCTACTAAACCGCGATTTCGAGAACCATGGTATAATGTTAAGTTGACCGCCTTGAAAATCGTCGTAATAAGCTCCACACGCTATACAGGTTGCATGGCAAACAGTATTATCCTGCTTTCACTAAAGCTCGTAAGGAATTTAAAATTTTAAACAGTTTCTTATACCATAATTACGTTCTGCAGTGGAGTTATCTTCCAACCCACGAGGTTTTTGGCAGTTCATCAACACTAGAAGGAAGGTTATCGGAGTCCCTTCTCTTATGACCTTTCAGAGCTACTCTGCTAGGCTTCCCGTTGATATGTGCAATTTATTTGCAAATTTCTTCAAATCACTCTATGAACCGTATCATACGCCAAATGTCAAACCTTTTGAGCTTGGAAATAATCAGAAATTCACTCAACTATATCGTTTACCTCAGAAGAAATCTATGATTGTATATGCAACATTGACATCAGTAAGGGTACAGGTCATGATGGTTTTCCTCCCATCCTGATTAAAAATTGCGCAAAGAGCCTGTGTGATCACATTACTGGTATCTTTAACGAAAGCCTTCGAACGCAAGTTGTTCCGGATCCGTGGAAAATATCCTTCATACGTCCCATATTCAAATCGGGTAAACGAAGCGAGATCACCAACTATCGCGAGATTACCATAATTTCTATCATTCCAAAGCTCTTTGAATCAATGGTTCATCGATTTTGATTTTTCCATACAAAAAGATATATTTCGCCTGTGCAACATGGTTTTTTTGCGGGAAGGTCGACAGTTACAAACCGAGTGTCTTTCAATGGCCATCTTCACAGTACGATTGATTCCAGACTACAGCTGGACGTGATCTATACTGATTTTTCAAAGGCCTTTGACTCAATTGACCACTCAATTCTGATCGACAAGCTAATGAAATTAAACTCCAACCCAATCAGATGGCTACACCTGATCGTTGGCAATTTGTCAAGTTATACGATTCCCGTTTTCACTCTTCGTCAACGATGTTGTGAACTGTTTCAAATTTGCAAGATGTCTGCTATACAAAATTGCTCAGATGTTCGGTTCTGGAATACGCCTCTCAGGTTTGATCGCCTTCATATCTGTGTCACTCGGCCAGGATCGAGTCTGTCCAAAAGCAGTTTGTCCTGTTTGCCCTCTGACGTCTACAATCCCCACGTACTAACGTATACGTACTCCCACCATATCGCCATCGCTGCAATTTATTGGGATTGTTATAACTCAATCATCGACGAGAAGTAGCTGCAGCGCTCTTCGTACGTGATCTTTTAATGTCGCGTATTGATTGCTCCGAGTTACTTGCTCGTGTAAATTTGTATGCTCCCGAGCGCCGTTTGCGTCGTCGTGACGGATTTTTATGCATCGATAGTGCATCTACGAACCTCAGTCAATCGGAACCTGTCTTGAACACGTCGCATTGTTTCAATTGCGCCTTTGATTTTTTTGATTTTAATATATAGGAATTCAACCGGAGTCGAGTTTTATAAATTTCTTAGAAATTTCTAAGCGTCTTGATTTCTTTTATATTTTTGTGTAGTTTTTTTATTTTCAATTTTTATATTGTATCTTTTATATTTTAGATGTAAGTTTTTTTTTATTACCGATTGTAGATACAATTTGTAATGTAGGTAATAATAATAATGAATAAATAAAGAATAATAACTAAAATCCATGTATTATAAAATCTTTAGAAATGCATTATACACACTGTCAATAACGGCGCCATTTTGTAAGCGGTTCCGAGACACAAACCAAAATAAAAATGTAGATATTTTGCATCTAGCCCATGTTGAGATCTACACAAGTGGGAGTAATCTATACATTTGAGCTTTACCGAGGGGATTTGAGGCTCACTAGTTTCGGAGACATAGACTAAAGTTTTAGGTTGGTTTTAAATTAAAACCTATATACTTTAGCATTAAAAGTGATACTTGCTTTACATTGTTTGACTAGCAATTATATCTGCATGCGAGACGAAGCGCAGCGTAGCCGAGTAAAAGATTGCGAGTCAAATAAAGTCACTTTTAATCCGAATAACACATACTATTTTTTCTTCAACGAAGAAAAGCTCATTGTAAACTAATCATACGAGTAAGTATAAAGTGTAATTAAAACTTCAAAATTGAAACTAATTTTGCTGAAATATTTTGTGAAACTAAGGAGATCATGACTTTTGTTTGGTTTGACTTTTGTACGCGTATTTTTTTTCATGCGAACAAAATGTTTGAATCAGAAGATTTATCAAATTTACCGCACCGGATGTGGGTTAAACAGCAAAAGAAATTGTGTTAAAGCTATTGCCATCAAAATCACGTAAGATTTATGAGTACGCATATAAGCGATTTTGAAAAAAAAAAAATGTACAATCTGGATTATATTCAGAAAGTATTCTATTGCCATACTTTGCCAATTTGTCGACGAAGATGAAAAGTTCGACTCTTTGGCCGTAGTATTCAATGGTTAAGGCCCCATTGAATTATAAAATTTATATTCATTAAAGTAAGTTCGGCACTGCTCCATTTTCTCAATAATTAAAAATAAATAACATCAAGTGTGCTTTAATTTACTTGTTATTTTGATTTAATCTGTGGACCATCGATGGAGTGTGAATATTTGGATCTCGTGCAATTGAACCGTATGGTTTTGATGAAACACTTTTAACACAGAAATTTGAAATTTTTTTACATAATGAATGGCATTCTGAAGGCACAAAATGTGGCTTCATTGGGATGGTGCATTCCACCTTATTTTGGAAGAGCTTTTTTTCATTTTATTTGTCGCTTTGAATCGAAGAAGCTGTTCCCAGGAGGTCGTGCCTCTAACAACTCCAATGTAAACTTACAATTTATGAGAATATAACTACTATATCGGTATGCTTAGCTAGGTTTCCCTGTTACCGTAACTGCCATTGAGGAGGCGCATACTCGTCTACTTTTTAACTAGCACTTTAAAAATATAATTTACTTAAGATGAACATCTTGTGTACTAGTCTATCTACCGCTGAAGACGGTATCGCAAAACTTCTTAAAAGAGTTGAGGTTGATTGGCAGCATGAGAGTTAATTTACTAGCTGGCCACTCAACTCTTGAGTCATTTATTAGTTGCTCTCTAGCTTCTTGAGCTAGATCACAGTCATAGAGGGTGTGTCTATTGTATCCTCGCCCTATCCACATTCACAGGTGCTTGAGTCCGCTAGACTCAGTCGGTGCATATAGGAGGCCATTCTACCATGTCCCGTTTACATTTGGGTGAACCATGCGCTTAGAGGAATCTTTGTCTCTAATCTCGCCACAATGTTTGGCAGCAGGGCCGGCGCTTCCATGGAACAGTATGCACAGTTTGACGGGGCGATAAAATTCCGGGGCGCTAAAATTCTAATCATCAATAAAACTTAATTTAAAAAATTAAATTAATTTTTTTTTTAAAAAAAAATTTTTCAAAAAATTTTTATTACACTAAAAATATTTTTTTCACTGTGTAAAAATATAAAAAATTCTATATCCATAATAAAGCATTAATATAGCCATATTTTCAACATAGATAGATTTTATATAGATTTTCAACACTGTGCATAGTTAATATGGAAACGAAAAATATCGATAAAAACCCCTTCCGTTTCTTATATGAAAAAAAAACCCTCAAGCACAGTATATTTTTTCTGTTCACCAGTAGCGGTCCGTGGGTCTCAAACATAAGTGGGCAAAATTTCAGAATAAAAAAATCTATAGACAGTATTCCTTGTATCTATAGACGGTTTTGGAAAACCCTTATACTTACACTTATATGTTTAATAATTGATAATTTTAATTTTGTAAAATATTAAAGTAAGCCTCCAATTTACACATTTCATTTTAAAAATGCATACATGAAATATGCTTGCGCTTTAACTAATAGTACCACGTAATTTGAAGGAACCTTGTCATCAAAAAGATAAAAAAACAAAAAATGACTGGTATATGTAAATTTATAAATTATTTATCTATGTATATACTGTTTTCATATCATACAAAAATAGCAACAACATCAAAAATCAAAAAATAGATCACATTCACAAATATATGTTTCACCCCACCACAAAATTAGTTTGTTGATCAAAAGGGAAAAAAATAAAATTCTTCTAGCAGGTGATTTTCGTGATTTGCCCACAATTCTTGTATGAGAGTCCATATTCTACTTAAAACTTGCAAAACAGAGAGAGGGAAATGCATATTAATAAATCTCTGTTATGATGCACTTTACAATTTGCCCAATGCGAGTTTAATGTAGACAAATATACATACAAAGAATACAATATACATACAAATTCTCAAATTCCAATTAGTAGTATAGGATTTAAAAATTGGAATCATATAGGTAGGGTTCTTATGGAACGTGAAAAGGGGTCCGTTCACGTAAACAATTTTAAAAAGTGGAAGGAATTTGAATTAAGACTTTCCAAAAATTCCACAATTGATTGCATTCTTCAAAATACAATATCTAAAGAAGTTGAACATTGGAGAGGTGTGTTGAAACGACTTATTATTCTTGTAAAATTTCTTTCAGTGCAATCTTTGGCATTCAGGGGAAAGTCAGACAGGTTATACGACAAAAATAATGATAATTTTCTCAAATTAGTAGAAGCAATTGCTGAATTTGACAATGTTCTTTCAGAACACCTACGACGGATAACTAATAATGAGACGCAAAACAAATATTTGCATAAAAGCATTCAGAATGAACTAATTTCAATCGTGTCTAAAGTTATTCAAAATAAAATCCATGATATAATAAAAGTAGCAAAATATTTTTCGATAATGGTTGATTGTACTCCAGATCAGAGCCGCAATGAACAATTATCACTTGTTGTTAGAGTTGTTCATAGAAATCAAAACAAACATGAAATTAAGGAGCTTTTTATGGGTTTTTTAAAAGCTACAGATACGACGGGTAAGGGCTTAACGAATTTAGTTTTAGACCGACTAACTTCTCTAGGATTTTCAATTAGCGATTGCAGGGGGCAAGGCTGATAATGATGATAATGGCTCAAATATGAAGGGAAAAAACATTGGAATGCAAGCTCAGATTAAACATTTAGAACCCCGAGCATTTTTTGTGCCATGCGCATCACATTCAGCTAACCTAGTCCTTCTGGATTCAGTTCAATGTTCACTTCAAGCTGTAAATTTTTTTGATACTGTCCAATGTTTATATGTTTTTTTTTCTAGTTCTGTTTCAAGATGGGACATTTTGAAAAAGAATGTGAAAACATTAACTCTCAAGCCACTCTGTACGACTAGATGGGAAAGCAGTATAGAAGCTTTAAAACCCTTAATGTGTAGTTTAGATAATATTTATGACGCTTTAGTTGAAATAGAAAATGACAAGGATAAGGACGGAATAACAAGAAATAACGCGAATAGTTATCTCTCAAAATTATTCAATTTGAATTTATTTGTTCATTAATTATATGGTATAATATTCTAGATAAAATTAATATATTTAGCAAATATTTACAAGGTCCTGGTATTTGTTTAACGACGGCAGTAAATTTGTTAGATGGCACAAAACAATTTTTGACGAACTTAAGAAATGAGGAAAATTTCAGGGGTTTATCTTTCAAGCTAAAGAAATAGCTTTAAAATTAGATGTTCCGCCAAATTTCCCTGACGCTCCAAGACGCCCTAGTCGAAAACCTCAACTTTTTTCGTACGAAGGTAGAGACGAAATTATATCAAATCCTGAACAAAAGTTTAAAGTTGAATTTTATTTTCAAATCCTTGATCAGGCAATTCAATCTGTTAGCGAACGATTTGACCAAATTTCGGAACACAATAATATTTTCAAATTTTTGCATAATATTTCTGTGGTTTCATTAGATGCTTCTGATCTTTTAAATAATTGTCTTTCCCTAGAAAGGCATTTAACTTTCGATTCAAATTCCGATATAGTAGGATTAGATTTATGTGACGAAATTAAAATATTCCAAAGTATAGTTTCAGGAACTTTAAGCCCTATAGAATCATTAGATTTTATATTTGAGAAGAAATTAGACCCGATATTACCAAATCTAGTTGTAGTTCTTAGAATTTTACTGACAATACCAGTCACAGTAGCTTCCGGGGAACGTAGCTTTTCTAAATTAAAAATTATTAAAAATTATTTACGCAGTACAATAGGACAAGAAAGACTGGTAGATTTAGCTAGAATATCTATAGAAAGTGAATTTCTGAGCAACTTGGATTATAGTGACTTGATAGACGACTTTGCAAGAATCAAAGCGCGGAAAATAAATTTTAATTAATATATTTTTCAATTTGAAAATGCACGCTTGAATTTTAGTGCTTTTTATTCAAATATTTTATTAATTTTTTGTTATTGAAATTCGTACGCTGGATTAGTACGATAGCAATATTTCTTCTTTTTATTTATTTTTGAGGACTATACCTACTTGGGATACCTCGTTAAAAAAAATGCATTGCATGTCCTACCTCTTGGGTGATAAGGAAACGGATTATTTACGGCAAATGGACTTTTTTTAGGGCGCCATTTTTGAAAAGTGCACAGGGCGCAAAAATGGTTAGCGCCGGCGCTGTTTGGCAGATAACTATATGTTATTCTGCCATCCACTGAGTGCGACCATCTGTCTTGCCATATTGCTATTGACGCTTTTCTCGTTTTCCTCTTGAGCAAGCCCATGAGGTTCGGCCGAATTTGACAGCCTTCTACTATCACGTTTCCGTAGCTCACATTTTGTATTTTCCTTATCTTGTAGTTGGCAATTTTCTCATTTAAGAGTATATCAATAGGAGTCATGCCGGCCAAGACAGGGACGGCGTCAGTTGACACCGTTCTGTACGCCTTGGTAATTCCGAGCAAGATAAATCTTTGGGCACTAACTAGTGTACGCCGATGGTGGCAGTTCATTCGGTCTGCCCATGCCGCGCACGCGTATGTTAATTAAGATACCACTAGGCCTTCATATATTATTGATAGTGTTCGTTGTTTGAGGGCCCAGTTCTCTTTAGAAACTCGTTTTAGCACAGCGAAAACCTTCTTACTATTTTCCGCGACTCTTTTGACATGTGAAGTGACTCCAAGTCGTTCGTCGAAGTCAACTCCCAGCCATTTGACGGTTTTCATCACCTTAATTCTTTGGCCATTTACGGACACCAATGGTGGTCTCCTTATGTCCAGTGAACCTTTAAGTTGGATCATGACTGTCTTTCCTGAGGATAGCTCCATTTTGTAGCTTTTGCACCAGTCCACCATCATGTCTATATGGCAAGGTCTTGAATTCCCAGCAAAACACATTACCTTAACATCCGTGAATGCTACTTCTTGGAATTCCTGGTTCATGCTTCCGTTGAAGACAATATTCCAAAGATGTGGACCAAGGATGGAACCTTGCGGACATCCTTTGTTGACCATTTTTTCAAGTATGCCATAACTTGAAATAACAGTGGCTTTCCTTTCAGAAAAATAGTTGCTTAGGATGTTATAGAGATTGCGTGGGCAATTGAATCTCTTTAGCTCCATAACATAATGCTGGGCCACCACAGCTTGCCGAACGCGCCAGAGACATCTAGGAATACACACAGATTGTACTTTTGGTCCGACTCTTTGACCATATTGATCAATTTCATCATTGCGTCCTCTGGTGGATCTATTTTCTCTGAAGCCAAACTGTTTGTCCCTATAGGTACCACTTCCTTGAAATACGTCCATTAACCTGCCGAAAATTAACTTTTAGAGTAGTTTACCAAGGACAGGCAACAGCATGATTGGTTGATAAGATTTGGGATCGGTTTGACACCTATCTCCAGTTTTTCTAATGATAACTATAATTTACCATTTTTCCATGCTTTGGGTAATATATACCTTTACTAAGACAAGTATTCATAAAATTCGTCATACAGGGCCCTACAATAGGCCAAGCACGTTTTATCACTTCGACCTCGATGTTGTCTAGGCCTGGCGCCATACCAGGAAGGCCTCCTTGAATGACTATTTTAAATTTCTATCTATTTTATCATTTCTTAAATGACTATTTTCCTGCGTTATGTAGCACCTGTTTTCGAATTTTCAAAGACACGCCGAATTCGAAACAAGCTTCGTCCTACTTAATCTAAAAATGGGCCACAATTACAATATTGTTACGAAATTTTAGACTTACCAATATTGCAAATAATTTTTAACTGCCTAGCCCCTGCGTAACTCACGAAAATACAGGATGAACTTAGTGAAATAGATTTTATGAGGACACACGACTATAATAGAATAGAATAAATTTGTATGTATATATTATACGTAGTATGGCTGAATGTTTTATTTTATTTAAAAGATACCAAGTAGTAAATGCAAGGAAAAGATAATGGTGATTTTGATTTGATTTGATTTGATTGGAATGTTCGACCATGCATTAAGTAGAATCTCCCGGAGATGGCCGGGCCTCACCGAACACCCGTTTACACATAACATAAACAGGATTTGGATAGGTTCAGTTAGTATGATAGAAATTGACTCGGTTACAGACACCTGGTATAGCCAATAGTTAGTAACACAATCGATACCGTTCTAATCTACTTTTATAATTTTTAACAGCATTACTGGGCTCTGAAATAAAATTTATTAGTTTACTGGATCAGACTTATGAGATACTCCTGAAAATTCAACTCAAATTAGTTACAATTTATTTTATTCTGCATTCCAACCTTCAATTAATCAACCTAAATTTTTTAAATCAATTTATTATTATTAATTCCAAATATTCCATATTTG
Organism: Tipula unca; assembly: GCA_951394425.1. Classification (NCBI taxonomy): domain Eukaryota; kingdom Metazoa; phylum Arthropoda; class Insecta; order Diptera; family Tipulidae; genus Tipula; species Tipula unca. Next base: position 14,845,447 of record OX596380.1, on the reverse strand, counting down.
AGCTGTGATAGACACTGTAATGAATGATAATTAGTTTAGTACTAAAATTTCAACTAACAATTCTTGATTAGTGTAAATACTGCCGCCATTTGCGTTTAGCACTCGTTCATGTCCTCTCTGCCTCTATCCCTGCAAAATTCGAAATTCAAATCCTTTTTTATACGTATTTTACAATACGTTTGTAATCTACTTTTATGATTTATTAAAATAAAAACTGCACTCTGCAATAAAATGTATTAGTTTGCTGGATGCAACTTTTAAGATGCTTCTAAAAATAATTTAAATTAGTTTTAATTTATTACATTCTGCATGCTTAACTGTAATTCATTAATTTAAATCTAAGTCATTAAAACTCTATATAAATGCGGCAATACAGTTTAACTGTATTACTAGATAATAAAATAAATATTTACAACCAAGAATAGTCCAAGAATTCAATTTGCGAAAACATGTTTATCTTACAAATCGTTTTATGGCCATATAAACTTAGGCATTGACTTAATTTGTTATTTATAGCAAAGCTAAATATATTTGCAAGCGAGTAACACACGCTTTTTTTTAAATTCGCTATAGTTTTCTCGTAATTGCGTTTCAAAGTTGATGAATTTTTGACAAAAACCATTCACTCACAAACCAAATTTATCAATATTTTTCCACTATTCTGTAAAAGTTTTATATATGGGTACGTTCAGGAAGATATTATCTAGCGATTAACACACGATTTTATAAAAATTCGTTCTAATAAGCGAGAACATTGAAAATTTAATTGAAAACTATTTTATATCGATAAGCTGACAAATCAATTTATTGACAAAAATGTATCTTCGATGTAAAAATGGTTTAGGCATCAACTAAATATCGTGTATTTTTTAGTTCATCCCTTTTTAATTAGATGTCATACGTGGCAAAAAAACAATTTTTTCTTGGAATATTTCGTAAATTTCCATAGCGGAGATTTACACTATTTCAAATTTTTTTTTGACGCATGCTTTGGCATTTAAATATTACATCATTTTTGATTTTTGTTCTAGGTAAAGTAGAGCCTTAAGAGAAAGAAATACAAGAATATAAGAGGTGCGTTTTTTTATTAACAGAACTTCAAGTTCTATAAGAACATCGGGAATATTACTGGGAAATTTTTTTTAGTTTAACCAATATATTTAATTTAAGTTCTATTTATTTGAATAAATTTCAACTTCTAACTGTATTTTTTGACGTCTATTGAGAAATAATATAGGTATCAAACATAAAACAATGAAAAATATTTGTTTAAAATATTTCCTTTTAAAATTTCCCTCTTTTTTCGAGTTCGTGTACTATGAATTTATCGCGAACTTGAAAAAACCAATGTTTTATCCAGAACATTGAAAAATAAAGTTAAATTTGAATTTATTTCGATAATAGTGAATTAAAATGTGTAGTTTAACATTAAATGTATCTTATTTATTGATAAAAAATTAAATTCATTTGGATTTTACTGAAAAAACGAGAAAATTCTTATCCAGAACTTCATTCCAATAAGAAAATTTTTGAATTAAAAAACACGACTAAGATATAAAGGGTTTTCCAATAAGAGGTTTCACTTTGAATAGCCGCTGCTATTTGGGCAGCTGTCAATTTTGAAGTTTTCATCTTTTGACATTTGACAGGTAAAAACTACGCCATTCCTAAAAATGCTACGATACACGCTTCAACAACGCATTGAAATTGTTAAAATTCACTACAAAAATGGTGAAAATTTTGCAGTCACAGTTCGTAAAACTAAAGCACTTTTTGGTCGTCGTGCAGTACCTTCTCGGCCGGCAATAGTGAAACTGGTGGAAAAATTTGAGCTGTTGGGACAAGTTAGTGATGTGAAGAATCGAAACCGTGTGCGTCGCTCAAATACGACTGAGAATATTGCTGTTGTAGCCCGTAGTGTTGAAGAGAACCCAGGTTTGTTGATTCCTCGTCGATCTTTGGAATTAGACATTCCACAAACGACATTACACCGTATTTTGCATAAAGACTTAGGTCTTAAATCTTTTACAGTTCAGTTAACACAAGAGCTCAAGCCGGCCGATCACCGTAAACGTCGTATCTTTGCTGATTGGATCCTTCAAATGCATGAAAATGATCCGGATTTTTATCGAAAAATCAACTTCAGTGATGAGGCCCATTTTCACTTCGGAGGCTATACGTTAATAAGCAGAATTGGGGCTCAGAAAATCCAAGAAGGATTGTTGAAAAGCCTCCCCATCCTCAACGTGTCACTGTTTGGTGCGGTATTTGGGCTGGCGGTGTTATTGGACCTTACTTTTTCAAAAATGAGGTGATCACAATTGGCCACCGAGATCTTGTGATTCCAATGCCAATGCTCCACAATCGATTATAGACCTTAAAAATGGAATTCGTCAAGTTATCGAGGACATACAGCGGCAAATATGTGCAAATTGGTCATGGAAAATTTCATGAAAAGGATATGGTGCTTCAAGCGTAGCCGTAGCGGCCATTTGGCGTATATCGTTTTCGAATGTTAATGGCATACCTTCCTCTTTGCAATGAAATAAACATTTAATGATTTATTATTATTGGAAAACCCTTTATATTACTACAATTTAAATTATATTAATTGGAAATTGAAATATAAAATCATTTTCAAATCTGAACTGACCTGATAGGCCTATTGTTAGGGAACATTTCATAGAAGAAGATTACTCCAAACGGAGGATTTGAGATGAGTTACTTTTTTACTTGTAGTTTGAGTTACTTCTTAAGATTTTAATTTCAAGAAATAACTCAAAATTTAAGTAATAAATGTTGGAGAACTCATCTCAAATCTTCCGTTTGGAAAAATCTTCTTCTATGAAATATTCCCTAACGATAGGCCTACTAGCCCTATATAGCGGTATCTTGCCCAAATCTCCAAGAGTGCCTTGTTATTGGATTTGTTAACATCTATAAAGTTGCTAACAAAAAATTATAAATTTTGGTATTCGATTTCAGTTAGTGAAAATGTTAATGGAAAAAGCCCGATTTCAAATCATTTGCTTGGAAGTTTATTTCTACGAAATATTCCCTTAAAACAGGCTTTAATTATATTTTTATGTGTTGTATGTTTTGTAAAGAAATTGAATTTCTTAATTTCTTAATGTTTTATAGCGTCTGTGAATGTCGTTTTATATTTAATATTTATTGCAATTTTCGTTTTTTTTTTATAATTATTATATTGCCATAATTATGTTAAAAACCACTTTATGAAATAATTCACTTTCTTGAAATTCTCATGTTAACATGGCGGAATTTACCAATACATATTCATTTCAATTGGATTCCAATGGGATTTTCGTTGCGTAATTTTTTTCTAATTGGAACCGTATACGTATGCTTGTTATTTTTTGTTAGAAACTTCACAGGCTCATGTTGGAAATGATCAAATCCAAAAATTGATAACAATTTTAGTTGAACATTTGTTTTGGTTGAGTTGAAAATTTAATTTAAAAAAATACGAATGTCGTACGTAGTCAATGAGCCAAACAGCTTTTTTTATTCTTCGTTGGAAGAGTACATCTAGTTTTCGTATTTGTGGGTTAGAATGGGGTAAATGCAAATTCATGAGGACGGACCATTGATTTATAATTTCGCCCGTGTTTGAAATAATTGTAGACTAAATGCATTGTGTTTTACTGATATATCTTTACTTGCAATGATGGTCACATATTCATAATCTTTTGTTGAGATATCTGGAATTTGAGTAACACGCATTTATATCCAAGCCGAGACAAGCCTACAATTTTACAAGTTCTAGGTGCATTAAACCCGCATATCGATTCTATCTATTTTATACTTCTCACGACATTTAATTGGCATTTTACTAATTATACATTACTATAATTTATGATTAGGTTTTAGTTTTCCAGGTAACATCAGATACTCAACAAAAAATGTATACTATAATTCAATAGATAATTATTGTTTATTGAAAATACAATGTATGTACTGAAACTGTAATTGCAATAATCAACAGAAAGGTGGAATCGAAAAGGGTTGACATGGAATTAAACATTCTAAACATTTAAGCCAAATAGTTGTCGTATATATGTATATGTGTATTAGCGAAGAACTTCAGACGAGTGACAAAATTTCACCACAATGGAAGTAATTTCGCGCTTATTAGCCTTAACACTAATATTACTTTACTTTCCTAATTCAAGTGAATCAACCGAATTTAATAAATTTTTTATTCAAAATGGGACTAATCCAGTGACATTAAAACTGATAAAATTATTAAACGACGATATCAGCGATAATCTCAAAATTACTGTGCTAACCACAAATCATGAATCGGATTTTAGTGCAAATAATTTTTTCAACAATTTAAACAAAAACACAGTGCTTACAGTAGTAAAAGTGGTCAACATCGATGAATTGGAAACACGTCAATTCGTGAGCCTCACCTACAAAATAATTTTCATTAGTAATTTTGAAGACATCACGGAGTACCACAAATTGTCCAACAATAATGGAGATAATCCGAATTATTTGTATGCCATTTTAAACGAAGTGAATTTTGATCCAGACCGTTTTTTAATGAATTTAACTGAGTTCGAACATTTCTATTCATTTGGCATCGTTTTTACAAGGACCATCGCGGTTGACATTTTATATGCGAGCTTTTTCCGCCACAAGCTAATTGATTTATATGCAAATAATACCAATATTGTTCAAAACGTGACACCATCACGGTTTATTCAAAAAAATTAATCAAAATTTTGAGCAAAATTATATTCGAACCTCATCCAATGCACGGGATGGTTTACAAAATGCTAAAGTGAATGGAATCATGCAAGGTGTGACTCGATGGTTTTTTGAGATTTTGCGGAATAAGTTGAACATGCGTTACGTCACAACATATAAATATTGCGGTCGTGTTCAGCAAGTAGCCCATCAGTATTTCCCATTTTTTACCAATTTAACCGATTTATCGATGAATCAAATAGAACATCATCACTATGCCGTTCCTATGGAGTACACGTATCCATTTCAGATATCACGTGTCGTTATATTGGTACCTCGAATTGTAAAATCGTACAGATTTTTATCATCATTTGACATAGCATCAATTACTGTATTCATTCTGGTTGATTTTATGATCATTGGCTGTTGGTACCTGGTTCGAATAAAGATGAAACTAAAGATATCGATTATTGATTTAATCTTTAATTTATTTAAAACGATAATAATGATAACACTCACAATACCGCATGAACTTCGAATTGAGAAAGTTTTGCTGCTCTCACTACTAATGCTATGTTTTATGTATTTCAACTATTACCAGAGTTTCATGATTTCTGAATTTATATCACTTGATTATGAACCGAATATCGATACAATCGATAATCTTATGGAGTCGAGTTTAACCGTGTTCTACACACAAGATACGTTTTCTATTAAACTATACTCATATCATCGCAAATTAGCAGAGCAATGTAAATATCTATTGAACGGAGAGGTAGAATTGATGGATTACATTCAAACCAATTACCATGCTAATTATTCAATGTTGGTAACCGAGAATGGAGCAGACGAGATTTTAAAATCAAAATACAATTGGAATGGCCGTGTCGAACGATTTCATAAAATGAGCCAAAGTATTTATGGTAGTTATGTGTCGTTCGGTGTAGCAAACCGTCGCCCATTGTATGATCATGTAAATTTATTGTCGCATCAACTGTTTGAGGCCGGGCTGGAAACGTATTGGAAAATTCTTGCTAAACACGAAATATTTATGGCGAATCTGACGCAACGAAATGAACTCGACTTGGATCATAATCAGAGCGGAGTTGTGAATCAGAAACATTTCAATGAAATTGTTTTGCCAATTTTATTTTACGGATGGGCTTTATCGTCGGGCGCATTTTTGATAGAGATTTTGTACGCATATTTAAAAAAGCGATTTTAAATTATGTTTCTCACTTTTACATATTTTGGGGAGTGTTTGTGTGCGGCACAGTTTTAAGAAATAATAATTAATTCAAATTTTTTAACCATAATTTGGTAAATTATAATATATTAATATAATATATTTATTTGCACTTATAAATAAATAATTAAAACTTTAATTGAGTACATATTTCTCATTCATATAGCTTCCCTATACATTTTTTCAGTTTTCAAATTTTGATGTGCTCAAACGTGCCAGAAGGAACGTCAAAACGCCTGAGTTCGTACCGATGACTCCTAACAAGCGAGACAAGCTTTAAACCAATATCCCGTGTTCATAAATTCTTGTTGTACCTGATATATTTTGAAAATATCAGTCTGTTGATGTGTAACACCACGTATTTAATTCAGAGGGAGGATGAAGAATTTGCTCCAGTTTTAATATGGAACCCGATTCAGTTGTTACTTGGGAACGTTTTAACTCGTTGTCCAATTCTTGTATAATGCAAAGAGTCTTTCCATATTACTTTCGACTTAGTTGTGTCTAAACAATGTATCGGCTTTACCACATTAATTTTACTTTTTAGTGAACTGGATATCTGATGTAAATTGCGATATATATAGTCTAACTGGAGAACCTGGTGGAGACTTCGTTCCGTTATTATGACGTGACAATCAGTGGTCAGAGGTTTATGATCCGTAAGGATAGTAAATACCCTATACCTTCGACAGCAATTCACGGCCGAAGGCAGAATACTTACGTTCAGGTGAGGATAGCTTTTTGAAGAAAAATCCCAATGGTTCTTAAGATCTTTTGTTGTACAGCTCCGGTACAGCCCCGAAGTGTTAGAAGCATCCGTTGTTATCAAGAAATATCCACGCTGAGCGAGATGGACAAGAAGTATTACGTGAGAGATTTCAACTTTAGAGATTTCGTGACTAAGAAAATTCAGCGAGACTACACCGAACACACTCTTCGAGAGTATTAGGAGTATGCCGAAATCTGTAAGGCCTTGGATAATGAAAAATGGTACTGTCAACTCGTTGAGTCTGGAAAAACCCCCATCATTACTATCGCCGGCATTTAGTCACAAGATGTAACGGTGAAGAGGCAGATAATATTGATTGTCTGCACAGGCTTAGTGAGTTCATATATTCAAGTTCGCTCTTTGCGGCCCTGTGTTTCTCCAAGTCTACCCAGCATGCATGAGAAAACAGCAATTGCCCAACCGTTACAATTTTAAGCACCATCGGCACATCGTATCTAAGTTGCCGTGTTAGGCTAGGAAATGATCGAAGAAATCTCCGAATTGCTCGTTGACCTTGAACAGATGAACTGATGGTAGATTTTGCAACGTTAATTTCTTATTATATAGTTGGTTGCGTTTAGGTGTCGTCAATCTCGAATCCTATTGATTATTAGTGTTATAGTCGGCCCCCTGCAAAAAATGTAATGCCCAACTGGTTAAAATAATCGAAAAATTGCTGCATTTGTCTTTCCATCGTTATCATGAAACTTATTGAATCGTTTTGTGTTGTTAAAGTGGTTGTGTAAAGCTGCTTGATGCTCCAGGTTTTTTTTTTTTGTATGGTTGCACATCTTAAAGACTTACTTCTAATTAAGAGTAATATGACATTCGTTACTCGGATCGTAAAGTTAGGTTATCTTGCTTCAAATCAGCAAATATACTCTGTAATTTGCTGTGTAATTATCACCACAATTGAATTACTGCATCATTTTACTGCGGTGAATCATTTTTTTTTATCGCACTGTTTCGGTTCAATGAGGGTAGTGGGCTTTTGTGTGCCCGTAGTCTTGGTACTTGATGCACTGTACCGGTCTGGTTTCTTTCTTCTTTGATTTCTTAATAGCAATTTGGCGACGCAGTAAATATTTCAGGTTTAGCAATAAAATTGGCATGATGGCCTATTCCGCAGCTAGAGCTACAGTATGTCGCTTACAACTACAAAGCTCTGTATTCCTTTATAATTATAGTCATTGACGTATGACTTTTGATTTGGTAAGGGATTTATATCGTTTTCTGGCTTAATCGAAATGTTTTACAAGCCCTCTGATGCCATGAATAAATCAAATGGCAAATCAGCATGAAATGACTTACAAGAACGGACACAGTAGCTGATTCCTTAAAATCCGATATTATAATTGATTTGAAAAAACGTTAATATTGTATACGTATAAGTAATAGTCGGACGATGACAAACGAGTACGAGAGACAGCTCCTTACATTTGAGAAAAGAATCATGCGTGTGATTTACGGCTCAAAAAGAAAGTGTTAGATACTGAATATGAGATCTTATCTCAGCGAGTACCCTGGCTCGGTTACGTTCTGCGTGTGAATCCAGAACTAATTGTGCAGCAATCTCTGAAAGGAGAGCCACCATATGGTAGGCGCAGAGGTCGTTGTAGCCGACGATGACGGCACAGTGTAAAGAACGACTAGGCTTCTTCTGATTATCTAGGACAGTATGAAGGCCAAGCTCAGGATTGAAACCGCTGGATTCAGATTGTTAACTTTATATAAGCAATATGTTGCGACCGAACGGTACTCCATTAGAACAAATAGAGTTCAACCAAAATTTTCAAAAACCAATAAATATATATTTTACACAATCTATCCATATCTGTTATTGTTACACCACCAGCTTTATACAGCTTTTACATTTCTTCGATTAATTATCACAGAAATATGTATTCCTTATATTTCTTCTTCATTCATATAAACCACTAACGTCAACGATTCATATCAATCAAAATAATAATCCAATTTATTGACTAAAATCACGGAGTATAAAACACATTACGCCTAAATGTTACTTGAATAACTTCAACGATGATGATTTCTACACATTATAATGTTTAAACAGCATTTAGGCGTAATGTTACGTAAAATTGTAGCTCAATTATACAAGATTATTTATTTATACAGTCGCAACCGTTTTTGTTTGTGCGATTAAGCTTCATTTTAATTACAATAAAATTTTAACACTTAAGTCTAATCGTTTATGATTTGTTGATCGAGTATCGAACCACCACATAACGATTGTTTATAATATTTGCTAACGCACCGATTACAGAGACTTACCACTGGAATTGAACTGTTCTCGGATATCCACTTAATATACGAGCCATGGCTAGCATTTTTAATCGTGTGTTTGCGTAAATTACAAAATAATTTTAAAATAACACAAACCGATGGACACAAAGGGTTAATTGATATAATAATTTTATTCCACTATACACTATTAGATGCTTATCAGCCATTTTATTTTATATTGATACCAAACTGGTACGTAAAATATTTGCGTATAACTATTTAAGATTCATTCACTTTTATGCCAGTTGTCCGGCTAATCCAATCGATAAACGGTCCGGTGCGTACGTATCCAGATGGATGGCCTAAATCACAACCTGATGTTGCAACAAACGAGACGATACCGATAAGTACGTTAACATCATTGATTTTCATCACAAGTGGACCACCCGAATCACCACTACATGTACTTTGTGATTTATCTTCAAAACCGCGAGCACACAATGTTGAGCTGATCACCACTTCGGGCCCAAAAACCGATCGGCATTCATTGTTGGCCACAACTTGTACGCTTGTGTACTGAAGATATTGAGCGATTGTGCCGTCTTAAATAATAATAATAATAAGGGTCACTATACACGCAGGGTCACTATACACACATGTTATATGAGATCACTTACTTGCAACTCGTCCAAATCCGGATACCAAAGCTAATTCGGCGGGAAAAGTTTCTTCGGCTTGTGTCCGACTTGGTAGGCGTACCACACGAATATCATCATTCGTTATGACTGACACAAGTTTCAACACCGCTATATCATTATTCAAATTTGTTGCGTTATATGTCGGATGGACGATTTTCACTGTGGTTGTTTGTCTATGCTGCTGGTCCATAAATGACACCGAACCCAAACCAATTTCAAATATATTGTATTTTACAACACAATGTGCGGCGGTTAACACCCAATAGTCAGCAATTAGTGCTCCACCACAAATCGATTGATTTGGATTCTCGTGTGTCGACGCCAAAATAAGTACTTGCCATGGAAATTGTCCTGGGACCGCTGAATTTCCGTTTACGATTTTACTACCACGAATTGGCCGTGGTATTATATTTCGAAATGGCGTAATCGGTTCGAATTGTAGTATCTCCTTGTCGTCTAGTGCAATCGGCTCGATTTGTTGTAAATCCACATCGTCTTGTCCACACGATAACCCGATTAGGGTTACCATAATAACCACAATAGTTAGTAAATTCATGTTGATTAAAGAATAACTTTGATCGACTAAAAGTATTTTATGGTAATACAAGCAATATATACTCCCATTATTACTACTCAAGCCATCCATTCATACATTATATACATACATGTATTTGATAACAAAAAATTGTTTATGATTTTTAATTTTTATTGCATTGATAAGCGCGGCGTGCGATATCCAAATATATACACAATTTTTGGGGTAGTGCTAATACAGCTGTTATTTATGAAGTGGATCGATCAAACATAAATCGGCGATATCGTTTATTGATATGAAATGGACTAGCAGTGTATTAGGAGGTGAAATAGATTGTGTCACTCTATGCACTAATCGCGTAAATTTTTACAATAATCTAAACGCTATTTCCGTGGAGTATTGACGTCATCTTAGAATTACTTAAAACTGATCTAATTACTTAAAATTAATATTAAAGTTTCAGCATCTATCTCAAAAGTGACGGAGTACTGATCGCAGTGAAAAATACAATTCCGAATTAGGTGTCCCCTAACCTAGACGTGATAGCTGCCAGTGTATAAACTTCACGGTCCTCCGTTTTCATCGTCGCGATGTATATACTTTTTAGCTCAAACAAAAAATTTGTGTTTTGATTTTAGAAATGCTGACTACCTTTCTCTGACAACTATTCTACAATTCGGTTTGGAATTTTCTTCACGCTGGCATTTCGAGAGCCATAAACATAACTTGTCGGAGTTCTCTTTCATATGATCTTTTACAATTGCTCTGCCCGGCTGCCAGTTGATAACTGCAAATGGTTTGCTATCTTCTTCGAATCAGTCTATGAATCTTATCAAACCCCAAATTCTAAATCTCTTAATCTTGGAAATAACCAGGAATTCACTTAACTATCGTTTACCTCAGATTAAACCTTTGATTGTTTATCCAACATCGATATCAATAAGGGGGCGGGTCATAATGGTTTACCGCCGATCCTTATTAGAAACTGCGCTTGTTCCGTGCAACATCCGAGGTACCTCAAGGGCCACTTTTGGACCATTGATGTTCTCACTTTTCGCATCTGATCTACGCTGATGACATGAAAATTTTTGCTCCAGTTGCCAATATATCAGACGTTTGATGTTGCAAAGCGATCTAAACAACTTTTGTTGTTGGACTGTCAGTGTGAGTTTTTTTAATTTTTGCACAAATCACCTCTATAGATTTTGTTATTACGGATAAAATCACGCACATGTTGTTTGATGCTCCCTATTTCACTATACCCCAAAATTTTTCGATACATTGAAACCCTGCAGGCTCTTTGAGATAACATTGATTTGATTAATGTTGTGCAAATTTATTGCTTCTGTTGGAATTAGAGTCGTGTGAACGAGCTATATGGCCAAAACTTTACTGCTGAATCGTGTTGAAGAATTAGCGGAAAAATACGTCGTTATGAAAAATGTGACAAAAACCTGGCTTCACAACTGCAAATTGTTTTGCAAATGTTTCTAGCTTGAAATGTTTCAAAACCATTTTCGTGAACGTTTCGTCATCCTTCAAAACACATCCACTAAATTTTGTGAAAATGTTGTCATCAGTCTGGCACATATTTTATCGAACAAGTGTTGGTTATCTCAACGATTTGGTTTTTTAATAACTCGGTGGCACTCATAGCCTTCCTGAATTCGAATTCGTTTTACCATGGTCATAGTTAAATTTCCCCGGACTATTTTTAATGAAGGTTATAAATTTTTTGTAAAGATTCAGTTGTGCCATGTAAAAATTTCTATCGTTGTTCAGCACCAATTTATAATACTCAGGTGGTCGAGTAAGCAGAGTTAATGCTCTTGAAATCGTGAACTAGAGTTCAAGGCTCGTCAGTGCCAATACTTTTTTAATTTTATTTCTGCTGTAAAATTGGTTCAACACAGCTTCTGTTGAAATTTACATTCAATTTCTGCCAGTATAAGAGCCATCATTGTGTATGACCGTAATGAAAGTATACGGTAATGGTCAAATAAGCGTCCATTCCTGTTGCTAAAATTTTCCATTTTCTCTATAGAATTGGCAAATATAAAAAATTTGTAAATCATTATGTATATTCGGCGGTGGTGCAGTTGACAGACTCATTACTTTTGCACTCGTGGACTCGAGTTCAATTCTCGTCAGCGTCAATACTTTTTTAATTTAATTTCTTCGGCAAGTCTAAGATCCACCTCTTGTGTATGACCGTAATGAAAATGTAGGGGCCATCTCTTGTGTATGACCATAATGAATTGTCCATTCTTGTTGCAAAAATTTTCAATTTTCTCTATTGAATTGGCAAACATAAAAGATTTGTATAGCACCAAATTTTTATACGCCGGTGGTCCAGTAAGCAAAGTCGTTGCATTTGGAATTGTGTGGACTTGAGTTCAAGCCTCGGTTAGGCATTAAATAATTTTTAATTTAATTTATTTAATTTCTCCCTTCAATTGGCAAATATAAAGGATGAGTATATATCGGCAAATACACATATGGGAATGGTGAGGTGGTAAAGTAAGCGGTGTCATAGGATTTGGAATCGAGAATGTTGTGCAGTGTTCGAACCTCGATTAAGGGCAAACAATTTTTGTGTGTACGACACATTTCTCATGAAATTTAAAAAAATTCGCTTTTTGATTTTTAAAAATGACCAATTTGCAATTAAATTAAAAATATGTTTTGAGGCTTGAACTATAGTCATATTATTACAACATTACATTCACCATCTTCTTTTACCACCGAGCCACCGCCATACATAAAAGTATTGATATTTCTATCGTTTATAGCCGCCATTTGAATAAAAAAAGTGAAAATTTTATCAACGGCAATGGACTCTGCTTATTTGACCATCGCCGTACAATTTCATTACCGCTCTATACCCCATATACCCATCTTTTATACTTGCCACTTTTACATGGAGAATATTGAAGTTTTGAACAGAAGCTGAGTTGGGGATTTGAGTAATTTTATTTGACCATCACCAATTTGACAGGAGAAATTAAATCAAAAAATGTTTGGCTCGATCGAGAATTGAACTTAGATCCATAAATCCAAATGCACTGACTTTGCTTACTGGACCATCGCCGCATATACATTTCATGCTACACAAATCTTTTATATCTGTCATTTGAATAGAATATATTGAAAATGTTAGCAAAGTCAATGGACTCTGCGTTTATTTCACCATCGCTATATACCCATCTTGTATACATGCCACTACTTGAAAAATATGAAATAACCCAGAAGCTGTATAGAAGAAATTAAATTAAAATAATACCTTCGCCAATGAGACTCGAACCTTGGTCCACAATTCCAAAGTCAACCACTCTACTACCTCGCCCATCACATAATTGAGGTTATGCAAATCTTTTATACTTTTCAATTGAATTGAGAAACTTGGTAAATTTTTTAACAGGAGCTGAGTTGAACCGAAAATTTCCCAACATTAATATCGTTTGAAACTTAACTGAACTGCATAGTGCCAGGTGCGACATTTAACGCAATGACATTCCAATCAGTGTATTTCGAAAAAGTTAAAAATCTGAAGCTATTCCTCCTTATGGTCTTATAAATTATAAAACTTCCGTTCCAGTCAATGATGGTTGATGCGATTTTCTAGGCCGGCGACAATATTGACCACTGACCATACAAATTTTAAGTTTAAATCAGATTCTGTTAAATTTTCATTTTTCTCTATTCAAATGGTGAGTATAAAAGATGGATTTATCAGTAATGAAATTGTACGGCAGTGGTCAAGTAAGCAAAGTAATGGGCGTTTGATATCTGGACGTGAGTTTAAGCGACATTCGGGCTAACATTTTTTTAATTTAATTGTATCTTACAAATTAGTTCAACTCAGCTTCTATTAAAATTTTCAAATTTTTCCAATTAATTGCCAAGTATAAAAGAGGGATGTAGCAGCAATGAAAATGTAGAGCGATGGTCAAATAAGCTGAGTCCAGAAATACTTGGTTTTCCAGTTGAAATGGATTCACATCCATTTTCTTTAATGGCAATCAGTAATTTTTTTCCTTTAGTTGTAGTTAATCTCGAACCTCAGTGAGTATTCTTCGCATTGAAGTAACCACCTATTATGAACATTTTTCCCAGACGCTTGAAGAACTCTGAGTATTGTTTTTAATAGAATGTCTTGGTGGACAGTACAATCCTTCCACAATAATAGGAAAGTTGTTGGTTTTTATATAAATGAACAAGTGTTATCTGAACGGTTTAGCTTTTTAATAACTCGGTAGCACTTATAGACTTCCTTAACTCGAATTCATTTTACCATGGAGTGGGGTGTGGTAAGTTTTATGGCACGGTCATAGTTAAAGTTCTCCGGATTATTTTTAATGAAAGTTATACCCTTTTGTCTAATTTTTTGTGAGCCGTTTTTTCCGTTTTTTCTCCAGCCTGTTCTTTACCATTTCACCGTTATAAAGAGGACCCCACTCTACATAACGCTATATATCGTTGTTTTGGGTTAATTTAATAATTTTGTAATGGGTAAACATTCCGCACTTTTTGAAAGGAGATTTAAATGCATTGACGGACTTTCTATAGAACTATCACCAATAATGCATTGTTCCTAAAGAAATTTGGTCACCCTTTAGTTTAGAACTAATTGACAAAACCACTCTAGGAATTGCCTACATTACCGACGTTGTCTACGTTGTTGACGTTATCTACGGTAGAAAATAAAAGATGACGCGTTAACGCTCATCCCTGATCGTCGTTCCATATTCAAAATCGAAGCGGGAGGATCAACTATCGCGGGATTATCTTTGAATCAATAATTCATCAATTTTGGTTTTTTCATACAAAAAAGTATATTTCGCCTGTGCGAGATAGTTTTTTGCGGAGAGCTCATAGCTTAGTATCCTTCTGCGGCCATCTTTACAGCACGATTGATTTCAGACTACAGCTAGACGTGGTCTATACGGATTTTTTTTTGAAGGCCTTTGACTCAATTGACCACTCAATTCTGATCGATAAGCTAGTTAAATTAAACTGCAACTTCTTCCCAGTCAGATGGTTGCACTCTTACCTTTCAGATCGTCGGCAATTGTCAAATTGTGCGATTCGCGTTCTCGCTTGTTCCGTGCAACATCGGGGATACCTCAAGGGTCACTTGGAAATTACTTGTTATTCTCACTTTTCGCAAATGATGTGTTGGCGTGTTTCAAATTTACACTGATGGTATGAAAATGTTTACTAAAGTTGCCCTGATATATCGGTACTGTTTGATGTTGCAAAGCCAATTAAACAACTTTTGTTGTTGGACTGCAGCAACAATTTAATTTTAGTATTTCTCGTATGATCTTCGAGTGACGTTCTCCTCGGATCTAACATTTACTATAGGCACAATCTGCGACCTCTAAAGCTTTCATTATGCCGGGTTTATGCTGGTTCAAACGGAATTGTTATAAATTTTCTGATTCATTAACATTAAAATCTTTGTATGAGTCATTTGTTCGACCCGTTCTGGAATACGCCTGTCAAGTTTAGTCACCTTCATATTTGTGCCACTCGGCCAGAATTGAGTCCGTTCAAATGCATTTTTTTTCTGTTTGCCCTTCGTCCGTTCTGTCTAGCATCCACTCCTGCTAACGTATATGAACTCCCACATATCCTTGCTTCGTCGTGATGGATCTCTATACATCAATAGGGCTTCTTCGAACCTCGAGCAATCTGAGCCTATCTTAAACACGTCGCGTTGATTCAAATGAGTTTTTGATGTTTTCGGTTTTAATATGTCATTCAGAGTCGGGTTGGTTAAGACGCATTCCGGGAAACCGACGCTTCTAGGCTTCTAGGTGCAAAGTTAAAACTTAAACGAATTGACGTAAAGGCGCCACCAGGAGTGGAACCTACGGCTTAATTTGGTTTAAAACGGAAAAACTTATACCAGGTTGGAACATAAATGATTAAGACGGATTAATAGCTTGTTCAAGAATCTATGGGTGGTGGTACATGGCTGTTCTTAGTTCGTGGACTAATTTGGTCTGGCTAATTTCAATAAAAGAAACGATTTTTATTTTTTTTAAATTTGAAAAACACAAAGGGGTACCCCTTTGCTGAAAAATTTCAGAAAAAACTAACCTTCTTCGATTTAGTTTAAACTCGGTACAGATATCCTCTGGACCTTAGCGTCGTCTAGTCGGTTGTGCTCGTTACTTGAAGGAAATTAAATTTTTGGCATTTTAATTTTATTTCTTCCTCCAAATTGGTTCAACATAGCTTCTGTTAAAATGTACAGGTTTCTCTATCAAAATGGCAAGTATAAAAGATTTGTTTAGCAGTAATGAAACTGAACAACTTAGGTCAAGTAGACAGAGACTTTAAAGTATCGCTTAAGGCACAGAACTTATTTAATTTAATTTCTCTTTTCAAATTGGTAGATCCTCTGACGAGAAACCATCGCACGCGAAACATACTGAAATTTCTTTGTTTTATGATGTTAACAGACGAGAAGAAATAAAAATAAGCAGGTGTGCTTTATAACACTTTAATTTTGAGCTTGCTTACGTCGTCGTCGTTCCTCTCGCCATTTTTATAGAAAAGATTGAAAATTTTAACAGCAGCGGAGTTAAACCAATTTGAAGGAAGAAATTAAATTAAAAAAGTTTAATTTAAACCAAGACTTGAACTCAGATCCACGAATAACTCAGTCATTGATTCTGTCTACTTAACCACAGCGGTTTAATCTAGTTTAAATGATAAATACGTCCCAGTAAGAAGAATAAAGCCGCAGCTTTATTTGGCATAATGATGTAACAAGTATCAGGCAAGTTGAAGTTCTAAAATGACATTTTATTGAGAAAAAATATTCTCATGTCGGAAATCGAAACCCGTCCTTCTGCGTGAAATCCCGATATCCTAGCCGCTAGACAACATGAAATACATTTTCTCCTATAATCCCAAACTGACTAAATGAGATAAATATAAAGTTGGCAACTACAAAGTGTTTAAAAATTTAATTCCAATAAAATAAAGCCTACGAATAGATTGTCTTTGTGGAACTGTCTTTTCGATCTTATTCGATTAGTAAGACGAAACGAAGTTAAGTCTGACGAATGGAAACTGGGCAAGATATGCCCCATCTTCAAGAAGAGAAGCCGCGCTTGAAGTGTGAAGATTATCGCGGTATAGCTCTCTTTTTGCTCTCTCTGCAGTATACAAGTTACTGTCCTAAATTATATTGTATAGAATCACCCCTTCAGTGAAGGGGAAGGTTCATTCCTGACCCCGCACATCAGGTGTTCTAACTTTTATGGTAATCGAGAGTTGGTGGTCTGCTCTGGAATACCTAGGTAGGCCAACTAAATTGGCCTACAATTGTGTAGAATGACAATGACGCAGTGCTGGGTTTCTAGTTAACTCGGGTGTTCGACAAGGTGATGCTCCGTCCCCGATACTCTTTAATCTCATGTTGGAGTACATCTTTCGTAAAACTGAAACATCTCACCGCAACATCTTATATCCCAGTCCAATCAGGTGCATGCCTATGCAAATGACATATGCATGAGTGAACTGAATAGCGACGGCGTGAAGGTAATTACTCGATCCGTTCGTAGAGTTTTCAGCTTTTGTTGCACTCCTGATTAATGAGTGACACACCAAATTTAAGTAGTAGCTGCTATACGTTTGAGTGAGTGAGGCATTCAAATATTTGGGCTCTCTTATCACTCACTATAACAGTGTAGGTGGGGATATTAAAGAGGGGCTGAAGGCAGTCGTGCTGTGAATCCTCCAAAGCCATTGCTAAAATCTAAGCACCTATCAAGTGCCGTCAAACCGAAGCTTTACAGATTGATGATCAGGACCGTTGTTTTGTGTAGATGTGATAACGGACGAGTACAAAATATGCGTTCTTTCATTTGAGAGAAAAATGATGCGTGTGATTTACGGCCTAAAACGCGAAAAAGATGGTACATACCGAGCTCTGTACAGCAGCGAGATCCGATGAAGCTAGGTATAGAGAACGACTAGGCTTCTTCAGGATGTCTAGGACAATTCGTTTAATATCCATCGAAATAAAGTAATAAACGTTCCAAATGAACGTCCTGCAGAACTGGAGTCTATTTGCCACCCATTGAAAAGATTTATAGCTTAACCTAGGACGACTGACTTCCAAATTATTAGAATTTCAGTATGTTCAGCCAAAATTTGTTGCTTAAGCAGTTTGGGATTAAACAACAAAAAATTGTCATGCTAGTGACAAAAAAAAGTTATATGAAGAAAAAAGCATGAGAAACACAAAAACCATCCTATTTTACCGATTTTGATTTATTTTCAGCCAATTAAACATTAAATATAATATTACGCTAAATTACACATGCTGATAAAAAAAACACAACACTTTGCATTACTTAATTAGAGACCGTTTCACTGGATAAATTTGTGTTCCTTGCATAGCGGCATTAAAACATTGCTTTAAATTGATAACACAGAATCCCGATCGCAAAATCATTTGATCTACCGTCTGTTTAATTGCGGCATATCCATTTACCACCTCCGGTAATAATTTAGCCGTTATTTTACTATCACATTTCGAGAGATCGAACATGAGCTGGTAGTAGTATAATTGATTGGTAAGTTCTTGCGGTGTATACTGTCGATGGAGTAGACCATCATTGCATTGCATACAAACCGGGCGATTATTATTTGTTATATGCGTATAGTAACGGGTGCTGCTATTGCAAGCGGGATTATCACATAATAGCCAATTCTCATAGAATCGTTTGATACAATCGCGCATCGTCAACATCATAACTTTTTGTATTCGCGTTACATATCGGTACGGCGATGTTTTGCATTCCATATTTATACACTTGTTTAATATTGGAACGTTTAGCCGAAGAACTGAGTCGAATCGGAATGGGCCCGATATTTCATTAGTTTCACCGCATGCAATGCACTTAAATACAAATTTATTGCATGATCCGTAAATGTTCTTTTCCACGATTGATTCGCCCGTTTGGTATTCGGCCTCCTCGAATTGTTTTCTGAAAAGAATATATTTATGAGAAAACATTTATTATGAATTAACCGTATACGTACTTCATAGTGTTCTTGTATTTGGTCGGATCAATTCCTAACCACTCGGCTATTCGAAAAGCATCCGTTTCTTGTATTACTTCGAGCAACCGCGCCACTACAACGTGCACTTGATGCTGAAGATAGTATTCCGTATCAACTTTCAAATCTTCTCGTGATTTTAACTCCTCAATGTGATAGGCACGTTTCATTGCCGTATTATCCGTCCCATCCAAGCAGATGATGTATCCAATCACATCACCTTTTTTGAATCGTTTGTTTCGTGTCGCGTTCATACGTAGCGCGACCGAAACATGCGGGGCTGATGTTAAATTCGTGTAATCTTTAGGCTGTTTGGTAAGTTGTTTTGTGATGACCAGCATCGGGATTGGAGTTAAATTTTCACGCAGCTGGCGCCCGATTTCCTCGAGATGTACTCTAATATTTTCAATCTTTTTATCTATCGTATCTTCGGACATGAGTTGATTGATCACCTCGCGACCAGAAAAGCAGGCAATCTCTGACCAGTCCCGACGCACAATATCGATACCTTTCAGCTCCTGTTGCTCGATTAATTCACCATTTTTACCCTTTTCAATAGTGAGAGCCGCGTATTTTTTTTTTTTTAATAGAAGAAGTCGTTTGAACACGCCATCAATATCAAGCTCGAGCTGTTTATAAATTTTGTTGACAGACTGTTTTATGTTGTTGCCGATTTTATAGACTTGGTCATAATCAGTCGAATTCGTGTTTATCATGATACTGTCCGTGTCACCGTACACGACTTCGTACTGTAATTTCTGTACCAAGGTTTTCGTATGCATTAGGATTTCACGACCTTTGTGTGTAATCAGAGCAGCTAAATGCTGCGCAAAGAATCGTGAATTACTGAATCCTAAACAACCGTACATCGAGTTGGCGGTTAATTTTAAGGCCAGCTGGCGAATATTGTACTGTTTCTTACGATCTGGGTCAGTATCACTGTTCATTAGATTTTTAACATTCCGACGATTTTCTACGAGGACTCGAATTAATGTAGGCAAAACACCAATTTCGATATTCGTGTCGGGTAGCTTGGGTATATCGGTTTCGTGTGCCGGTTGATTAACAGTAGTAAAGCATATGTTATACTCCTGAATGATGCTCGGATATAGCGAATTAAAATCCATAAGCAAAATGTACTTGTCGTAGAATCCTTTGATCGGATCTAAAACGAGACCTCCAGAATATCCAGCTTTTTTCGATGGTCCAGCTGTTGGCTCAACAGTCTCATCAGCGATCGAAATATCTTTGAAACGATTTTCGAACGTTTTTACCTTTTTATCAGGGACGATAAAATTTTTCTCCGTGAACGCATGTAACAAATAGAATTCATTTCTCTCCGATCGCCCTCCTTGTAACGTGCGGCTCATTAAGTTACCACAGACCGTTGTGATCTGTAGGGCGAGTGGAAGCGCATTCAATTCACACATAATCCGGATCGAATATAGACAATCCTGCATTGTGAGCGATATCAAATTGAACAGATCTTCAACATTCTCGTACATGGCATACAGCTCATCATTTGAAATATCTTTTTGACCTTCCTCGGGAATTTTAAGTACATTCACACAAAGCGAATGGAGATCATAACTTTTCGACTTGATCAACTCTTCCGCTGACATTTTTATATCGCAGATCATGCGCCCAGTAAAAAAATCCTTGTATTTATTCCCAGCTGGGGTGGTCATCTTTAGGCGTCCAATTCTAGACCATAAACTAATTTTGAGAGTCATTAGATGATCACAGATCACATCTAATTGGCAATCATTAGCATCGTGTGTTATGATCAAATCAGGATCGATTTTTTGGTATGTTGCTAGGAACCACCCAAGTAGGGCTCGTTCCGAGTCGAGTTTTGTAACTGTGGTACCGGTGAACTGTTTTAATTTTGCGACCAAATTATTCGGCCACATTTGTGTTGAGGGACGGGTTAATCCACAAAAGTGACGTTGAAATGGAACCGCACCAGGCGGCTTATCCAAATGAAACTTGTTATTAACGAGACATCCGATCATAATTATTTCATTTTTATGAGTCTTCGGATTTAGGGCCGTCCGAATATTTAACGTTAGGATCGTTAGCGGCACTGGATTCTTTTTGGTGTCAGTCAATTCGACAGATTTCGCATCATTACATGTCAACTCGATTTTGCACCAACTCAATGGACGTTCATTTATCGTAAAATTCTTGATAGTCAACCAACACGGGCCTTTAATCTTTTGATCCAGCAGAAATGTCTCCAGCGGGTTCGTAGGAGTTCCAAAGATATGCATGATCGATCGATACTTTTTACCCAGTTTTGGCGCCGGGAACTTGGCATTATAACGTATCTCGAGATATTCACATTCTTCGGGCACGTCGATATATGGTACTGAGAATGGAAATTTTTTAATAACTTTTCGTGACCGGAATGAATCGATTCCAAGCTCCGGAGAGATTTTATCACTGAACTCTTTATAGACATCGGTCATTTTGACCGTCTCTGTGGTCTTTTCGTTTGTGACAATATCATAGATGTATTCCGAAGGAAGTAAAAACAGACACCGCTCAACATTTTTGATATGGACACAGATTGATGAGTACTCATTGGGTTGTTTCGGATTTGCAACCCGTCCGAATAGGTAAATATTCCCTGGCGATTTGATGGGATCCTCCCAGGCATCCCAGAACCATATTTTCATCTCATTATCGCTTTCAAATTCTTGTGAAGAAGCTTCATTGGTAGGCGTTGATTCTTCGGTGGGATTATCCAGCTTTATATTATTCCACCCATCCAAAACGAACTCTTCCTTGGGGATGAGTTTCGGTTGTGGCATTTCCTTATCAATATTGCTAAAGTTGATTTGGTTTTCGGCATCGTCCAGAATACTGAAATCCATGTTCTCAAACACGGCATCATCGTTATCCAACTTAGTAGGAGTTTTGATGACTTTCACTGGGGTTGCAATTTTTGTTGGTTTTTTGGTTGGGGTTTTAGGTCTTATCGGTGCCGGAGCTATGACCACTGGGGATGGGCCAACTTCTTCTAATTCAGGCGTTTTAACCCGTCGAACTACTGGAATAATCTTCTTTGGTTTAAGATCCGGCTTGAGGAGTCGATCGAGCATGTCATCATCACTGCAGTTTCCTTTATCGGTTTTATCCGTCTCCACTTTTTTCTTCAGATTATTGCTAAAACTTTGCATGTACTCTTTAACAATCATTTCATCATTTTGTGCTGCCTTTCGTGAAGTACTTTGCCCTGCCGATGACACTTTATTTGAAGTATTGCTGACCGCTTTTGAACTATTTGGCTTGTCATCGTTTAGCTCGCCTAGAATATCGGCTAAGATATCATCATCTTCAAGTCGAATGACCTAGAATGTTACTGAGTTATATATTTGATCGGGATTTAGCTCCCCCACTTACCTCCTTCTTCTTGGGCACGATATTGCTAAACAAGTTCTTAAGCGACCCTTTTCCTTCTTTAATCCCTTCACGCGTACGCTTTTTACCATCTTTTTTCGATTTCTTCGATTTAGCACTACTCTGCTCCTCCTGGAACTCGTCATCATCGAAAATATCACGACCATCATCAACATACCCCGTTCCATCATCCTCGATCCAATCATCAGCCGCTCTCTGCAACACCCGCTTCGCGTATTCCTTCTCATCGATCTCTTCGTACACATTATCCACTTCCTCCGATACGTCACACTTATGTTTCGAACCTTTTAGCTCTTTAAGTTTGGCAAGTGCCGCAAATCGACCATGCTTATCGATCTTTTGTCGCTTGGCACGGGGCTCCGCTACACAAAATAAAAAACAAATCAAAACAATTTACATAGTGCGCACAAAAATATTATCCAAATTATAATTTTATTTACATGCGGGATCACTCATTATACTGGAGGACAATAAATTTTCACACCAAAATATAATTTAAATAAATAAAAATGAAATTTAAATAAGACCCACTGTGCTCAAAACTACACAACATTCGATCAAAAACGTAAAATGACAATTGAAAGAGCGGGAAAACAGACGCTATTTTAAGAAGGGTTGTTTACCTGATATGAATCGGAATTGTGCCGCGGTTTATAACAAGAAATTGTAAAATGGGTTTAAATTTAACACGAGCTTTATGGTCAAATCGATTTAATTCAATTATTTTAATTAAATTTATTATTAATCAGCTGTTTAAAGTGATTTTATTGAATTAAGATGATAATTTGATCGGTAAATTGGATCAAATCTTTGCTACATACGCTGCGCACCATCTCTATTCGGATATTTGAACTAAACGATTTACGCCATGACATTTTTTTTTGTATTTTTGATTGTGTTGAGTGACTAAATCATAAATTATAGTTGATTTTGTATAAAATGAGAAACGGCGAACCGCAAAACGGTAACATTGTTATTTTATTGATTCCGATAACGAATGAGAATCAAATTTATTTACTAGATAATTCAAGACTTATCAAAAAATATAGGCAGATCGCTCCACGACGTTCCAACCAAGCAACAAACAATTTTTGCTCGAAATAAATTTAATTAATGTAAAAAAATTGCTTTTAAAAATTCAAAATTTGATTAATTATATCGAACTATTGAATTTTTTGAGTTTTTTTAATTTAAATCACCTCTATAGATTTCGTTATTACGGATAAAATCACGCACATGTTGTTTGATGCTCCCTATTTCTGGCATAACTGCCTGTGTGACTTATCAGCACTCTTTCGACTATACCCCAAAATTTTTCGATACATTGAAACCCTGCAGGCTCTTTGAGATAACATTGATTTCATTAATGTTGTGCAAATTCATTGCTTCTGTTGGAATTAGAGTCGTGTGAACTTTAGATGGCCAAAACTTTATCGCTGAATCGTGTTGAAGAATTAGCGGCAAAATATCGTCGTTATAAAAAATGTGACAAAAACCTGGCTCCACAACTGCAAATTGCTAGCCAAATCATACATTTCTTTGCAAATGTATCTATCTTGAAGTGTTTCAAAACCAATTTCATGTACGTCATCCATCAAAACACATCCACTAAATTTTGTGAAAATTTTGTCATCAGTCTGCCACATATTTTATCGAACAAGTGTTGGTTATCTCAACGATTTGGTTTTTTAATAACTCGGTGGCACTCATAGCCTTCCTGAATTCGAATTCGTTTTACCATGGTCATAGTTAAATTTCCTCGGATTATTTTTAATGAAGGTTATAAATTTTTTGTAAAGTTTCAGTTGTGCCGTGTAAAGATTTATATCGTTGTTCAGCACCTATTTATAATACGCCGGTGGTCGAGTAAGCAGAGTTAATGCTTTTGAAATTGTGAACTAGAGTTTAAGGCTCGTCAGTGCCAATACATTTTTAATTTTATTTCTGCTGTAAAATTGGTTCAACACAGCGTCTGTTGAAATTTACATTCAATTTCTGCAAGTATAAGAGCCATCATTGTGTATGACCGTAATGAAAGTATACGGTAATGGTCAAATAAGCATCCAATCCTGTTGCTAAAATTTTCCATTTTCTCTATAGAATTGGCAAATATAAAAAATTTGTGTAACATTATGTATATTCGGCGGTGGTACAGTTGACAGAGTCATTGCTTTTGCATTCGTGGACTCGAGTTCAATTCTCGTCAGCGTTAATACTTCTTTAATTTAATTTCTTCGGTAAGTCCTTGTGCCACCTCTTGTGTATGACCGTAATGAAAATGTAAGAGCCATCTCTTGTGTATGACCATAATGAATTGTCCATTCTTGTTGCAAAAATTTTCAATTTTCTCTATTGAATTGGCAAACATAAAAGATTAGTATAGCACCAAATTTTTATACGCCGGTGGTCCAGTAAGCAAAATCGTTGCATTTGGAATTGTGGACTTGAGTTCAAGCCTCGGTTAGGCATTAAATAATTTTTAATTTAATTTATTTAATTTCTCCCTTCAATTGGCAAATATAAAGGATGAGTATAGCAGCAAATACATATATGGGAATGGTGAGGTGGTAAAGTAAGCGGTCTCATAGGATTTGGATTCGAGAATGTTGTGCCAGTGTTCGAACCTCGATTAAGGGTAAAAAAATTAGTATTAACGACACATTTCTCATGAAATAAAAAAAAATTCGCTTTTTTTGATTTTTAAAAATAACCAATTTGCAATTAAATTAAAAATATGTTTTGAGGCTTGAACTATAGTCATTATTACCGCCATTTGAATAAAAAAATTGAAAATTTTATCAACGGCAATGGACTCTGCTTATTTGACCATCACCGTACAATTTCATTACCGCTCTATAACCATATATATACCCATCTTTTATACGTGCCACTTTTACATAGAGAATATTGAAGTTTTGAACAGAAGCTGAGTTGGGGATTTGAGTAATTTTATTTCACCATCACCAATTTGACAGGAGAAATTAAATCAAAAAATGTTTGGCTCGATCGAGAATCGAACTTAGATCCATAAATCCAAATGCACTGACTTTGCTTACTGGACCATCGCCGCATATATATTTCATGCTTTACAAATCTTTTATATCTGTCATTTGAATAGAAAATATTGAAAATGTTAGCAAAGGCAATGGACTCTGCGTTTATTTCACCATCGCTATATACCCATCTTGTATACACGCCACTACTTGAAAAATATGAAAATGTTTAACACAGAAGCTGTGTGTTGAACCAATTTGAATACAGAAGAAATTAAATTAAAATAATACCGTCGCAAATGGGACTCGAACCTTGGTCCACGAATCCAACAAAGTCAATAACTCTACTACCTCGCCCACCACCGTATTTGAAAAATGATATTCAAATCTTTTAAACTTTCCAATTGAATTGAGAAACTTGGGGAAATTTTTTAACAGAAGCTGAGTTGAACCAAAAATGTGCCAACATTAATATCGTTTGAAACTTACTGAACTGCATAGTGCCAGGTGCAACATTTAATGCGATGACATTCCAAGCAGTGTATTTCGTAGAAGTTAAAAATCTGACAAGCTATTCTTCCTTATGTTCTTAAAAATTATAAACTTACCATACAAGTTTTAAGTTTAAGTCAGTACATGAATAACGTCCAAATAAAAAATGTCCCTATACAAACTGAAAGTATAACAAATAGGTAAAGCTGAGTTTAAGTCTCGATTAGGGCAAACACAAATTTAAATTAATTTCTTACAAATTAATTCAATTCAGATTCTGTTAAATTTTCATTTTTCTCTATTCAAATGGTGAGTATAAAAGATAGATTTATCAGTAATGAAATTGTACGGCAGTGGTCAAGTAAGCAGAGTAATGGGCGTTTGATAGTGGACGTGAGTTCAAGCGGCATTCGGGCTAAGGTTTTTTAAATATAATTTCATCTTACAAATTAGTTCAACTCAGCTTCTATTAAAATTTTCAAATTTGTCCAATTAATTACCAAAGAGCGGCAATGAAAATGTACTTATTTTTCCTGGGTCAGTTGGCCAATATGTTGGTTTTCCAGTTGAAATGGATTCACATCCATTTTCTTTAATGGCAATAAGTAAATCTTTTCCTTTAGTTGTAGTTAATCTAGAACCCCAGTGAGTATTCTTCGTATTGAAGTCACCACCTATTATGAACATTTTTCCCAGACGCTTGAAGAACTCTGAGTATTTTTTGTTTTTAATATAATGTCTTGGTGGACAGTACAATCGTGCCACAATAATAGGAAAGTTGTTTATTTTTATATATGTACATGAACTGTTGGTTATCTGAACGATTTGGCTTTTTAATAACTCGGTAGCACTTATAGCCTACCTGAACTCGAATTCGTTTTACCATGGAGTGGGCTGTGGTAAATTTTATGTCACGATCATAAAAGTAATTTAAAGTAATGAAACCTTTTTGTCTAATTTTTTGTGAGCCGATTTTTCGATTTTTCTGCAAGCTGAATTTAATAATTTTGTAATGGGTAAACATGACGCTGAAGTAGATTCATGGTAGTTGAGCACGATTATTATTTAATTTATTAGATTTAAATGAATTAACGGACATTCTATAAAACTATCACCAATAATGCATCGTTCCTAAAGAAATTTGGTCACCCTTTAGTTTAGAACTAATTGCCAAAATCACTCTAGAAATTGTCTACATTATCGACGTTGTTTACGTTGTTGACGTTATCTACGGGTTGTCGACACGCTCGAGATACTTTGTTAGAAAATAGTAGATGACGCGTAAACGCACATCCCTGTTTATACCGCAAAGGCTGATGTTGTATGCGTATCTACTAAATATTCCATTTTAAATTTGTTTAAACGCAATCAGCTTCAAATATGTTAGAACATCACAGCACAAGTACACTGAGTATCTATAGCTTAACTTCCAATGCTACCTAGTTCAATTCAAAATGGAACCTCAGGCTAGTTAATGTTTTTTTTAAATTGTTAAAACCTTAGCACATGTTCAATGGTCGAGATACTTTGTTTGCTACATATTAAGACTTGGATACGATGAAGTGTTGCCTATTATATATCTTTGTGGCATATATTTATATTTGAATTAAAAACAAAACAGGTCATTAACTCAAAAAAGTATAAGTTGATGATTTGTACGTAACAAAAGAGTAAAGAGTTAAACGAAACAAATCTGGCCACGCTATACCTATATAAGATAAACAGGTTGCTTTTGATTACAAAAGAGCTCTAAGCTGTTTAATGTGCTTTCGCATCAAAAATCTGATGAAGAATCACGTACAGTGGTTCTTCATCAGATGTTTTTAGTTCATAGGTCGCTGCAACAGATGTCAGAACTCCATTATTTAAAGAAATGCAAGATTCTACTTTTTCGTCAGTTATTCATTTAGCACGTCATCTTACCTCGATCCTCATGTAAACAAGCACATATGATAAAAAATTGCTGAAACTACAAACCTTAAGGTAATTTAAAATTTTAACCGTACACTTACCGTAAAACTAGGCTGACCAGATATGTTCCAAAGCAAAAGAGTATATTTTACAAAATTAATTTGAAGACGTTCCAACCAAGCAACAAACAATTATTTTCAGTTCTTGCAGTCCAGCTACAGGCAATTATTTTATTCGTTATAAAATCAATTTTGAGCAAAATCAATCCTTCAACTGATCTCGGCTTATATTTATAAGCTGATCAAAAATTTGTTATTTTATTTAAAGTTTAACACGATGTTTTAGCAATTAGAAATCGAACAAATAAAACCACTGAAATGACTACAAAAGTCGCTTTAAACTTGATATTCTAAAATTTCAAAAAAAAATTTGTTATACAAATTGAGGGAAAACCTTAGATATATGTACATATCTCAAGAGGATATTTGAACACGTTGAAGAATTTGACAAATATTTTTAAATTGGTTGCCGTTTGACAACAATTAAGAGTGTATTTAGGCCATAATTCCTAAATACACTCTAATTGTTTATGCATATTAAAAATATTCGGGTATGAATTTATGAATTAAGATTCTTTAGTATATAAATTTTGGAAATCCATGGAAATTATAATTTAAATTATTTTTACAATTTTGGACCTGAAAAATGTAAATTAACAAAAATAATAAATTTTAGAATTTAAAATTTTTGAATAAATTAAAATAATTAATTTTAAGATGGCTCAATTTTGGTTTGAATCTCAATTTTAAGTAATTTAAATTTTGATAATTAAAATAATATCCGAATTCGAATTTAAGTTTAAATCTTTAAATAAATTAAATTTATGTTTAAAAAAAAAAATTAAATTAAAACTTTGATGTGTACTTTTAAATTATTTTCCAATCTGAATCGTAAATTATTAAATATTAAATTTGACATCTATTTAATTCTGGATTTTAAAAAGAGTAATTTTAATTTTCAACTGAGTTTTATTAATTAAAACCTGGAAATAAATTTTCAAATTATTTTAAAAATTTTGAACCTGAAAAATGTAAATTAATAAACATTTTTAAATTTGAAATCTTGCTATTCTGATTTCGTTGAAAAAATTATACAACAAATTTCTGAAGCCGCAAGAAATTATATTTTAAAATTTTAAACTTTAATATTTTGAATAAATTAAAAAATTTTGAATTTGAGATTTACAATTTAATAATTTTGAATTTTTAAACTTAAATTCAAATTAAAAATTAAGAATTTTGACTCAAAATTTCGAATTTCAAAAGTCGTTTTGAAAGTATCAATTTTAAGTAATTTAAATACACTTTAATTTTAACTAACATATTGATCTGTAGAATATAATTTAAATTATTTTGAACAATCAATCTGAATCTTTTAAATTCCTATATATTAAATTTGCCATCTATTTAAATCCGGATATTAAAAAGTATAATTTTAATTTTCAAAATTAAATTAAATTTTGACATTTATAATTTTTTATGATCGAATTTTAAATTTTGATCTTCTTTTGATGATCAGCCACTGTAAACTATTAACAATTTAACCTATAAACTTAAACTCTACCTTCCAATACCGGTTATTGCATTTAGTTATTATATGTAGTTTATCAATTATTAAGTTTTAATCTAATTAAAGACAAAGGTGCTAGGTACCCTGGTAAAATCATTCTATACCAAAGCAAAATATTTGTATGTAGCCTATGGAGCAGGCGCGGCCCATCATTTTGAGAAAGGTGGATAGTGCTCACGCTATTGGCATCGAACCAGCAATAGTATACTATTGAATACCAAATTTTAGTCGACCCCGCTAGGGATTCACATAGTAAATCACACGAAAAATTGTTTAGCACTGATAATTTTTAGTATCGTTTACTATGTGAGTGAAATTTTACAAAACGAAAACAAAAATTAATACCGAAATTTTAATCAACCGTGCCACGCACTTACAAAGTAAAACACACGGAAAACTATGAGTGAATGCTATGAATTATTAATTCCCAAGTACACTAGGGTTGACATGTTCTACCATCACTTCGATTCGCTTCGATAGTGAACATCGCATCGAAAAAAGTGATAGTCGGTATGTTGTACCATTTTCGATGGATACTATAAAGGAACATATTTTCGAAAATGAAATGACGTTTGACATCTATTTTTAATAGGTATTTCAACTGTTCAATCTGTCAATTATCTTGTAAACATAATAAATGTAAGTACGTTATTTATAAATCTCTACAATTGTTGACTTTAATTGTTTAATTATAGTAATGAATATGATGAATCCTGATTTATTTATTGGTGCTATATCGACTTCACACGATGTTGATAGGGAGGATGGAGATAATTATATATACATAATATATACAATATTATATTGAACATTTGGAAATTTTTATATGTACTTTCATTATAATATAAAAATAAAAATAAATAATATTATTTTTAACGTAATTTAATTCAAATAAATTCAAATAAAAGTCAGTAATTTTCGCTTATTATGTGTATCACAAGCAAAAAATTCAGTGATAGATTGTCGAAAATTGTGATGGTCGAAAATGATACAACATACCATTTTATCGAAATCAGTGATATTTCATCGAATATCGAAAATTGTGATGGTAGAACATGTCATCCTAGGTTAACTTCCAATGCTATCCAGCCCCACTTCAAGTTAGAATTGGCATGGTCGAGATAATATGTTTGGAAACATGTTAAAACTTGGATACGATGAACTGTACGCCTAATATTGATATTATATATGTTTAAGGCATAAAAGCATGTTAGTTAAACAAAATAAAGGACATTACAACTCAAAAAGAGTATATTTGGATGATTTTTGCCTAACAAAAGAATAAAGAGTAAAACAAAACAAAGAGTATTAATACTCTTGAAAAAAGTATGTCTGGTAACCCTAGTAAAAAAACTTCAGAATCGTGCTATCTAAGCAGAGAGTAATTCTGATCAACACAAACCGATGTGAAATATAAGTAATTTTAAATTGAAAATCATTTTTCAGAACGATTTGGCGAGTTTTCCATAATGAAGATAATAAAACGAACAATTTTTAATTAATACAGAAATTTTTATTTTTATTTCAATATTCAATCAAAGATTTTCTTTGTAATTCTTTTTTAAATTTTTTTTGTTTTGTATTTTTATTTTTCATTTTTATATCAGAGTCATATTTTTATATATAATTTATATAATAATAATAATAATTAATAATAATAATAATTAATTAATTAATCAATAATATTTATATAGTTGTTTTTCATTTTTATTTCATTTAAAAAAAATTTTAATAAAATTTCAAAATTAATTCAAAAATATAGTATGTATGTATAAAATATAATAAAATAATACATAATTAATTTAAAAAAAAAACACAATATATATATATATATATATATATATATATATATATATATATATATATATATATATATAAATATATATAAATATATATATATATATATATATATATATATATATATATATATATAAATATATATAAATATATATATATATATATATATATATATATATATATATATATATATATATATATATATATATATATATATATATATATATATATATGTATATATATACATATATATATATATATATATATATATATATATATATATATATATATATATATATATATATATATATATATATATATATATATATATATATATATATGTATATATATATATATATATATATATATATATATATATATATATATATATATATATATATATATATATAATATACATATATATATATGTATATATATATTTATATAGGTATAAAAATAATTATATAAAAAGTAAAAAAAAAAAATTATTAAATAATAATAATAATAAAACAAAAAAATAATAAAAATTAATATATATTTTACGTTAATTATTCCTTCTGTAATTTTTTATTTTATTTTATTTTTTTATTTGGTAATTTTTTCGGTTTCTTATAAATGTGCTAAACACTAAAAAATATTTTATTATTTATAATTATATATTTATTTATTTTTGAATGCAAATTACAAATGTTATTTTATTTATATAATTAATGTGTATGTATATATATATATAATAATTATTATTTTTTTGTTTTATTTATTTATACTATATAAAATAAAATTAAAAATAACTAATTAATCATAATAATAAAAAATGTTTTAAATATTTTTTTTTTAGTATTAAATATTTATTTATATATATTTATATGTAGTTAATATAGTTAATTGTAATTTTAATTTTTTTTTTAATAAAAAAACTTTTTTCTACCATTATTAATTAAATACTATATTTAGTAATTGTTGTAGTATTTTATTATGTATCTGTCTCTTAGAGTTTGTTTTTATTTTTTTATTTAAATATTTTAAAAAGAATTCGATTTAATATTTTTATTTTTAGTTATATTTACAGAAATCACAATTTTATTTATATATGGATCGTCATTGATGATGTGTGTTTTAATTTAATTAATTAATAAAAATAATAATTTATACAGATTATACAAAAAAAAAAATTATTAACATGGAGAAGGAACACAAAAAATGATTAATAATTAATTAATAAAAATAAATATATGTTTGTATTAATGTTTGATTTTATATAATTTAAATTCATTTATATCGTGTGGTGTGTGTATGTATGTGTGTGTTGTGTGTGGGGATGTCATATATTTAATTAGTTATTTATTTTTATTTACATCAAAATTAAAAAATATAAATTTTTATATTATACAAAAAATAAATATATTTAAAATATAAATGAGATTTGAATTTTTTACACATTTTTAATTTATTTAAAAATTAAATATTTTGATTTTTTTTTAGTAGTTGATTATTTAATTAACATTTTTTTTTTATACAAAATTCTTTAATCAATGACGATGCACGTTATTTAATTACCAATTTACAATTTTTTATTAAAAATTATATATTTACAGAACATAAAAATAAATGAAAAATGGTGATATTTAATTATAAATAAAATAAAAAAATGAAATGATATTTTGGGGTTTTTGTCTTTTAATTTAATTTTTTATACACCATTATTTAATTTATATAAACAAAATATAATAATTAATTACATATTTATAACGTTTTTTTTTTAGTTAAGTGGATATAATATAAAATAAATAATAGAGAGAGGGAGAGAGAGAGAGAAAACAGAGAGATAAAAATAATTTGAGACGATATTTTAATTAATAATATTTAATTAATAATAATAGAAAAAATATCTCTTTGTACAGATATACATATTTTTATTTATTTATTTTTATAATATTTAAAAAAATTCTTTATTATTTTAAATTGTATATAAACTTCTAAACACTACATTTATTATTTTTTATTTTATTTATTTTATTATGTATGAATATTTATATAGTTTATTATTTAAATTTTTATATATATGTATGTATATAAAATGGAGCTAAATCATAAAGTGCAAAATTATTTAGAAATTAATTTTAAAATACTCCATTTTACTTAGTATATAGGAAAATAAAATTAATTAATTAAATTAAAAATGCAAAAACTATGTAACCGGTTATAAAAATAAAAACACATAAATAATAATTAATTTTATTAACCTATTCATTTAATTTTATATTTATATAATTAAATTTGTTTTTTTATATATTTTGCAGTCTTATTAATTATTTTATTTATTTTTTTTTAATATAAAAAATAATATTATTAACATTATATAATTAATTATTATAAAGAAATATGTATTAATATTTCCTGAGGTGGTAAAAATTAATTTTTTTTTAGTTATTTGACATTTCTTGAATAGGTTAATATTATAAAAGTTTAATTAATAATACTAAATTAAAAACAAAAAACACAAAAAATATTCGAAAATAAATTAATAAACCGGTTTAATAGTTTTTTTCATGTGTGTGTGTGTGTGTGTGTATATATATATATATATATATATATATATATATATATATATATATATATATATATATATATATATATATATATATATATATATATATATATATATATATATATATAATTAATTATATATAAAATAATTAAAATTAATAATAAAAATGCAAAAAAAAAATGTTTTTATTTTTTATACTGCAAAGGTGTAATAATTAAATTAATTAATTTACAATGAAGAAAACAAAATTATTTCACGTGCTTTTGGCCAAATTTTTTATTTAAATGTCAGAGAGCTTTTATTAATTTTGCTTAATTGTTTATTTTATTTTGTGTTGTGGATGATGGTTCGAGTCTCGCGTGTTTTGGAATAAAAATAATAATATGTGTAATTTAGAGTTTAGGCGATCTAAATATATCTGGGCTATGTACAATTTTGAAACAGAATTTATGGAGTAAATAAATATATTTATATAACATGTATAGTAAAAAATAAAGACTAACCGCGCGCTATTTAATTATTATTAATTAATTAAGCAAAAATTTTACTTATATATATGTATATAAGAAAATGAATGTAACAATAATTTTTTTTATACATTTTCACATTTAATTTATAATTAATAATAAATAAATATAAACATTGTTTACTGTGAGTTCTTTTATTAAAATAAATTTTAGTTCACTTTTCTTTTTTCTTTTTTAATTAATTCATCATCAAATTTATGTGTTGAGATTCGTTTTTATAAAAAATAATTATTTAGAGAGACTCACAGATTTTTTTTTTCTTTTCTTTTTCATAAAATTTACATTTAATTTCTAATAAATTCTATATAAATTAAAAAAATATGTTTTTTTTAATTTTATTATTTAGCCAATTTTTGTCCCAAAAATATATATTTTATTTATATAAGATTTTGTATTTAACATTCATTTTCTTATTTGTATTTTGTTTTTTATTTATACACTTTACAAAGATAAATAATAAAAAAAAATTAATTAAATTAACGAATGCGATTTAATTTAAAATTCATTTTAGACATTTTCTCTAGGCACACAACTATTTCATTTCGTCTGTAAAAAAAAATGTATATAAACACCCTAGACACACATTAAACAATGAGCTACTCGTGTGTGTCTGGGCTAAATAATGTACACAAACACAAATTGGTATAAATTTATACATTTGAGTACACTAATCTATAACTAAATCCGAAACACATCTTATCATACACGATAAAATTACGCAATTTAGCGTTAAAAGTATATTATGTAATTATCTAGCCGAGACACACAACATTTTTAATAGTCGAAAACCTTATAAATGCCCTACACCATATTCCATAATTATACGTGTGTGTGTGTGTGTACCGTTAATTAATTAATTTTTATAAACCGCACAAATTTTGTAAAAAACAAAAAATTAAAAAATACAATTGACTGACACAATATGTAATTTATAAATTATAGGTAAAATAAAAAGAGTTCAGTCATAAATATAAATTTTAGTTATTTTTACACCTACAATAATTTTTATTTATTTATAATATTTATATTATATATTTTGTTTTTTATTAAAAAGTTTTACAAAGATTATATTATTGTGTGTGAATAATATATTTATATATTATATAATTAAACAATTAGTTTTTCTTTTTTCATTTCCATCTATACATCATATATATGTATATATATGTATGTATATAAATATTTAATATTTAAACATGAAAATAATAAAAATAAAATAAACGACATAAATTATTTATTTAATTAAATTTAATTTTTTTGTTTTTTTATTATTATTATTATTATTTAATTATAAGCATTTCTTGCTATTAGTTTTATGTTGGATGACGCGCGTTTTATTAAATTAAAAATTCGATTTAATTTATTGTTTTTAGTTTATGTTTTTTTAATCAACTGTTCTGGAATGTCTCAAATTTTTAATTGATGTTTTATCATATTTTGCCGGACAACCCCCTTAATTTATTATTATTTATCCAATTTTTTTTTTTTTGAGTCTGTGTTTATCCATATTTTTTGTTATGTACATTTTTAATTTATAAATTTTTTGTTTTTATTTAAAAAATAAAATAACCGAAATTCTACCTGAGGTTGTTTCAAAATATAATAATTTTTTGTTTTGTTAATTAATTTATTAATTAATTTTTTGTTTTTTAGAAGAGTTTCTCTACTTTTTTTTATATATATACTTATGAAAATTCTATATAAATTTTGAGGACCCTAAATAAATCCGCGATAAGGATATTTAATATATTTATCCTAAACACTTAATTGCTGAGGACGAGTGCGCGCGCGCTTTTGGGATACAAAAAAAACAACAATGACGAGTAAATTACATAATTTACAAGACCCCATTTGTTGGCGGTGGTCCAATTGGTCCCAAACTTTCATTCCCGCCTAAATTACCAATTTGCATGGGTTGAGAATTTTTTTGAAAAAATTTCTCCAGTTTAGCGATTATATGTTTACCGTATGTATACTTCTTTAATAGATTCACGTGTGGCTTAATTTTGTGCATAATGATTTTACGTTGCGTTGGTTCCGAGACATCAATCATTTTTTGAATAACATAATTGGCGTACTGGTCTTTCATCATAATGTGAAGTGCACTATTTAAATAATTAATTTAATTAAATAAATAAATTAATAATACGAATTTAATTGACTTACTTATCATTAAATGAACAAACTTCTTCTAGTAGTAATGCACGTTCGGAACGTGTTGCATGCGTAACACATTTTTCGACCACATTCGAGGCGAATTTATGTTGTGACAATACTAGTACTTTGTTACGTACTGCAGAAATGAGAGCCGATTTGTCTTCCTGTTTGCCGTGTTCTGAAATTGAATAAATTAAATGAACGTTATTATGACTGGCACTAACATATGGATTATCGAGTTTAACACAATATTTTTTTTGTACAAAGAACAATGACAGCTGAATAACAAGACTGACTGACTATTGTGGAGAAGATAATAATTTACCATTTACCAACACAATTTGTAGTTTACAGCAAATGTTGTTTTATTTATTTATTACTTCATGTACTTGAAAAGTTTACCACCTAAACAGACAGAAAAATAATACATGTCACACCAATGGGTAACTAAGGAAATTCAATGATACATTAATAGAAAAAATAGTTTGCATCGCAGTTGGCGTCGTTCTAGAAGAAAGGAAGATTGGTAAAAGTTTAGAAAATATCGTAATTGGGTTAATAATCTTATCCGATAAAGTAAATCGCTTGCTTTTTCTTTTAATGTTAATCTTTCATCCTAAATGTTGTGAATAAATCTTCAAATATTCGATTTAGCTAAAACTTCGGCACCTACACTAATATGATGCCGCTCTCATACGAATGAGACTAAGGCTTATTTGAGACGATCTCATGAGGAAGACAACATAACAAAACTAAATTATTGAACTATTTCATAGTGAGATGGAAATAATTTAACTTTATTATGTTGACTTCGTCTCGAGTTCAGCTCAAATAAACCTTAGACTCATTTGTATGAGAGCGGCTTGAGCCATCTGAATTTTGCGATTTATTTTCCTCGGTTTCATAATTTTCATTTGTACATATAAAGACTCTCCGAACACATTTGGATGTTGTAATTCGCGGATAAATGTAATGATATTAAGAATAACCCCTCGAAATCTAAAACAGTGGTCATTAATAGATAAGAAAGTAAAAAACTATGCCTTAAGAGTTTGACGTAGTTCCATGGGGTACGATTTCAAAAAAATCAGTGAATTTATCTATAAAAAAGGACAAAATGATTGTTTGTACTGTATAAAGGAACTATCTGCCAAAAAAACAGTGTATCGTGTGAATATATACTTTTTTCAGATAGTTAAATACTGTATTTTAAAAGACTGTATTGTATTTCTCTCTCGTGTGTGGGCATCAAAAAACCCAACCAAAATTCATACATACAAAACGGATAGAATTATTAATGGCCAACCAAGATTTTCCTATTGGATCTAAAAAATACGGAGCTATGAGATCCCACCGATTATTTTGAGACTTTTTGAAAAGTTAAATTATAAAATATTAAAACTATTATCACAAAAACCAAAAATTTAAACTATTATATTAGGCGACCAGTTTGCATTTCGGGATCAAGGAGATCCATAAAATTAAAATACTTCTGTCGAAAACGAAGCAACTTACTAGAACCATTGTTGTA
Organism: Tipula unca; assembly: GCA_951394425.1. NCBI lineage: Eukaryota > Metazoa > Arthropoda > Insecta > Diptera > Tipulidae > Tipula > Tipula unca. Next base: position 14,807,138 of record OX596380.1, on the reverse strand, counting down.
CACGTTCGCCTACTAACAACTGCCAAGGAGGTAAATCACATCACATAGCTATTATAATTTTCTATAAAAAAAAATCGCAAACTTCTTTTTAAGATCGCTTAATGTATATACATTAATAAAAAGAATTGAAGAATAAAAGCGAACAAAAATTACATCACTGAAATGATCGAATATGTACCTACTACTTCGAATCATAGTCGGTCTTCAACTTGATTGAAAAGTGCATCGAATCATAGCCCAATCGCATACAAATAAAATGTACAATCGATTGCCATATAGTCATCCCATGCCTCTCGAACTGATGACGGACGAAACCCTAACTTTAATGAATGTTTAACGCGCTTCATACAATACAATCTATATGAAATTATTCACCAGAGCGACGCCGCATAAACGATAACTTGTGAACTTATCTAAGAAATCAACCTAGTAATAAGGTTTACAGTTAAATAACGTTTTTTTATAAGGGAAAAATATTAAACTGCTTTTCAATAATATGCAATAAGAGAAAAAATGTACTCTACTTTTTAGATCAGGTGTATCCCACCCAATTCGTTCTGCGAATCCTTTTGACAGCAAACATTTCATCTACAATATTTATTTTGTAACATTGTCCTAAAAGTTAAGTCGAATATCCCGGTATCGGAATAAATCTTGCCGTAGTTCTATTCTCTTATTATAAAATCAATTTATAAATAAATAAAATTATGTTAATATTTCAATCAGACCAAGAAAATCATGTTTAGTTCTTGCGTGTCGGGTGCTTGAGCCCCCGACAAGAAAATAATACATTTTTTATATTCAGGTTTCTCTGCCAAGATCTATAATTATTGAGACGTATTATTTCTGATACGAAAAACAATAGAAATGATCTACTATTGAAATGTGGTATTGAAACATTTTTGCCTTAAAACCTTTTTGAAACTGATACTCCGCGGGTTGGACGCTTTGGCTTACATATTTAATCTACCAAGGTTATACTATATAATTGCTACATAGATAAATTAAATGGAATTCAACCATCGCAACAAAAATTAAATTTTTGCTACGAACACAAGCACTAATATTCCGCAGCGTTACTAAACTGTTGCGGAGAAACACTGGTCATAAATTAACAGACTATGAAAAATCGTCAGATTATATCCAGATATCATAAATGGATGACTTTTGCTGTTCACGAATACAAAGAAAAGGACATTTATTTGATTATGAAGGTGGAAAGGCCAATTACTGAATCTAAAACTTTTATGCAATAATTATTAGTGTTGTAAATTATCACATTGGAAGAATTAAAATAGTCGTTCACTTGTCAGGAACTAACGCCCATAATTTCACATAATTTACTAAAATTCTAAAATTTAAAGTCAACTAAATCAATATCGAATCGATATGGAAAACTACGAAAACATCGAACCACTACGCACACATTGTTAGACCCAATAAAGAAAATTAACTTCTAAATCTAATCAACTGAGGCAAAATACTGGTTAGTTGCTCAATGAAATGAAAGAGAATGTAACTTTATTAAAATTCCGATACAAATTTTTTTATTTTTTGGTTTTGCCCAACAGAATTTCAATAACCCATTGACCAAATTTGCAATCGAAATTTACCAATCTATTTGAATGTATTAATGTATTCACCAGCCTCATGAGCACCAAACAAATGATAGCCTAGACAAACATTGTACTTGTTTATCAATCATCTATCGAGACAATTTAACATACATATGTATGTATGTACACGATACTAAATAATCAAAATTTAATCATAAACTTTACCCTACTTTTCCATATGATATGCTATCACCTATACGATAATTTCCGGTAGGATGAAAATTGAATTTTCGTCACGAAAAATTGATAAAATGGGAAATTTTTCGATATTTCCTTTTCTTTTCGTTTTTTTTTTTTAGGTAAATCGGAAACAATTATGTGCTAAGATACAAAACAAATATGGTTTAGAATTCAAACATCGACAATATTGGCATATAAAATATTTGCAATATCCAGAAAGGAAATTTTATTTTATACATTATGTATGTATGTAATTATGTATTATATACGTTTGGATCGGGAGGTACCGGGTTCGAATCCCAACAGAGGCGGGATGCAAAAGGGATTTTTCATCTCCCGATTACGATCGGTGATTAAATTGAAAACATCTATGACCCTCTGTTGGAATGTAGAACTCATGGGCCGACCCATCTTCCATGTCACTGTACAGGGTGACATGGAGCTAATCAATGCGCAGGTGGTATACTGTACTTGTGTGAATGGGATGAATGAATGGTTGAATGAATGTTGTGTGAATGTAAGGTAAGGCTATGGACCGTAAAAGTGTCTATGCCAAGTCCTTTTAAAAAAAAAAAAAAAAAATATGTATATGATTCTGGGCTTACCTAAAACATGCTGAATTACATAATTTCCGTACTGGTCCTGTATAAGTTGATCGGTGTGCGAATGTAATTCTGCCAAAATTGGTGCCGTCTGCTCCTGTGTACAATGCTCCAATATCCGTTGTATAACTCGACATCCATATGGATGTGTACTTAACGTATACACCTGACTACCGAAGGCATTGATTATAAATTGCAATGCACCTGCATCAACACACTCGATACATTTCTGTACCACATGATTACCATTCTGATCTTTGACACATTTTAGGACATGTCCATCAAGTTCACGTACAATTTCCTGTTGCTGTTCCGTTGTAATACTTTCGAGCGCTTTTTGAATTACGCGACATCCGTACATTTGTAACGCCAATGGAAGTACATGTCCTTTGATTTGATTGGCTAGTGTGGATTTTTGTTCGGGCGTGCCAAACTCAAAGAATTTTTGTATTACATAATTACCAAAGACATCTGTCATTAGGCTATAGGCCGCATTTAATATTTCATTGAAGACCATTTGTTTTTCAGTCACAGTCGCGCGTTCCAATTTTTGTTGAATGAATCGTGAACCGTGCTGATCCTGCGAGAATTCAACAATGTGATTGGCTAAGTCACGGAGTTGGAGATTTGGGAAGCGTTGATTACGGAAATCTTCGAGTAAACGTGAACGGCCCTGTTGTCTTTGCTGGTCCAATGGTGTGGCTGATGAGACGGCGGTTGCAGCGGCTGCTGCAGCAACGGCAGCAGCAGCACTAGCCGTTGTTGTTGGTCGCACCACCGAACCGGCTGCAGTCATTTTTGAGAAAAGCGAATTATTGGATCCAAACATTGCGTTCGCCGATAACCCAACCGGAGCTAGTTGATTTACATTACGATATTTTGTTTCGGCGCCTGGTGCACGATTTGATACTAGTCCACCGAGTGCGGGTGGTGGTGTTATAGCTGGAGCAAGTGGACTTGCTGATGCTGTTGCTACTGTGCCTAGGGCACCATAACTGCCAACCGGCCATTTACGTACACCCGAATTTAAACCATTATTTGAATTGGCCGACGATGTGTAATCTAGCGATGGGCTAAAGGCAGATGTGTTACGGTCGAATGAATCTCGCCGCGCCGATAATGATGATGTGTTCAACGCAAGTCCTGAAATTATATATAGAAGTAAATCGTTAATTTTATTAAAATTTGAATAAAATTAAAAATTATGCTAAAAATTTGAACTGAATCGAAATAAGTTTGAAAAAAACTTTAATTTAACAAAAGATCAAATTATTTAACCTGAGTAAGAAAACCTGAGCTAAGAGTAAAATTAGTATTATTTGCTTAATTTAAATTTGAGATAAGTAATTTTCAAAACCTACTATTCAAAACCTGAATTCAAATGTTCTAAATTCAGAAACTATGATTTGTTACTAGTTTAAATTGATCTAACTGCAAATATGTACATCATTTTTGGAAAATCGTATTTTTTTATGTAAATCGAAGGAAATATTGTAAATTTGGAAAATTTATCTTAAAATATGTCCAATTTTAGGTTTATTTTTGTTCATAACCCAAAACCGTTTAAATTCAGTTAACTAGTTATATTCGTGACAAGTTTGAAAATAATTTGAATCTAAATCGACTAAAATTTACAACAGAGGTTGAACTACGAAGCATATAATTTGAATGGTGTTTGAAAGTAATTTGAACCAAAAGAGCCTAGAATTTTAACGAGTAAGTATTAGATAAGGACAATCTGGAATTATACCCAAACACATTTTCTTGATAAAATTAACTCAAACTTGATTGCTGAAAATAGGGAGCACAAAAAACCACAAAAACCTCACCAAAATTACGAGTTATCTCGTAACGATATCAAAGATTTATGACGACTATAAATTAATTAATATTTACACAACGACTATTCAAACATGAATTGTTCCAGTCCCTTTCGAGCGTTATCACCCGTTAATAATATCGGTACACATAAATCTCTTAATCGTACACAATAGGTAAATGTATCTATTTTCAACTCGAAGTAACGAACGAAATTATGATATATTTACTTGGGATGGATGAAAACATAACATACAATACAACCGGACATTCATATATCGATTATAAAAATAAAAATATATGTTCAAATATTTACAAATGAAACATAAAAAAAATCTATTTATGTTTCATTTTTTATGTTTGACTGACTACATAACACAGATAGAATAAAAATTCTAAGAAAATTTCCATTTGTTCTTTCAACCCTACATGATATTTCATCGTTCATCTTGGTTTATTGCATTTGGGAGGTATGTATGTATAAGAGGTACATTGACATACCTTACTACGTATCGCAGCACCAGTTTTAGTATTATATTCAAAGCGTGTAGAACCACCGTTTTCATCGATCAGATAGGTCTTTAAGGTGGAGAGTTTAGGAGTGGTAAAGGTATATCAATATTTCATCATCCACATCACACACAAACACTCGCACGCAAGCAGACAGAAAAAACAAATTAAATCGAAATTTTGGATAAACATTAGAGAGATACATCTTTAATGGAAATTTCTATTTGAATGATTTAAATAAATGTGGCTGTATCAGTAAAGCAGGAGGTGCACAACACGTCACCACCCCCTAATGCCCTTTAATCATGTAAAATAACAAAAATATTTAAATTTTTTTTTCAATTTTGGGAGCTGAAATGAAATTTGTTTCTATCTATTTTACCAAAACAATACACAAATCTGGTCAGGTGTATCGATGGATGGATAATCATTATGCTGATTGAAAAATAATAGAAAATTATTTTTGATTTTTTTTTTTTAGATTCGAGAAAAATGATTTTTTGATTGGGGAAAATTTAATTTTGTTCAAATAGCTAACTAGGCTGTGTGTGTGTGTGTGTGTGTGTGTGTGTGTGTGTGTGTGTGTGTGTGTGTGTGTGTGTGTGTGTGTGTGTGTGTGTGTGTGTTTTTTTTTTTTTTTTTTTTTTTTTGTTGGGTTGGGTAACGTGTGGAAAATCTTCGGAAGACGATGCGTCGGTGGGACAAACACCTCAGCAACAGTGGCGGATTCCTACCACCTAAAAACCACACACCCGCCGCTTTCACATCCTCCATGCGGAACTATCGTTAGACATTACTTCACATGGAGGTGACCAGCCATTTGGCTCATTGTTCTCCCTGTAGCGCCTCAATCTTGGATTGAGTTTGTCACCGCTATCAAATCACGGCATGTTGTTCTGCTCTTGCACGCTCTAGGCGCCTCAGCTCATTCAGTACGACTGTCGCCATATGGCTTACAGCATTCCATCCTTCCTCAGAGTCAAGCATTAGTTGCACTATGTTTTCTGGTGTTGGACGCTGCCCTAGGACAGCTGACAGTTCCCTTCGAATATCCTCAAATCGTGGGCATTGGAAAAAAATGTGCTCCACATCTTCTTGTATACCTCTGCAAGCAGGACAATCTGGAGTATCAGCGTGCTTGAACCTGCATAGGTATGCACCAAAACAGCCATGTCCACTTATCAGTTGCGTCAGGTAGTGGTTAACTTCGCCGTGTTGCCTATTTAGCCATTTTTCAATGGATGGTATGAGACGGTAAGTCCAGCGACCCTTTTCCGAACAATCCCATCGTCTTTGCCATTCTATCATTGTTGAGGCGCGTTCTAGTGCTCTGCTTCCTGGTTGTACACGATTGGGGTACCATTTCTTCCTCTCCCTCGCAAGGAGTTCAATTGGGATCATTCCCGCAATAACGAGTGCCGCGTCAGTAGATACTGTGCGGAAGGCACAAGTCACTCTGAGTGCACTTAGGCGATACACCGATACCAATTTGCGTCTATATGTTTCGAAGTCCATCGCATCACCCCATACAGGCGATCCATAGAGAATGATGGAGGTTACGACGTTTGCCAGCAGCATTCTACGACATTGTCTAGACCCTCCAGTGTTCGGCATGATACGGGAGAGAGCTGCAGACACACTGGCAGCTTTCCTGCTCACTATCTTTATGTGCTCCTTAAAGTTTAAACGCGCATCTATTTCCACACCCAGATATCGTAATGAATGCTGTGAGTGGGTTAAGATTCCACCTACATCAATTGTTACGGTTTCTTTCACCTTCCTACTGGTAACTAGAACTGCTTCGGTTTTATGATCAGCAAGTTCAAGCCCACATGTCATCAACCACCTTTTTATTATTATGATTGTCAACCTACTTATTTCTGTTATTTCATCTATAGTTTTTGCAACCACTACGACTGCAACATCATCAGCAAAACCTACGATTTCCACATCATCAGGTACACGGAGCCTTAGGATACCATCGTACATGATATTCCACAGTAGCGGCCCCAATACAGATCCTTGGGGTACACCACCCGAAACATTGTATGTCTTCACACCGTCATCCGTGTCATACGTCAGCATTCTATCATTAAAATAGTCAGCGATGATACTTCTTAGGTACACTGGTACTTGTAACGTCTGCAGTGCATTTAGAATACAGCTCCATTTGGCCGAGTTGAATGCGTTCTTAACATCCAAGGTGACAACGGCACAGTACTTTTTTGAGCCTCCTTTCCATCTTTTCCCATCTGTGGCGTTCTTGGCTATTTGGACGACGTGTTGGATGGCGTCTATCGTCGATCGAGCCTTCCGAAACCCGTACTGCCTCTCAGCAAGATCTCCAGCGTTCTCCACAGCTTTCTCTAGTCGGCTGTATATGATTCTCTCCAGCACTTTGCCAGACGTATCCAGCATGCATAATGGTCTGTAGGAGGATGGTTCACCCGGCTGGTTCCTGTTTTTTTCAACAGGACCAGACGCTGTCTCTTCCATCGTTTAGGGAATACTCCCTCTCTGAGACAGGAATTGTATAGTTCCTTAAATTCATCCGGTCTGGTTTGTATTGCAACCTTTAGTGCAATATTAGGGATATTGTCAGGCCCAGGAGCCTTTGAATTCCCAAAACGTTGACACGCCTTCGTGAGCTCTTCTGTTGATATCGGCGGTATTTCTTCCATGCCAGGTACTCGGATCCCGTCAGGGATCACATCATCTTGCTGCGGAAATAGAGCAGTCACAATTCTACGTAGTATCGCTGGGCAGGTGGGCGGCGATTCATTTGCCTTTTTAAGCTTTTTCATAACGATTTTGTAGGGTCTCCCCCATGGATCACGATCCACTTCTTCGCATAGCTCTTTCCAGCATTGGCTTTTCCTTACTTTAATGGCCTGCTTAAATTTATTACGGGCATCCAGGTAATTTTGGTGCAGGCTAGGATAGGTCTCTGTACCCCAAGCACGTTGGTGTTTCCTCCTTGCATTAAGGCATTTCCGTCGCAATTGTGCAATCTGCTCAGTCCACCAGTATGCTGGTGGACGACGACTGTCTAGCCGCCTTTCTACCATAGATGCACTGCAGGCGTTGGTGATCATGTTCATAATCTGTCCCGCTTTTGCATTGGCACATCCCGAGAGGCTCGGTTTCTCCAATGATAGCATAAATAAGTCCTCTTCAAACGTATTTGCTTTCCAGCCTGCAGATTTCCTTATATGTTTTTTCTGATTACCTTCCCTAGCCAGTTTTATTTCGAAGAGTATGGCTTGGTGGTCACTATGCGTGTAGTGCTCACTGACTTCCCATTTGGTCAACACTCTCAACAAGCAGCTGCTACCGAATGTAAGGTCAATTACGGAGGAGGAGCCACCTTTGCGAAACGTCGGTGTATCACCAGTGTTCAACAACACAACGTCTATGGAAGAATAACATACAATACAACCGGACATTCATATATCGATTATAAAAATAAAAATATATGTTCAAATATTTACAAATGAAACATAAAAAAAATCTATTTATGTTTCATTTTTTATGTTTGACTGACTACATAACACAGATAGAATAAAAATTCTAAGAAAATTTCCATTTGTTCTTTCAACCCTACATGATATTTCATCGTTCATCTTGGTTTATTGCATTTGGGAGGTATGTATGTATAAGAGGTACATTGACATACCTTACTACGTATCGCAGCACCAGTTTTAGTATTATATTCAAAGCGTGTAGAACCACCGTTTTCATCGATCAGATAGGTCTTTAAGGTGGAGAGTTTAGGAGTGGTAAAGGTATATCAATATTTCATCATCCACATCACACACAAACACTCGCACGCAAGCAGACAGAAAAAACAAATTAAATCGAAATTTTGGATAATGTGTGTGTGTGTGTGTGTGTGTGTGTGTGTGTGTGTGTGTGTGTGTGTGTGTGTGTGTGTGTGTGTGTGTGTGTGTGTGTGTGTGTGTGTGTGTGTGTGTGTGTGTGTGTGTGTGTGTGTGTGTGTGTGTGTGTGTGTGTGTGTGTGTGTGTGTGTGTACCTAGATAGCTGCTAGAAACAAAAAACATGAAAGAAGAATTCCATCGAGATTAGGACGAATATTTTTGTTGTTTTGTAACGATTGGAAAATTAGGAAATGATTAGATAGAAAGGTTTTTCATTTTGAGTTTTTTGTGTTTGTATATACATATGTGTGGATAATTATACGAGGGAACATAATGGATATAAATGTGATTAACAATATGGCGTGTAGATGTGTCTCATTATAGAATATAGATAGGTGTGTAAACCTCTTGAGATGTGATTTCTAATTTATTTAATATGTGATTAAAGAGGAAGAATTCGTATCATTTTTTGAACAATCTCTCGGGATTTTACATATTTTTCAGACAAGACACGATGTATAATGGACTAGTATGAAAATTAAATACCCGACGATCTAAGTTCATAATTAAAACAGTATAATCCAAATTCTGCATCTACTTCTTAACCATCAATTTCTCGTCTGCAAGAGATAAGTCTGAAAAAACAAAGATTTTCGAATTCACAAGTGTCATTCTTAGCCAGAGTTTTCCTAAATCTAACGAGGGCAGATAAGCTGTCAACTTCCTCGCCTAACCTTATTTTATAAAACTTTCGTTAAGTTCAAACTAGAGACCGCACCATCAATGATACATATACGATTGCTGGATTAGGCAAAAATATGTATGCGATATAAATAACAAGCAGCTTCTTTAAGTTCCAGGCTGATCGGTTAAAATTCAAGCATGGACATCATCATGAACCTTGAAACAGATTCGCTCTAGGGCGTATTGCAGCGACGCTCCAGATCCAGTAAGGTACTCGAAGGTCTTCTGCTCTACTCTGAACACAATTCGAAAATCTGTAAACTTAATGGTTCGTACTTATAAAGATTCGTAAAGATACCAATTCGAATATAAGTACAAAAAATATATTTCATGAAGGATTTTGATCAAACATAAATCCTTGGCATACAGTTAACTAAGACGATCAGGAACTTCGATTATTCGAATCAGATATGAGTAATTAAATATTTAATAATCCAACAGATTGAGTACGACCAAATCTGTTCTTGACTATAAACTATAAATGAAACCAATTAAAGTAAACTTATTTTAATGGGCTACATCTTAATCATTCAACCTCGTTATAAATAGATATCAACCAAAAAACCCACTAAAATGTTAATGATATAAATCAGTAATTACTGTTCATGGTGAACTAGAATGTGTATGTGTGTGAGATGGGACTTAATCTCGTATTGGCGACGCATGCAAAAAAAAACAATTGTTTTACGCCCCAAGCATCTCTCTCAAAATTCATTAAAAACTGAATATCCTTTTTATTTTTTGTGTATGAATGTTAAGCGATGATAGCGATTATCCAATCTATTAAAATTAATTTTCCCCAAAACAACAACAACAACAGCAGCAGCAATCAAATAAAAGGAAAATATGAAGAAAAAAAAATTATTTCGATTATCTTTTATTTAAAGGGTTACAAAATTAAAAAAGGATCTAATATCTTTTTGTGTATGTGTTGTACCGAATATTTTGTTGAAGACAATTTTTTTTAAAGTTCATAAAAGGCTTCATCATACCGTTTAATCAACAGACGAAGACGTTTTTGTCATTTATGTATGCTCATACTACCTAATATATAAGAAAGTAGTAGTTAGTATAGAAAAAAGAAAAATCGTTTTAATTTAATTGACTTTGATTAGTAACTCCACTCTTTTACTGATAAAAACTTAATTTATAAGATTTGGTTGGGTATATACGTAAAAGTAAGTTTGAAACGGAAATTATTTGTCGTTATGTCTAAGATTAGGAAATTTGTGTTTTGTGTGTATATGGTTGAATGATTTAAATTTAATTGGTGTAATTTTTAGATTGTATTATTATGTAAATGTGTATTCACAGGCATAATAGACCTTCAAGAAATATGTGACTAAATTAGCTTGCATTGATCAAAATTATGAGACAACATATTTATTCCTAATTAGATAATATGTTATTTCTAATGATTTTATAAAATTCAATGAACCAAATCGTATTTTAATATCCGTATACATATGTATATACATACATCTTCTCTGAACCCATTCATCATCTTGATATACAATTATAAAGGCTCATTTAACTAACAGAAAATAAAAAATCTGGACTGAGGCGACCACCTCCCCCCTACCATTGAGGAAAAATCAATCAAAAGCTACACATAAAATACATTTCCAGAACATTATTAGCATAAACAACATAAGAGTTATTTAAATATTCTTCATATCTCCCCATATATGTATGTATCGTATATTTAAATACATAATTGAATTATGTTTTTCCTTAAAATTTCTCTTTAAGTCATGAGGAAATTATGATTTTTAATCAAGACGACTAGGAACGAGAGAGGGATAGAGGAAGAGAGAGAATTTGTGGAGTGTGCATATTAATTAAGAATTAAATTTAATTAATAAAATTGTATATATGTATGTGATGTGATATATGTATGTATATGCGTGTACTTCGAATGATAGGGGGGCGAGAGATTATACAAATCGTGCTTTGATAGGTAATTCAATTAAAAAACGACGACAGGCACGAAATCAATTCATCATCTTTTTGAACATACGAGTATATACCGGGAGAGGATGCCAAACATCTCGACGGTCGTGGTAGTAATTAAATAACCGATTAAGATTTTTTTGATTATATGACCTGCGGAGGTTAAAATTTTATTTTCTGGTTGCCACAGAATGTATTTTTTTATTATAGATTTATCTCAATGACGCAACCACCGACACATAAGAAATAATTTACCGGCGTTGTTTTTGCTGTATTATAATTCAATTAATTTAACGTATAAAAAGATAAAAAAAATTTTGTTTTATTAAAAGATTATTTTCTTTTAATTAAAATTTTAATAATTAAGCAAAACGATGATATTCATAATTGTATTAATACACGCAGCACTAAAATGTCTAAAGAAACAACCTCTAAAATTATTTGTGGTGTTAAATTACTATAAGTTGTAAATTGTAATGATATTATGGAAAAAATCAGACATGAATGCAGCATTTTTTTTGCTACTTTGAAAACCATGGTATATGTCTACCATTTCTAGTGCCGCAGTAAACTCCGAGTCCTGGAGCCCGTATTAAACACCGGCCCCCTAACAAATTTTTTCCTCATCAAAAATATAGAATTTATAATTTTATATTTTTTTTCATCTTACATCATTACTAGTCAAATCCAAGACGGACGACTACAGAGCCATAGATGTGTTCATCATCATGCTGATCAAAATTAATGATGTAGAATCCTGTTTGCATCCCGCTTCTATGTATATTAATTCCTCTCGAATTCGGCCCAAAAATTACAGCTGTATGCTATTTGCTCGATATAATTCAAGTGATATGCCGAAATTCTCAAGTGAAATTCGATTTCGAAATTTATCGAATTTTAAAATTAAATTAAAAATTTTTAGTTTTACAAAACCGAATTAAAATTCAGAATTGTAACCGTAAAATTTAATTTCGTATTTTGATTTTCGAAAATTTAGAATTTGGAAATTAAATTTAATTCGTTTTTTTGTGATATATAAATCGCCAAGAGAATCGTTCACATCTGAGCCATAAAACTTAGAATTTTTAGAATTCTGGATTTCAAATCAATTTTTTCAAAATTAGGATATATTTTTTAATGGACGAAGCTATTAAATTTAATGTCGTTGGTTGAATAGCAGTTCTAAGACCTTCTTCACTTATTCAATAAACTTGGCAACCTTGATAAAATTTCTCTCTCTCTCTCTCTCTCTCTCTCTCTCTCTCTAAAAAGTCTTTCAAATTTTGTTTAAATTCTTTGTAACTCAATTCAATTGATATCCTGAAGTTCGAAAAATCATCTTTAATTTCGAATAAAAATATGACAAATATTCCAAAATTCTAATTAATAATTTTTAATTAAAAAACGAATTGTGCTCAAAAACACCAGGGAGGCTCTATCATAAGCCTAACATCGAAGGTGTAAGACTACTTCATCAAGAGAATATCATAAGAAAACTAAAACCTTTTGTGTTACCTGAATAGTCCACATTATGCAAAATCAACCAAAACAACACTTTATGGAAAGAATACATAGGAGTGCTTTATTATTATATTGTCAGAGTCAAATGCTTTTAGTCAAAAATCTAGTTACTTTGTAAAAAAAATTATTATCATAAATAAAATATATAAAAAAAAAGGACCGTAATTTTTCGAATTTTAAAAATTTAATTTAATTTAGTAATCTGAAAGCTTTAAAAAATCTTTATTTTAAAAATCAAGTTAAAATTCAAAATTGTAAACGTCACATAGAAAAGTTCAAATCATCAAATTACAAAGAGTTATTCTAAAACGAAATAAATAAAATTCAAATTTCAGTCAAAAAATTTGTAAGTAAGACAGTTTTGAAAGTTTATGTTTTACGGTCACCGGAAAATTTAAAAAATTTGATTTTTTTTTCCGCATCAAATTCAAATTGGCTCACTTTGCTTCTATAAATAAGTAAATTCGATTTCAATTTATGATTTAATTTAACCAATTAAATTTTTAAGACACCGATAAATTATTATAATCGTTTTCTTTCGGGTGTTGCTATTTTTTTTTTGTGTAACGTTGGCAAATTTAAATTCAATTTATTTACGAAGTTTTACGAAGAATCTATTGACTAAAATCGGCAACATTGCAATATATATTTATTGATATTGAATAAATTATTTACGATAAGAATAATACATATCTGCAATCTTTTCCTAAATAATAAGTTTATAATATATAATAGCGACAATATGGTCGCAGCATTTTTATTGATTTATTTGCCTTATGTGAATATCATAAATAGATAAACATACAGCAAAAAAATAAAAATAAAAAAATATCGACTATTTTATATTATTGTTTGTGTCATGATAAGAAATTTGCAATATGGTGCGCTTTCGATACCGAGAATATATGTACATACATGTGTATATTATATAGTGGAAGATATTCAATTGGTAACACATCTCTTCTGAGCCTAATTATTTTCACGATATACATATATATATATATAAAATCACACGCAATATGTAATTAAATCGTAAATTAAATATTCATAAAAAATAAAATTTTCCAAAAACTTTTTTCATCGCACATAAAGGTTAACGAGAATACGCGGAATTTTGAGCTATATTATAATAATGAAAAACTCGAGTAGCTAGGTATAATATTGCTCTGGAGACATGAAAAATGTTGGGTTTTTACAAGATTATTATTATTTTTATAAGTAAATTAAATTAGAAATTCATATTTTACATTAATTTTTATTTTTCCGACTAATGGAAATAAAATAAAATAAAATCATGTTTAGCAGTAATAATAAATAATGCGGGTGTGGTACGGGACTAAATTCTATGTATGAAAAATATTTATGTAAATATGTACGTGTGTGTGTGGTATTAAGCCGTCCTCATCGACCATATTATCGCCATAATTTTAATTAGTTAAATTAGATTTTTGTTTGTTTGCTTGTATCACGCAATTGATTTGGAAATCAAACCTAACAATAATTTTTTTCATTATTTTATTTAGCCTTAAACAACTAAACATTAATTATTAATTATTTTAATTGGTTTAAATATAGGAAGTTTACTGTACTGTGTGTACAATAAGGGTTTAAAAGGGTAAATGCACATATGTATATAAGTTACATATATAGGAGATAATTGCATATAGATAATGTTACCTTGTCGACATTTCGACTGACTACAAAATTCATGATCAAAATGTATAGAAAGAGATTAGTCAAAGTATGACTCGTCACCGAATGTATTCGCAATACTGAATTACATTTATATCTTCAATGATTTTTCACACAGTTTTAGTCGTAAGCGAAAACACTATGTAGTTATGAACTATTCTATTTCCTCGTAGGAAATAATATTTAAATATGCACCGTACACTTCTATCATTTTTCAGAATTTGCCATTTATCATTCAATAATTTATAGAATTTAACAAACTTATAAAATATTTTATAATTTCATAATTTTATACAACATATGTATATAGCAAGTTCTACAGTGCTCAATCTCATTTAAAAATGAACCGACTCCGAGATGAACAGTAGTTGAAGGTTCTACAGAATAATCCAACGTATCAGCAAAATTTGAGAAATTGCGCGACAGAATTTAATAAGCTTTAGAATTTATTCACAACTTAAACTTTTAGAATCGATTATTTATATGCCTGACGATTTGTGATTTTTGAAAGCATATACTAAATCCATCGAAAAACTGATGTTTATTAGAATTCAAGTGCAATTGAAAAATTCCCTAAAAATGTATAATGATTATTGAAACAGTGGATTGTTGTTTAACTATAATAACATATGATGAGTTCATAAATTTGGAATTTCTAAGCATTGTTTATGAGTTTTAAATGTTGAACTGAATTTTTCGTTTTGTAGAGAAATATTGATAGATAATGCTGCCTTGTTGCCAGTTTCAAATTCGTATGCAGTCTAAAATCTAAATACATATGTATACTATACAAAATTATTTAATGCCTTATATTTTAGTCAGTCTCATGAGTGGCAGATGTTTTCTTAATATAATTATTTATTAGACGACGATGAACGACACACAAAAATTATATTAATTCAAAATGATTTGTAGTTCAATTTCTCAATACATGGCCTCAAAAAATTTAAGAAATTCGAGATTGACTTTAATTAATCAAAAATAATTTAACATATTGTACATTTTCAACCCGATAGTGGTCTGCGTTCTGTTCTACTAAATTGTTCGTGCGGTTGCGATTTAATTAAATTAAATTTAAATTTGCGGTGTATTTTGTATACATACAAGAACGCGTAATTTTCTCGTTATGTGTATATGCAAAAGATAACATTCCAAAACTCCCAATCCACCATTAGGTTAAAAAGAGGCATACTAATAAACATTATATTTTACATGACTTGACCTAAAAATATAACGATGAATATACATATACGCGCGTATAATAATAACCAGCTCGTAAAGATTCCAAAGAACCTCTATGATGTTACGACTTTCAAAACTATGCGATATATTTTTGTGAATTCATTATCTTATTAATTATGTAAATTTCTCATTTTATATTATATTCTAGTAACGAGTATAGTATTCACAACACAATAGAACAAAAATATGATGGTAAAGACTAAAGATAATATTAAAAACAGATGATTTTCTTAACAACTTAAATTTTTAATTTTTTTTTTTAAATTAAAGGGTCATCACATTATATGAATACATAATAATTTCAAATATATATGTATATAAGATGAAGCCAGTCATAAATATGTAATTGACAACAACATGGTCATTATAAAATTAAAATTAAGAAAACGTTCAACAATAATAAAATAAGTCTTAGAAATATGTATATACATAATAAAAATACATGAGAACCATTAAATTATCACAGTCAAGTTGACGACGATTGTAGTACATGGAAGACATTTTTTCTTCCTTGACATTTTATCTCACATTACAGTTGCTAGCTAGTTTTTTTTATGCAACTTCCTTAACCTTGGTTGGTTTTTCGATGTTTTTTATTATTAATCACCCCGACGACGAATTTATAGTTATATTAGTTTCATGATGGATCAGCGTTTTTCAACCATTTTATAATATCGTACCATCATATTGAATTGAACATTGGAAAGATACTAAAATCAATTTGCCTAATCCAGGAACCATATCTTCTTGATAATGCTGTCTCTGGATTGAACTTATTTAATGGTAGAATCTTCAGTACGAATTCTGTCAATAAAACGAGCGTGTATTTTTATTGGCAATCATATCATTGCAGATCTTATTCACGAGTATAGCTGGGCTGATGTGTTAATGCTGTGCTAATTACTCTGCTATTCTATAACTATGACTCTTCGTCACCTCCTCCCTCTGAGGAACTCACTAATCTTTTGACATGGTGTAAGAATAAGATTGATGATTGGTTGTGATGCTAGTGCTCATCACTCGATCTGGAGTAGTACGAACATTAACCACAGGGGTTCTTCTCTGCTTAATTATATAAGCTCCTCTGGCAGGAGGAGAATGACATTAGTCTGTGCTCCATGTCCATCATTGATTTAATTTTAGACTGGAGGATGACATCCTCACCTCTGATCACAGGTTAAACGTCCGACTCTTAAACCTTACCGCAATCGGAAATTAACCGATTGGGGTCTTTTCTCTCTCGGCTAGGTTCTTTACTTACGCCACCGAGTGTTATTCGGTCGAGTAAGGACATTGAAAACTCGTGCCCTCTTATAACTGATCAAAAGATTCGGAACAAACCTTTCTGGAACTCTGACCTTAAAAAATTCCATCGAATTCTGAAAATAACTCAAATTTTATACTTCATTTTAATCTACTTCGATTACGATGGAAATAATAACTCAGGTTTAATATTTAAAATTTTTGAACAAATGATTATATCACGACACACCGGTTCAGATTTTGGGAATCACTGATATAGCGAAAGGCAATCAAAATCGAAAAACCTTTAAAAATCAATATTTGAGGGTCATTCATAAAATGGGAGAAGATATCATCGATCGCACACTATTTGGATCAGATTTTTTAAATAAAAATAAAAATATTTGAATTGATTAGAATGTCAATCTAATCAAAAAATATTGCAAATATAAATTAACCTTTAATCAAATCGAATTATACCATTCTAAAAGTTATCATAACTTTTCATTAAACTGGTCGAGTGATCGTGAATAATAATATAAAAATATGTAACTAATATTGATTTCAACACATCAAAATATCTAATTTGATGAGAAGGATGAATGTAATAAAAACAGTTGGCCAGAAACAGAATAACGTTTTCTTGATTTCCTAGTTCAAAACTCGGGTTTATTCGGTGGCGGGATATTGATGTGCTTAATTTGTTTTAATTAATCTTTTGCCATTAGGTTTTTATTATAAGTAGTGGTTCCAAGTTTTATTAATATTAATTAAGCGTTTAGCCCAATGCTTGAACAAAAGTCACATATAAATGTTGGTGTAAGATTTTAATCAACTGTCAATATTGAAACGATCAAGCGAGATCAATTTTATTGATTGACTGCTGATTATTGTCTATTGATTCAGGAACACGATAAATTGAATTAAGGAACTAACTAAGAAACTAATAATTTAGATCTAGTTGATATTTTAGAACCCATTATTTTAGCAGCGATCATTTGTTTAGCATTTATAAATTAAATCAAAACTAAAATTTCTTTAAGATCGAGTTTTATGTAATTTTACGATAAATTTGTCTCTAATTTTCGCTTCAACTAGAAATACTTGCTATAAAAGCAAACCTAATTTACGTTTTTTATTACAAAAAAAAAATAAAATAAAGTAAATTCGTAAAATTATAAAAATGAAATGTACATTCTAGTTTTATTACAATTGTTTGATAAAAAATTAATTGTATTGTGAAATTGGTTACTAATGTTAACTTTTTATAAAGATTATTTAAGTTGTTAATTTCCGATATTAGCTTGGTGTAAGAGCTTGGCTTAATTAAATTTATTTATTTAATTTTTGTTAATTTTTGTTCTAATTAACGACAGTACTAATGACACAACTATAAATTAAATTGAATGATTTCTGTTTTACAATAAAAATTTTAGGAACTGTTAAAAATAAAATAAAAACTACTATGTATTTGGTTATTTTACTGGGCATTATTATTATTTCTAGTTCTATTCTTATTCCTGAGACCAAAAAAAGCTTCTTGAGGTGTTTATCTACGATTCTTGCAAATAAATAATTTAGATCAAAAAGATCTAGTAATCACAGATTATTTTATATTTATAATCGTTCTTTTGCATATCTACTGGTATCCTCGTCCCGAAATATGCAACTCCAACTCTGTTCACATATGCAAGAATCATAAATTAAAACAATTTTTTGTTTTTGTTTTATTTGCCGTGGTATTTTGGTAGCTGCTTGTCTCAATATCTAATAGTAATAAAACATTCACACACAGTATCAGTCGGTAACATATATCCATTTTTCCCTGCCACCACCATTTTTGTTTTTTTTCGCCGTATGGTGGTGGAATGATATGTTTCATATAGTCGTATATATACGAGTATGTATATATGTATGTGTACATAAAAACACTGTAGTCATGCAATGATTTCAATTTTTTGTTTTGTATAGTCCTTAAAGTATAATAAAAACACTACAAAAACAAGAAAAAGGAACGAGCGCTCCAATGTGATTTGAATAATAATATTGTTATTAGACAACGAACGAACAAAACAAAATTGTATATATGTACATATATAAAGTGTTTTATTGAAAATAATTCCATAAATACTCAATCAAATTATATTGATTTTTATCAAATCAGATTCAATCAGCAGTAGCAAAGTACACTGAATTGTGGAGTCTAACAACGATAACGACAAAAAAAGGTCATATCAAATCAATTTTATTTCAATTAAATGTTGAGCGACAAACAAAATGCACACACACATTTCTTGTCGTCTTATCATATTTAAATTTTCTATCTATGTATGTATATAGAGTTCTCGACATATCTGTCTCTCTATTGGATCGACCTTTTTCAAAGATTCTACGAGTATATAGTGTATAATGTAATTTGGGTTTTAAATTTCTTTTTTGTTATGATTTCAAGTTTATTACACTCCTACACTTCCTTATATAACACCTTCTAAAAAATCTAATAATGTTGAAAACATTTTCTAATCAATTTAAAATTCTCTGTCTATATAATAATAATATCTACCAAAATTGAAACATAACAATCAAAATCAAATTTGTTAGAATTTAGATAGAAAATGAAAAAAATAAGTAAAAAACTTTCACTCAAATTTGAATATATGTATATACATATATCAGAAGAAATTCAACTAGTTTTTTATCTTATGATAATAAAAAATTATGGGGCTCCGTAATCCGATACCACACCTATATTCTTTGGCTCATGTGCATAGTGAATCATGATAATCCTAATATACTGACCTTATACATACATACATATATAATACAAAAAGATCAATCGGTATGTTATTGGGGTATACGCACCTAAAAGCTAATGACGCCCTTTCTATATTTAGGCCTTAGGCTCGTAATGAGCAAAAAATACGAAAAAAAAAATGTTTTGTTGTTGTCCAAAATAATAAAAAAAAGTGAAACGTTCAATTTTTTCTTGGTTCAGCAATTTTTACAAACCGCACAAATACGCATGTCATGGATATGGTTCGGACACATTTTATTTTTTTATTATTGCTATTGTTGTTGTTATTATGACTATTAATTACAGCCCCACTGCCGTTGATTAGATATGAAAGTGAAAAGTACGGATGGAATTAGTCGTATAAAAAATATGGATTACATGCACGAGTTTATTAATGATCTAAGAGTATTGTGGATTGGATTATGCTATGTGACTGATTTTCGTTTCACCGTATCGATTATTATTGGTTTGCTTTTAATATTTTGTCATTAGACTAAGCGAGTATTACTAGCTAGATTCATTCTGTGAAAGCAATCATCCCCGCTTCTGAAAAGGGATCAATAATTGAGAGGCAAAACCACTAAAAATTCCAATCCCCTTAAAAAAAATATACAACAAAAAAATTCACATAAATTTTCGTAACTTTAAAACGTTCCGACAATAAATTTAAGTAGTACGTAGTAGCTTAATTTATAATATAATCTCCCATCCAATTTTTAATTTGTCTTACATATAACTATTTTTTGTTATCATTTTGTATTTTCTTTAAAGATTATATTGTACTCTTGGGGATCACAAGTATATAATGTACTACGAAGATACATTATAAAGTAGCAAGAAAAATTTATCGGTTTTCTAACCATTTCCGACTCGTAAGAAATATTTTTTTTTACAAATATACAAACAATAAATAAATATATATATATATATATATATATATATATATATATATATATATATATATATATATATATATATATATATATATATATATATATAATATATATATATATACTAATTATACAAAAACATAAATTAATAAATAATTAATAAATAAATTAATTAAAATATAAAAAAAAATGTAAAACCTACCTCCAACACTTGAACCATTTTGAGTTGAATATAAACTCTGTTGTGCTGTTTGCGGTTGTGGTGGATATATGGATGGTACTTGTGGTGCACGTGGTGCTCCTGGTGGTACCATTACAGATGCTGGACTAACTAATCGCATTTGTGTACCATTTCGCGGTCCCATTAATATTTGACTATTCTCATAAAATGGTACAATCTTCTCGTTTCCCCGATTTGATTGAATAGTGTGTAGTAATAGTAGTAGAGTAGTATGTTATGTATTTTTGTACAATTTTGTATTGGTTATGAATAAATATGGATAAAATTATTAGAATTAGAATATTGTTTTTTTTTTTAAATTTATATAAATAAATATATTTACATTATGTATAAACGACTATATATATTTATATATATATATATATATATATATATATATATATATATATATATATATATATTAGCCCTACATCTAAGATTAAACAAAATATTTCTTTCATCATACAAAATGCAATAAATGAAATTATGTATTATAAAAATAAATAAATAAATAATGAAGACAATATACAGAGCATATCCTATATACCGGAAATGATTTGTTTAGCTTCAGAAAAACGTTATCTAAAATATTTACACAATTGAACGAAAATAAATTTATTTACCATCTTTGTATATGATTCATCTGTGCATGTATATGATATAAAACGGGGGATGAATGTAATTTAATCGAATGAAAAACAATAAACAAATGCACAATTAATAATTATATAGATGTTGAATAAAAAAGAGTATTGTTCTTATAATTTTAGTAAAAACTCAAATATTTAATATTATTAAAATCGGTTCATAAATGAGGTTCTATAATGACCACGAAGCGAATTTAATGGATTCAGAAATTTAAAACGAAATTTAAAGTGCAGTAATTCAAAAATTGAAAAAACAAACATATTCAAAATTCAAATAATCTAGGTATGAAATTCATACAACTCCAGAAATTTATTAATCTCTGATACTACCGACCACCCTGACTTCCCTATCCCATCGGCATCTTTCATGGTGAAATATCTAACTGAAGTTTCCCCCATATGGTTCTGGCTCAGTAAGGCATTTATGAGCAAAGTTGTGCTGAACTACTTCACGAATTGTTAAAAAAGGAATGGGAGGGTCGGGTATGAATTCTTCTAAGTGGCACTGAAAGTGAACCTCTCAAGGCACAACATCCCTTATCTCACCAAGCTTCGTGAAACTACTGGTTCATGAGGAAGCTATGAACGACACATGGTCTATTCTGACATTGTTAAGAATGACGAATCTTGCCGGAATTGACGTCAGGAAGTCTAACCTAATCTAACCTAATAATTGGTCTGGATTTGTAAAAAAGTCCAAATTATGAGAAAGACACACAATAAATTACCTGAGGTTAAACCCAAAGTTAAATTGGTCTCTAAACTGTGTGTGTATATAAAAAACACATTTTTTACTCCAAAAACAAATCTGGTATTTGAAAATAATTATGAAATCATTACATATATGAACCGAAAGTAATAATATTTTATTTAACCAGAAATTATTTGCACAATACTCTATTCAGCGCAACATTTCCTTTCAATACGTACTACACAGAGTGAAACGCATGTCACACGTTAATTATATACCCCCATCGTGTATACCGTACATTTTAATTCAATTTCCCTATACACAATGCATATTTTTATTTTTTTTTTATGAACACAAAACATGAAAATTAGAAAATTAAAATATTTCCATCATATTACATATACATATAACACAGTACACATCTATAAAACAATAAATAAATTTACAATCATTTTAAATTAGAATTAATTTAATTATCTGAAATAATTTACAATAAATAAAATCCGCCCCTCGAATACATAGACCTAAAACAATGTATAATTTATTTCCGGTACATGCTCTCCAACCCAAAATATAATGTATTGTAACATAACCTCACGTTCTTAATTACGCCATTTTATTCAGTATAGCAAAAAGCACGTGGATTAGTATATACATATATTTATATTTTTTTAGGTTATGTTACATAAAAGATTTATTTATTTATTTTTTATAGTTTCAAGATTTAAATTTTACAGTATATTTTACAGGAAAAAACTAATAAAGTATAATACTTATATATAAAAAAATTACAGTAATAAGATGAAAGATTTTGTTTACGTTTGAAAAACGACGAACTACTTTACTAAATTAATATTATACATAATACAAAAACTAAACAATATATCGTAGATAGCTACACACCTGATAATCGGGTTGTCCCTGTTGTGAAGGCGTTAATGGCCGTCGCGGTTGTGTTCCTTGTTGTGGTATTAAATTACCCGGATATACAGGCCATGGTAAATTATAATATTGTGGCATACTAGGAATCAAACCCATATACTGTGTTGCATCTTGGCCGGGATTTATTACGTACGGCGCTGCTTGTGGGGCGGCGTACGCATTTTGTTGTGCTAGGAATTGCTGTGAGGGCAGTGGTAATGCTTGTAACGATTGGCCATTCGGTGCACCTTGACCTCCATTATTGGCAGCTAATCCTGGATTTTGTGATCTAAATAATTGCTGTAAAATAGAAAAACGATAGAAAAAATAATTAATACAAATATTTTTATTTTATTTTATTTTACTGAAATTTTTAATTCGAAATAAAATTCGCGGTTCAATGATCTCAGGTTTGCAGTGCAGATTTTAATATTTTATTTTTTTAGATTTTTAATTAAATTTATTAGATTGTTATATTTTTTTTATATATGCAAATTAGCAAATCGTTGACCCAATTATCGTGCAGCGGCAGAAGAGAAATTGTTTTTATAATATTCACACATAAATGGGTAAAATACAGGTGAACTGTTTTAAAAATCCATATAGAAACTCAACTTTTTGGAGTTTAATCAATAATGTTCGTAAAATGTATGTGTTGTTTTGACACAAGCTTTAGTTCAGGCCAAATAAATGTTCATTACAAGATTGACTCGTGACATGATTAATTTGAATAATATAAATTGAAATTTAAAAAAAATGATATCTTTAAAAATGGTAAATTTAAATTAATCTGATTAAAGAATATTTCGTAGACCAAGCTCATTTAATTCATTGGGATTGCTTTGTAAATCCCAATTAATTAAAATCCCGGAAATCCAGGAACACCTGATGTACGGGAATGGAAGTTTCATAATATATATAGATAGAATCATCCGCCGCGAAAAGACCTGATCAGTGTCTGATCGATTCAGAGGAAATCCTCCTTGATAGTCACCAGCCAGGTCTTCCTCTAGAAGATTCTCACACTTCAAGCGGTCTCCCTTCTTGAAGATGGGGCATATCGCGGCCACTTTCTATTCGTCAGGCATTACTTCGGTTCGCTATACTAATCGAATAAGTTCGAAAAGACAGTTCTACAAAGTATCTCTTCCGTATGTCAAGAGATCCGAATTAATGAAGTCCACTCCAGGTGAGTGGTTTCGTTTAAACTCTGCATGGCCCTGGTGAATTCCTCATGGGATTGCGCTCATTGCTGAGTTATTGAACTTTTGTAGTTGTTCCCAAAATACTATTTTGATTATTATCACGTTAAGATATGAAAGCTCACAAATCAAATAAACTTCCATTGTAAAAAAATTAGTTCAATCTTAACAAAATACCTTTTCCTAAATTTTATATCGAAAAACATAATATTGAGCTTTCCGAATAAATATTTAATAAATGTCAGTTTTTGGATGGTTTCAAGAAAATTGTTTAATCTATAGACTGCACTACGAACGGCAAGTGTTAAAGGCTTAGTTTAAATCTCAGCATATATGGAATCACTATATTATAACATTGGTGCAAGATGCAATAGATTACAACGATAAATGCAGCCACCTAATCCTCTGCCTTACTATTAGTTCCTTATTTAAAGATTTGAAAGTCTAAACTAGATTGTATAGAAAATTCTAAATCAAACAAAATAACTTACGATTTCACTCAAACATGTAACTAACATAATTTTTTATGAAATAGCTCAAAATGTTTAATTAAATATTAAACATTTCTGGTTTAAAAGCTCTAATTTTATAAATGAACTTTTTCAAATAATTGAGTTGAAAGCAGAAAAAAGTAAAGCTGATCCAAGAAGATTTTATTCGCTATAGTCTTCATAATAAATAATAAAATTGCAGCTCCCAATTCAATGTTATTGTACCCAATTATAC
Organism: Tipula unca; assembly: GCA_951394425.1. NCBI lineage: Eukaryota > Metazoa > Arthropoda > Insecta > Diptera > Tipulidae > Tipula > Tipula unca. The sequence continues at coordinate 14,782,048 of OX596380.1, read as the reverse complement.
TTGAGAGCTTTCGTGATACTAAAAGTACTACATTATTTTTAGTTCTTTGTAATTGTTAAAATTTAAAATTATGAATATTAGAGCTTTGAAATTCTTTCGGTCGAAAAACACAATGTTGAGTTTTTTTAATTCTATAAAAGTTTTTCGACACTGCGACAGGGCAGATCAGCTAAAGAAATATTTGATAACCCTTGTATAGTTTCGAGGGCTTTCTAAAATAAAATGAAATTTTATTCCAAAATCTATAACCAAATTAGGTTAACATAACAAGAGTAAAAATATTGTTGTTTGCCGAGTGTCATGTTTATGATTCCATTAATTTTAACATTACTTACACTAAGCTAGTTTTTCGTTATTCTAAAAGTACATATTTGAACCAAGTTTGACTCGATATTGATTGGCGGTTCACATAATGTTTCACCCAAGTTTGTAAATCTTTTATTTGATCAGATCATCCAAACAATCGCATCTCCACCAGATTCAAAAAATTTTCAACTCGTAAAATTTTTTAAAGCTAAAGATTGTAAAGATTCTTAAAGATTGTAACGTGCTAGGCAATACATCGAAAAAGATTTAAAGTTTTGGTCACGCTCATTCTGCAGTAAGCGGTTTTATGCGTCTATGATGATTCCAATCCCGTTTTTAAGCAAACCGGAATTAGAAATAGTAAAAAAAATAATAATTTTTGTAAGATGATTCAACATAAGACGCATATTATAAAATTACCATCTTACGGTATGGTATTTGCTTTTTTATGGTAGTGTAAGCGCACATACAAAAAAAAAGTAAATATAAATTCTTATTTAGACATAAAGAAGAAATGAAGATTAACTGTATTTTACTTATGTACATATGCTCGCGTATACCAACCAAGTTCAACGACATAAGAAGATCGTTGTTGCGAATTTGCGTTCTTTTTACCAAAAATTCTCATTGATATTCGTATATACATATGTACGTCTTTAATTATGGTAGTGCATACTGTTTATATAGTTTGTACATAAAATTATATAATGAGGCCGGCTGTATGGTATGCACACACAACAAATAAGGTAATTTCTTATAAATGAAAATAAAATAAAAAACTTACTCAAGTATAACGGTGCTAAGGAAGGAATTATAAAGAAATAAATCAGTAGAGTGTGGAATGGCGAGAGGTTTTCAATAATACACTTTTGCGCTTTACGAATTTTAATTTTTTTTACATAATTTGAAATTTTAATGATTAGGTAATTTCATAAATTATATCTAGTCTAGATAATTACAATATACATATTGCATGTACTTATATAAGGTCAGAAAACCCAAGAAATATTTTGCCACTTTACATTTCGAGCGCGCCCATAAAATTATTTAACTGGAATTAATAATTGTCATCGTGCATGTCATCATCAATCAATTGAAAATAATTTCATCACATCACATTAAATGTTGTTGTACGCGCGGACTGATTTAATATCTCATCGCCTGCCTGCTCACCATATCCTTTCCTCCCCCCCTCCATCAGTCAATATAATATGCTAAGTACTGAACATATTTTTCCACTTCAATCCATGGAAAATGAAATGGAAAAAGTTGAGATATTTAATATTAGAATTTATATTGAATTTTCTTTTTACTTTGCTGGTACGAGACGAGTACTAGTATATTGTATATTCTTTTGAAAATTCTTTGGATGGAAAATGATGCCTGACGTAATTTTTCTATATTTTTATAACGCAATAAAATATTATAACAATTTTTTTTTTGCCACTGCTGCTTGCCTGTTTACTATAATACAGCTCGAAAACGTCTTGTACTTAGTAACACACACAGAAATAAGAAAAACAGCAAAACAAATGTTGTGTAAAATATAGGGAGGATACCAACAGTTCTAGTTGTTAAAATTGTTGGGAAAACATGTTATTATTTAAAAGGCTAATCATAACAATAGGACTTTACTTTCCACGTACCCCACCTATCCCCTTCAATAAGAAATTACAACACAAAATATTTTTGTGCCATTGGTTGGAACAAATTCATTTAAGCGATGATATTTTGAATTGTTTGTGTACAGTTTATAAAAGCACAACTATCATAGTCGGCGATTTCTTTTCTATCTCCGCTCTTCTCTAAAAATTAATTATTTCCATAATAGTCATTACGCGATACGCGCAAGTTTAGTTTGTTGAACTTGAAAAAGATAATAACGGGAGTTGTGTGCGCGTAAAAAAATGTTTTCTTGTTTTTGTGTAATACATCAGAATTTAGTGAGTGTTAAGTTTTGTAATTAGCCGATTTGGAAATGCCGCCAACCTTTAATATAGAAATTAGATTTTATCATGCAATAGTTTAATGAACTCGCGGTTTTTTTTTGATTGCATTTGGAATAGAAATAATTGCCGATCATTCTAAATATTTGTTAATGTTCTCATCATTATCGTCATGGTGTTCGATTATACATGTACATACATTAGATCTGTTAGGGTGACAAAAAAATAAATATGATTGAGGTCAAATGTATACAATTTGTTAATTTAGGTTTGACGTCATCAGTCTCATGATTACCAAATACATTTAGCAAGTTTATTCATTCAGTTTATGAGTTAATCCTTCAAGATTACACCATTGTTGCCACTCACAGGTCAGCTTAATCTCATTCGTAAAATCCTTCTTTTTCCAGTTAGTTCGCGTTTTTGATTATAGTTGAGAACTAATTGGCCACATGGGATATGAAAATTTTTGGTACATAGCCTTAATAGCTGTTGGAAACATTTTACGGATTAATTTTAATATTTTTGGTCATAAAATTTGATATTTAGCCACATAAACAAAACAATTCTAAATTAGTAACACCAAACGTTTACAAATCTGTTTATTATTATATTTTTTTTTTGAAAAACTAGTTAACTGAACTTTTGACGATTTTGATTTATGAATGAAAATAACCCGAAATTTAAATATAGTATATCATTTTCTTTCAAAATTTCCTTCCATTTACAAAAAGAAAATCAAAACTGAATAACTGTAGGTTACGATATTATTTAAATTTATATAAACTTCTTCTTTAAATTAACTTACTATAAACAGATATATTGTCGCTAACAAAGTGCCGCATGTTATTTAATAAAACTAACTATCTGCAGATATCAACTTTATGTGAATTAAATTCTAATACACCAAAATAAAATATCTGACATATTTCTAAATTACAGCATAATACAGCTCATTTTATGTAATATATTTATGTAGGATGATTCCTGCCATCTCCAGTTGTTGTCTTTGAAAAATGAAGTTTTTGCATTTAACCAGTTTTTCAAAAACCATAGAATTCCAATAACTGACTAACGATGAAAACTGAAAAAAACTGAGAAATGAGCAACGTTTTCAAATCGGAATTTAAACTGATCAGATGCGCAAGAACTGTATCGACACGTGCCCAATTTAAATATATTTGAGTCCCATTTGAGTACAACCATCAATCTTTTGCTCCCGATATTTCCCAGTTTACCGTCTACTGACCACAAATCCAATTAAAATGTTAATACAAAAGACCATTATAAAGTCTGTCTTTCGCATTCATATTACTGAATATGTACAAATGCTCTCAAACCCACCATTATAAAAAGTATTAAACATACTTTTCGAAAAAAATGTGTGTTTAATATTCCTTTCTCCCAACCGCCGCCACCCCCCTCCCCTTAAAAAATGTACTACACAAATATAAATTATAAGCAAAATGTCGAGACTCGCACACAAAATGAAAAAATGTAGCTTTTTCCAAGAAGACTCTAATTCAGTCGAAAGTTCTTTAAACCAACAAACAAATTTTTCCTCATTTTTATTACGTTTTTCGTTTTGCATGTAACAAAAAAAAAATTGAAAAACCCAACACAAATTAAATTATTTGGCTTGAAGCAAACTAAAAATAATGGGGACTAAATATAAAATGTTCCTCATTTTCATTTCTAAATCACGCGCCGCGAGTCGAGACGGCCCAGTGATTTTTTACAGTATTTATATTATGTATGTATGTATATCACCTTTTGTTGTTGTTATAATAAAATTTTATATTTTAATATTAATTTCCGATATAATTTTAATAATTTATTATATCCGGGAAAATAATGAGAATGAAAATTATGCCACGAGGGCAAAAAGAATATTAATAATTTTCTGATTTGTGTATGTATGATCAGTTTCTTGTATTATATGGGGACTTAATTAAATGCATATTTTGTATACATACTAGAGAGTGACATAATAGTAGGTGAAAAATCATACTCCTTTTTACTTTCTAGTGCAAGCGAGTTAAACAATTGAAACTTTCTTTAAGATACCCAAAAGTCAATTATTGATTTATGTACTTTCGGTAAATAATTTATTAGATCCGGAAAATATCGTAAAGAAAACACAAAAAAAATATATGCCATTAGCAAAATAAATGTTTTTTTAATTTTTTTTTTTTTTTAAAGTACACCTAATTTATTCATTTTCTTTATGTTTTCTTAAAAAAAATTCAATTATGAATATACAATATAAAGAAGAAATACGACAAAAGAAAAATTAAAATATGTATATTGCTAAGACAATTTAATATAATATGTATGTAGTACATATGTATATATGGTTTAGACTCTAAACTTTAGAGATATTTTAGGGAATTTGATTTATGTTTGTAAGGTCGTCGCAGCAACTACAATAAAAAAGTAAAGAATGGAGTCTAACAACTCTAATGAAGGCTATTAATTTGAAAAACTTTTTTTTTATTTGAGTTTGCTTCTAGTTTGTAAGAAACTTTGAACATCGTTAAATAATTTAAATATGAGTGACTCTAAAAATCAAATGAAAACTTAGGATACACTCAAATTGAATCAAACTTTTCTTTTTCTATGTTGATTCCAATTGTTACCAATCTCAAATTACTTATGTATATTCAAATTTTCTGCTAACTTCACGCTAATCTAATCAAACATGTAGCATTTATAACTTTATTTTCGAACGCAGTCAAATTTTGTTATACCCATAGGTCAAAAAAATCAAATTATTTGAGTTTAAATGTAAATTTTACACAAAGCTCTATTAAAATTTTATTATCAAAACCATGCAAAATTTGAAAGCAGTTTGAAAGAAATATGGAATTCTGTTGACTGGCTAACCTAAAATTAACTTTACAAATCATACACAATTTGACAGATTAGGATTCGGATTTAATGATATTTGGTGTAAATTAATTAATTCATTCAGATTGTTTTGCAGGCCTAAGCAAACTCTGAATTATGATTAGCTATCAACAAAAAAAAATTAAATTACTTTGCTCCGAACAAACGTTTACATTCTAATAGAAACATTTGTTGAATTACAATAAGTACTGAAAAAATTTGAAAACAATTTGAGTAGAATTAAAAAATTTTTTTTAAAAATTTGGCCCGATTTTATATTATTTTATTGGTACTCTAGTATGTTTTCAATTTAACTTGATTAGGTTTGAAGAAAAATTGATTTTAAATTGTAAGAATGTGAATTTAATAAAAGTATTGAACGAAAAAACCACTTGTCATTCAAAATAATAGTAAAATTTTGAGTGAATATGAAATAAGTTTGAACCGAATTTGACAGAGATTTTAGGTTAATAAAATTAGATAAATTGTTGAATACTTGAATTGTGTTCAAATTTCATTCAAATAGCAATTTAAATATATATAGAAAAATACAGTTCGATCAAAAATACTTAACTTAAATTGAAAAGAATATTGAACTAAAATTTATGAACTTAATAAACAAAATTTGAATGCAATTTGAGCACAAAAAAGGTTAAATTTAATATTATCTATTAGATCAAAAGGCTTGTTTTTAATTTACGCTTTATTAATTATTTTAAATTTACAGAACAAACTAACATGATATCTTCAAACTTGTTTCAATTTGTAATCAAAGTCGAATTACATTTTCATATTTTGTGACGTTTAGCTTCAATTAAATTCGATTGAACAAAATAAATAGTATGTGATAGCAGAATTTGAAACAAATCTGTGCTTTTCTTTTTTAACAAAAATGACTACAATTCAAATAGTTTAGAAATGTAATTTGAAAATATGTCAAATATCTTGGTTTGGTATATCAGAATTTAATTTATTCACATAAAAATGATATCTAGATAGTTAGTTAGTTTTATTAACAAAAAAGTTGATGTACATTTAAATGGTATGTAATAGTTATCAATTTATTAAATAAAAATATTTTTGTTTTGTAGCAGTTATTCAGTTTCAATATTCAATTTTTATGTAAATGGAAGAATTTGGAAGATGTATCTGTAAATATGTATATCTAATTGTAGGGTTATTTACATCCATAACTCAAAATCGTCAAACATTTAGTTAACTAGTTTCTCAAAAAACACAGAAATTTTGATCAACTGACATTTTTAATATAAATTTAACTTCAGAAGAACATAAAACTAAAATTTGATCGTAAAATAATCGAACTTTGTAAATATTCATATAAGAAAATATTCTCATATTTTTGCAGCTATTAATCACCCATTTTCCCAAACAATAAAATTCAATTAAAAATAGAGAAGGAAATTAAATTTCCATATCGAAAACATTAACAACAAAATCAATCAATTATTCATGTATACACTATACTGAAATGATGAATGATGAAGTCAATCGTACGTTTATCAAGCGCATTATAAATCGGAAAATCATGTAATGTAAAACCGCGTTCAAAAACCCAAATGAATTTTAATGATAATTTTTCTAATCTAAATTTCTAATCAATATATTTTTGTTGTATTTTATGGAAAAACAATGCAAAATACCACAAATTTTAGTAATATAGATCTGCCGCCTCTACTACAACCATACTCCAGAATATTTTGTAATGGCTATATGCTGGGTTGTTTCAATTCGAGATACTGTATATAGAAGAGGCAACAGCCAAATTATTTATATAAAATTGGAAAACGGTTCATTTGGTTTTTCTTTTGTATTTATGCAAATTTTGGGCATTTTATGTATTTTTTTTTGTTTTTTTGGTTTTTGGGATTAAAGAGACAAAAAGTTAATTTAAAATCAAAACCCAACGAAACTAGTACGAACCGAAATATATATTTAGAGCATAGTACATGAATTGGTGATATTGTCACAAGATTAAAGTTTTTTTTATATAGTAAAGTTGGGGGTATGAGAAATTCGTTACGTCAAACTTAATTCTATGATTAGTTTTTACAGATTATATCACACTCGTATTAAATTACGACAAGTATATTATCGTAATCTCGTTCGGCTGGAAAGATTAAAATTAAAAGAATGCCATATCAACTTCACATATACATCACAGTAATATGTAATGATTAATTAAATGATTTTCTTTTCTGTGTACGATGATTTAATCTCTGTCCGCCCTCATATTACCTTCTCCCATTTGCTCGAACGTCTGTACGAAGCTGTCATATTTTCTTATTATATGCTGTGTGTGTGTGTTATTTCGAAAAATGGATTTATTATATCACTGACAAAACACACAGAATAAAAAAATTAATTTCCGCTTTAACATTTTTTTTCGGTTTTTAATTAAAAGAAAATACTTTCGGGTTTCACCCCCCAAATAATTCGCCTGAAAGGATGCAATTTTATTATTTTTCCTTTGTCCTGATGCTGTAGCTTGGATAATGATAGTAATAATCATAATATAATGACACAAGGAATAAAAATAATAATAATTGTAATACGTTTTTGTCATTGTCGGAAAAATCTTTTTGTTTTTTCTTCTTTTTAACTTACTCGCTTTGTGTAAGCAGAAATAACTTTCATTTTAATAGCATTTTGAATTTAATTTTGCAGTTTTGGTTGCTTATGTAACAAAACTGCTTTATTTACCTACAATACCTAACAATACATACATACATACAAGTATTAGTTTTGTATAAAATTTAATTTATTTAAAGCAACAAGACAAACTATTTCTTAGTTTTCAATTTTTTTGTTTAAGTTTTTCATATTCAGTTGATGTTGCTGTGTGTTAATTATATTATGTTTTGAATTTAAAAAGTACATTGGTACACACAAGATACGATAAAATGTAGTCTTTATGGTGGATAGGAAAAACTATGTACAGAGATTTTTGTGATTTGGCAAACTTTAATTCGCCACTATTTTGTTCAACTACCTAGGAATGCAACAGGCATTCTATTGTATATAGGACTTGGGGAAAGCATTTTCTATATGTTGATACATATGGAAAATATTGTAAGAGCCAATGAATCGAATGCCCATTATATGCCCAGATTTTTAATTTTCAAAACGGTGCGGTTTGATTATTATAACAACTTCTTTTGTCAGACTAAGTATTGAACATAAACACAACCGATGTGAACTCGCTAAAAGCATTCTAATGAAGTTAAGTTTGTCCAATATTATTAAAAGTATATTCACAACATCAGCATAACCCAAATTTTAAATTTACCGTAACGCGTAATATTTCGCTAGGTTATTTACCAACCTAGTTAGAGTATATTATACACAATATGTTATTGTTACAAGCACTCAAAAAAAAAAACTAAAAAATCACATATCATCCGTCCATAAATAAATCATCATACACGACTATGTTCATACAAAAAAAAAATTGTGTTTTTATTTTGAAAAGTCGCCGACAACGATGATGACAATCAATCACATAAAACATACTATATAAATGTAATATGTATTCTAATCGAGAATTTTTTAAATTTTGAAGTTGGATTGAATGAAAAATTAAACAAATAATAGAGACGATGCGGAGTAATAGAATATATGCGATTACAAATATTTGTTTAGAATCATCTAACACAATTTTTGTTCTTCATATACTGAATAATAATGATGAAAACTCTCGAAATTTGTTTTTTTTAGTTGGACTATTATTTACGTATATACTAACAGACAACCAAATAAATATATGTAAATATAAATAAATTTAATTTAACGCGAAATTTAGCGCGACTCAAATAAATTGTTGTTGTATTTATACAGGGTTCAATATACATACACTATCTCGTTTACTCTCCAATATTTTGCATTACGTCAAAATTAAATTGATTAAAATCCATAATACACTAGACTGGTCAATGACTCGTGTTATGTTTTACGATATACGAGTTTGAAACAATTTTAGTATGTATATTAGATTTGAGCCGAGAGGATAAAAGAAAGGAGTTTATAAAATATAATAAACATTGTTTGTTTTACAATAAAATATGTCAAACACGTAAATCCTTCGCATGTCAATCACTCTCGCATATATGTGTATATATACATACATTCTACATAGATACGCGCGCAGTAAATTTAAAATTCAAATCAAGTAAAAATCTTGAAAAATTGAATGTCACTTTTTGCCACTTCTAAAAAGATTATATCAATTGTCGTATATATTACATATACACACTACATTTATGTGAATCGTGTAATAGAATAACAAAAATCTGTTGTTCACTAATCTTTAAGATCTGTTCTAAAGAGTCTCTTATACACTATAGAAAATATTCTTCGGGAGACGACAACCAAAATAAAATTTAAAATTCAAATTAACGTAAATATACTAGATATGCGCTTGTATATAAAATTCTAAGTATCTAATACACTAGACAACATACATATCTAAAATGCAATAATCAGATATCTTCTATATACATACATTCATAGTAGCGACAACAACACACAACAAATACAATTTTATTATAATCCTTCAAAAAATTATATGCAAATTTTTAGTCTATGTTTTTGTTGTTGCCATCATTGAATTTTATAATAATAATAATAACAATCACAAACCACCCAACGTTGAATAAAAAACCAAACCACTCCTTACTGCGCTGCTCTCTCTCTAATAATCTTTGAATAATGAAATACAAAATGAAGATATTTTTGTATTCTACTACAATATATGTATAAGAAATTAGAATATTTTAGTAGAGTGTATAAGATTAAGAGATTGGTGTCAAGTATTAATTCTTAATTTACTTGTTTTTCATTATAATAAAATAAAGAAAATGGAAAATATATTTTATTATTATACTGTTTTTTTGTATTGTGGTGAAAATATTCTATAAATACTAATTATTTGACATATTTTAATTTATTTGCTTAGTAATAGGTGGCACCAATAGTAAAATAATTTTCCACTTATAACACTTAATTATACTTTATTGTATTATGTTACTCCGGGAATTATAACATAAATTTTGGAATATAATCCTGCCCATTCAGTAACTCATTCGAAAAAATTCCATTGGAATTTAATTTGCATTTTATATCTCGTTGGAATTGAAATTCCGTTGGAATTTTGTTTGTAGTATTGAAAATATTCGGTTTCATCTCTAATCTCACATCAATTTCATTTTCAGATAGAATTTAGTATCGTGCCAATTGTACAGCACAGATTTCCCAAAACAACTCTTTGTCCTTTTTGTGGACTCGTTTACGTTCTATTCTATTGGTTGATTTAAATTATTGTCAGATGTCAATAAAATATGGTTATAATTTACGATTATGTTTGGTTTTGATCCAGGTTTAATTTTTACTTGGAAAATGGCTTGATTTGGTTAAAAATTTCGATTTAAAAAAATGTTTTGTTTTAACAAAATTTTATTGGATTATATGTGGATTTAAAATAAAACAACCGAATTTATATTTTCAAAATAAGCAATTCCTGATGCGGTCGTACCAATATAATTTCATACTAATGTAATTAATGATTCAAATATAATTTTTTAAGGGACGTTTATTTAATTAATTTTTTTATAAATCGATTGATTTAAATAACTCTTGAATATATTTTAATTCTTAACTATTGACCACATTGATCTCCAATGAACTATTGACGTTTTAAATTTTGTTTAATTATTTGACCACCAGAAACCCGACTGTCATTTAACTATTTGTTATCGTCTGGGTCAAAATAGCGACGTAATATTATGTCTTTGTTTCTAGAAATTCTATTAAATCCAAAATTTAAATTCTTGTAGAAATATGATTCCGGAAATTAGATAATTTATGTTTAAAAATTATTTTAAATAGAAATTTTATTTTAAAAGTTAAAATTTCAGGATTTTGACTAGGATAATTAGGATCTCCTCCCTAATTATATTTAGCGAGCCTTGGTAATCACTAATTTTCTAATGAATTTTAATAAAATTTATTCAGCAAAATTGACTTAATGAATAGATCAAATAATTGAATTAGAACGTAGCCGCCTACATTTTTTGGAATCAACTAAACAAATTTGTATGTATCGTGTTATACACACCCTATCTGTATTTTAGGAACAAAATAAAAAAAACAATTTGAGTCCATGTTAGTATTGATTCTCTCTGCACAATAAAAAATTCAAATAATTTTTGGATAAATTATGCACCACACATTTTTATTTCGGCGCACTAAAACTGGATAAAACTAACAAAATTCTACATCCAAGCGCTATCATATAGTCCCAATCCCAAACATGATTATAGCGGATGTATGTATAAAAAAAATTCTCAAAAACTAATATTATGTCGCATTTAAATACCAAAATAAAAAAAACAAAAAACTATCATCCAAATATCTTAAATTTTTAATGTTCGTGTTCCTTCTTTTTTAAAAATTTCACATCATATGCTTTGCTGGTGTAATATGCATATATATACTGTATAGAAATAAGAGAAGAAGACCATAAAGTATATAGCACTGGAACACGATCTTAAAACTATATGTAAGTATGTGTACACAAAAACTATATTTTTTATGTTTGTATATAGCGCAATAATAATACATTCCAATATAAATAAATGATAGAATGAACGGTCAAGAAATCACCAAATGAAAAAATCGATTCAGTCTTAAGTAATTTGGAAGATTATATGCGACCATACACATACAATACATATTACATACATATGAATCAAGACAAGAAAAAAAAGTTCAATGAATTTTTCCAGTCTTTTGTTGTTTTTATATTGCTTGGAGGGAATTTTTTTTGAGTTTGTTTTTTTAAACTACTAGTAGACAAAACAAATATTCAACATTTTGATAGTTTTTCCTTTTTTATTTTATGCTGTCTCGACATAAATTTTCTTTTCCTTTAGGTTTTATTATTACAAATGATAACAAATCTGTCTCTATGTGAAATTAGCATACATATTTCGAATTTATGTTGTTATTGCATAAACCTATATACTAGACTTGTAATCTTCATATTTAATTCAAAATCACCTTCTGATGTACATACAAACTCGTACACACCCATATATTTTTCGACCATTTATGTATTTAAGTACCTTATTTTGTCGTAACAATATTAATTGTGGAAATTATATACATATATACATTTCACCAAGTTATAATCATACTTTTCATTTGCAGAATAATCAAAATGAAAGGGAAACGGGGAATGTAAGGTAACTTCTTTCTAATCTTCTTTTAGAAAATCTATTATAATCTTATTTAGTAACAGGAAATTAATAATATACAACTTTTCATTTTTATCATCATTCATTTGTTTTTGTTTCCAATTTTTCTCTTCTGTATGTGTTGTGCGCTTTTAATTTTCTCGGTTTTTTATTTTATTCAATTTCCTTTAAAAGAAAAATTTATATAGATTTTCCGTATTTATTTTGTGTTGTGATTTTCGACATGAAAATGTGGATATGAAAAAAAATTGTATCACCATCATCGTGTATTCAGAAGAAAATTGCGATGGAAATTTTGCTTGTGCTTGTATAAAATTTTTCACATATATGTATAATACATATATATAGAGATATTACAATGTTTATGTGACAAAAGATTTTATCAGATGCTGTCAATGTGGTTTTGTACGATCTAAAGATAAACTTAGTTTACGGGGAGAAGGTGAAATGGAAAATTAAGTTTTATGAGCTTTAAATATTTTACAATAGGGGAACTGGCTTATATGTAGATAAGATGGGATAGCGCAGATATTAAATTTCCTTACAATTTATTTCCTATAAAACCATAATTGACGACATAGTATTAGAAATTAGAAGACTATTTTCAAACCAATATCATCTAAATTTCATTATTTTCTACGAATGCGAATTTGAGTATGGCTCTCCAAACTAAATCTCGTTCTTAGTTCAACTAATTTGAGATTAAAATGTAATATTTATCCGCAGCTTTATAATCCGATCTTTGGTCAATATGGAACTCGTCAACAATCATATTCAGTGAAATTTTATATCTGCCATAAAAGAATTAAATGTATCGATGGAATTGAAATCCTACAATCGTTTACCATATTCAGTAAAATTTGATATCAGTGAAGTTGATAACTGGTTCTAACGTTAAAATTGGCATGGAAACTATATGCCTTTATAAGCGAACTTTAATGTAATTTGAAACTTATATGAGCTTATCTCAACGTAATTTAATCTAAATCTTGTATTTAAAAAATATTGTGCGTTCGAAAACAAAATGAGTTTCAACAATATGTGTTCTACCAATTACAAAATTTAATTTATCAATCTGACACCCCACAAATCTCTGACTAATTCATACCGTTCAAATCTATGACTAATTCATACCTATGGCTAAATCGTTAATAATAATAATCGTTCTTTGGGGAACATTTAAGCTCACATCTTGGAGAAACATGAACAACTACTGTTTGTATTATCCCTATTTTTCTCTTTGTGGTTGGCTAAATGACTACCGATGTGATAATGGTTGTGATACTGGGGAATGAGACTTGGGTTGTAGCAACTTCATGTTAACTAATATTCGATTTGTCAATAATTAACCAGAATAAAAGTTATGAAACAGATTTATTGAAATCTTTGGTACATTGTAAAAATTGTAAAAATACAATTTTGTCTGGCATTACGCGGATTTATTTTAGTAGATGGGATTTTTTTTTATAAAATACATAATCATGGGGTCGTCTCTTGTTCTATAATAATAAAATTCTCTTTATGTTAAAATAAAAACACATAATTGATTACAGAATAATAGTTCATGTTAATTCACAATTGGTTTTATTAACAAAGCAAATTATCGTAAATATCTCTTTTTTTTCACGATTTTGAGTTATGAATTAAAATAAGACTAAAATTAGGTATATTTTCAGGTAAATGTTTCCAATTATCTTCCATTTACAGGTAAAAAAAAATGTTGAACATCAATAACAGCTTTTTTTAATAAATTGAAAATTGTAATTATTTGTTAAATAAACTTGTTATAAAAAATTATATTGTTACAATAAAACAATAAATATTTTTTTAAAACAAACTTTCATTAATATCTGTAATCGACTTGCTATAAAATAAAAAAATAGGCCAAATGATTGTAAAGTAATATTTTTAATTACAGTTGTCAATTAAATAACAAAATTCCATGTGATCGAATTTCTTTATAATTGGTAGTTTAACATTGTTTTACATAAAACTTTTAAATTTATGCAAAAAAAAATCGTTTTGTTAAAACTAGTTATCTTTACGTAGAAATTAACAAATTGCCCCTTTTTTGTTAACAAAACAAAGTATCTGCAGATATCAACTTTACGTGAATTCAATTCTGATACTCTAAATACAACTATTTTTTATTTTTATGTAAGTTGATTCCTGACATCTTTTTAAATTAAGAATACGTATATCATATTTCTAAATTATTTGAATTAGTCATTTTTTATTTAACTATATTCCAAAAACGATGTTTTGCAGTTAACTAGTTTCTAAAAATAAAAATAAAATATGTACCTATTACCGAACTAAAATTTCATGCGCCATCAAAATTTCTGTTTTTTTTAAATATTTTTATTTTTAATTTAATTAAAATATTTCTAAATTAGTTTAAACCTCATTGAAAAATTTAAATTTAATTTACTTATATGTATTTAAAAATGGCGATATTTATAATATACTGAAAACTAAACAAATACGCCTTAAAAAATACATTTTTTAAAAAAAAAGTTATTTTCATAATGATTTATTCTTTCCTTCGACGATTTAGATATTATTGCATACCAAAATTTTCAAAAATTTAACTCTAAAGATATTAACATAACAAAAAAGTCTGACTATATTAGTCGACCAATAGCTGAGAAATGTACGAAACCTTGCCATAAGTAGATATAAAATGACACTCTATTGACTGGTAATTAAATGTAGTCGTGTTGACGAAAAGGTTAAATTTTGATAGTTCATTGTTTAAAAAGTTAATTTATTTGTTGCACCGACCTGGGGCTATACAGTTTATTGATCCTGCTTGAGCCAACTCGTACAATCAATTGTACTCAATATTACGGCCGATTAATTACTTTAATTTACAATTGTCCAACAATTATCGAAACGAATTGAGCCAGTAACAGTTTCGATAATTTTATCAAAATTCAGATTCATGTTCAACATCATTTAATTAATAAATTAGCTATTCATTTAATAAAAACATTTAATTAGGAAATTAGTTTCACTTTTTATTTTTTTTTTTGTATTTCTGTGTTCATTTCTATATTTAATTCAATTAGTATGAAAACTAAAAACAAAGGTAAGACATTTTCTAAATATCGATAACGAAATTATATCGTGCCAACACTATATATTGCGGCTATATGATGGAGTTTTGTGATACAGTGTGTGCCACACAAAACAATGAAATCACATGCAAATATTTATAAATATAAAAAGTTATAAAATAATTTCCCAACTTTGTATATAAATGGAAAGCTTTATATAAAACAATGGGATATTTATATATAAATTTGTTATTGGATTTTTATTTTTATATGTTCAAATAATTAAAATGAAAATTCGATATGTATTCAATTTTTCGCGATATCATAAAATGTTTGATTTATAGGCGGGATAAATTCATTTGATTGTAATCGATGATTAATTGAGTTATTATAAAATTAATTTTGAGGAAAAATTGTTTGGGGAAAATTGTTTGACTATATAAAATTGCCGCGCACGCTATCACTATGTCTATGCGCTAACTGTTTTTGAATTGAAATAATTTGAATAGGGCTTTGAATAACAAAAGCTTGTAGAAAGTATTTTACAGTAATATAATAAACGACAACACAATAGCAAAATATGGAAAAACATTTTTCTATTTCCCAGTACAAAAAACTAAACGAAAATTAAATGAACATGCATTATGTCACACTCGAAGAATCATTTATAGTTTTGTTTTTTACAAGAGCATCTTCTCTTCATATAAAACATACTTTCTGTATATTATTGTTGTTGTTAAATAATTTCCAGTTTGATGATTTTTTTATATTTTCATATCATATATACAAAATAATTGTCATTTCAAATTATTTTCTATTTGTTTTTCCATAATATACTACATCGTACTGTGTTATCTGGTTTGAATATTTATTTAAAGCTTTAATTTAAAGTAGGCACTACCATCGCCTCTCTATTTTGTTTAATAATCTCTCGCTCACACCATAAAAACTATTAAAATATAATCAATTCTTAAATACTTCTACTTAAAACTAATTAAACGAAATTATATACCGAAATCTTAAATTTCCTTACTTAACCAAACATCTAAGACGACGTCGACGACGAAGAAGAAAAATTTTCCACATTTAATTATGTGGTTTGAGATTATAATATGTTTATGTATATGAAATGGGGGCGCGCGGTACATGTACACACGGGGATATAATTATAAAAAAGAAAATTCAATTTTCATTAAACGTGATAAAAAGATTTAATGGTTTTTCTTATGTTTGTGCGTGGTCGGTTGCGAGGGATGCACATATAGAGTGTTGAAATTTAAAGAGTTAAATCGCCTGCAATTATTTATAAAACCCGCACGTCCATCTTGATTTTTTTTTTACTTAAAACTTAACAGTTAATGGAATTTATTTTTCGCCGTTTTTCTTTCCAAAGATGAAGAATTTAGGTTAAAATTTAGCTTTCAGCAATCCTTTATGTTCTGTTCTAAAATATAAAAAAATTACATTCCTCTTGTTTTAAAAATAAAAAACGACAAGAAAAATATAAGATATATATACAAGAAGAGTTGGTAGTTTTTCCGTGTATATAAAATATACTGTGGAAAATAAATGTTTTCCCAAATTTTCTCTATTTTTTTTCTCAGAAACGTTGGTTCAATATCACACGGAATTTATCGTAGGAAAAATGCTTCGAGACTTTTTATATTTTTTTTATATTTTCTAACTGAATCCATCATCATATATTTTAGAAGGGTAGATTTTCTCTAGATTAACACAATTTTTTTCCGCAGCTAAAAATAGATTTTCCACGCGAAAAGTAATACGATCTCAATCAAAATTGCGATGAGAGATGATTGGAAGTGAAGTGATTTGGCGTTTTTCTATTTTATGGATAATTTTAATGGGTGTCGAGTTAAAGTGAGAAATGGGTGGTAAAATTATTTTTGTAAAGAGTTGTACGTCAGAAGATTTTGAACCAGTCAAATGACATTGTCCTTTTATTATTAAAATGACAAATTAATTGCTTTAATTAACAGACTAAAATCAAATGTGGCAAGCTTGCCACTTCTGTCAAATTAAGTCGACGTTAGTTAACTTATGATGAGTCGAATTGTACAATTTAATCAAATTAAAAGTTAGATTAGATAAGTGTACTTTCAAGCATTGATTAGCCGCATTTTTCACCAAAACTTATAAATCGGTGCTATTTACATACCCGCGACTGTATCATATAATTTTGTTGTTGTATCCCTCAACTATGTTTAAGTATATTGTATATTATATTATTGTCTTCCAAGTGTGGGCGCAAGTATTGCTGGTAGACGAGTGTGTGGGTGGATGGGAAAATATTTTTTAGAAAATTCGGGGTGTATATATGTATATAGGGATGACGGCGTCTTATATAAATGTTTTGTCGCACGCGAAAATATTTTTATTTATTTATTTATTTTTTGTGAATTATGACAAGCAAAAAAAAAATATTATTATCATTATGTGTTCAACCACTACACCAACAACTCCATGTTTTGGTGTATAGAATATTGGTGGTAAGAAGGAAAATTTGTTTTTCCTTTTATATAGACACACACAAACCAAGTGTTTTTTCATACATAGAATTTTTCGTTCTAAATCCAATTATCATACATTTGCTCCCCTTGACGATTACTATATGCGAGAGTGTGAAATTAAATTTGATAAACGGGTAAAACTCATAGCAGATGAAAAATCAATGAATTTCCCACCAAATATAAAAATTTATATTAGACACGTTTCTTTCGCACACACCATACACACACACACACACACATATTCGTTCATTTTTAATGATTTTTATTTTTTTCCGACGAAAGAGAGTTTAATGATCGAGCACTATCGATTTGTTTGGTTGAAAAATTTCCCTTTTTTCCAAAAATTTCCTTTAGTTTTAATATGTTATACATGTGTGCGTGTGTATTTGTGTGCGCTCTTACGTGATATGATATTTTATTGAATTGAATTCCAATGAATATGTTACCAGTCGACTGCTGAGAGTTTCTATATACATATACATAAGTTTCACAATCCAACCTTTTTATTTAATTATAATATATTGCGTGAATTTGCTTAGAGAAAAAGGAATTTAATTATAATATATTGCGTGAATTTAATGTCTCGATGAAGATTAATCCAAACGAAAAATTTGACAGATAACCATATGTACGACTTTAAAATATATGTATATGTACATACATATATTGAAAATTAACTTTGTAATCACAAATCACGCTAATTGTAATAAACGGAATAATTTAAATGGCAAAAGGGCAATTTCCTAAACATGATTTTAATTATTTTTCAAAAAGTTTCCTTTACGTTTTTTTTATAACATAATTAAAGTGAAAATAAAACGTTCCAACATCATTAAAGTGTATATACACACACACATGTAACAATTAAACCCCGTAGTAGCGTCGTAATGAAGTGAAAAATAATAATAAAAAAAAACTTTTGTGCTTTTTATTATTGTTAAAAAAAACTATTTCACAACTACAACAACCACTAGAAATAAAATTGCTACACGTTTCTCTATATAATACATTGAGTAACACATGGTTTAACATTTGTTGTAGTTTAGAATAGTATAAAGTATAAATAGTGTAGTCAACAAAACAATTTCCCGATTAAATATTTAAATCACGTAAAGTAATAAATGAGAGTGATTATAAAGTTTTGCGCTATTTAGCGTTTGTGTGTGTATGTATGGACGTACATATATAGTAATGACCTAAAAACGACATAAATGTGTAACTTAAATTAAATTGTAACCTACAACTATAGGTAGTATTATAGTAAATTTTGATTTGATTTATGACACTGAGTATATATGTACATGTATATGGTTGACATACGTAATTATTTTCTACAGGACTTAGAAGAGTGTGGGAAGCTAATTTTCTAATTTAGAAATGTAATTTGTATGTCGGAGCACGCTTCTAATACACATACAGGTATTATATTACGTTGTTTTTTTTTTTTTGGTAATATGATCACGTCGCCGGCATATATCGTAATTAACCGATTTAGTTTCAAGTTAAGGTAATATTATTGTATTGCGTGTTATTTTTAAAATATTGAGTAGGTTTGGCTTGAGCAAGGCGAGCAGAGGTTATGGGAATTTTCTATTCGTCTAAATTTCTGTATTAATGCTCTTGTCTATATACAACACAATCAACTATTGATAATTCATTCGGTTGAAACCTGCATTACAAAATGCGGTCTAAATATTTAATAACCAAAAGCTTTTTAACATGCGAGAAAAACATTTTTCTTATCTAATTCGCACACAACAACAAAAAGCACATCGCCACGACGAATCCATCTGAACAAAATAAATAAATAAGATGAACGAACTTATCACACAAATTGTACATTTCAAATAAATCAAGATAAAATTTAACCTTAAAATGAGAAAGAAAATGCAAAAAAAAAAGGAAAACTCCAAAGAAAAGCAAAAAAAATGTATTCACTTCTGGAAAATTACAATTTATATGTACAAAATAAATTTCCTTCGCATTTGAAAACGAAAAAAAATAAATAAATAAACAAAACTTTATACAAAAAAGCTCGCTTTGAATAAAATATAAATTTTTATGAGTGAATTTGAAGCTTTTTCTTATTATGAATATGCGTTCGTATTCCACCAACATTGTGTGTATGTGTAAGTAAAGCGCTTTATTTAGACGGTTAACACGAATATTTGTTATTGTTGCTGTATGTCTATTTGCTTGTTCAAAAAACATTTTGTTCACAAGTACACAGGTAACACAAAACACGAAATTACATTGTCACGCAATCAACATTTTTATAAAAAAAAATGAAAAAAAAAGAAGAAAATATGGAAAATATGAATGTTAAATTGTTATCCTTTTACTTTTTATTTCTCGTGTAACTTTTAGGTAAAATTGCATGAAAATATTATTCAAACAAATAATTTGTGACAAATATCGCGCAAATAATATACCAACACCCGAATTTAAATTATTTTATTTTTTTTACCGACACACAAACTTTTCCGATTGGTGTATTTTCTTATGTGCTTTACATACATACTATGTTAGTACATAGTATGAAGAGAAGATGCGTGGTTGTTAAGTGTTTTTCGAAAATTTAATTTTTTCGTTAATAAAAATTTTATGTTGCTTGGTATCGAGTGTGTTTACTGTACGAGGAAATCTCATTTTCCGTCATCATATTTTATGTATAATATTACGTACTTACACAGTAAATACCAGTTGAACTTTTCCGATTTTATTTCGAATTTTTAATTTTGATGGAATTATTTCTGCTTTTCTTACTTATAAAGAAACTTTGACTCACCTGGAAGAAGATATAACAAAATATAAAATTAATGTTTTGTGTAAATTATGTATAAAATGATTAGAAGATTTAAGATTATATATGTTTGTCTTTAAACATTTCATTCTTCTTAGAGGCTTTCATTTAAGCATATTTATCAAATCAATTTAATTTATTAATCATTCGCGCTTCCTTTTAATAAATCATTGTAATTAAATAAGAAAAAAAATGAGTAGCTCAATTATTAAGTTGCTCATTTTCAACGTCGAAATTAACTTGCGAGGCCTACCAAGAAAGTGTGGTTTATATTTGAAACAAGAACTTGAGGACTTTGATTATATGTAGATGTACATATATAGTTACGAGCGTTCAACTAAAGTATTAACGAAACACATTTTCTTACTCGCTTTTACGAAAACATCACAAACAACCAACAAGTTATACATATATAACCAACATACAACATGGATAGATAACAATACATAGGAAGAAAACATTAAAAATTAATTTTTCTCAAAACTTTAATTTAATTTTTTTCGTTGAACAATCTTGTAAAAATATACAAGACATTTCAACATTCTTTCCACACACAACGTTTTACCATCTTGTAAAAATGTTCATTTCAATATCTCTGGTACATACATGTTACATACTACTCGTAGACAAAATTTAATAGAAAATCATATTATGTATTTTATTTTATAGAGAGGAGTTTCGAGATAAGAACAGGGTTGAAAATTTTTCTTGATTGATGATATATAAACAAGAAAATTTAAAATGAGATTTGTGCATTTGAGAATATCGAGCTACTCCCAAAACGGATTTTATTTTGTATAAGTACTTATATAGTTTAGAGACAAGGGTTTGGATTTACATACTCTCTCGTCCTTATGTATTTTTTCAACTTAATTATAAAACTTTAATTGAATTTTCATAGTAATAAAAATATAGAAAATTTTAAGGGAAATTGGAAAAACATTTTGTAAAATGTGTTAAATATTGTAAGCAAATTTTTTTTATACATATGTATGTAAATGTATGCATAGTATCTAGAATTTCCAATTTAATTCTGAGTATTTGTGTGTGTATATGTATTTGAAGGGAAAATGTAATAATACAGAAAACTGACACAAAATATAATATTACAACTGTACAATAAAATGAAAATTTTTTAATATAAAAACATTTGTCAGCATAAAAAATATTTATATTCATTTAGATAGCATACGATAAGAATTGGAAAATAGAGAAAATTGTCTTGGTGTCTTGTTTTGTGTGCTGTGTGTGTTTTGTATTATATTTCAAGTTGACAGTTTTATTTATTTTACATAATTTTAATGTGTGTCACATTTTCTTTGATTTTGTGCGGACGGTATGAGTGAAAAATGGAAAATTTTCTATAAATTTTCATTTTAAGTATAGTGAGTAGAAGTATCTCTGTTGTCTATTCAAATTTCAAACCATAATAATAAAACGAACGAAGCTTTTAATTCTGTTGTTGATTTCAAAAATTTTAATGGTTTCATGTTTTATTTTATTGTTGTTGTTATATTAGAGTAGATATTTGGTTCGATATGACAATTACAATTTAAAAATTGAGTTGAAAATATGTAAATGGACTTGCCACAATAAATTAATATAGTTTGGAGTTTGGACAGAAAAATAAACTGAAATTTTTTAATTGCTCAGTGTTGCTTAATTTTATTAAAACGGCCGAAAAAAATCAACGAGTTGACTATATTCCATTAGAATCTCATTTACATTCTCAACATGTCGAAGTTCATAAAGAACATTGTACATAGTTTTGAAACAAACTGTTCCGTATCTGATGCGTTTCATATTAAAATACTTGTATATGAATACAAAAGACACATCTTCAAAATCACATTTTTTTTAAATTTTAATTTCGATTTTAAATTTTTAAAACAACGTTTAAAATTATTGAATTTCAAAATATTTTATTTTTTTTATATTGAATTTTGTTGAATTTATCCTGGTTATTTCCGAATGTGCATTATCCCAAAAATTTATAAATTAGATTTTACGTAAAAAATTCGGAATATGAAATTTTGAATCTTTCGAAATCAATGCGATTTAAGAAATTTCAAAAAATTACGTAAATTTTAATATTTATGATTTAAATTTAAATTTTCATTAGAGTTAAATGTTGAACTTACATGTTATTTAATTTAATTTAAATTTGTATGATTTTGAATTCTGGGATTAACAAAAGCTACGAGATTTAGAAAATTCGATTTTAACGATATTTAACATTTTAATAGTTCTTGGGACACTTCCAAATATCTAAAATTTGTAATTTCGAAGTTCGTATATTTATAATCCTGAATTTATCGTTCAATTCAAAAAAAATTCTGAGGAATTTGAAATTTATTAAATTTCGAAATAATCTAAAAACAATTTTTAATAAAATTTAGAATAATAAAATTTGGATTAATCGAATTTTCAGAAAATTTTGGATTCCAGACAAAATTTAATCAAAAGTATGTAAAATTAATTTGTATGGAAATATGAAATGATACGTTATTTGAAAAGCATATGATGAATCAAACCAACTTTCAAGAAAATTAAATTAAATTAAAGATATTAAATTAGTTTCTGATAAAGCAAGCTTCAAATCAAATTGCCAAATAATCGTGGGCAGTTAAAAAAAAAAAGTTGAATCAAACCAAATCAAATATTAATAAACAATTAAAAACTAGGCATTCAAATTTGGCAAAATTATTGAAAATTAAGTAATCATCACCAGAAATGATTCCTATAAACATTTTCTATCATGACCGTAAAATTAAATGGCCAAAAAACTATCCACCCCTTTTGATCATTTTCTTTCTCACTGATGTGCATCATTCCGGAAATTTAATCAAAATACCAATTAAAGCAATTAAAAATCTATTTAGTTTTAGACATTAATATACAAAACTTTCCGAACAAACTATGGTTATATACTATTCCAACTACTAATAATAGTATATAGAAGTTGTAGTAGTAGCCGACTAACAACGTACTCGTGTACACAATAAACAAAAATATATTTCATATTTTCTCTTCAGAATTCCCCCTGCTGTTTCATAATATTACTGAGTAGTTATAATATACCAAAGTAGTATGTAGTCAGGTTGTGTTTAAGAGTTTAACAATTTTCTAGATTTTTCCCAACTTTTCTTGATTGTTTTCTGTTTAAACAACGCAAAAATAAAATTACAGAATTTTAAATTGTATTAAATGCTATTGTAGAAAAATAAACTTTTTTTATCTCGCTCACTATATACTGGGACAAATAACAACAACAACGAGTGAAAAACTATAGTGGAAGGATTATTTAGGAAATAAATGTATGTAATTAATTTGAAGGTTTTCCTGTTTTTATCTCTCTCAAGCCACAACAATATAATTATTGTAACATTTTTTTTGTTATAAAACTTATAATCACAATAATAGTAAAAATTATAAATTACTTTAATTAAAAATGAAAATAAATGTAAGAAAAAATTATTTGGAAAATTGACAAATTTTTTTGAAAACTATACGACTAATTTGTGTCCCCGGCTCTTTTTTAAATTGTTTGTTGTAAACAAGCTTTAAATTTAAATGATTATATTAGTGGTCGTATTAATACTAATGGTAATCGTATAATAAAATGATTGTGTAAAGGCGTTTTTCTCACGATGTCTGGCGTAAGTCTAGAGGGGCAATAAAATTTTATTATTTTCTTCGATATTTTTATTACTGGAAAATCTGCAGGAAATACATAAAAATTAAAATTATCTATTTTTCATTATTATGGAGCCGAATTGTATATATTACATATTTTAATTTGACAAAACGCGGAAGAAACAAATTTTGAATATGTTTTTCCAGCTAAACGTTTTTTATTGGTGTGTGTGTAGCAAAAAAAAAGGTCAGTTACAACTAAGAATTTCTTTTTTTTCCTTTTTGACAAGTCTATAGTAGGTGCGTTTTTTTATTAACAGAACTTCAAGTTCTATAAGAACATCGGGAATAATACTGGGAAATTTTATTTAGTTTAACCATTATATTTAATTTAAGTTCTATTTATTTGAATAAATTTCAACTTCTAACTATATTTTTTGACGTCTATTGTGAAATAATACAGGTATCAAGCATAAAATAATAAAAACTATTTGTTTAAAATATTTCCTTTTAAATTTCCCTTTTTTCAAGTTCGTGTACTATGAATTTATCGCGAACTTGAAAAAATCAATGTTTTATCCAGAACATTGAAAAATAAAGTTAAATTTGATATGATTTCGATAATAGTGAATTAAAATGTGTAGTTTAACATTAAATGTATCTTATTTATTGATAAAAAATTAAATTCATTTGGATTTTAATGAAAAAATGAGAAAATTCTTATCCAGAACTTCATTCCAATAAGAAAATTTTTGAATTAAAAAACACGACAAGTGTAAACATGGGTTGGAAGTGTTCTAATTAGAAAATTTTATTCAGATTACATTTTTATTTTTTTATTTTTGTAATCTCATCTAATCACAGATTAAAAGTTAACAGATTAGACAAATCCTCTATTTTTTTTTGCAAATTTGCTGGATTAAAAAAATTTGTCCTTGTAACTTAATAAAATAAGTACATAGTACGTATATACTGACTGGCTTTGAAATTTAATAAACTTTTAAAATTTCAGAATTACAAAAGAGCCATATAGAACTATAAAAACTCGAGTATAAATTAAGCCAATTTTTTAAATAAAACATTCACTAGTATAAGTATATATCTTCCAATATCTTACTTTCTGCGTAGTAATTCTTAATTTTAAAATTATTTTAAATTTCCTCCTTATTTTTAACATTAACAAATTTTTTAGATTTGAATCATTCTAAATCAAAATTCAACAACATTGAACCCAAATGGAATAATTTTCAGGACAATAAGACAAATTTTAACATTATCTAATATTCAAACAACGTCATTATCGTGTCTGACAATACATATAATTAGTAAAATTGACACAACTGAAGATGGGAGTTGATAACCATGCCACATCCACTCATCTCTAGCTCTAAACATGAATACACAATAATTTTATGGTAATTAGAATTTTTTTTACATTCAATCCAAATAATATTTATTCTATTTTAAATATGTAAAGCTTTTAATACTTTTACATAATATATAGAGAAAACTACTTACAAATCCTTTTTGTCTGTAAATATGGAAAATTTTCTAATTAATTTTCCTACATACATATATGTGTGTATTTAGATCTAGGGTACAATCCCACAACCCAATATACATATACATACGAAATGTATACATATTTAATTTTCTATTCGAATTGTTGCATACTTAATGAATTATATTTAAAATATATAGGTAAGATATCTTCTTTATTTTCTTTTTCGGAAAATGATAATAATTTTTCATCATCATCATAATATTTTATGATTATACATATATAATACCTACGTACGTTTTCAACACGCCAAAATTAAATCAAATGGAACGATGTACTACGGTAGCATAAAATTAAAATAAAAACAAACAAAACGATGCGATGAAATTTTCATGAATATGTATACGTATAAACATAAAAATTTTCAAAATCGGTTAATTACAAGTGATAGTTATGGTTTCTCTATATAGAAAAAAAATTTAAAGAGGTGTAAAAAATGTTCTCTTCCGAATTTCCATATCTAATAAAATAGACGTGAATGCCCTTTTAGGTTGAAATTCATAAAATTTTCCGACCACAAAAATACTTTTCACTGCTTGATTCATTTATTTTAATTTGTATATTAAATTTAAAATCCTAAAAAATAACATTACTTAATTTAAATTCATGGGAATTATTAATAATTGACTATAAGAAACAGTATGCTTCTTAATTATGCATTTAAGACGTTGAATAATATTATTAATCAAACGGTATGTGAATCAATGATATCTATATATGGGTATATCTCTATATATGTAGTATAAAACAAAACCTATAGTTATATAGTTACTCTCAATTCATTCAATTGTAAATTTTTGTATTCAACAAAGATGAAAAGGTCAATTAAATTAGAGATCTTCGTCTTATCTATACATCCATATATATATAAAGTACGGTATACACAAAATTTACACATGAGAAGAAATTTAATTTAATTTAATTTAAATTTGTTATATAGTTTTGGGTCAAAACTTAATTGTATTTATTATATTGGGGAGGCCAGTATGATGTGCGAGTCACAAAATTAGCCCCACCCAGCCCATAGTTCCCTTCAATCAAACAAAACCTGAGGAAAACTAAACAAAAGAAATACAAATTTTGTATCCAAACTATTTAAATTTTTAATCAATTATTTCACCTTTTTTGCTGCTGCTGTTCTGGGGGATGAAAATCTGGAAAAATGAACAGAATTTTTCTCGAAATTCCTTTGACAATTAAATTACATAAATCCGTTCGTACTATATACAGTATACATGTACCATACCCTTTTCGGCTACATGTACATATTATATAGATATATAGATACATATGTATATAATCGTACATTTTCCACACATTAGAGATTTTCAAAAGGGATGTATTTAGAACATTAATTTTTATATTTATATGAGAAAAACAATGAATATTTTTTTTTGTTGCTTTTCTGATTATGTATGTATACAACAAAATACAAAATCTAAAAATGAATAATTAAAATTTCAATACAGTTTCAATATGTCTGCCACTGCCTGTTCAAATGGATCGAAAAAATGTTATGTGGGAGAAGAGGTGAATTTATTTTTCATCCCAATGACTAATGGATACCAGAGTTGTGTGGTTTTTCTGTTTTTATTTTTTTTTATAAACTTTATATAAATGGACGAACATGAAATTTTCATTTGAGATAGAGAAAACAATGAACTGCTTGTTTTGCTGGATGTGTTGATTTGGTCAACTTTCTTATGGATTAAAGTTATTTTCCTTTTTGTGTGTGTACGTCCTGAGAGACCGGAAATTTCATATTTTTGTGTTTTTTTTTTTTTTTTTGATAAATAAATATCGAGAGACGCGTAACATGGGTATAATAAAATATATTGGATTTAGCAATTAAATTTAATACGGTGTTGTAGATGTTCCAAGAAAATAGTTAGGCACGTTTTTGGACGACTAAGATTTCAAATTCAAAACGGAGCAGCACACACTATTCTTAATTCACCCATCACTGATTTTTTAGAAAACGAAAAAAGTTATTAAAAAAAATGAAACAAAACTTTGTGAACAATCTATACGAAGTTTTAAAATAAAAATCTAAATTAATTATTCTTGTTAGGATTGATAATTCGCTTTTGGGTCGCATATAGGAATAATAATAAATATTTGGATTAATTTTATTCATCAAGCATTTTAAAAAGCATGATACCTTCAAAAGTTTTGTTGATTTTAACTCGAAGATAAAAGACTTCTAAAATAAGAGTTTCTGTAAATTTATGTGTTGGCCTGGATGGTAAATAGTATATAACGATATACAACCAATTCAAGGCACATTGATAACAATATTTAATTGAATTAGAATGGATTTTAAATCAATTTTTCGATTTTCAAATTAAATACATTATTTTGTAATTTGATGTTTTATCATAATAAAACACTTAATTTTGATCAAATTTGAAATAATATAATATAATAAAATTGTTTGAGTAGAAATTTTACCAGTTCAGTATCAAAACCTGTTTTTTGAAAAATTTTCGCACAATATGCTGGCTGAAAATCATTTATCTCTCCGGAATCTTTTAAACGATACCAAGTTTATACAAATTTCGAACAAATAACTCAATAAATCACTTCCAAAATTACGCGCTACATACATATACCTATATAAACAGTATAATCAATTTATATTCCCAATTTCGCACATAAAACACATCAAATTCATCTTTTTTATTGCACAAACCCATAAAACAACTTACATTTATGCTTTAACCATTTAAAAAGAAAAAAAAATCAAAGACATTATAGTTTAAAAGGAGTTTCGAATCCAACCTGTTTGTTGACGATATAACCAAAAGAACAACAATTTGTATATACAATAAATTACTAAAAATGGATGAAAATCAAATCTCATTACACACATACATATATATTTTATTTTTATTGCATTTTCAAATATGGAAAACTTTATTTTCCGTTTTTGGAAAAATGTGTATTTGATTTTTCATGTTTTTTATGTCTCTTTCGAAGAAGAAAAGTTTTACTGTGTAAAACAACTTTTGTATTAATGTCGATACAACCCCCATGTCTAAGTTCTTGCTTTGAGTTGGAAAATGTTTTTTTTTGTAACCAAAGGGTAATAAAATATTTGCCAGAAATATCGAGACGAGGAAATGTGGGTAAAAACAAGTTTTTCTCCGAAATCCTGCCTACACACGTACATGATACATATATATTTTTTGTACATACAACATAAAAATTACATAATTTATTAATTTCAAATCAATTTGCCTTTCGTCGGAAAAATCATCTTTTCACCCTATATATACTGTATACATACATATAAATATATAGTACATACAATATTCAGGGCACAGGGTGTAGTATATACATATACGGATATTGATTTAAAAATTAAGTTAAGTTGATTTATTTTTTACTTACATCACCATCTTCGTGAGTTTAATTCTATTTTTGACAAATTGAACTTTTTCTTCTAATGATTGAAAAAGTTTCCCACTTTACGTTAATAAAAAAAACTCCTAATTTTCTTTTTATCAAAAAGCATCTCACACATACAAAATGTATAAAGTTGCCAGCCAAGTATGATAGGTCATCAATCAAATTTAGTATCTATGCGACCATGGAAAAAGTTTATAAATATTTTATATACGACGACAGTACACATCATATTCGCAATGTAAACAAATCATCTATCTCACTTTAATAATAAAATATGTACATACATACATATATCACATACACACACATATGTACATATATTAAATCCTCTTTTCATGAAAATTAAATTTAAATCTCTATTTAATGTAACACTTATTTTATACCCAAAAAATAAAATATTTTTTCAATTTTCGCCACAATCTGTTAAGATGATAACAAAAAAAATATATAAAGTTTTAACGGAATAAAAAAAAATTGTGTCTCTCTCATATTTCCGTCATCCGCATACATAACAACATATTATATAAATAACACGTGAGGTAGCTCGTGAGTATCATAGAACACATTTCCTACGACGTTTTCCTTATTTTCATTTTCCTCTACAAGGATTATAAAAATTTGTTTTGTCATCATAAAGTTTATGTGTATACAGAAAAACTCACTCGACTAGATTTAATTTATCGGTCATTTAAAATATTGGAATGTCTAGTACCTAACCAATATTGTATATATATTTAGGAGGCACAGAAAGTGAAAATGTAAATTATATTCAACATCAAAAGGAAAATGATAAAATTCAAATTAGCTTTTTATAGAAAAAATTTAAAACGGGCATAAAAGTTTAGGGAAAAGTTTTGGCATTACCGCAACTACTGTTGTTTAAGGAAAATTTAAAAGTCGGGGATCAAAAGTTATGGAAATTGAGATGCTTCCAGACGAAATTTTCAGAATAACTTATGATTTGAATAACAATGGTAATGGTATTGTTCAAAATCTGTCAAAGCTAGTCGAATTACAAAATATTAAAATTGGAATTTTTGATTCCAGATATGTATAATAAATTTTTAAAAACTGAGTTTGGCATTCAATTCGTTTACATACATATGTACACATATTCGTTTACATACATATTTACATACATATGTACACATATCCAAATAGCATAACTCGATTAATTCATTTCAATAGATAATCAATTCGAATTTAATTCATAAAAATCAAATTGAAATCAATATTTATGGTCACAATTGTTATTAAAAATTCACATTGCAATTGAAGCTCGATTCGATTCAATTTCATTTGTTTTTTTTACTCACATCTAATTGAGTTTAGTGGAAATATCAAGTCAAAATTTATTTAATTTTCATCGACCAATTTAATATTAATCGATTTCCCATCTCCCGTTGCCTGCGTGGAATTAATATATACATATAGATATAGATAGCGCGTTTCCACACCACCATACAAAATTAAAACTTTATTTTCCTATCATTAATGTACAAATCCTATTCAATTATATTTAATCTCTAAAAAATTAACTCACTTCCTTTGATTCAACTTGAAGCCACTATGTGTGTACATCAAAATTTTTAATAGGCAATTCAAACGGCCCCCATTTATCATTCCTTTGACCGACCAACCAACAACAATAACAACAACAAAAAATCATTCAAGCACGACACATAATTCTAAATTAATTTTGTGTGTGGTTTTCCTTTTTTTTTGCTGTTGGTACTGCTGCTGCCACTCTTTCTGTGTGTGTACGTACATTAATTTAGAAACAATAGTAGCAGCACAAAAAATTGATTAAGGGCATTATTATGTTTTGTTTATATGTATGTATACTGTTCAAATGCGGCTATATATATACAATTCGTGACTTTTCATTAAATTTTCCAAATTAATCAGAGGAGGGTCGTTCGCGTTCACCATCCCGAAATGTATAATTCATTGTAACACATAATTTAATAATAAATCAAATTTAAATTTGTTGTGCGAATGAAACTTACCACGGACGGAAAATGAAAAAATTAAATTGTTTGTCTTATGGTATGTGGGTGGTGTGTGTGTTAGATACTGAAGCCAGCAGGAAAAGAAGGAAAACTGCCAGTGGAAAATTATGTTATTATTAATTAGAAAATGTAAAGTGGGCGATATATGTTATAAATTATGTTTGTCTGATGATATGAAGGAGATTTTTTTTTTTTTGGAATAAATGTATTTAATTCCGTGTGGGGGTGTTTAAAAAATCATGACCGAGATTTATTTAGGACTGCCATACATATGTATGACAATAATTTTAATTACTTATATTTATACATACACACATACATAATAAAGCTGGGTCGGCCAGCTTAAAGTTAAAAATATTTGTTAGCTCGTTACCTCTTTAAATATATCGCCGTATGATAATAATAAATCACGTGAAAGCAAGGACGGGAAAATATACATGTAGCGTAACACGTAAAAAATGTGAACAACCATAAAATTAATAATCTTTCAATTTCAATAAATTTTCCATCATTCCATCTTTTTTCCCAAAGAGGAAAATGTATATTCTTGTGTTTTTTTGTTTTAACACTGAATAAATTACATTATTCAATAATTTTTAACATAAATTTTCGTCCGGAGAAATGCGGAGAATATAATTTTTTTTTTGTTGAACTTAATAAAATCGGGAAAATTTATTGACGCCATTTTATAGTTAACATGCATGCCCATCCTTCCTTGTCGTGGTTTACAATATACTTTCGATATTTTTTTTAAGTTATCATGGAAATGCAAAACAAAACAAAAATCTGGAAAATATTTTGGTTAAAGGTTCCGGTTCAGTTCCTGTTCGCAGCTCTGATTAAAACTTAAAAGTCACTTACATTTCCAAAACTAGGTTTTTAGAAACATACCCCATTCAGCTTAATATACAAGTTGAATCTAAATCCTTTCTAATTTGTAAAATTAGGCTCATTTAAATCAAACTAAATTTGAATATAATATTCTCGAAAGCTTGAAAGATGTTTATCTCTCAGAGAAAAAATCTTCTTTTGAGGGACTGTTTCACCCGTTTCCCACAAAGCCTACAGAGCAGAATATCCAAATTTGGTTCAGTTGCTTGTTGAAGTGGCAGTGTTCTGTTAGAATCAGGGCAACGACCCGATATTTCGAGTATCGTTCCGGGTTTATTGATTCATAGGTTTTAGGTTTAGTTCCAGGACGAAATTAGCTAGGAATAAAAATTAACTTTGTAATAAAATTATTGTAATATAATTGCATTGCTCCAAAATTATAATTTTGAAAATCTATTATTTCACAAAAATGTGGTATTGAAATTTAATGAAAGCGAAACGAACGATTTCGTTTAAACGTTTTAAAAATTTTTACTTGTATTGTTATATTTTTTTAAATTGAAATTAATTAAAAATTTAAACGAAACAGGTACATTTTAATTTTCGAAATGATTATTATTGTAAACAAAATTCATTTTAATTAAAATATTTAATTTCCGATCTGACGAAAAATATTACGATTTCGTAGTTTATTTTAAATACTTATCATAATAGATAGTTGAAGATGAAGAACTTACATATGTATGTAGTTCTATAAACGTCAAAAGTTTTGATTTTTTCGTAAATGATTTTTTCAAACAGACGAAAAGCCCATTTATGAAAATAACTAAAAAAAGTACTTGATTTGGGTGCTGAAATTGAACAGAACGAAAATATTTTTGGAACCGATTACCACCAGAAGTTAAATTTCTAGTATTTTGACAGTTATAATGATGAATATCCATGACTTATGTTTATGGAAAAAAACTTACAGAAATTATGATATAAAATTACGCATTAAATTAATTCCTCCTCTCACGCTTTTCATTCCGGTTTCATCGATTTTCCCCGACCACAATTATATCCGCCAAAAACATATATTTACGCATCACAAATAAATACCGAGCATAAAAACCTAAATCCTTTATTCTACATATGTATATACGCTGTTCAAAAAACGTTATATTTCTATTCCCGAAATTTTCTCGTCGTCTATATTACTTTATCGAACTTTAACTTGTTGACTATGCAAACAATTATATTTCGCCTTTAAAGTGAACTAAAACTAAAAAAAAAAAAAAATTCCCGAATAAAAAAGTAAATAACATTTTTTTCCCTAAATCCTCTAAGCATAAAAAAAATCATGTTTGCAAACATAACACAAAAATATTATGTATATTTTGCGTGTTTACAGACTTCGACATCAAAGGGTAGCTTTTTTTATATATTTGTTATGTATGTACGTAGAAACGTACAGGGTAAATAGTTCAAATATGTCTATATTATAAGATACTCACATATATTTACATTTCCCAACTTTACAAAGAGTGATGAAAAACGATGAGATTTCCATCGGTTATTTCTCAAAAAAGCTTTCAAACTAGTTTTTGTTGTATTTTTTATCCCTCAACCAAATAAACCATAAAAATTGTCAAGAGAGCTTAAAAACTTTTTACTTTGTTATTTGTTTTTCCTCATAGTTTTTCCTAAGAGACATAAGTAAATACATATATACACATACAAAGTGCAAATACGAATATTGTTACTAATTTAATTTTGATTGTTGTAATCGATGTGTATGTGTTTATAACCTTCTTTATTTGACAGATTATACTCAAAAGAATAGAAAATTGTTAAACTATCCAGAAAATACACAAATTGCTTAATAAAATCCAAAAAGGTTCATAAAACATTGAATGGTTCACTCAGCTCTTATAATCATTTCTCAACTCTCATTAAATATTGCAGCCGTTCTCGACAAAATAAAAACTCATACAATATAAAATCATCGTTCAATAAGGGCTAACCACCATATCGAGTTCATCTTTAGAATATAAAATAACACTTCTGTCAATTTTTCAATAAAATAAAAAATTTATTATAAATAAGATTCTGTTTTTCAAATTTTAATTCTATAATTAATCCTAATAATTAAGTACTAAGTCAACTTCTGACAGATGACCAAATATACAAAATATTATCTTAAATGTTGGTCAATCAAAGTAAATTTAACCATTTCAATTTTGTAAATCAATATGGAATATCATACATAGTTTTGTGGTTTTTTGAAATATTAATTTACTGCAAAAGCATCATTTTTGTGAAAAATAATTTAGAAATATTTATTGAATTTATTCGCATTCTAAATTTAACAAGGTGGCAGAGAAATCACCTTACATAAACATTCTACATAAACATTCTACATAAAAATGGTTATATTATGCTGTAATTTGAAAATATGTCAGATATCTTGTTTTTTGGTGAAACAGAGTTTAATTCACATAAAGCTGACACCTGCGGATGGTTAGTTTTATTAACAAATACTTGTTATTTTTTAAGTAAAGATAACTAGTTTTAACAAAACGACAATTTTTACATAAATGATAAAAGTTTCTAAAAACAATTATAAAGACATCCGATCAAGATGGAATTGTATTATTGAATTTACAACTGTATAGTTAAAAATGTTACACTAGCATGTCGATTACAGAACTTATTTATTTTTAAATAGAAGAATTTGACAAAAAAATGTCTTTTATAGTAACAATATAATTTTTTATAACAAGTTCATTTAAAATATAAATTTATGTAAATTTATCTGAAAATGTATCTAAATTTAGGGTTATTATCATAACCCAAAATAATTCAGTTAACTAGTTTCTCAAAAACACTACAGATTTACAGTTCCTGGCCAAATTATTAGGCCAAAGGAAAATTATACATTTTTTAATATTTACAACTTTAAAAAAATATTTATTGTTACTAAATTATTATTTATTATTTTTTTACTTCATATTTCGATAATATAAACAATATTCAATTCAAAAACACAAAAAATTTAACAATAAAATATTTAATAAAAAAAAAAATGAATTAAATGAAAATTCAATATTTTGAATGAACACGACGAGGCATGCTTTCTACACATGCTTGGATGGTATTCTGGAGATGTTCATTATGGTACCACTCGTATATTAGTGATTCCAGCAACTCTACCTTGTTGGTTATATTTTTTAAACGTCTACCTTTTAAGCAAATCCCAACCATTTTCAAAAGGATTCCTATCAGGAGAGTTGCCAGGCCAATCAAGAATTTTAATTTGTTTTTGTTTTAAATATTTAGATATACTTTTAGCTTTAAAAAATTATAACAGGTCAGGTATAGTAAACTTCTGATTTAAAAATTTTTTAATATTTTTCTTCGGCCTAATAATAGGCCAGGTACGGTATTGTAATTTGATATCACTTTAGTTCGGTTACTATTAATTGACGCTAGTTTTGAAAACCTGTTTGCCTTTTGAAATTCACGTTTGATTTGAACTTAAATACACTTTTAGTGTGCTGCATTTCATTTTCTCACAGATTTCATACTAAGAGTGTAATTAACTAATAGTTTAAATTAAGAGCTTGAATCAAATTAAATAGATTAAATTAAATAACATGATTGAAAGAAAATTATATTTAGAGGCAAATTTTAATGAGTAAAAAGTATTCGGAACTGAACTAAATAATTTATAACTTTCGAATTTAGCTGACCGGATAAAAATTTACCTTTTGACAATCAAGTACTATGTATAGGAATTTGAACTATAGTTTGATGGATATTAGTTTTACCACACAATTTTTTCCTTGAAATCTAATCACATACGAACGATTATCTAATCGATTCAATTACAATTTATTTCCAAATTGTATAGACAATTTAATTAAATTGAAATGTTTCATGTTTCATGTTGTGTGTGATAATGTGTATACGACGCGATACAAATGACAAATTTCATCATAACACATTGATTTAAAAAAACGCGATTAAGAGTTTGGTTGTTATAAGATGTTTCGCGCGTCTCATATATATATACATATACATTCTTATCGCGTAATTAATTTATTGATTTTATGAAAATGATGGTCGCCATCGCATATTCGTGCTCGATTTGGTCGTTTCTGTGTACGTCTATAGTACATTAAAAATGAAAATTTATGGTGGCTTTTAATATTGCTCTTCTATATATATATGTATATATGTATATACAATGTTGGATTACAATTTAAATATTTACGTTTCTCATATATTTTGTTGCTGCCTATTTTATTATTAAAAATAAAATATTTACATTATTAGTTATTGATTTTTAGGTTTTTTTCGAAATTTTTATTTTTACGTCACCCTATACATAACATAATATAATACGCGATACGCGATAAGATTGTGCGATTCGAATGGTTTTGTTTGCATACATATTATATCAAAGCAATTTATTTGATTGAAAATTTGTGTAATCAAAGTTTATCACAAAAACTTTTGCATTGATAAGACGTCGCCGTCCTTGAATAATATCCAATATGCGCCGCCGCCTAATTACATTTTAATTACTCAGTTATTCAATTGCGTTTGGCACTCCATATACCTATTATACATGTATATCAGCACAATAAGACTTAGCCAAGATAACATTTATTTTCCGACATTGAACGGTTGACGTCAATCAACCCAAAAAGTGTATATGTATATAGTAGAGCAAGAAAACTTTTCAACAATTTTTTGACTAAAAAATGAAAATTGCTATTACGTTAATTGAAAAACAAAAAAAAATCCATTTCTTGTTTTGATAACATTAACTATTTTATTTTATAATTTTTCCAAGGGTGTGTTACACAATTTTCCTAAAACAAATGACGTGATACAGGTTTTCCCGTCGCTATTGTTGGCTGTATGTATATGTAGATTTTATACTTCTTCTGTGTAAAAAAGCGTGCAAAAGTATTTAATATTTTAATTAAACGAAATTTTTCACTTTAATTTTTCCGTGAACTTTTTCAACTTTGTTTTTTGTTCCCTCAAAAAAAAAAAAAAAAAAAAAAATTATAATAATTTTCAAGTAGTATATAATCAACCATCATCCCTTTGTGTACATTAGCTACTCTAGAAATCAAGACATTTCTTTATTTATTTTTTTTTTTTTTTAGTTCGTTTCGGTTTTTATGTGTGACATAATTTTAATGTATACACAAAAATTATGTTTGATGTTGATTATGTTTGGGGTTAAAAATTAACACGTTTTGAAATTAAACGAAACAAAATATACGGGTACTTTAGGCAAGCAGTAGGGTGGCAAAATAAAAAAACAACATTATGTATAGCGCGCGCAGCAGCTTGATGAATTTTTATCGAGGTTAATTAGAAAATTACGATTTTTAATTATGTCGTGGATAAAATCTAAATACTTAATGAGTTCAAAAGCTCTACTTTATTATAAGAGACAATAACTGATTACACTATGTAGAACCTATACAAATGCTAATTAATATTCGAATATAGTTACAATTACTTATAATTTTTA
The DNA here is from genome assembly GCA_951394425.1 of Tipula unca. Taxonomy (NCBI): domain Eukaryota; kingdom Metazoa; phylum Arthropoda; class Insecta; order Diptera; family Tipulidae; genus Tipula; species Tipula unca. The sequence goes on along the minus strand of OX596380.1, from coordinate 14,744,256 downwards.
CATAAGAAAATCATCATTCCAATTAAAAACATCGTAACACGAGATGATACCATGGTTGAAACTAAAATAAATACTTGCAGTGGATTGTCCTGTATAGCACACCTTGCCCTACTGTCCAAATATCTCGGAAATTGGTCCATTTTTAAATGAGATATGAGTGATATAATGTATATAACCAAATAATAATTCCATACTGAATAATGATAATCAATATTACCGCGTTGCAAAATGAAATTACATTTATTTAAAACTTACCACGTTTTAAATAAATGTAATTTCATTTTGGATAAAAGAAAAGATAAATATAAAAATCACATACATTACATATACCTAATTTGGCACGTTTGTCTAATTGAAACAGATGCTTCAAAACGAAAATAAAGCAATTTTCCCAAATTTTACGTATTAAAATACTACATTTGAAATTTTCGAGATAACTAATAGTGTTCCCATTACCGGGAAACTTTTACCATCACTGGTTTTCGGTAATACTTCATTACTGAAATCGGTAATACTGGTAAATTTCGAAATTGGATCTAAACATTAAAAATAGAGATAATAAGTTATTTTCATATCGTAATTTTTGACATTTTAAATAAACAATTTTCTCCTATATGTTACAGTTTTCGTTCAAACACTTAAAAAATCGTACAATCGACGAAATCCATAGTATTAGATTTTTACTGTATTAGAGGGGACAATTTTATTATTAAAATGTCAAAAATTACGACACAAAAATAATTACGATAAGTTTCGGACACAATCTTAGTTCAGTTCTTCTGCTTAACGAAATAAGATCACAGATATATAAAGAATCAGTTCTATCATATTAAAGCAATGTTTGGTCACCAACTGCTGCAGAGACTACTCGCTCTGTATCCACACTGGTTGGGCTCACAATGAGCAATTTCCAAATACATAATACATCCTTCGCAAGGCCTCATTTTCGTAATATTTGATTTCAGACCGGATTACGTAAAACCGGGTGTGATTCCTATTTGGCAACTGAAGATTCTGATTCAAATTTGCCTCTGATTACTTTCATAGTTTTTTGCAACTTTTCTTTCAATAAAGTTCAGTCTCGGGTTTCGTCTGTTGTTGTATAATGTCTAATAATTAAAAAATTCAATTACTGAAAAACGGTAATGCATTTACCCAAAATAATAAATAATATAAGAAGCATAAACTTATTATCAAAAGCATGAACTTATTATCAATTCAAAAGCAAGTAAGGTAAAGTGAAATAAAAGCAAAGTAAAATTGAGCAGTATGGTATTTGTAAAATGATTTGAAAATTTCTAGTGTTTCAACTAAAATCATAAAAAAATGATTACATACATAGTTTCGAATCAAGATGACAGTTTAGAATTAAATTCGATTTATTGGGCAAAAAATTAATACATGATTTAATTTTAACCGCCTTGAAATTATAATTTTGAAATAAAAATTGCCTGTGATCGGTGGTTACAGATGAAGAAGGGTAATGAAACTGAAGTAAACATTAAGTTTACAAAATCATCAGTTTTGAAAAAATGAAGACAATCTGTTGTTAGGTAAAGTAGAAAATGAAAACTCAAAGTAATGTAATGTTTTTTCTCTCAAGCGACAAATACATATTATGAGCAGTTCGAAACCCAAAAATTGATTTGCTTTGAATAAACGCGAAGTAAAAGCGAATATAGTTCAGAAAAGTGCGCAAACAGGAAAGCAATATTCATCTACCATCTCTAGTTTGCACGACTAAAAAGTTATTTCCCAAATTCCCAACAATGTAAAAACGACGAGAAGAAAAAGTTTTCGTTTCCAGCACCACACATCAAACAAATAAAAATCAAAAACACACAATTTTTAATTTAAAAATTAAATTTAGTTTTTTTCTATAAATTGTATATATTTTAAATATAAATTTTAATTAAATTAAATAACCCTTATAATTTTAATTTATTTTTTCATACATGAAAAATGAAAATTTCAAAAACTTCAATGCATGACGTACATACATACATACATAATACACCATACCATTTTAAATGTTAATTTAAAATTTTTATATTTTTATGATACGGGCCACATGTATGTTGATGTATGTCGTCCCCTTGAATTGATCTTGTTACCAATTTTTCCATCAATTCAATTAATTTTAATTTTTATTTCCATTAGAATTGACTTGAAAATTATATTTTTTTATTATCATTTGGAAAATGAAAAAATTATAAAGTTGGAAAAAGAAAATTATTTATGTTTTAACATGTAGCTAATAAATGAAAAAATAAACCAAACCAACCAACCAACCAACCGCACCCTAGAGGCCACTCCTGTATGTATTAATAAATACATTTTTTCCATTTTTTTTTGTATTGTTTGTGTGTGCTATGCTCTCTCCCTCTCAGTGTGTGTGTGTGTGTGTTTTATGTATCTCGGAAAATCGTTTTTTTGTATGAGATATAAATGAAAATTTTTTTTTTCTATAAACTATTAACCGCAGGGGATGTCTGTCCATCATTTCTCGTATCGTTTCGTATTTTTATGTAAACAGGATGATACACACACAGTATTATAAAAATAAAAAAAGGAGACTTTATCACTTGGTAACTATTCTATTACTAATAATATAGATGGATATTCCTTTTGTATAAATAGTGGATACAAAAAAATTTAAAACATTTACGCTAATGACATGGGTTTGGTCGGCTGAAAACATCACGCAACCGACATATGTATGTACATACTTGATGACCGCAAAAAAACGTGTGCTGGTGGAAAGAATTATGGATTTGCGCGCGCCCATATCGTCGACAAAAATGACACATCAGATACAAACAACAAAATGATAAGGTCATCGTGATGATGATGAAACCTAAAACTATATAACGCGGGAGTGGTTATTTTGGGATATTGCTAAGTATTGAAAATTGATAAGCGATTTTGTTCAACTTTGATTTTTTGTTTGTTTGTTCAGCGTTGTTTTGTGTATTTGATGAAATTGGTTTTGTTATCGAGATTGAAAATCGTGTATAAATATATATACAATTTTTCAACAAGTTATATATGTATGTATATATGTATGTGGACAAACCTAATTCTTTGAATTCGACAAAGGAAAAAAAATATTTTAGAAACGAAAAGTTTCAAATTAATTATTTAAAATTTTCTAAAAAGACAAAACAAAAAAAACCTAAAATGTATGTTTTTGTAAATTTTTATTATGATATGCGATTAAGAAGTTCATGAGTATAACACTGCTTTGAACATACTTAGTCCCATTAAATTTTTAAAACATGAAATTAGAATTGTAATTTTTCTTACCGCATAATTAAGAATTTTTGATTTTTTAAATTTTTTTAGCTGAATTTAGTTTTGATCTATTCCAATTTTAAAATTATTAAAAAAACTTTCGACAATTAAGACTTTTCAAAGTCGCCTAAAAAAATTGTGGAATTTTACAATTTCAAAATTAATAAAAATACAAAATTTGTATAATATTCCAATTCCAATAATTTGTTTTAAAAAATATTCATCCAAAGCGAATAAATAAATTTTCAATAATTTAATCATAATCATTTTATTAAAGTTTTAATAATTTGATTAAAACAGTTTTGTCCTAATTAAGTAGAAATTTTAAATTTGAACTTTTTTTTAAATCTTGTAGGTGAAATAAATATTTCAGAATTTGAATTAGCTGAGAATAGCAGATTACCCCAAGTTGCTGATATTACTAAATGCTGATTGAATAGATTTTCGAATTTAACACCAAAATACCAAAATTCGATATTAGGATTTTATTATTGAAAATTATAAAAATTAAATAATTTTTCGTGCAATTTTCAAACCTTTTCAAAATTTCAAATTAACTCCAAATTTCAGAATTGACTGCATTTGACTGAATTTCAGCATTTACAACAATTTGAAATTTCTTACAACCCTTGAACAAATTTTAGACTAATCTATGACTTATGATTTAGTCTTGAACCTTTTTTTGTGAATTCTCGAAAACACGTCATATTTTGACTTGGCCCTCGAAATATAAAAAAAAACAAAGTTTTCAAAAATATCATCATATACTAAAAATTGAAATAATTCCAATTCTCTAATTAAAAACGACAAACTGTCATGTAAATTTCACATACAATTAAAAATAAACATTGGTGTGGTCCCCAAATTTCTTACTTACGATATAAATGTGTTTCAAAGACAAACAATAACGTGTACCTACATATATTTAACGCGAAGACGTAAAGTGTGACTCACCTGAAAATAAATAGAAAATAAATATTAGTATATAATTTTCATAAATAGAATTTCCATTCAAAATTTTTCATTCATTTTATTTTGTACACACCCACACACAGACACCAACCAAAAATGTTTAAATGTCAAAATAATCAAAACTAATCAAATTTCAATACAATTTTCATGGCAAAATTTGTATACATATACATATATGTATGCATAAATATGTTATTTTGGCTTCTAATTGAATTGTATCTAGTAATGTGTGGTAACATCATACAATGCGCCAGTGTCCTAGCACAAACTTTCCATTAAAAACTTTGTTTTGTACATATATTTTCCAAACAATTATCTCCGAGTTCAAAAAACAATAAACTTTAAAAGCTTCCACACAATAAAAATAACAACAAAAAAGATTCTCCAAACTTTTGAGCTAATTGATTTATCTCTATATATAAATGTGTGTGTGTGTGTAAATACGTAATTTAATTTCCAAGTAAAAAACTAATTTTCATCCCATCACAATCAGACACCAACAACAACCAATAGAGTAGAGTACATTGATTTTAATACTGATTAAATTGAAAATGTCAATTGCAATACATATTAGTTTATGTGCGGGACGAGGGAGAGTTAAAAATAATGTAACTATAAAATTTATAACAAAATTTAATTAAGAGATTTTCATTATGGCACAAACTATAAATTTTATTAGTTATTTTATTTATTTTAATTTTCGATATAAACAAAATAGATTGTGACAACTCTATATATGTATATGTACATATACATATATATCCGACGATAGTTTATAGTTTTTATCGCATTAAAAAAATGTTTTTACAAAAACAACAAGCAAATACATATAATATAATGTATGTATATTGAGTTTTTTATAGTAACTTTTATGGTTGATTATAGTTAAAAATTGGCGGTTGGTTGTTTCATTTCATTCCAAGTCGACTCAGTGAGAGAGTATAATGCAGTTTTTTGTTCTGGTGAACGCCATAAACTAAATGGAATTTTTAATATGGACTGAGCATATAAACAACAATAAAAAAATAACGTTAAAATCATAAAAATGGATGGTTTTATTATGCTGTAATGGATTTATGTTGTGGTATGTGTGCGTGTTGTGTAAGATATGGTTTAATATATGTTCTGACATAGTTAATCTTTGGAGTAAAAGTAAATATATTTTTTTACAATTCAATCGATATAATATGGTGAAATGTACATCACATAAATTACATATACATCTGTAATAGATACGTATAACACTCTTCATATCCAATTTCCATTGTTTTTGGAAATGGAATCAACCCAATAAAGTCCAAAAGCAAGAATTCTTCCAATACGGAAACTGACGCATGAAGCATTTTCTCAACCCCTACTGCATGTGGCTAAAACAGTACCAAATTGATGATTCTTGTTTGCGCCTAAGTGGATCAGAAGTGACCGAGGAGACGAACAAATTTATCAAAACGAATGATTTGGCGAATCAGCAGAACCTATAGCCCCAGAGAATCGAAATTTCACCACAATAGTTAATGATTTTCGTTACTAAAATTGCAATAAAGAGCACGGAGTTAGTAAAATAGAAATATTAAAATTAACTATTGTGCCAATCGAAATTTCGAAAACACGAATGAAAATGGAATTTGATTGGAATATGAAATGGAATTTGGCCTATTGAGAATACAAAAGAAAGGAACCAAAATTCAAAAATATTCTGAATTCAGAAAATGAAAGGAAATTACAATAAATAATTACGAAATTTAAAAAAGCATAAGATTCAGAATTCAAATGTTAAATAAAACAGGCCCACTTATCAAATTAAATCAAAATTAGAAATATTGAAATCAGGCATTTCACAACGTGTCCATTTTATCCAAATTTAGAGTTAAATTTGAATTTTAGAAAATTGAAACCTGACATTATAGTTTTCTGAATTGAGTACAAATATTTTGGATATCTTAAATATTATCATGAACAAAAAGATATTAAAATATGTTTCTGAATTTTCTGCAATTTTGAACCGCAAAACGATTACAGAGAACGCACAATAAAATATCTCGCTATAAAATCGGCCACCATTAAAATAAATAGTGTGGAACCATTAACGTAATTGTTTGTAGACAGCCAACGAAAAAAAAAAAAAATTTAATTTAAGTATACAAAATTTAAGATCAAAATCATTTTCGATTGCAAAGAAAATATCATAAATATTTTCTCTAGTTGCGCGCTCGTTGTCGTAAAATTATGCATATTTTCCAACACAGGTGTGGATACTAATATATAGGCTCAAAGCCAAGAAAATAATGTGTTCATTGTGTGTATATGGCAAGGTGGATATATAATGTACAACAAAAAAAATTCTCATAATGCTAAATATATATTTTCCTCCACATTAATTTATTTCGCGGTTCATCTTAGTCACGATGTCGTAAAAAAACAAAATTTGTCAGAATACACAATTGGTTTTTAGTTAATTGTCTTAATAATCAAAAAGATTATTTGTGTGTTTGCATCGTTTTTTTAGGTCACCGATTTTCTGTGAAATTTAACATTCCTCTAATAAAAATATAATGCTTTCTTCGTACACACAAACACAAGTTCAAAGACAATATAAAGTCTTTGAACGGGCAAATTAACAATAATTATATTGTCTTAAAAACACAAAACAAGAGAGAAATGAAATAAGTAATCAAAAACACCTTGTCTTATTTATATGTAAATAATATATTCGCTTATATAAGAGAAAAGATGTATCACTTACATACAACACATGAAAAATGTTTATTGTTTTGTACATACATATAGTATACAGTCGTATAGTGCACGAGTGCGACTCCATATGGTCATGTAGCCAATACAAATATATTTTTTAATCCACTATAAACGAGCGCTAATGATGCTGATGAGAGATGATGATGAATTAAAATCGTATTTAAATGTACGCACAGAAGACAAGACAATTTTATATTATGTTGTGCGCGTTAAATATGTAAGCGAACGAGATCCAATTAATCATAATAAATTATGTGACACATCGTATTTAACCCAGTCGAAATCTAGTCCATTTCAATATAATCCACAATTAACATTTAACTTCTCTAGATTACATATTATGTATGTATATGATTTATGAATGATTCACCTGAACTATACTAAAACTCTTATAAATAAAACTGTCAGTAAGCTATTTTCATTTTATAATCACTTTCGGTCCCCAAGTAATAAATATATATATTCAAATCGACTTAAAACAGGGTCTTCGAATAGTAGTTTTTTATAGTTAATAAAATATTTTAATTGGTTTTATAACACGAATTCGTTCGCGCGCGCGGGCTGACAGATAGGTCAGCATCATCATCATTGTAATCATATTATATGTAACATCATCGTCATTTAAATTTATTTTCTATTTAATTCAAGAAAAGAAAATGTTTTTCAACAAAATTATTTTGACATACGAACAAAAAATAAAAGAAAACTCTTCAAAAAAAATTCTTTATTATTTTGTTTAAGATAATTATTATTTTCCAGAGTTAGGAAAAATGTCAAAACAAGATAAGAGAATTTTTTTTGTTGTTTTTGAATTTAACTGGGAAATTTTATATTGTGTGGGTGGGTATGAGGGTAATGGAATTTTGTGTGCAATGAGAGTAGTGCATAAACACGTTATTTTCGTGAGAATATATCATTTGTTCCGAGTTTAATGACAACGATTTTTCATATGCAAACTACCAAATGAATAACCAATCTTCAATTTTTCAACAACTCAATCGAAAATTTACCATCAAACGATTTTTAAATTAATTACATAATTTAATTACTTCATTTATATAAAACACAACACTAATGTAGTGACTAGTGCATTTGACAAATTATTCAAATAATTTTTCATAAATTTAAAAAACAATTATTATTAAATTAAATTAATCACGTGATTTCTTGTCTCTACACTGCACTACATACATTAGTTCATTATTTAATCCAATTAAAAAAAAAAACTATAGTAAAGAAAAGCGAGCGAGCAAAAAACTATTTTTTTTTTTCGTTTGATGAAGAAGAATTTATGTATTCGTTTATGATTTATAACTGACATTAATTAATCTTAAAAATTATAAAGTTTGTAGAAAAAAAAAATTGTAGATTAATTTTTCTCTATAAATTTTCATTCAAAACAGAGCACATAGCACATATTATGACGTGTGTAGTTTATTTACGAGTTAAGTAAGGTGTTTTGTGTTTTTCTTTTCTGGAAAATTTTTCGTTTTTTTTTATTGAAATATTTTTCTGGTTGTGAGCTATACCTAGGTTTATAAATGGGATTTAATAATGGATCTAATAAAATTTTTGTGCATATAGTTTTTAATTAAAATATGTGATGATGATGTCAAGTTTTTATAATTATAAACTATTCTGTTGAAATAAGGGTTCCTATTTATTATGGTGTGTTTAGGTACCACCTTCACTCAAACTATCTGACTGAAATCAAACAGATTTTCAATAAAATATTTCGCAAGTATAGTTAGACTCAATTGTAACCACAATATATTAATTTTCACTCGAAAATAATTTTAAATTTCGTAAATTTTAAACTAAAAAATTTAAATTCGGAAAGCAATTTTAATTTTGTACCAAATTATGATTTAAATAATTTTTTGTTAACTCTTAAATAATTTCAAATGTCAAATTAATTGCAATGGTCGCTAGAAATATTTCTAATAACAATATGGAACATGAAAATTTAAATTTTTGTGTTGAAACCCCAACAAGTGGCATACATTTGGTTTTAAATTCGTCTTGGTTTCCGTTTTTTTGTTGTTGATAAATTGAATAATTATTTTCTAGCTTTACATTTAAATTAAAACTACCCCTTTCCATTTTTTTTTATCGATAGGGCAATAATTCATTCGTTGTAGTTAGTCTATGTACAGAACTTGTTCAAACCATAATAAGATTAATTCTTAAATGATTAAGTTTTCATGCATTTTACAAAAACATAGTTATTTTCTATGGATTCTTGAAGCTCCAACTATCAATATAGAATTATTATTATTCTTTTGTAATTCCAATTTTATTGACTTTCTCATGCTGCGTCGTGTTATACACTAGTCTCTTGTGCTGTTTATATTCTTGACTGATCATTATAATATGTATTATAACTCAGAAACAAACAAATTATAACACAAACGACGTTCATTATCACATCTTCATAATAAAAAAGAAAATGAGAAAAATTTATTAATGAGTTTATAATGACATTTTTCATTATATTGTATGTGTGTGTGTATATAAGATTTGCCCAAATATTTGATAACAGAAGAAAATTACTTCCTGTTTGTATATATCGATAATATTTAATGATAAAGCAAAAAAAAATCTTCGGTTGGTGGAAAAAATAGTTAGAGAGATTATAATAGAGGATATATCCCCACAAATGTTTCACTTCCGTCTAAATCATATAATGTTGTGCTAATCATATTTTTTACGCAATCTGCGTGTGAAAATTCACCAATTTCCACGCATCAGTAAGTTGATTTTTTTTTTTAAACTTTCCAATATTTTTTTTTGGCGATTAAATTAAAGGGTTTTCAAATTCAGAAATGGATGACTGAATGATAGCAATGCAAATAAATAGATTTTTTGCTACTGTTGTGTAAAAACCAAACTAGATAAGAGAACAAGAAAAATAATAGCTGCTGTTATTTGTTCCGTGAAATAAGCAGTACTTGTGCAAGTTCGAGTGTAGTTAAATAATAATGAAAATTTTGTAATTTTTCATCGTGCAGTTTTGTAAATTATCATAACTTTTCCATTCCCATGAAAATAAAAAATAATAATGTTCGCCATTACAAATTTAGGTCGCAATATGAATTTATTTTTATATAAATCAAAAATGCAGGAAGCCGAAAATATATTTTAGGGAGGCGCGCGCCTTCATATAACCTAATTTTAGATTTGCTCTTGTTTGGCGCTGCCAAATTACATATATGTACATATATTAAATTTCATATACAATTCATCATCATTTGATGTTTATAAATTTTAGCTATATATACACGCGTATGTGGGATGAATAAATTGTATCATATATTACGAGGCAAAATAAATAAAAAAAAATAAAAAAAGTTCTTGATTGTAATCCAAAAATTTAGATAAAAAGCAAACAGTTACAGAAATTAATATTCATCAAGAACCCTTTTCTTATTTCTTCTCGCTTATTTGTGTCACACAATATGTTATTCTTCTTATATGTATGTACATATGTATATATATCGATCGATCGTTCGTTACTAGAAAGAATAATAATTATTATTAGAGCAGCTATCAAATTATCATTCAGTCTGAATATTTTTATCTATAAAAAGATTTCGTGTACCCTAAAAACCAAATTCACTTTGTACTACAATTTATTTACAAACAAACAAGCAACAGCAGAGCAACACGATAAAAATATGATGAGTGTCTTAAAGAAAATATTCGTATCGAGATATCTCATCTTCACCAAAAAACATATATACACGTACATACATATCTACACTTTAAGAAATATAAATATATATGTGGGGTAGAATAAATATAAATCCTCCCTCCATATATACATATATAACGAACGAACACAAGAAAAATCTAATTCCCTAAAGAAATTTTATTTCTTAATATTAAAGATAGTAATGACGAAATTTTTTTTATATATTCTTTAAGATTTTGGTCCACGCAAAATAAAATAAAAAAATAACGAGGTTTCTTTTTTTTTTCTGTTATTGTGTGTGTGTGTGTTGTATATATAAAAATAATGATAATCTTAAAGGAACAAAAAAAAATTCTTAGAAGGTAATGGGGTGCTTAAAGACCGTTAAATATATACTTGGGTTTAATCTTTTTCCAGTCATACTAATTCTGTTTGTAAGGATAAATTTTTTTTGGTTGAGTATATTATTATTGTAACCAGCTATGTGTACCTTTAAATAAATATGATTAAAGTCAATTAGCGAGGTGGTAAGTGCGAAAATCACACATTTTAGTACATTACTTTAACGTGCGCACGCGTTCATAAAATTTATTAAATCGAAAATCTACTTTAAATTAACGGTTTTCTCAATGTACATAAAATATCCACTTTACACACCATCATTATCAATTTTTCATTTTTTTTTTTCGAAGCAAAGTGTTTTTCTTTCTCCATTTTATCCTTCATACATACGTATACATACATACTATACTTGCTTTTCAGTTTTTTTCTTTTTTCCGTATTTCCAAAATGATAAATAATGAAACTTAAAACATAATTTATATTTATAAAAGAAGACGAGAGATGGAAAATTGTTTTTCTTTTTATCACAACAAAAAAAACATTTTTTGGGGGAAAAAGGGTTGATTTTCATCCTCATCCACTGTATATATAGTAAATATAACACAGTTCTTTTAATTTATTGTCTTTATATACAAACGGAAAATTTTTTATTTTTCATTTTTTTTTCTCTAACAATAAAACTAACTTTTCTCTCTGTTTATATATTTTTATTGTGTCTCTATCGTATTTTATATGTTATGATATTTTTATATTTTATTGTAACTTAAAAATAGAAAATTTACTCGGAAAATGTGTTTATATACATTATTTATATACACACGTAAAGGTATTCAATCAAAACATTGTTTGGTGAGTAAAACCAGAGAAATATTTATGATATGTTTACTAATATTTAGTGATTTGGTAGTAAAACTTGATGAAATTTTTATCAAAAATTCGGTGAAGAAAATAGATGAAAATTCTATCGCCCTTCGGTTTCATTCGTATACCAAAACTTGATTGATTTGAAAGTAAAATAAAATATTAATTTACACCACGCAGCAAAAATTAAAACTGCAATGAATATCATTTATAATATTTTACCCGTAAAAGATGAGAAAGTTGTACAAGATATCAACTACCTCTTGGAGATTCGAGTACTGATAAAAGAAAGGCGTATGAAAAACACATATGGCATAGAACTAGAGATATTATTGACAAAAGAGAATTTATGTATATCAATAATCCAAATGCGACCGATAAGGAACACAAATGGAGAATGGGTGCGACGTAATGATGAAAAAGCCGAACCGTTTGCACAACATCTGGCATCAGTATTTCAACCACACGATAAACAATCTATGATTGATCCTAAACCAGCCTGTACATCGCCATTAAACATCAATAGTGTCACCCCACTAGAAGTCGCTCAAGAAATAGACATGAATTCGAATCCCAAAAGGTCGCCTGGAATTGACGAATTTTTTTCAAAGCTGTTTAAGGAGTTATCAAAGAGAGCAGTCATTATGTTAACATATATACATATGTACTGCTTCCGACTTACATATGTGCCTGGGCGTTTCAAGGCTGCATATATAATCATTATAAAAAAAACAGGAAAACCCGGTGAGCAATTGACCCCATTCAGGTTGATCTCTTTGTTACCAATTATCTCATAGTCGTTTGAGAAGTTGTTTTTGAAACGACTAAAACCAATGATCATTATACCTAATTTCCAGTTTCAGACTTTCGATAGAGTATGGCATGAGGGTCTTATCTACAAGATAATTAAATTACTGCCAACTGCTCGAGTCGTATCTCTCCAAACGAAAATTTAGAATATCACATGAATATGCATACTCTAACTTTTACCCAGCTATAGCAGGAGTGCCTGAGGGTAGTGTAATATCTTCTTTACACTTCTGATTTACTGATAACGGAAACAACCTTCATTTTTGCTGATGATACTTCAGTATTAGCATCAAGCGAATCGCAGAACCAAGCAGTTGAATACTTACAACAGGTACTCGATAAAATCAGCCAATGGACAAGAGATTGGAAATTAAAAGTGAACGAGCTGAAATCAGTCCATGTAACATATGTGTTGCACCACAATAGCAACTTCCATACATTTCTCAATGGGGTACAAATTCCACAAGCTGAATCTGCTAAATATCTCGGATTGCATCTAGATTCAAGATTGAACTGAAAACACCACGTTAAAATAAAACAACGTGAAATGTATTGGCTGATAAGAAAACATTCTAAGCTTAGCCTGTACTGTAAACGCCTTATCTACGGATCGATTATTAAATAAATTGGGACGTATGGTATCCAATTCTGAGGCTGTACTAAATAATCAAATCATTTAATCATTCAACGTTATCAAAACAAATTTTACGTGCAATAACGATTGCTTACCGCTATGTAACCAATGAGGAATTACATGATGACCTAAATGTTAAATGGATTGATGAGGTGTTCCAGGAGTTTGTCATCAAACATGAAAAAAGATTACTGCAACATTCCAATACTGAAGCAATACAACTTCTTGACATAACACAAGAACTAAGACGCCTTAAAAGAATTAAACCTCATGAGGTACTAGACATCTAATAATTAAAGATTCGTTGTTGGGAGCAGAATAGTGATTCCTTGTAAAACCGTACTCGTTCCATTTATTTGTTACAAATAAGTGCGTATCATCATTAGTAATAAATTATCATGTGATAAGATTGTACTATTAAAAATAAAATAAAAAATATACAAATTTAAGAATTAAATAAAATTTTACAAAAAATTTTTTTTTAAAGTTTTAGAAGATACTGTGAAATTCAAATTTTCAAAAAAAAATGGCCTCTGCACAACGAATCAAAAACCCATACAAATCGGTCATTCCTAACAAAAACATGGTAACTCGAGATAAAGCAAATCCTTTTTTCCATAATAAAACATGGTATCTACAATAACATACTAAATAATATGGCATTAACAAAAACAATGTATGTATATTATTAAATAGTAAATCAAACTATTGCGATTGTCTCGAGTTACAATATTTAAAAAAACATGTTCATGCTGAACAATGGTAATCAATGTTCCTGCCAATGGAATAAAACGTGGTAACTAGAGATACAATATAAAACCCATAAATAGGGATAAAGTAATCTTTCCAAATATCATTTATTAGAATATGTATTATATTTAGCGTGCGATAGACGTTTTAGAGATGTTCGGTTTAATTTTCGAGTTATCATGTTTTTATATTTCAACTCATATATGTATATTAAAATTAATAAAAGTTTTAAAATTAATCATAAAAACTCGAGAATATAAATATTATCAAAAATTTTAGTATAAATCCAGACTTTTAAAATCTGGCCCAACAATTAAATTAATTTACTACCACCACAATTATATCACTTGAATTAGTAATATTTATTAAGTAACAGAAATCAAAACAAGCTCTAAATTAAATATTTCAACATAGCAAACCAAAGCCACAATAATTAATATACAAATTTCAAAAAACACATTACATTATGTGCCAAACCACAAAAATCAAATCAAATCGAAAGCTAACTTATTTCGCACCTCACTATACATAATAAGTAAATACACAACACTAATTTCCATGGCCATATATTAACTAATCCCATTTATGTTAATTTCTTCTCTATACATGTATTTCAATTTTATCGTGATAAACTTCGATACAACTTCCGGGGAAAATCATATTTTTATACATAAAATAAACAAATAATTTGCAATTCTAAAGAGCTGCAAACAAGAAAATCCATCATCATAAAAAATAAAACTCTATATATTTATGATAAATTGAAAAAATAAAATGGAGTGACATTTTTATATTTTCTATAATTAGTTTCCCTTTTTTTTTTTGGTATTGTACTGTGGTTTCTCTATCTTGAGTTAGATACACAAAATTGTATTGTATCGAAAATGAACCGCAAATCAATTTCCAAATTGTTCACAACCTTTGACTTTTTATTTTATTTATTTGTGATAAATGTACATATACATAAAAAAAATTCCTGCACCCTTATATTATTATTAGATGAATTGGTCGTTGATATACGATTTTACCCAGAAAATATAGATGTGGCGTTTTTCATCATACTATTGATGATTGTTTTCAATTCTTTACAATTTTCTGTTAGGCTGATGATAGCCAAGGGAAAATTAATATTTATTTTGGGTTCTGAATAGGAAATACCGCACACACACACACATAAAACAAAATGTGTATTCATAATTTAGTAGAAGTCGTCGAGAGATCCATGAACACAAAAAAATAAAGGATTGTATAAATAGCGATATGTATAAGGATTGATTGAATTTTATTTTTGAAACGAATCGGATTAAAAACCGCTTTTAGATATCGACTTTCATTCCAGTATTTTTAGTTTTTACTAAGCTTTCGTATATTGTGGCGCCACTCGTCGTATACCACTTAAATTAGACAAAAACTATCGAGTAGTTTTTCTTGGTTGAATGTATGTATATACATATATTCCTCGAATTACACAATTATTCAATTTTCAATATACGTACATCGAACACAAATTGAAAAATTTATCATCGTATATCCTATCTTCGGATTACACAATTTTCCTTTTTATTTGATTTTCAATAAAAAGAATTTTTTTTCCTCAATAGCTATATATCCAAAATAAAATGGAATCAAATGACACAGAAGATACATAACAACAAAATGGCGAACACTCTAGTTAAACGTGTTTGCTTATACGTACATATACAATATTAAACTTGTACAGTTCACAGACCTTAAATAATTATTTTTGCTATGCGCTATACACTCTATATATACTCTTATATACAAGATGTTTTAACTCTCAAGTCTTTTAACTACACCACTAGCAATAAAAAAACAAAACTTTTCCATTTCCACATGAGAATTTGATATCATCAAACATATATATGTATAATATGAAAGGAGATCAAATCCAATAAATAAGTTTCCAACAAAAACTTTATTTTTCTTTTAAAGTTTTTCATAAGAAGATAGAAAATCAAATTGTTTTGGACTAACTTTATATTTTAAAAACTAAAATGAATCATTTTTTTTCTATTTTTACTTAGATGAGTGTGTGTATCGTACATATGTATGTCAAAATTATGAAAAAAAATTGATTTCACAAATAAAATAATTAGTCCCTCTCGTTTTTGAAAAACATAATTTTTAATTCCTATCGTTTATTGCCTTACCGCGTACATAATTTGCGAATTTATCTTATCTGTCTCATACATTATCCCTTGTGTTCATAATGTACGATCAATCAATATTATTATAAAATAAAAATTACGTCATGCGCGACTATCACAATAAAGAAACAAGAAATTACCGTTAAACGATCGGTCAAAATAACAGTAAATATTATACGTGTATATTAAAGAGTATACAAAATATAAAAAAAAACATTTTTTTTACAATACATACATACAAAATTTCATAATACATATCGAGTTTGATCGATATCAAAAAGAAGACATCTTGGAAACTAAGTGAAATGGCGGAAGTTGAATATAATCGTGTTTTTGACATATATAAGAGTCGATAGCACGGAAAAAAGAATTATTAATTCTTGTTTTTCCATTTTGTTCTTTATGTTTTAATGTTATTTGGGCAGCACCAAATGCAACAGAGCGCGCACGATCAAGTTAAAGGGAATACAAACACATACAATTTGTTTAGTTGTTGTTGCTGCTGTCAGATTAAATTAAAACGGTAAATAAAAAAAACACACAGAATACTTAAAAAGAACGGTAATTTTTATGTAATTTCTGTGTTATTCTTTTGTTGTACAGTTTTTTGTTGTTGTTTTTGTTATTGTCAATAATGCGATCATTAAAATGCGAATATGTATATATTTTTTTTGTTTTGTTTGTTGATTGTTAGTGTTATTCCCTCCAGGCAATAAAATATCAGATGATCATGATTTTATTCTTTTTGGTGTTTGTAATTTTAGTTCGCGATCGCTTGGGTCGTTGACTTTATGACACACTTATTTTAATTTTACATAATAAAAAAAAATAAAACGCTACTAAGGTTTCTTTCTGATTTGTTGAAATAAAATTTTATTGCTCAAGAATTATCAGATGACCTGGTTTAGTGATATATAATAAATTGACTGTAAATTACGATCTCGATCTAATTTAAGCGGGATTTGATTATATTGAGCTATTCAATCAAATTCTGGAATCTCAAATAATCTAGTGTTTTACAAAAAAATCCAATTAATTTTTAAACTTGCTAATTTTTATTGAAATTGACCTGCCATTTAAATTCTCTACAACATATCAACAACCAACACATTTTAATCACAACAAACCATCGTCTCGTTAATTTTTTCTTTTTATCATTCCCATTCCAGTTAATAAATATTTTAACGGATGTACAATTTTATAAAATTTTACATCTTATTTATGTTGGAAATGGACTGCTGTGTCTGATAAAAACACACATTTAAACAGTTATGTGGATATTTTATTAGATTATTGTTATCAAACACACAACAAAAAATTTAAAATTTTTTTTTTTAAATTAGATAAATTTATTTCTTTTGTGTGAAGCTGCTGTGTGTTTGCTTGCTGGGTTTGTATGTGTGTGTGTGTTTGTGTGGGCCGATTCTAGCAAATTCTCATTTCTCAATTATATATTGCGGAAAAAAAGGAAACTATATCACAAAAGTAAATGAATTGTGAAACAATTAAAATTGGAATAAAAACAATATAAATTTATGTGACGGGAAAATATATCTGGACAATAGAATAAAAATGTCCACGTGGAAAATATAACCCAATTTTGTTATAGGAAAAAATCCGTTTTATGTTTCATCTGATTGTGTGTATTATTATGATCTATGAAATGGAGAAAATGTCACGACTTATGTATACATATGTATATGTATATGGTGTGGTTTTCATAGATTATAAAAATACATAGTTTATAGATAGTAATATTGTGTATACGTTATCATCATTAATTTTATGTTTTTCCAAGAAAATGATTATAACAATAACAAGAAAATAATATTGTTTTTGTATGTATATATGTACATATGTATGTATATAGAAAGTCATTATCCATTTAAGACCAATCAAAAATAATAACAATGATTTTTTATGGATCCAGAATTTATATGGAGGAAAGTTATCGAAATCACAATGAACACAAAAAAAAATTAAGCTGGGAAATGGTTTGGAAAATGTGGAAATATGTAAATTTATAAATTGAGTTTTTCGAAATTGTTGTTGTTGGTTCCATATTGAGACGAAAGATACAAATAAGGATTTTTTTGGTTCTTATATGTGTGTGTGTGTTGTCTTAAAGTTGGTTGGTGCAGAAATTTAGATAACGAGATGAAAATTTGTTTTATTATGTGCGAAAAGTGGATGGTATGTGGTAGGTCCAATTATTTCGGGACATTAAACTAAAATAAAAAAAAGGTCAATACAAAATATGTATACAGTGATGTATTTGGGCCAGACCCTATATATGTATGTATATATCTCTTTGCTAAACAGTCACTGTTAAAGTAGTACATTAATACCAAATGTGATGAATATGTATGTATTACGCGTTAGAATTATCCTCAAATTTGAATTAATTTTTTTTTTTCCAAATGATAGTTCATCATTGGCTCAAGCCTTAGTCTGAATTTGAATAAAATTTAAAATTAATCGCTTCGATTTAAATTCCAAAATTTAAATATTTAAAAAGCCAATTCTGATATTCAGTTTTAATCCTTGAATTATACAACATCAAATTCGTATTTTAAAATTTCACAAAATTTGTTGTCATCTCTCATATTTCGAAATTATGAAATAAAAATATGAGCTAAAAAATCTAACTTAAAATTCTACAGAATTTAGTACATACATATTACAAGTTCTAAATATATAATTAAAATAAATAAAACATTAAAGCTTCAGGAATTGAAAATTTCTTAAATTGTGGGCTAAAAGCTAGTCTGAACATTTTGTAATTTCTATAAAAGTTTCAAAGTTATTGGCGTCAATCCAAGACAAAATTATTTGGAAAATTTGTATAATTTCTACATTTTCTTAGAGCAGAGATGAACATTTTCTATAAAAGGTTCGACAAAGTGATCGGGCCGAGTCTGAGGCTATCATAGGAATTTTATTTTATTTATTTTATCATAATTTAAAATTGAATAAATATTACATATTATTTTAACTATAAAATTCAATTCATTACGATTCTAAATATTATAAATGTTTGTTTTTGAGAAACTATAGTGAACTACAAATATATCTTTTTTGGGAAATCAAAATTTAATTCACATAAAGCAGATATTTCAAAAGCAAGGAGCACTTTGTGAATTTTTAAGTAAAGATAACTAGTTTTTACAAAACGAAATTTTTTGCTATAATTAAAATGTTTTTATGAAAATCATGAATAAACTACTGATACAAATTTAGAAATATAATTATAAAGATATCCGATCACATTGAATTTTTAAACAGGTTATGTAAATTCAAATATTACAGTAATACGAGTAACAACAATTATTAATTTATTAAAAAAAATTATTTTGTAGCAGTTATTCACTTTCAACATTTTTTTGTAAATGGAATAAAATTTATAACTCAAAATCGATAAGAATTCAGTTAACTAGTTTCTCAAAATATATCAGATATTATGTTACAATTTAATAAGAGTTTGATATTACAAAAAATCAATCAGAATTATATGAAGCTGAAAACATAAGGTAAATTCCATAAATTAACTATGTAACCGTAATGCGAAAACTATATAAATCCTCAACATATACACACACACCATTAATGCATATAAATATATAAAATTACACCACACAATTTGATCATCATAAATAGATATCAATTACTAGAAATCAATTTAAGCTCATCTAACTTCTAACCTTTGTAAATATATATACAAGATGAACCCTATCCAAATACTATATATACTGTACCTACCAATGTCTATCTCTATACACAATATAATTTGATTTGCTTTCGGATAATTGGAATATATTTAGAGAATGTGACATAACAACGACAATATAATCAACATACATATATACATATACATAGATACATATTCCCTAAAAGCATACAAAAAAAAGTGAAGATGATTCCATTTTTTTTGGCAAATCTTTTATTCAATAAAACCAAAAACGACCTCCACACCATCATCTTCATCCTTTTATAATTTCGATTTTTTTATGTAATTTGGAAAATGTTCTCCTTTTTACTCGTGTTGGTGCTGGGTTTGGGAAATATAATAGAAAATTAAATAAAATTAATTCAAAATGAGAGAGAAAAAATAGTAAATTCTATTAAAAATAAAAACCATTTTTTTTGTTGGTATTATATACTTTTCCATAACAAATTTAGAAAAATGCGGGGATGTCAAGATGAGTTTAGTAATAATATCAAGTCTCGTCATTTTTAATTTCTTTTTATCTGTATATATAGTATGAGGATGTATAGCACGCACTACACTTGCAGAACAACATATTCTATTCGGAAATTATTTTGTGGTTTATGCAAAACTGCCATATACATACATATATGTACATGGAAACATTTGATTTGTGAAAAACCCAACTAACCACAATTTTTTATTTGGTGTATATGTGTTGTGTGCATATGAAATTTAAAAACATATTTTTGTTTTGGGTAAATGCCATGAAGTGTGTATTTTCCATACATTGTAAATGTGAGTGGTTCGATCTGGGGTACCAAATTAGCCGGATTTCAATACGGTCGAGGGTAAAAAACTAGTTACATAATTTTCTTGTTTACAAAACAGATAAAAAAAAAATTATAAAGATCAAACAGAATTTTCATTTATTTTTCTTTCGAGAAATTTTTTTTAGAAAAAATTGTTCACCTTGACGGTCGATATTGTATGTACATAAACACGAATGATTTACGTCAAAATATATTGATTCTTTTACGTCTAATGGAATTTTAATGACACCGACACGATGAAAAAATACACATTTTCGTAATATCTTTGAAATATATGAAAAAAATTGCAAGCAGTTTATGTTTTTCCGTTTTAGATATGTACATTTACAGAGGATGTAATTGTTATCTTTACAGAATTTTTTTTATTTAAAAATTTTTTTAAATTGAAGATAACATTTAAAAAAAATGTGTATGTATGTATATACCTTTATCAATATAGTCGTTTTGATTATGTGTGGAAGGAAAATGTGTGAAATGAGTTTGTTAATGTTCTATATTAAAATATGAAATGTTGCTAGTGTGGGAAGTGTGATTAGGAAACTTCAACTTTCGATCTGCTATACCTACCTTTTTTAACGGAATAAATTGATTGAAAGTTACATATGTTTCGGTCCTATTCGATTTTAAAAAATAAACGATGAAAATGAATTAGAATTTGATTTGTGTGATGGTATAAACAACTGATCGTGGATGGCTAAATCGAGAATTATATTATATATATTACGATCAAGAATCAAATTTTGAAACATATACAGTTTTTTATCAAATTTCAAGATGTAAAAAATCAATTTATCCAATTTTGAGTGTTAAAAACATAAAATTTTTAAATAAATGATATTTTGATCCGATTTATAATCATATTCCCATTCGTCAAAAAATATTGAAAGTTTAACTTGATAAATTTTAAAACTTTGGTTTTCTGTTCAATTTTTAGTAAATCTATTCATTATTTTCGTGGAAATTTTCTTTTGAACTTAACTAAATATAAAAATTCGAAAATTTTCATTTTTTTAATTATGTTGACTACAACCAGTCAATCAATCAACATTTTTCTCAAAATTGCTAAGTTTGGATAAAAAAAACAAAGAAATAATATCATCCGAAATTTCTTAATATTAGATTTGTTCTGTTCTACAAAAATTGTTAGATATTTCAATTAGTTAAAAATTAGCAGCAAACTCTTCAGAATACATATATTACGCATTTGCTAAAAATTTCTATCAAACCTCAAAATTATTTACCCACCTTAATTATGATACGTAAAATTTCACACCTATAACGATGAACTGTGTAAAATCAAAATACCTTGAGAGAACAGAATTAAAAATATGACATTTAATATAATAGAGCACACAATTTTCTTAATATTCATTTTTGTCCTGTATGCCTTATATATAGAGAAAATATAAAATATTCCATCATTTTCAGTCAAGAGTGAAAATGTCAATTGAATGATATTTTATTATAAATTATGTTAAATGAGGCATTTTATATACAATTTTTTTATATACTTTTCACCTTTATACATAAGGAGCAATTTTACATTTTCCAAAACGATTTTCATGTAATTTTACTATATAAGTATAGACGAATGAGAGTAAAGTTAGTTATCATTGCTATTTGTATACTATATTATTTAAAAAATTGAAGAGAAGGCTTGGATTACTATTTTTAAAAAAATGCTGACAAGTGAAATGAAAGAAAATATATCGATGATAGATTTTCACAGAAAATTATAACTTTTTAAAAATACGTGTATCTAATTATTTATGATCGACTTAGTCAACTTTTTTTTGCGTTGTGTTTTTATTTTATTTTCTGACTATGCGCGATGTGTTATGTCAATTAACCTAGAATATAAATACTCGTAGTAACAAATCGAATAATATCAATCTTCATAACACAATGAGTTTATCGGAATAGTAGTGTCACACGCGTAGGCAGAGTTTAGCTTGCCAGATACGGTGTTAAATAGGTTATGCAATATGTACAACGAGGGACACACCTTGAAATGCTTGCATCATATTTTTGGGACTAAAAACGTCCAGCTGTGAATATAATTAGTATACGCGATTATAAATAAAGTCTAGTATATCGCACTATAATCATATATTTTGTTGTATGTTTGTTATCTTATCGAGGCGGAACATGAAATATTGACACTTAATCGCATATTACAAGTTATTACTAAATGTTCTGATATATCATATCAACATAAGATGCAAAAAATTTAATGCAAATTTTATGAATATTAAATAAATATTCGTGTAAAATGTGTTCCAGTTAAAAATTTGTTTATTTTTGTTTATGTAATAGCCGCAATTGTTGAACTACGGGAATGGGCCCAGAAAATATATTACCCAATACTATTTTGAAATAAACACAACAAAATCCACATAAATCCCAAACGGTTTATTAGGTAGTTCGTAATGATGATAACAAAAATGGAAAATATCTTACGCACATTATACCTTTCTGAAAAAAACTGCCTTTAAATGAGGGGATATTAACAAAGCTTTTTGTTTTCATAACATATACACAATTAAAACAACAATAAAAAAAGCTTTGTCTGCACAAGGCAGCAGCAGCGTATTATATATACATACGTTGTGTGTGCCAACACTGCTGCTGTTTCCAGTCTTGTGAGCATAAAAAAATATTTTTATTTTTTCTTGTATTCTGGTTTGTGTATATGTATGTATGTATGTGTATATTTAGAAAAGCGAAATACATGTATAAATAATACATAATGCTAAAGTTCAAATAAATTAAGCTTTTGATCTTTATTGTTATTGTTTTTGGTTCTTCTTGAATAAAAAAATATTTGTTCATCTGCTAAATTTCGCTTTTATTGATACAATTTTTTTTTCATCCAGTTTGCTTCTCCGTTGACAGTCAAAGACATTCTCTGTTTTAATAATTTATTTGTTGTGTTATCATATTTTAAGCTGTCTATGTGGTTATTGTTAAAGCTTTTGATGTCCAAGTCAATCGTAAACATTGACGTAAACATTGAAATATATATATATATATACATATATATATATATATATATATATATATATATATATATATATATAAAAATAGAAAAATAAAATAAAATGGTATATTAGTATTAAGATAAAGAAAATCTAGAGAAAAATAAAAGTAAATTTGTTGCCTATTTTCTTTTATATTTTTGACGATTTCAACTTGGAATTTATTGAATTGTCACATCTAATTTGAAAACTTTATACGGTTATATGGATTTTCTTCGTTCGACCCAAAAATATAAAATACAAAAAAGATATCGTTTCTTTGTATCGCCATCATCATCATCCACACCCCACAATTTAGTATCGAAGTAGCTTAATTTACCTCGAGATAACAACGAAAAATATTATTCTTATTATATATATTCCTTACGTACGTATACGTATCCTTCTTTTATTATATGGTGTGTCAATATAATGTAAATTTTTATTTTAAATTAGTCTATTCCTCCTTTCTATTATATAATAGATTTCATTATAGACTAAATTTAAATCACACACAGAGAAAAAGGAAAAATCAATAATCAGTATAATCCCTTTTATCCTTGCTATTACGTATTTCCCGTGTTTTTTGCGACGTCTTTAAATATAGTAACTTTTTTGAATTAAGACGACGAAGAAATACAAATTTTGAACTTCATTAATCCAAGAACGCAACAATTTTGTTCAAGATTCTTTTGTATTTCAACTTTGTGTGTTTGTGTATAAATGAACACAGCACAAAACTTGTCGTCCTTGACGAATATATATTTTATTTATACAAATTTGTTACAGTCGCAAACTGGTCTAAATAATCAAAAAATGTCTAATGTTAATGTTATGCTAAACTATCAATATTTGTATATCTATGTATATATATTTTAATAGTTCTCGACAGATATAGAAAGAGAGGATGTGTAAAACTATAAAAAAATGTACACGTTTGAATAATTTATATAAATTCACACCTCGAGGCGAATGAAATCTTTAAACACAGGAAATTACTCGTGTATAAAACATATTTTGTTCAAAATCCTAATTGTAGATAACCTTGGCGTGGTCATTGTAATATATCGCGGCCCACAGTTTTTTTTTAATTTCGCGATTGGTAAAATATTTTATCACGTGCGTTGAATTTTATAAATAATTTTATAATTTCTTGTAGGTTCTTGTTCATATTTATTTGATTTGGGTAGATTTATAATAATTTGATTTCTTTATTTGAACATTAGTACATATACATATATACAAATTGAGGAGTGGAGAATACCGGCAAACAGTTTTCAATATTTTAATTCGAAAAATTCTGTCCAAGAAATTCTGAGTGCCATAAAATATGAAATTTGGTTTGTTTTAAAATTCCATATCCAACGAATTGGTAATAAACTGAAACGCTTTTTCTTTTTTAAAATTTTACCAATCAAACAATGTTAGCTGAACTGAAATATTGAGAAAATTCACATTAGTAAGCCACAACGATCCAATCGCAATTTATATAATTTAAATCGGAAATTATTGCACTGAAACAATTGATTGTTTAATTTAAAAGATACGACTTTATTTTTGAGAAATTTTACTTTTAAATATATTCAGCGGTTAACAGAGCTAAACATATTAAATGGAGTTGATCTATATCGAAAAATTATTAAAAATAAATTATTTGTATTTCCAGGTAAAAGAAACTGTCTGAGAACCAATTTTAGCTTCGAAACAAAATATTTCAACACATTCTAGCCTTCGAACATTTCAAGGGAATCTGAAATAACATAATTCGAAGAATTAAATTGCTAGAACCCTTCCTCCGTCTACCTTCTAACCTACGCAAGATAAAATCAAATTTGTTGAATATATATGTATATTATATTGTGTTTTGTGTAATATCATTATTTATTCAGTATCACGTGCAAATAACCAATTACATTCATTTATCTGTACCACCTGCAAGAAGATAGCACAAATATAAAACCGATTTTGATTTTCTAAACAAAAACTAAATTTAGTTATATTTATTTCTAATTGAAAATGTAACGAGTGAATATTACACAAAATCTGTGTAACCAATGCATTATATACACGCAAAACTTTTTCTAACCAAATATGTAATTTTCTAAATTTTTTTTGTCGTTATAGATGTCGTTTAAATTGTAACCTAAATTTTTAATTGCAATTTTGATAAACTCTTATGTTATACGATAGCTAAGTATTTGTACATATATATACAAAAGAAATTTTCTAATTTCTTGTCTTTCTTATATGTACATATAATATATAAGACAACATACATAGATAAATTATATAATTTTCTTCTTATTTTCTTAAGATATTTATTTATTTACTCGAGGAAAAAAATAAAATAAAAGTTCTCGTTTTTTATATGTTTGTGTTTTAGACGAAAGCAAACATTATTATGTGTAAAAATGTTAATATTCTCATTTATTTTCAAAATTTGTTGTTGGATTTTTTTTTGTTGGTAAAATTGCTGAATTTTCTTATGTGTATTGTACATATGTACATAATATACCAACAAACTGAACGAAATAGGGTATTAAATATGGGCGAGCAAAGAGGTGAAAATATTCATAAAATAAATTAATAGAATTCCTAAATAATATTGTTGGTATGTTTAGTGAAAATTATTAAACTGGAGAGCTTAGAAAGTAGGAAAATAAAGGAAAAACGATAAATATGAATTTCGTGTGTATATAATGTGGGAGAAAATAATTTTTCCCGATGGAAATTATAAGGTGAAGATATTTGTATATAATTGTTTCTTAACTTTTTTTTTCCAAATAACACAAATTAATCAGAATTTGATAAAAGTTTGAATCCACAAATATTCTATTCAAATTATACCGACATTAAATTAAACATACATAGATCCAATTCAACAATATTTGAATAGAATTTGAAAGTGATTTGAATCGGAAAAAATAGAGTTTGATTATTTAAAATATTGACTACATGTACTTATTCAAATTTAACATTAGTTCAAATCTGAAAATTTGTAATGGAATTGTATACAAAACCAACATACAGTCATATTCATATTATGTTTAAAATAATTAATCAAAATCTAGTAAATTTAGGGACAATGTTAATCTTTTCGCAGCTTGTATAAACCTTTGAGCACATAAAGACCACATACTTCGATCGATAGAAATCTGAAAAGTGATACTATAATCTGAATAAGTCAGTCCAAAAATTATTATTAAACCTGAATTTGAAATGAAATCTGAAACTATCGAATATTTAAATTCGATATTCAAAATAAATTTGATTAACTACAATTTCTACCGTCAAAATTGTCAAGTTCTAATAATTTAAATGTGAAATAATAAAATTATTTTTATAAATTCTAAACTCAAAAGTTTTTCAAAGATGCGGGTAATTTATGACAATTTGTCTCATTACCACTGCCTCCTCACAATGAAAGTCGATGAGGTCAATTTAGACACTACATTGAATTAATCAACCTCATTCCGACTCTCGATATGTAACTCTATATTATTACATATATACAGTAATATTTGACCTTTTGAACTTCTGTCTCATCTATCTTGTTGTGCTATTTATATCTCTTTATGTTGTTTGTTATCTTAAGACGTAGATATAGAAGATAAAAGTTAATTCAAAGTCAGATACAAGATTGTACTTTTACTCTTTATATACATATGTAATATATATATATATATATATATATATATATATATATATATATATATATATATATATATATATATATATATATATATATATATATATATATGTATATATATATATATATATATATATACATATATATATTATATGTATCCGCCTCATATCTAGAAGCTCTATATCCTTTTTATACATCCATAATGATAATAATAATGTATTATATTCCTTAGAAAATGATAAATTTATATAGAAGAGTGGAAAGAAAATATATTTCCTTATGCATATAAATGTACGTAAGTAAATGTATGTATATACACACACATTCTCAATGTCAAATAAATCCCCTTTGGATGGATGCCATCAAAAAATAGAATTAATTTAAGTACTTATGTACATATTGCAAACATACATATATAGAGAGATCTTATAATGAATCGTCATCATCAATTTTAATATTGAAATTGAATGACATTAAAAATATGTGTTTCGATTTCGGAGTATATGATGAGAAGAGTAAACAATACTCAGAAATTGGCATTTTAGACAAAATTGATAAGAAAATAAATTCTTTAAAATTTTTTCTAAATCATCAATCAAGGTCGTCTTTTAAGTAAGCTTGTATGCAAATTGTACTTCAAATCGTTTGTGACTCAGAAATTTGTCTGAATGTCAAATTCATTACATTGATCCGAGCACGCTAATTAAATTCCGCATTAAATCAAATGATTAATCGATTTGTTATGAACCCCGCCCTTTCAATTAAAATAATAATTTTCTATATGTGTATATGTATTAAAAATTGTGACAAACCACTTCAATTAAAGTGAAACACCAAAATGTAAATATCGTATAAGCATATAAAGAATAAACAAAACTTACACAAATTTCTTAAAGCGAAAAGTAAAAGTAGATGCGATATAGAAAATATAATATACCTTTCAAGGTTTAATAGCACCAAGTTTTATTGAACCCTATATGTACAATAAATACACCAAACAAAACACAAAAATATCAATTACTTACAATTTGTTCTTTAAGCTCTTTGGTACAAACAGGTCCCAACCATTGATGTAGTCCAATAAAACGTTTGGGTATCATTTTCAATGCTGGGGCACCCTGGGCATATGGTCCCCCAAGCAATGATTGGCTAATAGTTGCAGTCTCTAGTACAACCATTTTCGTGTATATAAATATTTATAAAATTTAAAAAAAAAAAACAAAAAAACTAAAATATAAATTGGTCCTATATATTCCTCTTATCCAAATATCACAGCACTATAATATATAACTTCTATACATATGTATATATAATTATATTATATATTTTCTTATAACTTTGATATATTATATATTTTCACATTTTTCATTTCACTAACATATATATATATATATATATATATATATATATATATATATATATATATATAATAAATATTGCACACACTTAATAAACAATACACCTAAATTTTCTAGAACTCAAAGGATGTGCACAAATAATAGATTTTCCTTTAACTTCCACATATTAAATTAAATAACAAAAAAAAACATAAATATATGTATATATATATTGTTCTTATCAGGTACTAATAAAATATCGATTAATAATATTATTAATAATAATAAAAATTGTCATTTTATC
Organism: Tipula unca; assembly: GCA_951394425.1. NCBI lineage: Eukaryota > Metazoa > Arthropoda > Insecta > Diptera > Tipulidae > Tipula > Tipula unca. Next base: position 14,715,131 of record OX596380.1, on the reverse strand, counting down.
TATAATACATAAAATAAAAAATTATTAACTTTTATTTGTTGTTGTTTAGATAAAATAGACAAATTTAATAAAATAAAAAAAAATCGGTTTTGATTGGTTTCTTATCATCGAATATGCACGATATCTCTATTAGTAATTTAAAGTGAATAATACATGTCATATTAAAGTAAATATTGCGTTATTTGATAAGAAATTGCGGCACAAAAATGAATAATACCGATTTGGAATGATTAAATAAAAAAAAAAAGTTCATAATTTGATCACTAGTTATTAGTGGCGCCTGTGTACCATACCATCGAATCCGAATCCGATTATGTATAACTTCGGAAACGAAACCAAATCTCTGAACATCGGAAATTACGAGTATATTATCGAAATTTGAGGAAGCTTTATTATTACTTTATTAGTATTATAGTTCACAATTTGGTCGCCAGTTGCGCTTGTATGTGCCGTTGAAAATCAAACAAAACAAAAATTATAAATTAATTAAGCGACATGTAGGACAATAGTTTGCCGATCAAAGTCTATCAATCGCAAAAGAAAATATTGAACAATTAAAACTTATAGAAAAGCACATTTTCAAATCAAAATTGAACATTAAACAATAAAAATAAAAATAATCCTATACTAATTACGATCAATAGTTTTAGAAAATACTTTGGATTTGTAAAATACATATTTTTTTTTTAAATTTAAAGAACAACAAAGATCTGAACGCGATTTAGCAAATTTGAATTATTTATAAGTAAGCTGTAGTGTCGATAGCTTACATTTAAGTAAAATTAATAAACTACCTCTATCGTTCAAAGGTCATATGGTGTGTACATTCAGGCGTTTGCAATGAAATTTCATTTAGCAGAATACTTTATAAGTAACATTCAGGCTTATATTACTCAATTATTTCATTATTCCACATAAAAAACTACGTTAAATCAATAAAAATCCATCATTATTTCAATGTAAAATCCCCATATTTTTGGGAGACGTTTTAATTTAGAATCCAACCTAATTCTCACTCCCACGTTCCACCCCCCAAAAAAAAATAAATAAACTTAAGGTGTTTTCTTTCGTCGTTGGCATTTAATATTTATTTTGCCGTCTTTATGATAAGATAAACAAAACAAAACCAAAAAAAGAAGTAAAATTTTGGGGATGTTTATTATGTAGCACGGCACACAACCACCAAAATACTCAAAACAATGATAATATTATCGTTAAAATATTTCAATTCACTAGAGACGACGACGAGTTTTTATAATTATAGTATATATACTTAATGATTCTATACATATATTGCGTATTTTATCTCGGTTAACTGTTATTGTTTAATACGTACAGTACCGTTAGACCTCATATAAGCATATAGTATAGTATATAATGCCTAATTAGCCACCATCAATTCAACGCTATATATGACGGAAGTTTATTATGATGGTCAATCTATATAGAATATAATAGAGAACCGTAATGTATGTTGTGTACGGGATTAATTAATATAATTATTAATTCACGGTTTTATGCACTGTTGCCACTATACGTACACACACCGATTTCCATATTGTATATCCTGTGCGTAGTTTGATAATATAACAAACCATTAGACTGTGCGATAAGAAACCCTAATATATATTTCGTAAGAGAAATCTAGAATTAAAGAAATTATGTCATCCAAAAAAAATTTGGAATTTAATAATCGACAACAAATTATTGTTGTGTTCCAGAAATAGACCGTTTAATTGGTTTTTGGGGATATACGATATATCGTCTTATCTCGTAGAAATTAATTATATTTTTCGTTTTTAAAAACACCAGATGGTTTAATATTATATGTGGTGGAGTAAATTAATTTGTCAACAAGTGGTCGAACAACCTCGCATACATCAAAAGTTAAAAAAAACAACATAGAAAGCAAAATAGTTATAGAAGAAACTATATAGAAAAACTATAATCATGGTTGAAGATCATTATAATCGTTCAAAGGGGCACGAATTACAAAAAAAAAAAAAATACAAACCAAAACAATGAGAAATCTAACAACGTAAGAAATTACAAGAAATACATAAGAAGGTTAATGAACTTGACGAGCCAGTTTATTTATTATATTTGTATTTTCTTTATATACTATACACAAGTCTTACATAAATTGGTAAGACATTGTTGTATATGCACACGATACAAATCTTAAAATATAACTTTTTTTGATAGTCGAGCGGAATTATACAACCTGAAATCCGCGCTGATTACTTTATCCAAGGTCATTGAATTACAACTAAATCAAAAATACTTCCGTATATTATTAAGATTTCCAAAATGGTCGACATAATTTTCTTCTAATTACAAATTATACATCAACCCCTTATATATGAATTTCCCATTTTTTTTTCACACAAACCCCACTCATCAAATTTAATTTTAAATTCGAATGACAAAAAGGAATTTTTATTTTTTGTTGGTGGAAGAGGAGATGGACACACAATTAAAATTCAATTTTCTTTTATATACAATATATTATATGTATATTTGGGGCGAATTTCCTAAATTTGTATTTTAGATATTCAAGAGATTTTGAGTGCTAATGAAGATACGGTTGGATTATTTTGCCATCAAAGAGGTTAAAGCGGTTCATTCACTGTATTGAATATATCCCCTTTAACAAAAATAATAAACGTATATACCACATAGTACTTCAAAGTAGTCACAAAATTTAATTGAAAAACTGCTGACATAAAAGCCAATATTAAATTTCATTTTGACAAAAAAAAAATTTATTCAATTCGAATATGATACCAAACAGCAAGCAAAAAAAATTCAAACAAAAACCTTTCACTTCCTAAGCAAAAAAAAAAAAAAATCAAAGTGATTGAAAAGTGACACCCAAGGAATGTTTACACAACACTATACCGACGAAATAAATAATAAACAAATTCACCGCCTGGAATATATCCAAATTTAATAATTTATAAAAATTTCCAACGCTTTTCTTTTATAATATACGTAAATACAGAGAGATATAATCGTAAACCACTTGTTAGAAACGTATCCAAATCAAAACTGATTTTTTTATGATATTAAATTTCCTAAAATTTCATACACATTTTTCACACCTCAAACAAATTTTTTATTTTATTGCACTTTTCACGCACGCACACACACACATACACTTGTACAAAATATATTTTATCCAAAATTCCCGAATTTGTCTTCCCGAAATATTTTTTTTCTATATTTTTGTATTATCCAGTAAAATATTTTTTAATTTTTATTAAAAACAAATTATTTTCACACGGCCGAGATTATAATGCTACGAAAGTCTAAAAATGACTGAAGATGAATGTAAAGAAAAAAATTTATGAAAACCAAAAAAAAAATATTGTAGAGAGTTGTGAGTATTAGATTCCAACCACTCCGTACACAACACAAGTCAAAACATAATATAAAATAAAATATAGGGGAAATATAAAATGTACATAAAAGAGCGTATAAAAGAGTTTTTATATATTAACCCTTTCATTCGTGTTTTATTTATAATAATACATATAATTACATATGTTCATAATATAATTTAACAGTCGGTGATTTTTCTATCATTTAAGAATATTTTTATGGTAAGATTATTTTGATGATGACGAGTGCAATACACTTGAGAACACGAAAATCATTCAACTATGCCCAATAAGAACACTTAATAGTAATACATAAACACATAACTCAGTAATTATTATGTGTGTGCGCAAAACCATGAAAAATTGTACGGATGTATAATCATCACAAGTGCAATGACAAAGGGTTACACAAATAAAATTCCCCACCCGGCATATTTCAAACCAAACCACACAACACGCACACACACACAGCAGAATAAAATCGATAAACATTTAAAAAGCCATATTTAATCCAATACATATTCTCAACCAAACAAAGAGAGTGAGACTAAAATGTTAGTAAAATTAAAGCTTTTGCGTAGCGCTTTTAACATTTATTTATTTTTTATTAATAGAATCAGCTGTAGAGCTTTCAATATAAAATATATATACATATATATATATATATATATATATATATATATATATATATATATATATATATATATATATATATATATATACATATAAATATATATATATATAAATATATATATATGAATATATATAAATATAAATATATAAATATATATATATATATATATATATATATATATATATATATATATATATATATATATATATATATATATATATATAAATATATATATATATATATATATATATATATATAAATATATATATATATATATATATATATATATATATATATATATATATATATATATATATATATATATATATATATATATGTATATATGTATATATGTATATATATATATATATATATATATATATATATATATATATATATATATATATATATATATATATATATATGTATATATATATATATATATATATATATATATATATATATATATATATATATATATATATATGTGTATATGTATATATATATATATATATATATATATATATATATATATATATATATATATATATATATATATATATATATATATATATATATATATATATGTATATAGGTGTATACATAAATATATGCACTCACTCTCTGACATGATATTCAAAATGATTTTCCTCTATATAAGACATAAATTGGATTTTCTTTTTTTCTATTTTTTATTTTATTCCTCGGTTTTTCATTTTTATATTGATTGAGTTATTTTGTTCAATTTGAATTGAATTGAATCGAATTCGCTCGCTTAATTTTATTTAGACAGAAGAATAAAACAAAAACGGAAATTTTATATCTAAAAAGTGGAAAATGGTCGTCGCAAAAAACAAAAAAAATTGGGGTATTGGAAAACAAGAAACTGTTGATTTTCTTTTATTATTTATAATCAATGCTTTTTATTTGGCGTTATAT